>CM018696.1:71945625-73145625 GCA_009363875.1 Mikania micrantha
TCGAATTGAAAACGTTGTGTCGTGTTTTTTATATGTGCACTTTACTATACGAGATCATGTCCTCTTTTTGATATTCATAATCATTGCGAAATCCCCCCCGCAACGTGAGAAACCCACTAGTTTACTATATATTTAATGAACAACGTGAAGGAATGACGTGCAACTTCTGTATAAAACAAAGATATTTATTTATTTATTTACTAGGTTAAATCCCGTGTGTTACACGGGTGAAATAAATGAAATATTATGCTTTTAAAAACCCTGTATATGTTGCACTACGTTATAAACTCGTGTATTACACGGATTTAATATAAAATATTAAATTAAAAAACTTTATTGGATGATAAAAATCTCATTGTTTAAAAAATCCTTTTATAATATATTTTATTTTAAAAAAAAACCTTTTTTAAGATACCTTGTTTTTTACATAAATTTTGTTTTTTGAAAATAAAATATTTCTTACTTTAAAAGTTTTGATTTTAGAGAATTTCATATTTTATAAAAAAATTTTAAAGTGTGCTTTATAATAATAATAATAATATAAATAATATGTTAGTTATTAGTATTATAATTATTTGTTTAATAAGAGAGAGAATATAATTATTTAATAAGAGAGAGAATTAAGTAGAATTATGAGGTATTGACAAGTGTCAATTGTAGTGTAAGGAGGTGACATGTGGCATTAGTGGTGTAATATTGTGACAAGTGGCAAATTTGTTATTCTTTTATTATAGAGTATAGATTTTTTTTAATTCATATTTTCTAAGCCACTTCATTATTTCAAACGTTGAGTTGTGTCATGTTTGCTGCGCGTTGACCAATTCCAGCCTCCCAAAATGACTTCGTCTGCCTCCTTCAAAGACTTTTCTCCCTCAAACTTCAAACTCCCATCTTCATAAAACCCCAATTTCTCTCTCAAATCCCCAAAATCCACCACAAAAATGGCTGATTTCCGATCAAAATCATACAATTACACCGATCGGGACATGCAATTAGGCCGACATCAGTCATACAACGGTGGATTTGAGCCAAAAGCTCCCGATTTCAGATCTTAAAGATCAAGTCTCGGGGATGAGATTGTTCAATACGCATATTTTTTTTTAATTAAATCAGGTTTCAAACTTTTGAGCATGTTTGTCTCTTAATTACCTCAACTAATATATATACTGGATGAATGTTGATTTCATATCGTGTAGTCTTTTTTAAATGTAAAAGCATGAGGCAATGCTTACATATTTAAATTTGAATGAAAAGCAAAATTTGCTGCTATTAATTTTCAAAAAAATAAAAAACATTTTATCAAGACTTAAAATTAGGGTTCAGGTGATGTTGAGGTACTCTTTTTAAAATAGCTTGAAAGTTCAAGTCTTGTAACAGGAAAAAAGTGAGAAAAAATCTATATCTATACTACCTTATAAAACAATAACACTAAACCACGTGTCGTTCTCTGGCTTAACCAAATAACAAATGACAAACAATGATTGGATAAATACCTTATAATGCTACATGGCAGCTTTAAGTGATTTCTACTAAAACTTACACTCGGACCTTCTGATGGTTCACCCGGTATACCCGTATCCATCTATAATTCTATATCTTGGAACGTAAACACCCAATTTTCTAAAACCCTAATCTTTCTTCCTCCGAAAGAGATCCTTGACGCCCCATCATCATCTGCTCAATCTCGATCCACACCCATCGTTATCATCAGAGCCACATCCTCTTCGGCACTATTGGATCCATCTCCGGCGACTACATCCTATCGGCTCAATCTGAAATGACAATTTCAGATCTCTAACCCTGTTCCTATACTCATTTCTTGCCCTATACGAATCCTCAAGATTTAAATTTGAGCTTTCATTTTTGAAACCCTATTCATTTAAACTTCCGTCATTCCTCTCTTCATTCCATGATGCTTCAATCGGTTAGACGCAATCGTATATTCAGTCGTTTTTTGTCTGCGACTCTATTATTTTGAAGGATACGGTAAGGATTTCAACATTTATAAGACTACCCACAATGCTAAAGGTTGCATTTGCTACATGCGTCCTAGTCATCACTGTCACATCAGTTTTTTACCCATCCTTTTCACATGCATTCTCTCTCATCTTTTTAACTCCAACTCATCCTTCTCACATACATCATCTTTTTTTCACATCATTTCCACATTCTCTCTGCATTTGGTTGCACTTCTGGAAGTGCAAAGTGGGAAAAGTGCGGAGCATTCCATTACATCCTTTGGAGATGCAGTTGTCCACGTAGGACATACACATGCCCGTAAGGGCGCATTGGAGAGAGTCTAATTCATGGTACCATAATTTGTTTTTAATTTTATTTTTCCTTCGCTTTCCAATATTTGCCCTATTTTCTTCTTTTTGTAAAAAACCTACATTTTTCATATTTCATTAAGAGATGAAGAGACAAATTTTCACCCTAATATTTTGATCAACATTCAATATGTAATTTGTAGGAGCATCTTCATCGTCAAATTTTCAGGTATCATTGCCTCATTCTGATTTATAATTGTTCAAGCTAAGCTATTTATAATATGTCCTCCATATGCATTGAATATTGGTTTCATATTGGTTCCACTTCTTGGTATTAAGTAAATTGTTGTATAACTCATATTGTTTTTATTTGTATTTTTTACTTCAATTTATATACTTTTCGTTCTTATTAGGCATAACATTCAATATAGTGCTGAGCAAATATGTGTTTTTGAAACAATGGTGTATTTGTTGATCATTATTGTTATTTAGATGATGCAACCTGTCGGCCTCACTCTTTTAATGCCATGATAAGCTGTTACATATTTCATTTGTTCTTGATTTTGAAAATTTGATATTACACATAAAATGTTTTATTGATTTTATTTACAACTATACATTGTTCTTCCTCTTATTAGGTGTTGCGATGTTTTGAAACCTCCATTGTGTCTTTGGATAACGAGTTTTGCCCGAAAAAATATATATCCACAAAAAACAATACGAAGTTAAGAGGGAATCCTTCTGCAAAACCAATCACGGTCACCAAAACATGTTTTGGGCCCAAAAATGGTGACAATATATTTGAACCAAACTCCCACCTATAAAAAAAGAGGAGAAACTAACAAAACAACAACTACCGTCAAACAACACACATATATGATCCAACAAGAAAATACTAGCCAAATTACTATACAACACTAGAATACGCAAACAAAAATAGTTCTTGTCGTTCTGATGCCTCCCGTTCCTGATCACGATCCCCACATAAAGCATAGCACCAACCAAAACTCAACTCATCAAAATCCTATCACCAATAAATAGGTAGCAAAGGAGAGCTTGATCCATAGATAAACAAAGCACAAACAACGCCTTGAGCCATTGCATAAGCCAACCGGCCAAGCGTTGGTACACAAACATTAGCCCAACATGAGTTTTAGTATGATATACTACCATGTTCACATGGCTATGATGCATATGCCAAAGAGCCAACCTCAAAGGCCATGTGACACAATAGAGCATCCAGGCAATGGGGCCTCCACTGGTCATGCTGCAGTGAACTGCAGGCCCTCAGACCTACAGAGAGCCCCCCAATGAGCATGCAAAAGTCGGCAACATGGCACTCAGTTCTTTATTGAAAAACATTTAACGTAGATCAAGAACATAATCCAATAATATTCACCTTCCAATAAGCTAACCCATTTGACTCGATGATGTTATATAAGTACATAAAACATCTAAAAATTTTACAAATTACTTTTCTATTGCATATAATTCTAACCATAATCTGAGATTTTTGTTTGGTTTTGATTTTGAATTTTGATTTTTCAAATTACTTTGCCATTTTATCATATATTGATTTATTTGAAGGTATTTTTTATACTTGCTGCTAGGATTTCATTGTTTTTGTATTGATATTAATTATTTCTAGGTTCACAAAATCCTTTTTTTAGTTACTGCTAGGATTGCAAAGTTTTTAATGTGGTAATTTATTAATGTTCTTCATCTTGAGCAGATTCAAGGGCTCAAGGCACAATTTATGCTCAAAATAAAGTGTATTGATCAAGAGTGGTAGAAAGCTAAACTGACCTCAAGACAAGAGTAAGCTTTACAGGAGACAACTCTACTTCTTACTCGAATAACGACGTAACCACTACAAAAAATAAGCTTCATAATGGAAACTCCTTGCGCTCATGTTGATCTGAAACACAATCTTGAAGATATTTATGCTCTAGATGAAAGCCAATACCAATCAATTTCAAAACCGTGAAAGGAACACATGAAAGATCCTAATCCACATTTGAGCAAAAGTTGTTGACTGCTAAGCTCTAGATGATTATCTAATACTTATTACTTTCAAACAATACATTGTGATTTTGAACATGTTTTTAATTTTAAACAATTTTGTTTGTGAATTTTTGTTGTTGAAATCTTCGTACCTTGGCCGTTTTAGAACTCATTTATATTAACTTCTTTTTTATTTTCAGTTAGAAGTTGTTCAGGGTTTTCTTTTTAGTCATGATATGAACATTTTTTAAATTCAGATTTATATGAGTGGTTACTCATTTTTTGTATATTTATGTATTTTCATAATTTAATTTACAATATGAAATGCTTGTTCAATTTCTAAATGTTAACATTTTGCAAGTGTTGCATTTTCTTTATGTTTTTACATATGTTCAATCATATATATCTGATTTAAAATATAAACATTTCATGATTTTTTAGTAATAAACATTTCATGATTTTGTAATTTTTATGCAACTCCGTGTAGTACACGGGTCAATAGGCTAGTTGGTTGCTAAAAAAAGTAAGCTTCGTCATGAGCAACTTCTAAGTTGACACTAAGTTATCATTAGCATTAACTTCATCTTGATTAGGAACTCCCGTCGACAAATAAATATCACCATAAAATCGATCTTAATTTATTAACAATTTGCTTCAACAAAAAATTAATTGTCTTAGCCAGAGCACCAACTTGACATTAATGAGTAGCAGGCTGTATTTTAATAATAAAATATGTTTTAACTCCAACAAGTTGATTTTATCTCTCTCTCCTAAAATGGGCATGTTGGGTTAGATAACTCGTCAGAACATATGTGGGTTAGGACATATACGAGTCATGATCGATGAGTTTTAAACAAAACCAGTTTATGTCTATATGAGTCGTTCTAAAAAAACTTCAATTTAATTTAAGTTAAAATAAGTTGTAACTAAACAAATATTTTTCTTTTAATTATTTTTAATAATTTTCTCACCAAATATATGGTTTATCATTCTTACATGTGTTAATTCACTATATTCACATAAGTTACTCATCTTAAACTACATTATGTTAGCTTGGTACATATCTCAACCTAGTTTATATCATAATTCAACATATTTTATTATGAAATACAATGATTGTTTATCTAAATTTAACGATTTATCTTATTATATAAATAAAAATTGTTAGGCTTATTCCTTTATGGGCATGTGTTATGTAGCGTGAGGAGGGGCTTGACCACCCTTCCTCACGCCCCCCATAACCATAACATACATGGGCATGACCACCAAGTGGTGGTCAGCCGTGAGGGGCTTCACCGTGTGAAGGAGAAGAAAGGGGGAAAAAGTGATGACAACGTGAAGCGATAAGAAAGTGATGAAGGAGCAATGGATAACATATGAAAAGTTAATGTGAAGTGATAATGGGTGATGATGCTGGTTGATTATGTGACGCCTATGTGGAGTGAGGGGCTGTGCTGCATAACACATTGCCTAATAGTAGCAACTTATATGAAGTTGTCACATCATTAGTATATATGTAAAATTTTGTTTGAGATTATAAAAAAAAGTAAATTCCAGTTTTGTCTCATGTGATTTAAGTGTTTTAAATATTTCGGTATAAAATATAATCTTCTGTCAATTCAACCCCTGTGGTTTATATAACCAACATTTTTGATCCCTAACCATAGTTAGTTTTGGGTCAAAACCATTATAGTAGTTAAGTTTAAGAGGCAAAAACAGTTAGTTGTCTAAACCACGTTAGCTGAATTGATAAAAAATTTAATTTAAGCCAAAATAATTAAAACACTTATATCATATGGATCAAAACCGGAATTTACTCATAAAATACACATACTTTATAATAAAAGAGTAACAATTTTGTCACTTGTCACCTTCTTACACCACTATTGCCACATGGCACCTTTTTATAGTACTATTTTCACTTGTCAACTCCTTATCATTCCACTTAATTTTCTCTCCTATTAAATAATTATGTTTTCTCTCTTATTAAATAATTCTTTTTCTTATTAAATAATTATAATACTAATAACTAATATATTATTTATCTTTTTATTATAAAGCATACTTAAATTCTAAAATCAAAATTTTTATAGTAAGAAATATTTTAATTTCAAAAAAAATTATGTAAAAAACAAGTTATCTTAAAAAATGATTTTTTTTATAATAAAATATATTATAAGAGGAGTTTTTAAACATTGAGATTTTTATCATCTAATGACGTTTTTTAATTTATTTAAATTCTGAAGTAATAAAAATGATAGAGGAAGTTACATTTTTGGTTTGTAATGTTTAAGGCTAATTTAAATTGGGTCGTTTAACTTTAATAATTACAAAAAATATATTTTATATTATTGATTTGTAAAAGTTAGTTTTAATATAATGGAAACTGAAGTTTTTAAGGTTAGTTATTTCAAAGATATCTATTATTACACATTAAAAGGTTATATATCATTTGTACAGTGATTAAAGTTTTTAATTATATTTTTATTACTTAAAATGTTCATTAATATGTAAATTAATAATTTTATATCAAAACATCGTTTTATAATTACTAAATTTTCACTAATAACTATTTAATATTAATTTTATGTTTTTGGTATTCTTGCCTTACGGTTTTTCGTTAGTTTTAGCATATTCAATGGCATCGGCAGTTAATGGTACAAAACTTACAAAATCAGTACGGTATTTGATTTAAATCTTCGCTCGTTTCTTAGTCTTATTATTTTTTTACTGTTTATGGAAATAATTTTAAAACACAAACGATAATTGATGCCATTTCGGTTGTGGTACAGTGGTTCATTAAACTCTCCCGTCAGGCTTGTACCTATCAACATTTAAAGGTTTGAAGGGTAGGCAGGTCATTTAAGTTGTTCAACACATTAAGACGTGACAAAAAGTCATCCATGCCTTATAATTATTTTTTTCAAAGGCTTGGTACAACGACATTCAAGACCATAATTCAAGCGTCCTCTCAGATTTAACGCTCTGGGGAGTACGCCCGAGCCCACCCCGTGGAAGCTCACAACTAAGTAAACCCCTGATTTTTCCTTAGCAATATGTCTCAGTCTGGATTCAAATTCAATACCTCTCATAAAGAAGTCAAGGGGGTAACCATTAGATTAGAAGTTCTTGGTTCATCTGTGCCTTGACTACAAAAGGTTTTTGGCCACTAAGAAACCAACTGTGTAGGTTAGACTTTTATGAGTTGTTTGTTTGAGTCTGAAAAAGTCTCAATGGGCCTGAATCAGAATAATTCAAATTCAGAACGTTTGTTTAGCGAAAAATACCACGTCTGAATTGAACCAAATGTTTGAATAGAGGTTTGAAACATTCAGACTTGTGGATGTGTCTGAATCATTCAGACGTGAAGGAAAGTGAAGGGAAGAGGGCTGGGGCTGGGGCACCGTCGGCCGCACCGCACCCGTCGTTATATTCCCGATACCCACTACTCATGTCATGATGGTTGTGGTTCATTTAAGGTTGGTTCATTTAGGGTTTGCTCGACCGCCGGTTGTGGTTCAATGGATGAGCGAAGGAAGCTCGCTCCACCGCACCACCACCTCCGCACAACCACCATCGGTGGTTGTGGTTCATTAAGGGATCGAGGTTTGGCTTACCTTCGAGTCGACCAGGCATGACTTGAGCTCAAGCTTGTCATTTACCGATGCAAGATGGTTCGCACCATGGGGGTGGCGACGGAGGCGGCAATCGGTGGCGACCGGATGGGGTGAAGGGGGCGAGTGGGGCGAAGGGGATGGGTGGGGGTGGGGATGGGTGGGGGTGTCAAGGGTTTTGAACCAAAAAAAAAGAGTTTTTATTTTTTATTTTCATTAGACGTGTAACCAAGCAGTTTTAACATGTTCAACACTTAATGATATAGACCCTCAAAACCATTCAAACATTTTAACCATTCAACAGTTAATGATTAAAACTCAACCAAACAACCCCTTAGTCATGTACTATAAAATGTTCACACCCCTTTTTTTGGCTAGTCATCTTTAATTTGCGTTTCAAACTTTCCCCTTATAGTTTGTTTTAAAATCAAGGTACGTATCGGATAATACCCTGCAAATGGAGATCACCTGCAAGAGACATGTTAGTGTTTTTACATTCCCCTTTGCCTCCCACCCTTCTGCCCTCCTAAATATCGTCCGTAGACTAGCATCTGCCGCCCCCGCTGTGGTTTTCTCCTTCTTCAGCACTACCAAATTCAACGGCACTCAGTTTACTGAGCGCGGTTGTGATAACATACTGCCATATGATATATCTGACGGCTTACCGGAGGGGTATGTTTATGACGGGAAAGTTGATGGGGAAGCTCAAATTGGCTTGTTTCTTGGGGTGGCGGAGGAGGAGTTTAAGAGGGGTGTTCAAGCGGCGGAGAAGGATGTTGGGGTGAGGGTCAGTTGTCTGGTGGTTGATGCTTTTTTATGGTTCTCCAGTGATTTAGCTGAGGAAATGAAGATTCCTTGGGTGGCCTTTTGGAACGCTGGATCTGCTGCTCTTTCTGCGCATTTTTATACTGATCTCATCAGGCAAAAATATGATGAACTCAAAGGTAATCTATATATTAGCTTATACAATCAATCACTTTTCTACTCTTACACATAAATTTAATTAAATAAATGTTATGGTACGTCGATTAGCATGTACAGATTCAGCCAGGCTTGACGACGAAATCCCCAACTTGATCCCAGGACTCCCTATGATCCGGCTCGGTGACATACCAAAGGAAGTCATCTTCGGGGACCTTGAATCACCATTTGCAATCATGCTACACAAAATGGGAGGAGCCATAACCAGAGCAACCGCTGTCCTCGTCAACTCTTTCCAAGAACTCGACCCAGATCTCACAAATAACCTCTCACTATTATTCAACAAGTTCCTCCTCATTGGTCCGTTCAACCTCGTATCCAAACAAAAACCATCATCAAAATCAGATGAATCTTGTTGCATTTCTTGGTTAGATGCTCAAAATCCAAGATCAGTTGCATACATTTCTTTTGGCAACGTGTGCACCCCACCACCCCACGAGCTAGTCGCATTAGCCGAAGCACTAGAAGAAACCAAAACCCCGTTTCTCTGGTCACTAAACAATGATGCACAAAAGCATTTACCGTCTGGATTCTTGGACCGAACAACCGCGAATGGATGGGGAAAAATTGTACCATGGGCACCACAGGTTCAAGTTTTGAGCCATTGTTCAATAGGGGTGTTTGTAACACACTGTGGATGGAACTCGGTGCTGGAGAGTATAAGGGCTGGTGTTCCGATGATATGCAGGTCGTTTTTCGGGGATCAACCGACAAATGCTTGGATGATTGACAGAGTTTGGCGGGTCGGTGTGAGAATTGAAGGTGGGAGTTTCACAAAACATGGAACTTGTGGTGCTTTACAACTAGTTTTATCATCGTCTTCTGATGATGGACTCAAACAGAGAATTGAGGCATTGAAAGATCTTGCTCACAACAGTGTTGGGCCGAACGGCAGTTCTGCTCATAACTTCAAAACTTTGGTGGATGTGGTCACCGGTGCTACACTTTAAACATTATATATCTATGTTAAATCATGTATGAAAATCTAATAAATCACTCTTATTTGTACTTTACAGTTACTCTTAATTTCATTTTTAAGTACTTTTACCATTGAAGATCATAATCAGTTTACTTGAGTTTGATGATATTGCAATTGTTGGTTTAAATTCATTCAAACTCTTGACGGGTGCCCAGAGCACTGTTGGTTTTTTTTATTTACTGTACGTTGACTTGAGCATTTATAATGCATGTTCATGAAAACCCAAATAAATGTAACTCAACTGATAACTTTCCCTTGGTCGGCTAGTCATTTTGTTATTATTATTATTTATTTATTTATTTTTGTACAATTTCTCACCTGAGCGACAGAGACGTAAAATAACAAGTTTTATTATTATATTTTATTTAATATTTTTACCGAAAAAAACATATATAATAAAATTGTTAACCCAGACATAACTAGTTTTATAGCTCGTTTAATAAATAGGGAAAACTATACACTCAGTTATTATTGGATACGTTTAATAAATGAATTTGATTAAATATAGTAGGCTTATGTTCTTATTTTGTATATGTGTTCTTGTTGTTCTACGTTTTGGTGATTTTTTAAATAAATATGCTGAGTCAAATATATCATTTTTATTTAACCTAATAAATTCGAATTATTGTAATTTTTGAAACGGCTGCAACACGCATCGGGTAACTTTACTGGTATATATATATATATATATATATAATAATGATAATAATAATTGGAATATAATATATATATTTTAAATAAAAAATCAAATATCCAAATAAGTTGTCCTAGTGGTAGAAGACCCACCTTCCAATGTGGAGGTTAAGGGTTCAACTCTCACTTTAGACACTTTGATGAATACCAGGTGAGGGGAAGAATCTTGAACTTAATCTCGGGTTCTGAACCGATGGGGGGCGCAGTTTTACAGCAAATAAGCCGGTTTCTGCGCATCAGGTGCAGCTCTTCCGAGGGTGGCGTCCGGTAAAACGGGCTATCGCTCTCTTGAGGAAGGGGTCTTCCGAGGCCTGCTGACATGGTGCATATGCCACGACGTTACGCTCGGTTGTTGCTGTTCAAAAAAAAATAAAAAATCTAATAACATAAATAATTAACACTAAAAATAGCTGTCACGGATCCCCTTGTCGAAGTATTGCTATCACATATCCACTTGTCGTACTATTATTATCACAGATCCAATGTCATTTTATCAAGTATATTTGTTATCTCTAATTTCTTTGTTATTAAATCGTAGTTTCTTACAACACGTTATTCATGCCACAAGGGCAAATTAAGTGGCATCATGTCACTAAAGGGTTGTTGTTTGTGTTTTTCGTGAAAAAAAAATATTTGAATAAGTGGACACATCTTAATGAAGGTTCGAACCATTCATAGTTAAGGAGGAGTCTGAATGAGAAGAAACAGAGGGCTGGGGCTGTTCACAGCCAATGGAATATTTTATTTACGACATGAAAGTAAGGTATTAATATCTACAATATAGCCAATTTTATATTTTATTTACGAACTAAAAACCACTTAAACATAAAACACTATATTTGAACTTTGGAATTGATTTGTGAAGACGTTTGTGAACACATTCAATTTTATTAGTTTTAAGCAACTTAAAGAAAAGAATAACCAACTCTGGTTTCAGGCTTAAAAGATTATCAATTAACCTAGTTTAACCTAATGAAAAGCCATGCAAATGTGACTTTGAGAATTTGTCAATTAAGTGATAATTATAAAAAAGATCATGAAAATTTCTATTTACGAACCTCCAATTTAACTTTGCTAAACAATGTCCTATCTTAAAATTGCTCATGATGTAAAGAAACAAAAAATGATGAATGTTAGAAATAATGTTTTCAACACATTTAAAGTTTTGGATATTGTTAAATGCACACGTAGTTATGAAGTTTTTTAAAATCATGTGTTTTTTTTGTGTTTTATCAGTTTTTTTTTATATTGTTACTGAATCATGTGATTCAGGTTTTTCAGATATTGTTATGAGTTGTGTAAAGGCACGTGACTCATTGGTTTAGTGTTGTGATATCTTATTTCTTTGGTTTATTGGATATTAATATGATTTGGTTACATAATCATAGTTTCTTTGCTATATATATATGGTAAGGTTCTCCTAAAAAGTATATTTTGCCTAAGAAGGCTAAGAAGAATTTTCAAAAACTCGAAAACCGACTCAAACAAACCCCGATTGAATTCATTTTCACATCATTGGAACCGGCTTGTCGAACCCTAAAACTCAAACCTTAAATCATAAACAATAAACGTTAATACTAAAACCAAAACTTTAAAATCAAATCTTTGACATAAAGATAAAACTTAAAAGCTAAAAATCAAGCCCTAAAATCTAAAATCTAAATCTAGTTGTTAAAACGAAAACTTAAAAGCTAATATTGTAGGGTTCGATAAGACAGTTCCAATGCCATCGAAATGAGTTCAATCGGAGTTCGTTTGGGTCGGTTTTAAAGATTTTAAAAATCATTCTTAGCCTTCTTAGTCAAAATATACTTTTTATTTGATCTTTCCCTTATATATAATATATATATATATATATATATAGGGAGATGGTCAAAAATTAACCATTTTTTATTGCGTTAACCGAATAACTACATATTATTACTTTGAGGCCCACATTAAAGTAAATCTAAAAGTGTACGTTATTTCTTCTTTTTTTAATTAAGTTAATTAATGTAGGGTTCACTTACATTAATAAAAAAAGAAGAAGAAACCTACACTTTTAGATTAACTTTAATGTGGACCTCAAAGTAATAAGATGTAGTTATTCGGTTAACCCAATAAACATTGGTTAACAAATGAACCACACCCTATATATATATTTGGTTTCTTAACTTCTGGTTGGTATATTTGCAGTCTAATGTCATATGGATCTGTCTTTATAAATTTGTCATATGAATATGCCTTTCTAGTTGGGAGTGAATTGGAAGTTCACTACTCAGTTAGAGGTTTTTTATATGTTAATTAAAGGATATTAAATGTTAAAAATACGGCTGGCTATTTACTGTATGGCATATCTTAGTCTTTAAAGTCACGTGACTTTATGTTTTATTAGATTTGTATCTGATATCTATCTGTATACAATCATATAATTCTGTGCTAATTGAAATATGTTATGTGATTGTTATATTCTATGTTGATTACCACAAGTTATGAAGTGTCTCATGTCTTTTTTTGAGTTTATTCTTTGTTAACAATGAATCCAAAATTCATTGTTTGATTAAAAACATATTTGGATAAAATGCTCGGAGAAAGTTTTTCATGTTTTCTCTATTTGAAAATTGTGTTGGAAAACAAAAATAAAACAAGGTTTTTATGACAATTTGTTTTTATTAGAATGTAGATTATATGAAACAAGTTGTCGATTGATTATGGTTAGAGGTGGCAATTTTTATCTATGTCAAAGAAAATGGGTTGGTTTGGGTAAGCAATTGTAGTATAATGAGTTGAAATGGGTAACATCATAATATTGAATGGGTTGACATGGGCATCAATTGAACACAATGCGGGTCAAGATGGGTAACCAAAAAAGTATGTATATGCAATGGATTCAAACATTTAAGAATGTATTGGTTCAGGCCCCACACAAAACACACAATTAAAACTCACGTAAATATGAAATTTGTGTTTTCAAAACCTTGCTACACACTTTTATTTAATAATATTAAGAAGCCTTATATAGGCATAATGCATCCAACGAAAATTAGCAATAAATCATGTGCTAAATTACTAAGTCTACCTATCCCTATTATTCAGCAACTAAAATCCATGATCGTATGCCAACAAACTCGGTCAACAGGACCAATTCTTGAAAACGTGCAGAAAGAAACTAAAATCAAATAACTCGTGAACCATGACCCGCAACCCGTGAACCGCGAACAACCGATTAATCCAACAATCACCTCCTTAATCAGTTTGCTCACACCCGTCACTCACAGAAGCGAGCCATCGTCTTTCAAACCATCTCGAACACCACGACCTCAACCGACCACGTCCAAGATCTCCTTCGTTCAACCCGAAACAATCCACCACACTTGCAACATGTAACATGGCATCCCACTGGAACCGTTCATTAACATCTTGACTCTTCACGGATCCACGACCTCTTCCTCGGCCACATCCTAAGCCACACAATTTGAACTCCACTACCATAATGTTGTCAATAGTGTTGCTTCTTCACTGCGAATTAATTCACTGACAAATCGAAAATAGCCACCCCATTTTCATACGATCCATCTTGATTTTATCTTGACCATTCTACGTGCATGCTATTCCATCAACTAAGGATTCGTACAGAATACCAAGCACATCACAATTTCACATCTCCACCAACAAGATCTCGTTCCAAACATAAAACTAGAACGAATCAAAACTTTCCGATCACACTTGTTTAAAGAGGTTTCTTCAATCGACCAAGAAAACAAAGCCACCATCTTCTATTGTTTTCTTTCACCCACCAAACAAACCGAATCAAAAGCCACCTGCTTTGACGGATCCCTACTGCTCGCTTTTCACACACGTACGCCGGTCTCCTCTTATCACGAACAAGTTGATCAAGGCACCTGTCCTGAAACACATCCCAAAACACCCTTTTAATCGCGACTAACAGCCCACGGAACACACCGGCGTTCACCCGTCACCCCCTTCGTCCTAACCGGTACTTCACCTGTGACAATGATTGAGACGAACCACCTCTCGGTCTCCGTCTTCTGCTGTAAAATAGTCCCGAAAACAACACCGAACAACCCTTCCTGTACACCCAAAACAACAACTTAAACTAGCGACTGTCGACCCATCTTTGCTTCCGCTGCGATAGCAGCTCCCACACCCGAACTCCCTTCGAAAGTTGACTCTCAAAACGACGATACGAGCCTTAGGCTCTGATATCAAATGTTGGTTCAGGCCCCACACAAAACACGCAATTAAAACTCACGTAAATATGAAATTTGTGTTTTCAAAACCTTGTTGCGCACTTTTATTTAATAATATTAAGAAGCCTTATATAGGCATAATGCATCCAACGAAAATTAGCAATAAATCATGTGCTAAATTACTAAGGTGGTGTTTGTTTTTTAAGAGGTAAAACATCTGCAGTCTGCGGACCGCGTTTGCAGACATCTTTTGTAGAAGAGGTGGACCAAACCCCTGCAAGAAGAGCTTTTGGGGGTGTTTGTTTTTCACAACCTCTTCACATTTTCAATATCTTCACAAACTCTTCCCCAACCCTAACCCACAACCGTCAGCCTCACCGAACCCTAGATTGACGAGGTAGGTCACGAGCAATCACCACCGGAACCCTCGATCAACCACCACCGGTGCGACGGGAGGGGGCGACGGGAGCGCAGGAGGTGCGATGCCGACTGGTGGCGACGGTGCGACGGGAGGGGGCGACGCCGACTGGTGGAGACGGTGGCTGTGGTTGGCGACGGCAGGAGGTGCGACGGGAGGCGGCTTATCGCGATGGTGGAGATGGTGGTTGTCGGTGGCTGGGGGTGAGAACTGAGAAGGGGGCGCCGCTGGCTGTGGTTGGCGATGGTGGATGTGGAGGGCGGCAGCTTCTCTCGGCGGTGGAGATGGTGGTTGTCGGCGGCTGGGGGTGAGAACTGAGAAGGGGGTGACGGCTGGGTATAGAAAGAAGAGGTTTGAAGAGGTTTGAAGATATTGGTCCATGTCTTCTCCAAGAAGACGTCTCGTCTGCGAGAAAACAAACACCCTACATTTTTCCTTGGTCTGCGAGGTGCAGACAAAAGAGCTTTCGCAGACCTTCGCAGACGTTTTTCTAAAAACAAACAGCCCCTAAGTCTACTTATCCCTATTATTCAACAACTAAAATCCATGATCGTATGCCAACAAACTCGGTCAACAAGACCAATTCTTGAAAACGTGCATAAAGAAACTAAAATGAAATAACCCGTGAACCATGACCCGCAACTCGTGAACCGTGAACAACCGATTAATACAACAGAATGATTAATAAATATTTGATGAAAAAATCACTATAAACTATCTAGATGGACTATTTGTGTACTTACAACACATCTAAAGTTAAATTAAATTGATGTTTTTTAAGAACAATATATCCATTTAGACCCGAACTGATTTTGTTTAAAACTCGTTCTGACCCGTACCCATCCTGACCCGTTACCCAACCCGACCCAACCCGCCCATTTTGCCAGGCATAATTATGGTTAAACATGTTTATTGAGTTTGCCTATTGAATGGAGGGGCATTGTTGAAATATATTAGTATATAATTCAATAAGAAACATATTACCATTTTAAATGTTTTGCTCTAAAATTCTTTATTATTAGTTTTGCATTAATTTAGTGTTTTGGCTAGATTTGTGATACTATTTTGGAGTTGTGACGAGATGAGTCTAATGGATTTAGTTTTAGATTTGGGTAGATGCAGTTGGCATCCCAAATAATCTCATGCTATTTATACAACAAGCAGTTATTAGTAGATTGCCAGAGGTGAATGTATATATATGGTCACGATTCTCTCTCAAAAGATGGCACTGTAGTTCGGGACTACATCCATGTGATGGATTTGGCTGTGGTTATGTTGAAGCTCTTAAAAAGCTTTTCAAAAAACCATAGTTGTCAAAAGCCCTCAGCCGCTCGTCTAGGCGCAAAAAAAAAAAAAACCAGGCGCATGAAAGGTGCCTCATGGCAGCTCAAGCTCACTCCGGTGACTTTCCAGAGAGATTCGGACAAAATCGTGGAAAATCCGGCAAAATTTTGGAAAATCCAGCAAAATTCAGAAAAAGTTTAACCATAAACCAGTCTAAACAACCATAAAAAGATTTTTATATTTTAAAAACTCTGCATAACTGGATTATTAATTGTCTTAAAGTTAGACTTTATATATTTGTTAAATACTTTTAAGCCTAAAACATGTAAAACCTCTAAAAATGATAATTTAATACTATGCGCCTAGTTTAAAAAGCGCTCTTGCTTTTTTTGCGCCTTGCGCCTAGGCTCATGGCATGGCTTATGCGCCTTGAAATGGTCATTGTGTTTTGAGAAAACATTTGGAAAGAAAATCCCTATTAAATTCTGCCCAAGAAGGCCATGAGAGACGCCACGGAAATTTGAGAAAACTACAAGCGAGCTTAAGTGGAAGGCATCATATGAATTTGTAAAGATGTGTAGGGATCAATTGAATTTGGCAAGACATAAACCAAGGGTTACAAGAAGCCACAAACCAAATAATATCCTACTTATTTTTTGAATAGTATAGAGCAATGAAGCTTTATGGCTGTGTTATATTCTTCCTGGGTTACATGTTACGGTATGTTTTTTTTCTCCTAAGAATTAGTTGTGGATAAAATAGATGGTAGAAACCAGTAGCAGAATAATATATGCCTAATATATGAAAGTTAAATACCCAATGATTCAAATAAATCACATTTAGTCATTTGACTAAACATTGGCCATTGCAGCAAATATTTTTTTTCATTCTAGAACTAAATATTTTGAAATTGGTTTGTATATTTCGTCTATTGTTTTCAATACTGTTGGTCTTTAGTCTCATAACCCAGATATATATATATATATATATATATATTAGAAAAGGCTTGGCTATGCATTGACATAATAATTTGGTAAATAGAATTAAAATGTTTTACATGTTTGGATTATAAAATTAAAGGAGGGTGTTAAAAATACATGTGAACACTTCAATTTTATAATTTTGTACTTATACTAATAGTTGGGTTTATTTTTCATTGTTTCATGGGCTTGGAGTGTGGACTGGATCGAATGAGGTTGTGGGCTAGATGGGCCGAATAATTATGTGATTGGAGATAGCTTTATACGAGAAGGTATTTGGTCATCCAGAATGTTATGAAATCATAAAAGGATTTCTTTAGTTTTGAGAGTTTTCTAATCTCTCAAGATCCTCTCTCAAAGCTTGGTGAGCTCTTTCATTGTCTAGAATTTCTATTTATTCTGATCTCATTCATGAGATATGTATGATTGTTGGATTACATATTGTTAATCTATATTTTGATTCTCTGTTTTGTAATTTCGGAGAGTTTGTGTGTATTTATGTAAGTTTGGTTTTAGGGGTTTGAGTATTTGTTCTTAGATCGAGTTGAAAAAGATCTTTGTGTTTTTATATTTGAATAATCACATATTCATATGAATCTTTAACTTGTTGATATCTCTGATCCATTTTTTGACAACTCTTAATTTCGTTTTTAAAAATTTTTAACTTTGAAAATCATAATAAGTTTACTCGAGTTTTATTATGTTTCAATTGTTGGTTTAAATTCATTCAAACTCTTGACAGTTGTGTTAGTAATGGAGGTTTTTTTTTATTAATTGTACTTTGTTAGAGCATTTATAATGCATGTTCTTGAAAAACCAAATAAATGCAACTTTACCAATAACTTTCCCGTACTTGGCTAGTTGGTTTTGTTGTTATTATTATTATTATTTATTTATTTTTGTACAATTTCTCACTAGAAAGGCAGAGACGCAAATAAACAAGTTTTATTATTATATTTTATTTGATATGTTAACCGAAAAAACATATTATAATATAGTGGTTAGATCCACTAAGAAGAGATTTTTGTCTAAGAATAGTAAGAAACAATAAGAGTTCGCTATGTGACATGCTAAAAATAATAAAAACAAAAATCTAGTACAAGAAAACGAAATTCATTAGAAAAAAATGCAATACAAAAATAAAAAAAATTAGTACTAAAGAAATAAAAATCCAGTACGAAAAAATAAAAATGTAATACAAAAACAAAAATACATCACAAAAAAAGAAAAAACCAAAATACAGTACAAAAAAGAATACAGTACCAAAATAAAAATTTAGTACAAAAAATAAGATGTTATTATCTAAATTATCATACCACATGTTAAAATTTTATTAGCTCTCACTATTTTTATACAAAAATCTTTTCTTATTTAAATTTTCTTCTATATCTACTTTAATAATTGATTCCATATTTTGTATACGTGTCAATAAGCCAAATTTGCTTGTACTAATTTTCAAAAAAAAATTATTTTATCGAGTCTTAAAATTAGTGTTCGGTAGTAGGTAAGGCTGTAAACAAACCGAACGAACACGAACGAGCCCTTGTTCGTGTTCGTTCGTTCGTTTAACTTTTAACTTGTTCACGAACGCTTACCGAACGAAAATTCTTGTTCGTGTTCGTTCATTAAGGATTTAGCTTGTTCACGAACGGTTCACGAACGCTAACGAACACATATTATTTAAACAATAAAAATCAATATTTTTAATCTCAAGCAATGGAGATAATCATTTATAAATATATAAATTAAGATATTATAGTATTAAACTAAAAATAACTTTAAGTATTATGGTGTTAAACTAAAAATTAAAAATAAACAACACATTTAATGAATAAATATAAATGAACTTAACCGAACGTAAACGAACCTGTTACCGAACGTTCACGAACACGACCTTTGTTCATGTTCATTCGTTTAACTAAACGAACGGAATTTCTTGTTCGTGTTCGTTCGTTTATTAAACGAACGAACATAAACGAACATCCCGCCGAACGGTTCATGAAGTGTTCGCTGAACGTTCGGTTCGTTTACAGCCCCACTAGTAGGCTTCATCAAGAGCAACTTCAATTCTCTGTTAGCATTAGATTTCAACCGTCCCCACGGATTTGACGCTCTGGGGCGTATGCCCGAGCCCACCCCAGGAGGAACCCCACAACTGGGTAAACCCCCTGACCTTACTTCAGCAAATATACCTTAGCCCGGATTCGAACCCAAGACCTCCCATAGGGAAGTCAAGGAGGTAACCATTAGGCTAGAAGCCCTTGGTTAGTTGATGTTATCTATGCCTAGCAAAATGAGCATTTTTGGTTGGGTTGAGTTGGATAACTCATTAGATCAGGTGCGGCTCAAAATAAGTACGAGTTATGATGAGTCTTAAAAATTTTTTTTTAACAATTTTTAATGATTAAAGTAAGTTGTAACTAAACAAATAGTTTATTGTAATAATTTTTAATGGTTTTCTTATCAAATATATGATTTATCATTTTTACCTGTTTAAATTCATTATATTCACGTATTTTTTAATTTATCCATTTTAAGCCGCATTGTTTTAATGTGTTATTTAATGCGTTACACATATCAATCTGTTTTATATCATAATTCTACATATTTAATCACAAAATTCAATAATTGTTTACCTATATATACAATTTATCTTATTATAAATAAAGATTGTTACGTAAAATTTTATCACTTTAACTTATTTCTTCAATAGTAGCAACTTATATGAAGTTGGTGTCACATCATTAGCACATATGTATAATTTTATTTGGGATTGCTATAAAAATAAAAAAAGTTAAAAGTAACATGTAATTCTAGAACAGAAACTCACAAGAGTACATGTCTTTGATTATAGTATGGTCCCATTCTTAATTTCTTTCAAAATAACCCATTGAATTTAACCACTGACAAAACTTATCCTTTTAAAAGGGGTGAAAATTTGCACTGCTACAATACATTTCAATTTTTAAAAGCGAGATAGGCAAAACCAATACTAAAACAAAAAATAATCTTTTAATTGAAAATTTAAAAGTATATCCATACTATTGTTATTCTATTTCCATGGACGAAGCTTAAGAGGAGGCCCTTATTAACGTTCGTCCATGACTTTAACCTACCAACAAGTGTGATAATAAACGTTCAGTTTGTCAATTATTGGATGCATCAATACAAGTATTAAAACGATATCCATACTATTGTTATTCTATTTTCATCTTTTTGGTATTGTTACCATTCCGTTTTCGGTATTTTTAACATATTCAATGGCCTCGGCAGTGAAAGATACAAAACTGACAAAATCAGTACGGTATTTGATCTAAATTTTCAGACGTTTCTTGGTATTATTATTATTTTTTGTAATATTTATGGAGCTAAAGTGTAAAACACGAATGATAATTGATGCCAATTCGGTTGTGATATCCATCAGATTTATACTATATTCATTTAAAGTTTGCAAAGTAGGTAGGTTATTTAACTTGTTCAACACATTAATACATGTCAAAAAGTCATCCGTGCCTTGATTATAAAAGGTTTGACGCCACTAAGAAACCAACCGTGTAGGTTCGACTTTTAGTCACGCATCGTTCAAAACACGAGTCATGACAATCTTCACACCCAATTTGTTTTAGTATCAACGAACGTATCAGATAATACCCGGCAAATGGAGATCACCGGCAAGAGACATGTTAGTGTTTTTATATTTCCCTTTGCCTCACACCCTTTCATCCTCCTAAATCTCGTCCGTAGACTAGCTTCCGCCGCCCCTGCTGTGGTTTTCTCCTTCTTCAGCACTGCTAAATTCAACCGTGCTCAGTTTACGGAGCGCGATTGTGATAACATACTGCCGTATGATATATCTGACGGCTTACCCGAGGAGTATGTTTATGACGGGAAAGTTGTCGAGGAAGCTCAAATCGGCTTGTTTCTTGGAGTGGCGGAGGAGGAGTTTAAGAGGGGTGTTCAAGTGGCAGAGAAGGATGTTGGGGTGAGGGTCAGTTGTTTGGTGGTTGATGCGTTTTTATGGTCCTCCGGTGATCTAGCTGAGGAAATGAAGATTCCTTGGGTGGCGTTTTGGATTGCCGGATCTTCTTCTCTTTCTGCGCATTTTTATACTGATCTCATCAGACAGAAATATGATGAACTCAAAGGTAAACTATATATTAGCTTATACAATCAATCACTTTTCTAATCTTACACATAAATTTAAATGTTATGGTTTGTTGATCAGCATGTACAGATTCAGTCGGGCCTGACGATGAAATCCCCAACTTGATCCCCGGACTCCCTGTGGTCCGGCTCGGTGATATACCAAAGGAAGTCATCTTTGGGGACCTTGAATCTCCATTTGTAACCATGCTACACAAAATGGGAGGAGCCATAACCAAAGCAACCGCTGTCCTCGTCAACTCTTTTCAAGAACTCGACCCAGATCTCACAAAAAACCTCTCTCCAACATTCAACAACTTGCTCCACATCGGTCCGTCCAACCTCGTATCCAAACAAAATTCACCATCAAAACTAGATAAATCTTGTTGCATGTCTTGGTTAGATACTCAAAATCCAAGATCAGTTGCATACGTTTCTTTTGGCACCGTGTGCACCCCACCACCCCACGAGCTAGTCGCATTAGCCGAAGCACTAGAAGAAGGCAAAACCCCATTTCTCTGGTCACTAAACAATGATTCGAAGAAGCATTTACCATCTGGATTCTTGGACCGAACATCCGCTAATGGATGGGGAAAAATTGTACCATGGGCACCACAAGTGCAAGTTTTGAACCATTGTTCGATAGGGGTGTATGTAACACATGGTGGATGGAACTCGGTGATGGAGAGTATAACGGCTGGTGTTCCGTTGATATGCAGGCCTTTTTTCGCCGATAATCTGATAAATACTTGGATGGTTGAGAGAGTTTGGCGAGTCGGTGTTCGAATTGAAGGTAAGAGTTTCACGAAACATGGAACTTGTGGTGCTTTACAAGTAGTTTTATCATCGTCTTCTGATAATGGGCTCAAACAGAGAATGGAAGCATTGAAAGATCTTGCTCATAAAAGTGTTGGGCCGAACGGCAGTTCTATTCGTAATTTCAAAACTTTGGTGGATGTGGTCACCGGTGCTACACTTTAAACATTATCTATGTTAAATCATGTATGAAAATCTAATAAATCACTCTTATTTGTACTTTAGAGGTACTCTTAATTTCATTTTTAAGTACTTTTACCGTTGAAGATCATAATCAGTTTACTCGAGTTTGATGATATTGCATTTGTTGGTTTAAACTCATTCAAACTCCGGACGGATGCCCAGAGCAATGTTGGTTTTTTTTTATAATGCATGTTCATGAAAGCCAAATAAATGTAACTTAACTGATAACTTTCCACTTGGTCTGCTAGTCGTTTTGTTATTATTATTATTTATTTATCAAACAAACAAAGTAACTTAAATGGTTACGAACTCAATCCCAAAATCTAGGCTAAAAATTATAAGATGGTAACTCTCTTAAACCTTTCTTTCAAAGAAGAATGCCAGAATTTAACCTTGTCTCATCATCATAGATCTTCAATTCTTAATTTGGATTAAAAAAACATGAACAAAGACATGATTGGGATGTTTGGAACCCCTAACATCGTCACTAATTGGTTCATAATAGAGGTGACAATTTTTACCCATATATGTCAAAGGAAATGGGTTGGCTTGGGTAAAGAGTTGTAGTATAATGGGTTGAAATGGGTAACATCATAATATTGAATGGGTTAAGATGGATAGCACTTAAACACAATGCAGGTCAAGACGGGTAACCAAAAAAGTATGCAAATGCAATTGATTCAATCATTTAAGAATGATTAATAACATATTTAATGAGGAAATCACTAAAAATTATTCAAATTGACTATTTGTTTACTTATAACACATCTAAAGTTAAATTAAATTCATGTTTTTTAACAACAATCCATTTAGACCCGAACTAATTTTGCTTAAAACCCGTTCTGACCTACACCCATCCTGACCCGAACTCGTTACCCAACCCGACCCAACCCACCCATTTTGCCAGGCATCAAAAGAAGTTAAATTTGAAACCTTAAAGTCAAAGTTGAAATATGGGAGAAAATAACAAAATTTTTAAAATTCCTAAACTTGGCGGTATGGATCGAAGACCCCGGAGTGTGCTACGCCCAATGGGCGGCCATATTCATATGGTGAGCTTTTTGTTGCAAACGGTAAGCAACACTTATCTAACCCATTTATCCCTAATAATTAATACCTCCTGAACATGTCGTTAACTTGTTTATAGTTCTAAATTTTAAAATAAATAATATAACAAAATATGTGGACAGTCTATTACCTTCTAAAATATCTAATTTTGTAACTATAGTTTCTTAAGTAGTTCTTTAATTAGTCATTAATAGTGTTATGTTCCATAACTGATCATTTCGTGTTTACATGTTTTAAACGACTCTTTTGAAAACCAAACATAATTTTTCATGATATGTTCGTATCATTTCTTAAAATATTGTGTTTGACCAGCCTTAGGTATATTTAAACGGCAAAAGTGTGTAATATATGTTAGAACTTAGAAGTCGGATTATAGACGTCACCATAGAATTCTTGTAATGATTTGGTGATTAACGAAGAGAAGAGGGAAAAAAAAACTGACATACGGGTGGGGTGGCAAGGGTTTTGAACAAATTTTTTTTATTTTTTTATTTTCATCTAAACATGTAACCAAACAGCCTTAACCTGTTCAACACTTAATGATTCATATGATTCATACATCCTTAAACATTCAGACATCTTAACCATTCAGCTTTTAATGATTTAGACTCAACCAAATTAAACGGCCCCTTAGTCACGTTACTATAAAATGTTTACACCCCTTTTTTTCGCTAGTCATCTTTAATTTGCATTTCAAACTTTCCCTTTATAAATTGTTTTAATATCAACGTACGTATCAGATAATACCTGCAGATGGAGATCACCTGCAAGAGACATGTTAGGTGGTGTTTGTTTTTTCAGAGGTAAAACATCTACAGTCTGCGGACCACGTCTGCAAACCTGTTTTGCAGAAGAGGTGGACAAAACCTCTTTTGTCTGTTTAAAAAAAGATTGATTTTTTAACCTCTTCAACCACGTCTGTGGAGGAGGAGTAGGCTGCGACTCTTCAACCACGTCTGTGGAGGAGGAGTAAGCTGCGACGGCGGTGGAGGAGGGCGACGACGGCGTGGATGGACGACTGGAAGGTGAAGAGTTCTGTCGAAGGCGTGGATGGTGACGACGGCGGTGGAGTAGGGCTACGACGGCGAGGGTGAAGAATTCGGTCGAAGGGCTGAAACAAATGTAGTAGGCTGGAAGAGGTGGGAAGATTTGGGAAAAGGTTGGTTCACGTATGCGCCAAGTAGAGGACGGGCATACCTTTTTTAATGAAATGTATGCGAGAAAACAGACAGTCTGTAGAGGTCCAAACTCTGTCCGCGTCTACGCGGCGCAGACATAAGTGGTCAAGCAGATGTTTTTGGAAAAAACAAGCACCTCCTTTTCCTCACACCCTTCTGCCCTCCTAAATACCGTCCGTAGACTAGCTTCGGCCACCCAGCTGTGGTTTTCTCCTTCTTCAGCACTGCCAAATTCAACCGCGCTCAGTTCACAGAGTGCAGTTGTGATAACATACTGCCGTATGATATACCTGACGGCTTACCCGAGGGATATGTTTATGACTGGAAAGTTGTTGGGGAAGCACAAATTATTGTTTCTTGGGGAGGAGGAGTTTAAGAGGGGTATTCAAGGGGCAGAGAAGGATGTTGGGGTGAGGGTCAGTTGTCTGGTGGTTGGTGCGTTTTTATGGTTCTCTGGTGATTTAGCCGAGGAAATGAAGATTCCTTTGGTGGCGTTTTGGAATGCCGGATCTTCTTCTCTTTCTGCGCATTTTTATATTAATCTCATCAGGCAAAAGTATGATGAACTCAAAGGTAAACTCTATATTAGCTTATACAATCAATCACTTTTCTAATATTCCACATAAATTTAAATGGGGCTCTTTTAAACATACACCACCCCCATATGCGAGACATCAAATGGCTGTCTTTTATACTGCCGTATAGGGCCTATACGACCCGTATAAAGTCAGTCAACCTGTCATGTTTGATGGGAAACTGTCACACCCCCAATTTCCCACTCGTGGTGTCAGTCCACGTGGGTGTGACGTGTCCAGAATCACAGCTCAAGGTCATATAGAACACTTCTATATGCGTTTACAAATCCAAAGTTTGACACATACACTCATAAAATAGTTTGCAGCGGAATAAAAGTTATCAAATCATATTGCAGCGGAAAATCAAATATTAGTGCAGCGGAATAAATAAGTCATAACATGCAGCGGAAAGTTGAAAATGTTAGACATCACATTGTTTAGAAATTACATAACGATTAAATATTGTTTTCAAAAGACACAACAGAATGCATGCGGTTCCTAAAGCTCATCCCTTAGATGTGCATCATGTTTCATACGCAGCTAGTTACCTGAGAATACAAGTTAGAAAAGTGTCAACACAATGGTTGGTGAGTTCACAGGTTTTGATATACATATAGTAATAAGAGTGTGTCATGCTGTTTATCAATGTTAGTACCGAGCCCTAGGCCCAAAGTGTCAGTGCGTCACTATCGAACTAGACTTGTTTGTCCTTGCCTCCGCTATGTCTCGTATACATAGCAAGTTAGGTCAGAATTTGCACGGGTTATGACATCCAGTCAACATAGTGCCCCGTGGGGTTAGTCATTCACTAATGGATCCATCCAAATCTACCACGTTGTTCGTACATTAACGGTAAGACTTTGTGAGGGCTTGTTACGAGTTCAACACTTAATGTTTGTCCAATAAACCAGCATACACATAGTGTTTGTACAGTAATAGATGTTTGACTCGATGCAACTAGTATTCTCCCCCTATTTAAAAGCGTTTGAAAAAGAGTAAAGAGGGGCCGTAAACTCACCTTAGTGATAAGAGTAGCAAATAAGCGTAAGCTCCTGATGTAGTAGCACGTGTCGGTCACCGGCAACCTATATCGCATACCGTACGTGAGTTTGTGTAAGTGACCGTGCTAGTGTTTGTGTTAGTGCTCGTGTTCGTGTCCAACAACCCTTGGTTGTTCATGTCTGTCCGTGTCGGTCCACAATGACCGTGTTTGCTCATGTTGGTCCACATTGACCGTGTTTGACTGTGTTGGTCCACAATGACCGTGTTTGACCGTGTTTGACCGGAGTTGACCAAGTTTGACCGTGTCAAGTCAACGACTCGTTGGTGATCCGTGTGACGGTTGTGAATCGTGTAGCAATCGTGTAAGTGCTCGTCGTGTGCAAAACGCGTAAGTCGCGTCTATGGACAACTTACTATTTATAGTAAGTTTCCATTTATGGAAAGTTCCCAAAGCATATAGGTTTTAGAGTTCTAGCATGCTCATTAGTCCTACGTGATCATGTTAACACATAGCAACGTCATCATACTGTTTCACATAAGTCGTTTATAGCATGTTAGCACATAAAAGTTTCCTAAAATGGAAAGTTTCCATTTATAGCATACGTGACATCGGAACCCATCTAACTTAGCATCTAATCATAATATTATAACATAATAAGTCACTTAGCATGCTCAAATCATACAACACGTTGACAAATCGGTTTTTGTAGAAATAAAGTTACTAAATATAGTAACTTTCTAGTTTTGCATAGAGATGCCCATTTTAACATTTCTAAACCATCCTTATACCACAAATCATCCTAATGATTAATCTAACATCGTTTAAACATGTCAACATAACCCAAATTGCCATCTATCAACATTTTGACCCAAAAAGTTACTAAAATAGTAATAATGCTAAATATGACCATTAAACATTATCAAAATCACATTCTAAACTTATCATCATCCTAATAACATCTAAACAACCATCCATGAACATGCATGACACCAAATATCATTCACATTCTCATTTCATAAGTAAAAAGTTACTATTAATGGCAAGTTTCATCAAAATCATAATTTTGGCCATTTCAACATCATCCAATCATGTGAAGATCTTCTAATATCATTTATAAACACATTTACAACTACAAGATCACTCCATGAGTCATGGATCATACATGCATGGCACTTTTCAACGTTTTATAACCAAATAATGATATTCTTATAAACACATCATCATAAATCATCACCAAATGCATGCTAATCATGTTAGATCATCATAAATCACATCAAAACTAATAAACCCAGAAGCAAAATTCGTGCTTGTGCTTTACCCATGCTTGCATGTGTGATTTATCACTTGCATGCGAGTGTAGAAATGAAAAGAGTGTGTGTAAACGTGTAGGGGATACCTCACAAGCTTTAGATCGACAAGAGGGTGTGGGAGCAGCTCTGGAGACTTCTGGACAGCAGCTCTATCAGTCAACAAGGAGGTGGTGATGGTGGTTGAGGTCTAGAGGTCTCCCTTCAATGGTGTTCAAGCTTCCAAGAGCTTCAAATATTCAAAAATGGCTTCTAAGAGCTTCAATGGTGATGTTGCAGGTGAAATGACGAAGTAGAGCCGAATTATGGTGCTAGAACTCGGGAGAAGTGTGTAGGGGTGGCTGGAAATGATTGTTCTTGGTTTTATAAAGATTTCTGCGAACTGGGTCTTGTCGCGTAGCGCGACACGTTCAAGGATTCCCCTCGCGTAACGCGAGAGAGTCCAGCGTTCAAATTTCCCCCGCCCACTTGTCGCGTACCGCGACAGGTTCTTTGTGGGCCGTCGCGTAGCGCGACAGATCCCCTGGTGAGCCCAATAGGCCCTTTTCATTGGGTTGATCCGTTCGTTGTCGTTTTCACGTTTACGAAATTTCGTTTGGCCTTGTTTGAACTTCCAAGTTCAATGTGTGAGTGTTTCGTGGGGTTTCGAGTGTTGTGCTACACAATGTGCTTGACGTTCACCGACGTTCGTGTGTTTTGACACGTGTGTGCTGTTTGCCGATAATTTCATGAATTATCCAGTCATGTGTTAGTGTTCGTACTGTCGTGCCACGCGTCACACTAAATTATTCTAATTCTAGTGCCACGTGTACATAAAACATTTAAATAAAAATTTAAATAAATATGTTGCTGACCTGGAATTTACGGGGTGTCACATCCTCCCCTTGTTAGAAAGAATTTCGTCCCGAAATTCAACTTGCGTTGCCTGTGTTTGTCTGTTCCGCGAACAGGTGTGGGTACTTTTGTTTCATCTGGTCTTCATGTTCCCACGTGAATTCCGGTCCTCGTCGCGAATTCCATCGCACCTTTACAATCGGAATCTTGCTGAGTTTGAGCTTCTTGGTTTCCCGGTCCATAATCTCCACCGGTTCCTCAACGAAGTTCAATTGTTCGTCGATTTGTATTTCTTCGAGAGGGATAACAAGTGTCTCATCAGATAGGTACTTCTTGAGGTTAGAGATGTGGAATACGTTGTGTACACTGTTCAGCTCATCTGGCAGGTTCAGTTCGTAGACTACAGGGCCTATTCGTTTTGTAATCTCGAAGGGTCCAATGTAACGAGGGTTCAGTTTGCCCCGTTTTCCAAACCGAGTGACTCCCTTCCAGGGCGAGACCTTGAGTAGCACTCTGTCTCCCACCTGAAATTCTAACGGTTTGCGTCGTTTGTCGGCATAGCTTTTCTGTCTGTCACGAGCTGCTGCCATCCGCTTGCGTATTTGCACGATCTTCTCAGTCGTCTCGTGCACAAGTTCTGGACCGGTCAGTTGGCTGTCTCCAACTTCCGCCCAGCAGATAGGTGATCGGCACTTACGTCCGTAAAGTGCCTCGAATGGTGCAGCTTGGATGCTAGTGTGGTAGCTATTGTTGTACGAGAACTCAATTAAGGGTAAATGAGTCTCCCAGCTACTGCCGAAATCAATGACACATGCCCGAAGCATGTCCTCCAGAGTTTGTATAGTTCACTCACTCTGTCCGTCCGTCTGCGGGTGGTAAGCGGTACTCATGTCCAATCTCGTACCCAAAGCCTTATGTAAGGATTTCCAGAAATGCGACGTAAATCGACTGTCGCGGTCAGATATAATCGAGATTGGCACTCCATGTCGAGTGACCACTTCCTTTATGTAGATACGAGTGAGCTTGTCCAACTTGTCAGTCTCCTTGATGGGTAGGAAATGTGCAGATTCCGTCAGTCGGTCTACGATAACCCAGATGGTATCGCAACCGCTTGCCGTCTTTGGCAGTTTAGTGATGAAATCCATGGAAATTTGCTCCCATTTCCACATTGGTAGTTCCGGTTGTTGAAGTAACCCTGATGGCTTTTGGTACTTGTGACACCCGGCAATTTCAGGTAAATTGCAACTCTTACATTCTTTACATTTCACATTCATACTTGTTGCATTTCATTTAATTATGTTTAATTAGATGAGTTGAACACAAACTAATGCGAAACGATAGTGCGTGGAACTATCGAATCGTACATTGCGCATTGGTTTTGGAAACCAAGTGTGGCAACCACAACACTAACACAAAACAATAATTCGGGGAATTACTGAATTGTGCATTACACGTTGATTGGGATTAATCAAGCGTGCAAACACTTCGTAAAACACAAACACAAACGATCACCGATAATTCGAGGAATTATCGAAACACACACGAGTCTCATGAAGTTGGTGAACAAACAATCGAATGTCAATTGAGTCACAGATGATCGAATATTAGCAATCAAGGTTAATCGATGATAACTGCGTACGTGGAGTTACATCAGCAATGAATTGAGCATAGTTGATCGTGCTTAGAATCCACGTGGAGTTGACAACCGAAATTAATATGGGATGATAGTATGTGAGAAATGATGAACATGGGCGAAAACCGCGTACAAAACGGAGTTACGGATGGTCCGGAATCGCAAAACGAAGTTTCTGTCGAAAAATGGAAAAAAATGGTCTTCGCGGTACGCGATGGCGAAGTTGAGGGTTCTTCGCGGTACGCGATGCTTGAAAATATCTGAGATTTCTCCGGATTTCTCCGCGGTACGCGAAGTCTACTTTTCTTATCATCGCGGTACGCGACGGATGGAGATGTCGCCAACTTGCTTAAAAAGATCAGATTTCATCATATCATCATCATCATATTTTTTTTTCTTCCAGCCGAAGACACCACCATCACCTTCGAAATTTTCATCATACAACACATCGAAGCCTCCGGGACGTATAGATCGCATCCAGAAGCGTTAAAACAAGTTCTGATCATCTTTCTATCCGCAGAACTTCTCCAGATTAGGTAATGGTTCATTTTAAACCTTCTGGTTTGATTATGGATGATTAAATTTTAGTTTTGAACGTAATGATATAGTTAGGATTGTTGGTTATTGCCTAGATGATGGCTAGGATTGAGTTTGAATGACAAACTCAAACTGTTAACGGGTATATTCTTGTTTTGAGACGTTGTAATGCCCGGTTTGCATGGGATCATAATAATGGTTATAATGGTTTAAACCATTTGATTATGACTATGTAAATGATTAGTTTGATTAATCCTTGTCATGCAAAACACTCGGTTGGGCACACCGACACTTGGAGTTGTATGGGATACAACACACCACAAAACACATACTCACACCTATATGGTTATAGGTGCCTACTAGCGGGATTGCTAGCATTCGCAGACGCGAACACACAAACACACCGGAACTGCTAATCAGGTGAGTTCACGACCCCTTTTTACTTTTTCTACCTTTGGGGGAGAAAACATTGCATGATAAACTGTTTTTGGAAAACAACTCATTTCATTTATGTATGGACATGCTTTATCACTATATGTATATGTGTGGATCACATCACAACTAAAAGTCCTCGCGATACTCCACGGACCGTTAGTAGCGCGTAGCGCCTAGCGTGGTAATCTTGAATAGTACTATTTGGGCCTGACAAGCCCCACCCATCGCGCCTGGGAGGCCAACCCGACTTGAGGTCGGAATGGGTGCAATATTGACCAACACTTTGCCATTGTCTTGTGATGGACATGGCGGGAGGCACAACTGTCAGCTTCGGTACGACCCCACATATAATATAATTGTATTGACTAGCTATCAATCGATACTGCATTGTAATGATACATAGATAACAACTCTTACTGTAAACATTGGATGTTTACTGCTTATGATAAACCTGTGTTCTCACCAACCTTTATGTTGACCCTTTTACTCACATGTTTTCTCAGGTAACTAAGACACGCTCACAAGGATTAGGATGCTAGGCTGGAGTCGCATGCATCTGCTTAAATGTCTTAGTATATGTTGGGAACATATATCTATTTGACATGCTATGTAATATTAAACATCTTTTAACGTTTACGCAAACTGAAGTCTTATGTTTTGTTTTGAAAACCGTTTTATGGATGCTTCCGCTGATCATGAATTTCAAATCTGTTTTGGATAACTTATACTTTACTTCCGCAACTCTGATATTACTAAACTGTTTTATCCAAATTCTTGGATGTATGTACATAACCAGACATATAGGTCTCGCATGTTGTGTGACCGGAGACTGCGATCCTGACAATCTGCCGACGCTCGCGCCCCGGAAAGGGACGGGATTTCTTGGGGTGCGACAGTACTCAACCTTGACTTTTGAGCACGTTAAACACTTACTCACGTAAGTTGCTATCTCAGCTTTCATGTTTGGCCACCAGTAGGTTGTCTTCAAATCGTGATACATCTTGTCAGATCCCGGATGTACGGAATACCGACTCTTGTGTGCTTCGTCCATCACTACATCTCTCAATCCTCCGTATTGTGGAATCCAAATTCGATCCATTAAGTAATAGGCTCCGTCATCCTTTACTTTCATCTGTTTATCCATACCACGCATGGCTTCAAGAGTGAGATTTTCAGCTTTCAGGGCTTTCTGTTGTGCGATTCGAATCTGATTTGGTAGTTCAGAATGAATCGTGAGTTGTAGAGCACGCACTCGTTTTGTTGTCTCTTTCCGACTCAACGCGTCGGCCACTACGTTTGCTTTACCGGGATGGTACTTGATGGCGCAATCATAATCACCTATGAGTTCAACCCATCTTCGTTGCCTCATGTTCAACTCTTTCTGATCGAAGATGTGTTGTAGGCTCTTATGATCGGTAAAGACAGTGCATTTTGTGCCATACAAGTAGTGTCGCCAGATCTTTAAAGCGAATACCACAGCTCCTAACTCAAGGTCATGAGTTGTGTAGTTCTTTTCATGCACCTTCAGCTGCCGTGAAGCATAAGCAATAACCTTCTCGCGTTGCATCAGCACGCAACCGAGTCCTTGTTTCGAGGCGTCGCAATACACTACGAAATCGTCGCATCCTTCCGGTAAGGATAGAATAGGTGATGTACATAGTTTCTGTTTTAACAAATTGAAAGCAGTTTCCTGTTTGTCTCCCCAGTCAAACTTCTTGTCCTTATGAGTCAGGGATGTCAATGACTGAGCAATCTTCGAGAATCCTTCAATGAATCTCCGGTAGTACCGGCCAGACCTAGGAATTGTCGCACCTCAGTCGGAGTCTTGGGTGCTTCCCAGTTCTTGATTGCTTCGATTTTGGCTGGGTCCACGTGTATTCCCTGCTTGTTAACCACGTGTCCAAGGAATTGGACTTCGCGAATCCAAAAGTCGCACTTTGAAAATTTGGCGTACAACTGCTCTTTCTTTAATAGTTCTAAGACTAGCCTCAAATGCTCAGCATGTTCTTCCCGATTCTTCGAGTAAATCAGAATGTCATCAATGAATACTATCACGAATTTGTCAAGATAGGGCTTGCACACTCTATTCATGAGATCGATGAATACAGCTGGTGCATTGGTCAGTCCGAAGGGCATAACCAGAAATTCATAGTGTCCATATCGGGTTCTGAAGGCTGTTTTAGGAATATCGTTCTCTTGTATCCTTAGTTGATGGTAACCCGATCTTAGATCGATCTTCGAATAGTAACTTGACCCTTGCAACTGGTCAAACAGATCATCTATTCGTGGCAACGGGTATCGATTCTTGATCGTCACCTTGTTCAGCTCTCTATAGTCGATACACATACGGAATGTTCCGTCTTTCTTCTTCACAAATAAGACCGGTGCTCCCCAAGGTGAGAAGCTCGGTCTGATAAATCCCTTGTCTAATAGTTCCTGCAACTGGTTAGACAGTTCCTGCATCTCAGTCGGTGCTAGTTGGTATGGAGTTTTAGCAATCGGTGCTGCTCCAGGTGTAAGATCTATCTGGAACTCGACTTGTCGTTTCGGAGGCAGTCCAGGTAGATCCTCGGGAAACACTTCGGGAAAATCGCGGACTACAGCAATGTCCTCAATCTTCCTTTCCTTCTTCGGTTGCTCTGCGATGAGGGCTAGTATGGAAGTGTATCCCTTTTGTAGATACTTGTTCGCCTTCATGCATGACATGATGTTCAGAGGTACTCCCCGTCTTTCCCCCTGAATCGAGATCTGTTCTCCGTCCTGCAACGTCACTCGTACGATCTTCTCGTTGCATACGATCTCGGCTTGGTTAGCGGATAACCAATCCATTCCAACGACTACATCAAAGCTTCCGAGAGTCACCGGCATTAAGTCGATTTCGAGTTTGTGATCCGCCAACACCATGACGCATCCTCGAAAGACGTGTTGTGTTTCAATTAGTTTGCCGTCGGCTAACTCTACGGTATATTTGTAGTCTAGTGGTGTTGGGGTAATATCTAGTAACCTACTAAACTCACTAGATATAAAGCTCCTATCGGCACCGGTATCAAATAATATGCTAGCATAGACATTATTTAAAAGAAACGTACCGGTTACAATGTTAGGATCGTCTTTGGCTTCCCCCGAGCCAATCACAAAAGCTCGTCCCTTGGCCGCTCCTCCTCCGGCCTTCTTCAACTGAGGGCAATCCCTCCTCATGTGGCCTGGTTTCCCACATTCATAACATCCTCTGGAGGTGTTCTGGTTGCTGTTATTCTGGTTGTGGTTGGGGTTGTTGTTGTTGACAGGAAACTTTGATCTGCAATCTTTGGCCATGTGGCCATGTCTTCCGCACTTTAGGCAACGGTATCGCTCGCATTGTCCGAAGTGGTGATATGAGCATCGGTTGCACAGTGGGTACTTCCCTTGATACACACCCTTTCCCTTGTCATCAGGTTGGGTGGCAGTGAATGCTCTGGCAGGTGCAGATCGTTGTTGTTGTTGGGGTTGATGAGATTGGTGGTGGCTGGGTTCCCACTTCCTTTTCTGGCTTTCTTGAGGCTTTAGATGTTCGCCTCGCTTGGGTAGCTTGCCCTGAGCTACAGCTTGATCGGTCAGTTTATGGGCCAGTCGGATCAGTGGTTGGATGGTGGTGAGATCAGAAGCAGTCACCATGCTTTGGATTTGTTCGGGCAGCCCACTGATGAACTAATCTATCTTTTTGTACTCCGGCGTCACCATAGCCGGACATAGCTTACACAGCTCATGGAATCGAGTGCAGTATTGCTCGATCTCAGAGCCCACCATCTTGAGAACCCAAAATTCGGCCTCTAGCTTCCTAACCTCATCACGAGGACAGTATTCCTCTTGCAGTAGTCGGGTGAAGTCAGCCCATGGCATGGAGTTGGCACCGTCCAACCCCCGAGTTTGAACATGGGTGTTCCACCATGTGAGGGCCGGTCCCTCCAGTGTACCGGTTGCATACTTGACCCGGTTCTCATCAGCACATTCACACATGGCGAATACAGATTCCACCTTCTCCACCCAGCGAAGCATTCCGACAGCCCCTTCAGTTCCCTTGAATTTGTGTGGGTGGCAGTTCAGGAAGGATTTAAAAGAACATCCTTTGTTGTTGTTGCCTTGTGATCCTGCTCGTCAGAAACCAATGTTGTGGGTTAGTATCGTGTTAGTTACGCTATGTTAGTCATGTTAGGCGAGTGTTAGTACCATTGTTAGAGCCACTGGTCTCACTAGCAAGGCGGTTTGCCTCGTACTCCGCCAGTACCTTGTTAACCCTTCTGTCAACCATCATCTTAGTGACGGCTGCGTCCAGTGTTCGTCTAGGAGGGCGTGCATGTGGTCCTCTTCCCGCCATAGATATTTTCTATACGGAAGGGATAGAATGTTAGTAAGTCAGAATGTTAGTCAGATGTTGTGTCAGAAGTCAGATCAGATGTCATGTCAGAGGTTATGTCAGCAACAACCATAATGATACAATAAATAAAACAAGCATAATTCTCATTAATACCAGATTTGTAGTACAATAATTTGAAAAGGAAATACAATACAAGTTCTTCGAGCACATCCCGCTCGTCTAGGCCAAAATAATAAAAATACAAGATAAAGTAATCCACTAATTGATGGTTTGGGTAATTTCATGTGATTTAGGTGCTTAATGATGTGTTTTTAGACATTAAATCCATGGAATATGGTGATTGTTTGTGTATTTTGATGATTTGCAGGTTTTCGGGTGAAGAAAATAAGTGGTTGATGTCCAAGAATCAAAGGGTGGTCAAGAAATGGTGCTTGGGAGGCCAAAACATCCAAAAATGAAGGTTTTCACGAAGTGGCGTATCAACACGGCGTATCTGGGGCGTATCACGGAGCAAAATCACCCAGGAAATGGTCTGGGGCGTATCATACGCCCCTGGGAGGCGTATGATACGCCGGGCACAGCTTAAAACGCGGAATTTCTCCGTTTTGCCACATATTTAAGCCTAAAGACCTAGGGTTTCTGGATATCTTCGACTTGGACGACTTTTGGAGGTTCTTGGGGGTTTCCAAGGCTTAGGAACTCATCAAATAACACTTCCAAACACCACGGTGATTCTCGAATTGATGATTGCGCATGATCGAATGATGATTCAAGGCTAAATCCATTGAAATCACATCCGGGTGAATGATTAGTTAGGTTTAGGAGTTTTTATGTTTTTAATTGCAATTGGCTACAAATACTAGTTGGATTCTATCTTATTACTTGTTTGTATGTTGCTTGTTGTCTTGAATTGAACGATTTGCCTTTTCTGATTTGATTGAATGTTCATCATTTTTCAGTTTACAATTGTGAAACATTGAATGTCAATTAGATTATCACTTGCAAATTGGTATTGGTAATTGGTATCCTAGGATTAACATTAGTTGGTTTTCATCAATTAATTACTAAGATTAGGTTTTCCATTTGTGAATATCCGTTTACACGAGAAGTAACAAATCATGTCTATGTGATTGCCTTGAACAATTAAATCATAAAGGTTCTTACTTTCCTACTAATTCAATTCCCGGGTGTGATTCGTTTTCCTAAATAAGTTAAAAGTTATTTGCTTCCATTGTTAATGGTTACAAGATTGTTTTCTCAATAAAGTTCAAACCACCATCAATCAATTTTAATATTTCTTGTCTAGTTAAGTTAGGATAAATCAACTAAGTTACACCATCCACATAAACTCTTCGTGGTTCGACACCCTACTTACCCTACTAGTTAAGGTAGCTAGGAACACACTCATTAACTCTTATTTGATCGGTACTTCGACGTCGGTCAAATTTTGGCGTCGTTGCCGGGGAGTTAGTGCGCTTGGTGTTAGTTAATTGATTTATTAGGTTTTATTAAATTTTGTTATTTCTTGTCTTTCCTTGTTACGCGAGGTTTGTTAGTGTGCAGGTGACAGGTTGATTGCATGCATACTCGGTTTTCAGGTCGTGACTCACCATTGGAATTTGATCCAGAGATTGAGAAAACCGCTAGAATCAACCGAACATTACAAAGACTAGACAAGATTGTCACTCCGGGTTCAAGAAACACTATCCAAACCGGAGAGAGTTCAAATCAGTCTGTTCCTATGGCTGATCAGAACAACCAAAACCCACCACCACCACCACCAATTCCACCATTTAACCAGTATGCTCACGTACCACCACCAAATCCAAACCAAGTCATCCCACCAAATCCATTCAACCAAAATAACCAACCACCAAACATACCACCTAATGCTATGCCTAATCTTAGAATGGCACAAAACCCATTGTTCAGCAATCCAAACCATGGAGTTAATCAGGGAAACAACTTGCATGGGGAAGATCACATTTCAGGTGGTGGAAGTAATTCAGGGGAGCATGGATCTTGGCATGAGGAGTTACATGAAGAGGAAGCTAACCACAACTACCCACCTCATGAAGAATACCATGATGATAATTGGCAACCAATAGGCCCACCGAATCATCCAGTTCACAACAATTATGGGCATGGTGGGTGGAATGGACAAGGGGGGTGGAATCGGCAACCACCTATGAATAATCACAATGGGAGATGGGGTTACAATAACCCTGGTCAAGGATGGCACCATAGAGCTCCTGTTCAAGGAGTTGACAGTCACTTCAGACCAACGGTGACTCAAAATCCTTCACCTATTGTACCTCCATTGTTGAGAGGACGATCATTTGAGATCAGGCCACAGTACTTGGCCATTATTCCTAATTTCAGAGGGACTGCAACTGAAGAACCATATGTCCACCTATCTGAGTTTGGTGCCATCTGTAGCACCATTGGGGGTCAAGGATTCACCCCAGATGAAGTAAAGCTGAACTTGTTCCAATTCTCTTTAAAGGAAAGGGCCAAACAATGGTTTCATACACTACCATCTGGTAGTATCTACACATGGGAGGAGATGCAACAGTTGTTCTTAGATGAGTACTACCCCATGAGCAAGACAAGTGAAGCTCGCAACGCCATCAGAACTTTCCAACAACAATCGGGTGAGTTGCTACACGAAGCCTTCACACGGTTTAAAGAATTGCTCAGATTCTGCCCACATCACCAGATTCCAAAGTGGGAGTTGATTAAAGCTTTTTATGATGGGTTAACACCAGAAGACTTGAAGTTTGTCAGTTCCAGCAGTAATGGAACATTCTTAACCAACTCAGAGGATGATGATTGGGAATTGCTTGAAAGGTTAAGTAAAGGTTCAAAGACACAGGCTTCAGCAAGTAGGAAGGCAAAGCATGTTATTGGGAAGCCAGGAGGGGAATATGTGACAAAAGAGAGATTTGAAGCTTTAGAGAGGCAAATAGCAAGCTTCAACAGGAATTCAGGTAAAGAGGTATCTAATGTTGCTAATGTGTTTGATGTTTGCACTTTTTGTGGTGATATAGGTCACTTGGAGCCGAATTGCATGATGATGAACATGGGCAGGAATGAGGAGGTGAACCAAGTACAAGGCTCATTTCAAAATGACAAGAGACAGAATGACATGAACTCAAATACTTACCACCCGGGTTTGCGTAATCACCCTAATTTTAGGTATGGTAACTCATCTAACCAATTGAATCCAAATTTTCAGGGTAGCAATCAACAAGGTGGGAATCAAGAATCATCTTATCATAACCGTCAGCAGAATTACAATCAAAATAACTACCAAAGAGGGAATTACAATCAAGGAGTACAAGGTAGTGGTCAAGGTGGTTACCAACAAGGAGCATCACGAAACTTCCAACAAAGTCAAGGAAGTCAGAATCAGTTCCAGGGAAGCCAACAAGGGAACAACATCTCAATGGAAGACATTGCAAATCAGATCAATGAGTTAAGGTTGATGCTAACTGGAGTGGTGCAAAAACAGGAGTTGCAACAAAAGACTAGTGAATCACATGCCAAGCAATTGGGACAAATGGCAGAGCAACTTGCAACACGAGATAAAGGTAAACTTCCAAGTGATACAAAAATCAACCCACAACATCAAGCATCCGGATCAAAGAATACAAGCAATGTGCACATCAGCGCTGTGAGCACATGTCAAGATGCAAAGGATAGTGAGTTAGAAGAAGAGCAAGATGTTGGAGCACCCCTCATACCAATCCAAATTGGGGAACTAAAAGTTAGCAAAGCACTTCTGGATTATGGAGCTAGTGTTAGCATTCTTCCTGGGAGCTTATATGACCAGTATGAATTTGGTCCCTTACAACCGGTTGACACCACCGTAGTGTTAGCAGATATGACACGTAAACACCCTCGAGGTATGCTGATTGGAGTCGCTGTGAAGATTGGGGAATTCTATTACCCCGAGGATTTCTTGGTACTTGATTATGCATCGAATGTGAAACAAGAGCAAATTATTGCAATACTTGGAAGACCATTCTTGGCAACAGCTAATGCACAAATCAATTGTCGAGACAGTTTGGTCAGCATGACATTTGGGAACCGTAAGTTGAATTTAAATATATTGTCAAACTCTTTCACTTATGCTTTTGAAAATAAATGTTCTATAATAGGTACTACTAACAAGTGTCCCCTTATTTACAATGTGAATGAGGGTGACACTATAGAGAAAGAGTTCATGTTTTCTAGGTCCCATGTGAAGAATGACAAGAAGGTGAAGAAGGAAGAACACAAAGTTGGGGAATCAAATGTTAAAAAAGAGAAACCACCAGAGAGGCCTCAAGTAGAAAGCTCAAAAGACCACATCAAGTTAGAGGCAATGTCACCAAAAGCATCAATCAGTTTAAAGAAACCCTCCAAGTTTGTGAAGCATTCATATGAAAATGGGGAGTTTGTGAAGAAGAGAGAGGAAGACAAAGAAGTTAAGCTGGAAAACAAAGGAGATTCAAGTTTTAGTTGGATAGATAACAACCAAAGTGGTAATGATACCATGGGAAACATATTTACCTTTCGACCACCATAAACACTAATCAGGTATGACTATGTCGAGCTAACGACATTAAACTTAGCGCTTGCGGGAGGCAACCCGAGAACTTTGTGGGTATGTTCACTAGAAACCCTCACGAGACTTCACTCGTCCAACCGGGCTACCGGGGGGTTTAAAAGGCTTGCTGCATATGCTAAATGCAACCGTGTACCCTACGAAAGTGTGGTTCTTAGATCTAATCGTTCATTGCGGGTATTTTCATAATTTATAATGCATCAACCTCATCTTGCACCTGGGATTGAAAACATAATTACATTGGGGACAATGTAAGGTTTAAATGTGGGGATGGGGAAAAATAGAAGATTTTTGAAAATTTTGCAAATGTTCCAATGCAAGTTGATATGTGCATGAAAACAAGATTTGAAAACAAATTGGGGAAAACATGAGCAACCTAAATAACGAATCAAATTCTTTAGTTGTGATTAATCCTTTAAGTTGCGGAATAAAGTATTCTTGATAAGCAATCCGTAAGTGTTAATAGTATTACATGACTAAGGATAGGAAGTGGAGAATGAGTTGTTAGATGTGTCACATTTTAACCTTTAACCACCGTTTTCGTGAGATATTGAGCCATATCGAGCAAACAGGATAATAGGAATAAATGCTCAGTTTCTTTGATGTGTGATGACTAAAGTGAACACATAAGGTAGAACTTGCATTGTCAATGCAACTTGAGACCACAACCTAAGGTATGCATTTAAAATGATAGAGGCATTAGGAAAACCCATTGTTTCAGCCTGTTTAATTGTTTTACCTACCCACAACAAAATCCCCTAGTCGCCCCATTGAGCCCAACACCTAGTCGTTTGTTAACCCATGAAATTAGCCACAATTAGCCTTGTTAGCCATTTAAAATTTCAACCCATGTGGTGGATCCAAAGTAGGAAGTATTCATGTTTTGATAGGAAAAAGAAAAGAAAAAGAAAAGAGAAGAAAAATAAACAAAATGAATCAAGATTGTGCAAAAGAAAGACTAACATGAAAAGCAAGCACAATACAAAACATGTGCATAAGTTATGTATATCAAAGTGTTGAGCTATCTAGTTGGATTCACCCATTGTCACCTATAACAACACCAAACATACCTACCCTAGCCAAAGCCAACCCGAAAAAGTCCTCTTGATTTATGTATGACTTAGTAATTAGTGGTGGAGAGTTGATTGCCTTGCAAGCTTATACTAAGGGTGTTTCACCATAGGAGTGAGTGTCATAAACATACTAGTTCATAACTACCAGTCCATATATGAAACCGAGTGGAGTGTGCATTGTGAGACATGTGAACGCATATGATGATTCATTCGACATGGAATATATGTAGTTGTGTAGGGTGTTGGCACGAATGGATTGTTTGTTGGATGTAAATCTATTGCACGTTGTAAGTCTTGGGGATTGATCAGAGTTTCTGAATTCTTTGTTATTGGGGAGGTTATGGACAATCCATTAGTTGAATAATCATGATTGACATGTATATGAGACTTTGCTTGGGGCAAGCAAAGGGCAAATGTGGGGATGTGATGGTTTGGGTAATTTCATGTGATTTAGGTGCTTAATGATGTGTTTTTAGACATTAAATCCATGGAATATGGTGATTGTTTGTGTATTTTGATGATTTGCAGGTTTTCGGGTGAAGAAAATAAGTGGTTGATGTCCAAGAATCAAAGGGTGGTCAAGAAATGGTGCTTGGGAGGCCAAAACATCCAAAAATGAAGGTTTTCACGAAGTGGCGTATCAACACGGCGTATCTGGGGCGTATCACGGAGCAAAATCACCCAGGAAATGGTCTGGGGCGTATCATACGCCCCTGGGAGGCGTATGATACGCCGGGCACAGCTTAAAACGCGGAATTTCTCCGTTTTGCCACATATTTAAGCCTAAAGACCTAGGGTTTCTGGATATCTTCGACTTGGACGACTTTTGGAGGTTCTTGGGGGTTTCCAAGGCTTAGGAACTCATCAAATAACACTTCCAAACACCACGGTGATTCTCGAATTGATGATTGCGCATGATCGAATGATGATTCAAGGCTAAATCCATTGAAATCACATCCGGGTGAATGATTAGTTAGGTTTAGGAGTTTTTATGTTTTTAATTGCAATTGGCTACAAATACTAGTTGGATTCTATCTTATTACTTGTTTGTATGTTGCTTGTTGTCTTGAATTGAACGATTTGCCTTTTCTGATTTGATTGAATGTTCATCATTTTTCAGTTTACAATTGTGAAACATTGAATGTCAATTAGATTATCACTTGCAAATTGGTATTGGTAATTGGTATCCTAGGATTAACATTAGTTGGTTTTCATCAATTAATTACTAAGATTAGGTTTTCCATTTGTGAATATCCGTTTACACGAGAAGTAACAAATCATGTCTATGTGATTGCCTTGAACAATTAAATCATAAAGGTTCTTACTTTCCTACTAATTCAATTCCCGGGTGTGATTCGTTTTCCTAAATAAGTTAAAAGTTATTTGCTTCCATTGTTAATGGTTACAAGATTGTTTTCTCAATAAAGTTCAAACCACCATCAATCAATTTTAATATTTCTTGTCTAGTTAAGTTAGGATAAATCAACTAAGTTACACCATCCACATAAACTCTTCGTGGTTCGACACCCTACTTACCCTACTAGTTAAGGTAGCTAGGAACACACTCATTAACTCTTATTTGATCGGTACTTCGACGTCGGTCACTAATCCGAGTCCATGGAGACATGTGAAATGTCACTAGCAGCGTCTCCGTCATCATCGTCCTCCTCAGGATCCTCGTTAGGATCCTCATCAAAATCCTCCTCTTCGAGGTCCTCGGCCTCGAACTGTGGTTCGCCGTCATCGGCTGGCGGCTCCTCAATGAATTGCGCCGCCCATGCATTGAGCATGGCGTCGCTAGCTTGAACCATCGCCTGAGTTTCCTCATTGGCGACCCGGTTCTCAGTGATACGTCCATCATGCTCTTGCATGATGTCGACCATCTGCCCATGCTGACTCATCAGCTGGGATACCTGGAGACAAAGGGTCTCCACCTGCTCCTCCAGTCGACTGTTTCGCTCCTCCAGTCGGTCGTTTCGCCTTTCCAGGCGATCATTCTTCTCGCGAAGAACTCGAACCTCATCGGACAGCTAGCCACTCCTCCAAATCTCTCGCCGAGTGCAAGCAACGTGGGCCGCGAAGGCCTGCTCTAGTGGTACCCCGAGTGGTGGTAATCGACGGCCTGGAGTGGTATCGCCAGGGAAACGGTATGGAGGTACCCTCTCCCCGGTAATCCACTCATGTATCATCGTGGGTAGCCATCCCCAGTGTCGAGCTCGTGCTGCGTCCCTAGCTCGTCTATCCATCTCGGCGTCTACTTGCGCCACAATGTCGTGAACGCGTCGGCGGCTCTCTGTCGACAGGTCGTCTGTCGCCGGACGCCTGTCCGTGTTCTTGCTAGTGTCTTCGTTGTTGGCCATCCTGTAAGTCTCAAGTTAGTAAGTAATAGTTTAACATAAGTAATAACACCATCAATGTGCAAGTTCTACGTGTAGTGTCTATAGTTGAGCAATGGCTATAGTCTAAGTTTACTATATGCAAACCTAGTCTCTATAACCAAGGCTCTGATACCAGTCTGTCACACCCCCAATTTCCCACTCGTGGTGTCAGTCCACGTGGGTGTGACGTGTCCAGAATCACAGCTCAAGGTCATATAGAACACTTGTATATGCGTTTACAAATCCAAAGTTTGACACATACACTCATAAAATAGTTTGCAGCGGAATAAAAGTTATCAAATCATATTGCAGCGGAAAATCAAATATTAGTGCAGCGGAATAAATAAGTCATAACATGTAGCGGAAAGTTGAAAATGTTAGACATCACATTGTTTAGAAATTACATAACGATTAAATATTGTTTTCAAAAGACACAACAGAATGCATGAGGTTCCTAAAGCTCATCCCTTAGATGTGCATCCTGTTCCATACGCAGCTAGTTACCTAAGAATACAAGTTAGAAAAGTGTCAACACAATGGTTGGTGAGTTCACAGGTTTTGATATACATATAGTAATAAGAGTGTGTCATGCTGTTTATCAATGTTAGTACCGAGCCCTAGGCCCAAAGTGTCAGTGCGTCACTACCGAACTAGACTTGTTTGTCCTTGCCTCCGCTATGTCTCGTATACATAGCAAGTTAGGTCAGAATTTGCACGGGTTATGACATCCAGTCAACATAGTGCCCCGTGGGGTTAGTCATTCACTAATGGATCCATCCAAATCTACCACGTTGTTCGTACATTAACGGTAAGACTTTGTGAGGGCTTGTTACGAGTTCAACACTTAATGTTTGTCCAATAAACCAGCATACACATAGTGTTTGTACAGTAATAGATGTTTGACTCGATGCAACTAGTATTCTCCCCCTATTTAAAAGCGTTTGAAAAAGAGTAAAGAGGGGCCGTAAACTCACCTTAGTGATAAGAGTAGCAAATAAGCGTAAGCTCCTGATGTAGTAGCACGTCTCGGTCACCGGCAACCTATATCGCATACCGTACGTGAGTTTGTGTAAGTGACCGTGCTAGTGTTTGTGTTAGTGCTCGTGTTCGTGTCCAACAACCCTTGGTTGTTCATGTCTGTCCGTGTCGGTCCACAATGACCGTGTTTGCTCATGTTGGTCCACATTGACCGTGTTTGACTGTGTTGGTCCACAATGACCGTGTTTGACCGTGTTTGACCGGAGTTGACCAAGTTTGACCGTGTCAAGTCAACGACTCGTTGGTGATCCGTGTGACGGTTGTGAATCGTGTAGCAATCGTGTAAGTGCTCGTCGTGTGCAAAACGCGTAAGTCGCGTCTATGGACAACTTACTATTTATAGTAAGTTTCCATTTATGGAAAGTTCCCAAAGCATATCGGTTTTAGAGTTCTAGCATGCTCATTAGTCCTACGTGATCATGTTAACACATAGCAACGTCATCATACTGTTTCACATAAGTCGTTTATAGCATGTTAGCACATAAAAGTTTCCTAAAATGGAAAGTTTCCATTTATAGCATACGTGACATCGGAACCCATCTAACTTAGCATCTAATCATAATATTATAACATAATAAGTCACTTAGCATGCTCAAATCATACAACACGTTGACAAATCGGTTTTTGTAGAAATAAAGTTACTAAATATAGTAACTTTCTAGTTTTGCATAGAGATGCCCATTTTAACATTTCTAAACCATCCTTATACCACAAATCATCCTAATGATTAATCTAACATCGTTTAAACATGTCAACATAACCCAAATTGCCATCTATCAACATTTTGACCCAAAAAGTTACTAAAATAGTAATAATGCTAAATATGACCATTAAACATTATCAAAATCACATTCTAAACTTATCATCATCCTAATAACATCTAAACAACCATCCATGAACATGCATGACACCAAATATCATTCACATTCTCATTTCATAAGTAAAAAGTTACTATTAATGGCAAGTTTCATCAAAATCATAATTTTGGCCATTTCAACATCATCCAATCATGTGAAGATCTTCTAATATCATTTATAAACACATTTACAACTACAAGATCACTCCATGAGTCATGGATCATACATGCATGGCACTTTTCAACGTTTTATAACCAAATAATGATATTCTTATAAACACATCATCATAAATCATCACCAAATGCATGCTAATCATGTTAGATCATCATAAATCACATCAAAACTAATAAACCCAGAAGCAAAATTCGTGCTTGTGCTTTACCCATGCTTGCATGTGTGATTTATCACTTGCATGCGAGTGTAGAAATGAAAAGAGTGTGTGTAAACGTGTAGGGGATACCTCACAAGCTTTAGATCGACAAGAGGGTGTGGGAGCAGCTCTGGAGACTTCTGGACAGCAGCTCTATCAGTCAACAAGGAGGTGGTGATGGTGGTTGAGGTCTAGAGGTCTCCCTTCAATGGTGTTCAAGCTTCCAAGAGCTTCAAATATTCAAAAATGGCTTCTAAGAGCTTCAATGGTGATGTTGCAGGTGAAATGACGAAGTAGAGCCGAATTATGGTGCTAGAACTCGGGAGAAGTGTGTAGGGGTGGCTGGAAATGATTGTTCTTGGTTTTATAAAGATTTCTGCGAACTGGGTCTTGTCGCGTAGCGCGACACGTTCAAGGATTCTCCTCGCGTAACGCGAGAGAGTCCAGCGTTCAAATTTCCCCCGCCCACTTGTCGCGTACCGCGACAGGTTCTTTGTGGGCCGTCGCGTAGCGCGACAGATCCCCTGGTGAGCCCAATAGGCCCATTTTCATTGGATTGATCCGTTCGTTGTCGTTTTCACGTTTACGAACTTTCGTTTGGCCTTGTTTGAACTTCCAAGTTCAATGTGTGAATGTTTCGTGGGGTTTCGAGTGTTGTGCTACACAATGTGCTTGACGTTCACCGACGTTCGTGTGTTTTGACACGTGTGTGCTGTTTGCCGATAATTTCACGAATTATCTAGTCATGTGTTAGTGTTCGTACTGTCGTGCCACGCGTCACACTAAATTATTCTAATTCTAGTGCGACGTGTACATAAAACATTTAAATAAATATGTTGCTGACCTGGAATTTACGGGGTGTCACAGAAACTATACACCCGTATAGGCCCTATACGGTACGGGTGTATAGTTCATTTATATACGGGCGTAAAATTCACAAACTATACGACCGTATAGGCCCTATACGGTCGTATAGTTCATTTATTATTCGATATGTGTAATTTATGTGATTGTTATATGGTTGTGTATTATTTATGTAGTTCTTTAATAGTTAATATAATCAAACAATTATCAAAATACTGGTTTTCTAAGAAGACAGTTATGCAATTTATTTTTTAGCAACTTTAGTCATAACATTTTTTAAATAAATAACATATGTCATACCAATTTATAAAATACAATTTAGTGTTTAATCAACACATTTTTCAAAAAAATTTAGTATGTCAAACGAATTAGTGTATATTAATGGCATACAAATAAATATACTAAATCAAACATGTCATTAACGTTAAATTAATTCGAAATAAAAACGTACAAAAAATAGTATTAAAATTGATTTTATGTAATAAAAAACAAAAATGCAACAAAAATACAAATTTAGTTTTTTATACCGCCATATAGGCCCTATACGCCCGTATAAGGCACCAACCAGACAAACTCCAGACATATCCTTGACACTATAGTACTATTGGGCGTATACGAACCGTATAAGTAGGGCATTTACGAACCGTATAAGTGGGTCTTGGTGTACGGATAGAAGGGGATGGTGACATGGTGTATAAATAAAGGGGACCTTTAAATGTTATGGTACGTTGATTAGCATGTACAGATTCAGTCAGGCCTGACGACGAAATCCCCAACTTGATCCCCGGACTCCCTATGATCCGGCTTGGTGACATACCAAAGGAAGTCATCTTCGGGGACCTTGAATCACCATTTGCAACCATGCTACACAAAATGGGAGGAGCCATAACCAGAGCAACCGCTGTCCTCGTCAACTCTTTTCAAGAACTCGACCCAGATCTCACAAATAACCTCTCACTATTATTCAACAACTTCCTCCTCATTGATCCGTTCAACCTCGTATTGTGACAATCCGGCAATTCGCGGTTAACTCCGTTAACCAGAAACTAACCGAAATGTTATGTAATCGAACAAAAATAATCTATAAGGGTTAAAATTAATCAAAAATCAAGTTCCAAGTGTTTAAATTGCAAGGATTAGTCTATAAATATTGATAATAATCGATTTTGACTCCTAAAAGTCAAAATTTGTCATGTTCAATGTGGAAACTATGAACTCAATGTAAATTCGAGCTGTTAATCAAATGAAACGGTTATAAATTAGTACAATGATGATAATTATCATCAATTGCACGTTTAATTGCATGATTAATACCGAATTAAAACCAATCACCACTCACAAGTCGTAACCGTCAATAGTGGAAGTAAAATTGATACAATTCGAGTAATAGAACCACAATTTCACCCACAGAACTCATAATCGGCTTCATTAGGATCCAGTGCACACAAGAATTCGAAGTAACAAGTCTCGGATAGGAGAATTCAATCTAGAGCCGGCCGAAGAACAACCGAGAAGTCGATCCACTTCATTCGACATCAAAACAAGTAAGTATTTGTTCCTACACCTTCTAAAACAGCCGACTAAGAATACCCCTAACCCAATTTCATCTAAGGATTTCGAATTGAAGGATTTCAAGTTCTAGGGTTCTTAATATAAGCGGTTATGGGGGTTTCTGTTAAATTGAGATTTAGAATGGAATCAATTGACACAGAGAGTTTCGAAATCATTAGTTTAAGGAAATCCATGTGTTAATTTCATCAAACAATAACGAATTGAATGATTTCAATTCTAGGGTTTTTAGAACAAAACGGTTTTGGGGATTTTTATATAGATGTATTCTAAAATCAAATTAAATGATGCTGGTAGCTTCAGAAAATCCCGATTAGCAATAACCCTAAGATAAATTGTTGTTACATTAGCGAATTAGATGATTTTGAGTTTCTAGGGTTTGTTATAAGAACGAAATCGGGGTTTTGATTCAAATGTGTTCAAAAACGAAATTAATTGTTATTGCTAGTTTCAGAATGTTCCGATGTCACACCCCCAAATTCCCACTCGTGGCGGATGTCCACGTGGATGTGACGTGTCCAGAATCACAGCTCAAGGTCATATAGAACACCTCTATATGCGTTTACAAATACAATGTTCGACACATACACTTGAAAAATAGTTTGTAGCGGAAATTGATACAATAAGTTAAGCAGCGGAAATATAACATGTTTTACATATGCAGCGGAAATAAGTAGTTGTCAGACATAACATTGTTTAATACATAAACCAAACGGAATAGTTTTCGAAAGATGAACAAAATGCATGCGGGATTCTATGCTCATAATCCCTAATGTGCATTCCTGCTCCATAGTCAGCTAGTTACCTGAGAATACAAGTTAGAAAAGTGTCAACACAATGGTTGGTGAGTTCACAGGTTTTGATGTACATATAGTAATAAAAGTGTGTCATGCTGTTTATCAATGTTAGTACCGAGCCCTAGGCCCAAAGTGTCAGTGCGTCACTACCGAACTAGACTTGTTTGTCCTTGCCTCCGCTATGTCTCGTATACATAGCAAGTTAGGTCAGAATTTGCACGGGTTATGACATCCAGTCAACATAGTGCCCCGTGGGGTTAGTCATTCCCTAATGGATCCATCCAAATCTACCACGTTGTTCGTACATTAACGGTAAGACTTTGTGAGGGCTTAATACGAGTTCAACACTTAATGTTTGTCCAATAAACCAGCATACACCAAATAAGTTTGTACAGTAATAAATGTTTGACTCGATGTAACTAGTATTCTCCCCCTATTTAAAAGCGTTTGAAAAAGAGTAAAGAGGGGCCGTAAACTCACCTTAGTGAAGTAAGTACAAATCAAGCGTAAGCTCCTGCGTCGTAATGCGTGTCGGTCACCGGCAACCTATATCGTACACCGTACGTGAGTTCGTGTAAGTGACCGTGCTAGTGTTCGTGTTAGTGCTCGTGTTTGTGTCCAACAACCCTTAGTTGTTCATGTTTGTCCGTGTCGGTCCACAATGACCGTGTTTGCTCGTGTTGGTCCACATTGACCGTGTTTGACTGTGTTGGTCCACAATGACCGTGTTTGACTGTGTTGGTCCACATCGACCGTGTTTGACCAGAGTTGACCGTGTTACGTCAACGACCCGTTGGTGAACCGTGTGACGGTTGTGAATCGTGTAGCAATCGTGTGAGTGTCTGTCGTGTGCAAAACGCGTAGGTCGCGTCTATGGACAACTTACTATTTATAGTAAGTTTCCATTTTTGGAAAGTTCACAAAGCATATCGATTTTAGAGTTCTAGCATGCTCATTAGTCCTACGTGATCATGTTAACACATAGCACATTATCATACAAGGTCACATAAGTCGTTTATAACATGTTAGCACATAAAAGTTTCCTAAAATGGAAAGTTTCCATTTTTAGCATACGTGACATCGGAAACCATCTAACTTAGAATCTATTCATCATGTCATAACATAACTAGCCATTTAGCATGCTCAATTCATACAACACGTTGACAAATCATTTTTTGTAAAAATAAAGTTACTAAATATAGTAACTTTCTAGTTTTGCATAAAAATGACCATTTTAACATTTCTAAGCAAATTCTTAGATTATCATTCATCCTAATAGATCATTTAACATCATTCTAAGCATACCAACATAGCCAAATTCATCATCTATCAACATTTTAACTAGAAAAGTTACTAAAAATAGTAACCATGCCAAAAATGATCATATTCAACATCAAGATCACATTCTAAGTATCAACATCCTCCTAATAACATCCTAGTAGTAAATCCACATACATGCATGTTGCTAATACCAACCATAACATCATTTTATAAATAAAAAGTTACTATAAATAGAAAGTTTCATCAAAAATCATCATCTTAACCATTTTAAACAAATCCAACCATGAGTAATCCTTCTAATATCATTAAGAAACATTTCTACATACACAAAATCATTCCTACCATCATGGATCATACATGCATGGCCATTATTCAACATTTTGCATGTAAATCATGAGTTTCATCAATATCCATCATCATGGATCATCACAATATGCTACTAAATCACTCTAGATCATCATAAATCATATCAAAACCAACAACCCAGAACTGAAATTCGTGCATGTTCACCAATGGTGGTTGCATGTGGGTTTTAACATATGCATGTGTGTGTAATGGTGATACCTCTAAAGCTCCTGGAAACTTCGAGATGATAGTAATGACAGCTCCTAAACCTTCTGGATAGCAGCTCTTCGACAAACAAGGTGGTGGTGATGATCCTTCAAGCTTCCAAGTGAGAAATGAGCTTCAATCTTCAATGGTAGAGCTTCTATGATGTTAGAAATGGTGGAAAATGGCTGGAAATGGAGGTTGAAGACGAGTTCAGTCGAGGGTGGCGTGTAGGAGTGAAAGAAATTATGAAAAGTGATAGTGTAGGCATCATGATCTTGGTTTTATAAAGATTCTGTCGACTGGGCGGCTTCGCGTACCGCGATGGGACTTTCAAATAATCTCCGCGTACCGCGGCGGATTTCGGGAGTCAACTCCCCGCGATGTCTGTCGCGTATCGCGACACTGCTCCTTGTTGGGCCATCGCGTACCGCGATGGGCCTCTGAAGAGCCCAATAAGCCTATTTTAATGGGTTTGATCCGTTCGTCGTCGTTTTCACGCTTCCGAACTATTGTTTGGCCTCGTTCGAACTTCCAAGTTCAATGTGTGAGTGTTTCGTGAAGTTTCGAGTGTTGTGCTACACAATGTGCTTGACGTTCACCAACGTTCATGTGTTTTGACACGTGTGTGCTGTTTGCCGATAATTCCACGAATTATCTAGTCATGTGTCAGTGTTCGTACTGTCGTGCCACGTGTCACACTAAATTAATCTAATTCTAGTGCCACGTGTACATAATGCATTTAAATAAACATTTAAATAAATATAAAGCTGACCTGGAAAATACGGGGTGTCACATCCGATGAGGGATAAACATATGTTAATTACATCTTACAACAACGAATTTTATGAATTCGATTGTTAGGGTTTAGGTTAAGAATCGGTTTGGGGGTTTTTAGTTCAAACGAATGTGAGATTCAAATTAATCATTTCAGATAGCTTCGAAATTTCTGTTCCAAGGAAAGCCCTATAGATTTTCTGATTAACATTCGAGAATTTAAGCAATTTGAATGGGGAATGGGCGAACTCAAGTTCGAATGTTTACACAACCAATTAAACGAGTTATATTAATTCATTTTCGAATTAAAACCATTTTTAGGGTCGGTTGGTGTCACACCTTTGTTGTTGCGGAAGCGTACCGTGTGACTTTCAAGGTTTCACAGTCATTGTTTACAACAAAAACACTTATGTGTTATGTACACACTATGTTGTAACTACACTAGTTACAAGCTCAATGTCATCACAGTTTCTACTGAATTTCACACATATATTATGCTATGTTTCACACTGTTGAGTCTAACTATCATAGACTCTACTATATGTCTCGAAAGACTGAGCTCCCAGCTCCAGTCCTGTATCATTGTGCATCTGAGAAAACATAATTTTAAACAATCAGCATATTGCTGGTGAGTTCACAAGTTTATTTGTCGACAATGTATGTAATGTATCCCAAATGAATCAAATGTTTGCATAAAAAGAGTTAAATAATATTTATGTCCCAAACTGGGTGTAAAACAATGGTATCCAGTGCGAACATTGTTCCTTCCAACAATGTCGTGTTTAGTTCCCGACCAACTGTCCAATTATAACTCCTAGGCTCCCGTAACCGAGCTGACGAGTTCAGTGTTTGCCCCTTCCCAATGTCCTTGTCGCGAGACATTGTGTGTTTAGCCTTATTGAGCGCCCGCTCGACATCCAGTCGTGGTTTTAGCTACGAACCACGGGCGAGGATTGTCAATCACAAATAGAATCTATTCTCAATAATCACCCCCCCCACGGTTAACGGTTACAGAATAGGGGACTTAACGACAAATGTGTAACCCGTGAAATAATGACAAGTTTGGTCATATGTTTCGCCCCACTGTCACGTGTTTCAACCAAATGTTTTACAACGCTTTCGTTTTCGTGTTTCACAAAATGTTTCAGAAGTGTTTCAGCGCTTCACATGGTGCAAATAAGTTTTCATGTTTCACAAAATGTAGCGAAAGCGTTTCAGAGTTTCACCTGATCAAATCAGGTATCATGTTTCACCAAATGTATCAAAATCGTTTTAGAGTTCCACCTGATCTAATCAGGTTTCATGTCTCACAAAATGTATCAAAAGAGTTTCAGAGTTCCACATGATGAACTCAGGTATCATGTTTCACCAAATGTATCAAAATCGTTTCAAAGCTTCACAATAATCAAGATATTTCAAATGAGTTTTTATGTTTTCTCATTCCCCGAGTTCAAAAGCCAAATACAGAAAAGGGGTTCGTGAACTCACCTGAGTTGATTCAAATCAGTAACAATGCACAACGTTCGTATCACTAGTTCTTGAACTCTAAACATGTATGTTATTAGAGGTCTATGAGTTAATTAAGCTTAATCTGACTCTCAGAACTTTCCTTAGCTTAATATCTCACAACGTGTGTTAATTGAGAACCTGAAATAATTTAGGTTCTTATTAAGAAACTTATAACTTGTTGGTTTAATCAGAACATTTCCAGATTAACCAAATTAGTATTGTTGTTGATTATATCACCAAAACAGTTTCTCAACGGATTCCAGGTTTAGAAATAGTTAATCCTTGTCATTGATCATTCCAAAGAATGATCAGGACAATCACAACCATTGTTATAATCAAATGGTTAAAACCATTATGATCTATGAGATGGTTTCATGATAATCGGACATTATAACGGATCAAAACAAAGATTTCACCGTTAACCTGTCGAGTTCTTGATTTCTAACTATTCCTAGCCATCATCTAGGCAATAATCAACAACAATAACCATGATATCACTGTTAAAATCTAGATCTAATTCATATTTTATCAAACTAATAGAAGAGGTCGAATCGTTACCCTTTAGAACGGATTGCTCGGATGAAAACGATGATCAGGACTTGTAGAAACGTTCCTTAACTTGATCCGGCTGTTTAAATGGCTTCAAAACTGAGATTTGGGGGTAAAAGTTTGAGTTTAGGCGTCCGGAAGTCGAGTTGATCGACCAGAAATGAAATCTGATCAAGAAAATCAGATTTTTATGCGTTCTGGTCCGTCGCGTACTGCGGAGGATTTCCTTCGCGTACCTCCGCCGCCTTAGTTAGTTTTCAATTTTGTTTTCGCGATTCCGGGAGCATACGAACTCCGTTTTACACGCCGTTTTCGCCCACGTTCACGATTTTTCGAGCTCTTTCCAATTATTATAATTTCAAGACCTGAAAAGTTCAAAATATATGATCTCTTATTTAACGCTATATTCGAATCAGTGTATCTTGAAATCGGAGCCTCGTTTCGAAATTTCGCTTACACTCATTTTCTTTATTTTCGAGTTATGATTCTAACCTGGAATTTGTGAGTTGTCACAGTTGGGTCTCAGGAATAGAAACCCTATGGTTAGGGAGTTGATTGAGTTCAAATGATGGATCAATTGAAACTCATATGCGTTGGTTAAGTATAACAAAGGAGTTGGGCCGATTGGGCTTAAAAGGATTTAGAACCACTACCCATTAATGAAATCTAGCATAGAGGAGTTGGTTTGGGCAGCCTTGTGGTGTTCGGGAGGTCCAGGGTTCGAACCCTGCCTCAGCCAGGTTTTTGGTTTTAAAAACCATTTTGGTTTTTAACCTGTAATTCACTCATTTTAACTCCGATTTGATCCATTCAAATTGCGTTGGAACCGTAATGGAGTCCCGAACTAATTAAAATGATAAAATTCACATTTTAGACCGAAAACATAATCGCGTTTACGTTTGTTTAAATAAAATCATAAACGATTATGTGATTTTATTAAACGACTTTAAAGTCACGCGTATTTACTTGTGCACGATTCTAACTATCTGACATACGTGTGTTGACACGTATGTGATTTCAAGCGCAACACGACATCCCGAATAACACTAAGTTACTGTTAAAACACAGGTTCTTCGTAGAAGACTTTCTACGCGATTTCACGTGTTTGATCATTCTATTCACAATCAAAGGTGCGTACACGGCCCCTTTCTTATTTTAACTGTTTTGGGGGAGAAAACATGTGCAACAAACACTTTTAGATACATATCACTTGCATGAGTTAGCTGTTTACATTGAGTGCAAACATAGCATTTCAAGTCCTTACATTTCGAACCGTTTAGTTTGCCGTAGTGCAAAGCGTGGTAGTTGGAAATAGATCTATTAGGTTTGACAAACCTCACTTGGTAGATGGGATCTACGCAAGTGTTTGACTAGCCAATTCACATTACTATTGTTTTGTGCTAGACAATAGTGGCAAGGCAAAACATGCAACAGCATGCAACAGTCAGCTTCGGTGTCGACCACTTATGTAAATAGTATAAATGACTAGCTATCATGACTATGCATGTGTGATTATGTTATCTGCAACATTTTGTTCAAACAGTTGTTTCAAACATTTGTGAATACTTAAACCTGTGTAATGCACCAACCTTTGTGTTGACTTGATTTACATGTTTTCTCAGGACGCTAAGGTACACAAGCAAGCAAGCATGGACTAGGAGATCGAGTCGCATGCATGTTTTACATTTCTGTTATTTGGATTTGAACAATTGAAACTTTGCATTGTAATTTACAGTTTTCAAACCGTTATGGTTGTTTATGTTTTAAAAACGCTTCCGCAACGTAGAACTTTGATATTACAGTTTTAGACCAAAGTATGTTTTGAAAATCATATAGAGGTCTTCGTTATGTCTAATGATCTGAGATCCTGGTTTGTCACGTCCCAAACGGTATGATTCCGTTAGTTGAAAATTGGGGGTGTGACACGTATCCAAACAAAAACCATCATCAAAATCAGATGAATCTTGTTGCATTTCTTGGTTAGATGCTCAAAATCCAAGATCAGTTGCATACATTTCTTTCGGCAACGTGTGCACCCCACCACCCCACGAGCTAGTCGCATTAGCCGAAGCACTAGAAGAAACCAAAACCCTGTTTCTCTGGTCACTAAACAATGATGCACAAAAGCATTTACCGTCTGGATTCTTGGACCGAACAACCGCGAATGGATGGGGAAAAATTGTACTATATGCACCACAGGTTCAAGTTTTGAGCCAATGTTCAATATGGGTGTTTGTAACACACGGTGGATGGAACTCGGTGCTGGAGAGTATAGGGGCTAGTGTTCCGATGATATGCAGGCCATTTTTCTGGGATCATCCGATAAATACTTGGATGATTGACAGATTGAGAGCGTTTGGCGGGTTGGTGTGAGAATTGAAGGTGGGAGTTTCACAAAACATGGAACTTGTGGTGCTTTACAACTAGTTTTATCATCGTCTTCTGATTATGGGCTCAGACAGAGAATTGAAGCATTGAAAGAACTTGCTCATAACAGTGTTGGGCTGAACGGCAGTTCTGTTCATAATTTCAAAACTTTGATGGATGTAGTCACCAGTGCTACACTTTAAACATTATTTATCTTAAATCTAAGTACTGAGAATCTAATAAATCACTCTTATTTGTAATTTACAGTTACTCTTGTTAAAAATATATGAGAACATTTCAATTTTATAATTTTGTACTTATACTTGTACAGTTGTACCTATAGTTGTGTTTATTTTTGATTGTTTCATGGGCCTGGAGAATGTGGACCGGATCAAATAATTTTGTGGGCTAGATGGACCGAATAATTCTATGATTGGAGATAGCTTTATATGAGAATCTATTCGGACTTTGCGGATAAAATAATCTTCGTTGTTTTAACCAAAATTATATTTTTTAAGTTTCGCTTATACTTGCCTATCATATGTGTTTAAGTTCAGGAAGTATAGCTAGAATAATGACTCACGTTACATAAGGTCCTTCAATTAAGGTGAATGAATACCACACCAACCCAAAAAGTAATTTATATAAGTGTGATAATATATATTCCGTGGTCGCATTTGATTTCTTTAAAAGTGAGATTATTAGATATATATGTTAGAAATCCATTCAATGGCTTTTAACCTTTTGAAAAATATAGTCTTTAAAGTTAAGATACATAATTTGATGGAAGTTAATATCTTAAAGGACTAATATGTAATTTGGTGGTAAATGATTTAGTGAATCAGTTTTGCCCTAATTCCCAGTATACACATACAAATTTCTCCTCTCAAGAATGTGTGTATGCTTATTTCTTCGTAAGAGAAAAAAGATAACACAACAAAGGAGATTTCTTAATCCATCATAATCAAAGGCAAAACAAGACTCTTAATCAAAATCATCATGGCATCCTCTTCTACTAACAAGATTGAAGCATCTCCTACAAGTAGGCATTTGTAACCCTAATTTCATTGTGTCATATTGATTTGGGACTTGTATGATGATCATATGTGGATGAATTGATTCCACAAAATATTGATTAAAATTTATGGAAAAATTTGGTGCAAATATATCTGAATGGTGTTTAAGAGACGTATAAAGTTATTGAATGACAAAAGATTTACGTGATATGTGGATGAATTGATTCCAGTAATTATTAAGTTTTGATTTGAAGGAGTCACAAAGTACGTTGTTGTGTGACTTGTGAATGGAAATTAAATATGTATTGTGAATGTTGCTAAATTTTTTTATTCAATGACTTATATTAGCATGGTAAAAGGGTGTAATACATGTTAAAAGTTGGATTATATACGTCTAACATTGAAACCTTGTAATGAGTGGGTGACTAAAGGAAGGAAAAATGGAGGGTAAAAACAAACACAAGGGACATATGGTATTTTGGACACCCATAGGCATACGATATATTGATGAGTATATCATACAGTAAAATTTAGTGTTTTGTTGAGGATAAAATACTCTTGTAAAACTTGGTCTAGGCAGTAGAGTACTCGGTGAGTGATTGGTGCTCGGTTGAGATATTTTTCTTCAATTTGGTCAATATTACTCGTAATCAGTCAAACTTGAAACAATTTGGTCCAACTTTGATTAACTCGATTAAATCCTATTTTACCTATTTTTAACCACTTATTTTAGATTTTCGTTGTCTTTACCTTAAAGGATGAAACTTAAATAATTACTATGCATCTAATATTAAATACTAAAAAACAAATTTTGAAATATTTTGTTACTTAAATATATATTCTTTTAATTAATACTATATTGATGCTTGTTTTGTTTTTTTATAAATATCAATAAACTTATGAAAAAATATATATAAATTCTTGAAAATTAATTGATTTATAATGTATCATGTGTGAGTATTTATAATTACAACTATAGTAAATTTCACGTCATTATTGTATATGAAAAAAATATACAATAACGTGAAATTTACTATAGTTGTAGAGAATGTTATATGAATGGCTTCATACAGTTTGTTACGTGATGAATATTTATAAGATTAGTGTTATGTGGATTTTGGTGATTTTTTAGGTTATTAACATGTATTCCACTTGGTTTGGACTAATGGCGTCATCTAATGGACACTTACCAGTTTAAGCATATTTAACGGGAGGTAGTTCAAGATCAAGTCACGGGGATGAGATTGTTAAATACGCATATATGTTTTTTCTTTTTTTTTTTAATAAATCAGGTTTCAAACAAATTATGAGCATATGTTTGTCGCATAAAAACCTTAATTAATATATTGGATGCATGTTGATTTCATATCGTGTAATTTTATTTTTAAAAAATGTAAAGCCATGCATGAGGTAATGCTTACATATTTAAACTTGAAAGAAAAGCACAATTTGCTGGTACTAATATTCAAAAATAAATAAATAAATAAATAAATTATTTTATCGATTCTTAAAATTAGTGTTCGGTAGTAAGCTTCATCAAGAGCAACTATGGACACTGTCATCATTAGCATTAACTCCATCTTGATTAGTAACTCTCCATCGACATATTACAATCATCAATAACTCAGTCTTAATTTATTAACAATTTGCTTCAACAAAAATTTAATTATGTCTTAGATCACTAATTTGAAATTAATTCGTAGCAAGCTGTTTTTTTTAATTAAATATGTTTTAACTCAAACAAGTTGATGTTATCTATGCCTAGCAAAATGAGCAAGTTGGGTTAGGTTGGGTTGGATAATAAGTTGTAACTGAACATATAATTTATTTTAATAATTTTTAATAGTTTTCTCATCAAATATATGATTTATCATTTTTACCTATTTAAATTCATTATATTCACATAGTTTAAATTACTTATCTTGAGTCACATTGTGTTGAAGTTTTCCCATGTCACTCTGTTTTATATAATAATGCTAAATTTTTCTTCAAATTGCAATAATTGTTTACCCAAATTTAATAATTTATTTTGTTATAATAAAGATTGTTGGGTATAATGTTATCACTTAAGTTATTTCTTTAATAGTAGCAACTTATATGAAGTTGTTGTCACATCATTAGCACATATGTATAATTTTGTTTGAAATTTTTATAGAAATAAAAAAATTAAAGCAACATTGAATTTTAGAAGAAAACTCACCAGAGTACTCATGGAATTCTAGAACAAAACTCACAAAGACTACAAGAGTACTCTTGTCTTTGATTGTAGTGTGGTCCCATTCTTAATTTCTTTCAAAAACAACCCATTATTGAAGTTGTGAACGATTAACTTTAAACAATAACAGAGTTTGATCGTATTGAAAGAGGGACAGAAATTTACGAAAACCATGATATATGTTAATTTTTTGAAACGAGAGCGAAACCAATATTTAAAACAAAAAATATCATTTCAATTGAAAAATTAACACTGCCTGTGTTAAGCTTTGTCCTTAACTTTACCCACCTACCAACAAGTGTGATAATATATGATGAGTTTGTCAATTATTGGATGCATCAATTATTTTCATGTTTTTGGTATTGTTACCATTTGGTTTTAGGTATTTTTAGCATATTCATTGACATCGGCAGTGAAATATACAAAACTGACAAAATCAGTATGGTATTTGATCTAAATTTTCACACGATACTTGGTATTATTATTATTCTTTTGTACTGTTTATGGAGCTAAGTTTAAAACACAAATGATAATTGACGCCATTTACCAAAGAGGTATTGCCTCAATGGTACCCCAAGATTCTTCCAAATGGGAGGTCTTGGGTTCAAATCTCTTCCGCAGCGAAAAAGGGGTCTGTGGGGGATCAGGGGTTTTCCCAGTGGGGTTTCCTCCTGGGGTGGTTGTGGTGGCTCATGGGAGGTCCAGGTAACTAGACCTTGGTGACATGACCTGGAAACAGTGGGTTCACACGATTGAGACCTTCGCCGTTAAAAAAAAAATGGACGCCATTTGGGTTGTGATATAATAGCTCATTAAAACTCCCATCAGACTTGTACTTATTAGCATTTAATGGTTTGCGTAACCTTTGGTTTCATGGTAGCTATGTTATTTAGCTTGTTGCCTTGTTCAAGACATTAATTACGTAGGTACGTGGTAAAAAGTCACCCGTGCCTTGATTATAAAAGGTTTGTGGCCACTAAGAAACCAACCGTCTAGGTTTGACTTTTAGTCACGCACCTTCAAAACACGAGTCATGACAATCTTCACACCCATTTTTTTTCGCTAGTCATCTTTAAATTGCCAACAACGTAGATATCAGTTGATACCCAGCAAATGGAGATCACCGGCAAGAAACATGTTGGTGTTTTTACATTCCCCTTTGCCTCACACCCTCCTCTCCTCCTAAATGTCGTCCGTAGACTAGCTTCCGCCGCCCCCGCGGTGGTTTTCTCCTTCTTCAGCTCTGCCAAATTTAACAACGCTCTGTTTACGGAGCGCGGTTGTGATAACATACTGCCGTATGACATATCTGACGGCTTACCCGAGGGATATGGTTATGACAGAAAAGTTGTTGGGGAAGCTCAAATTGGGCTGTTTCTTGGGGTGGCGGAGGAGGAGTTTAAGAGGGGTGTTCAAGCGGCGGAGAAGGATGTTGGGGTGAGGGTCAGTTGTCTGGTGGTTGATGTTTTTTTATGGTTCTCCGGTGACTTAGCCGGCGAAATGAAGATTCCTTGGGTGGCGTTTTGGACAGCCGGATCATCTTCTCTTTCTGCGCATTTTCATACTGATCTCATCAGGCAAAAATATGATAAACTCAAAGGTAAACTATATATTAGCTTATACGATCAATCACTTTGCTAATCTTACACATAAATTTAAATGTTATGGTACGTTGATTAGCATGTACAGATTCAGTCAGGCTTGACGACGAAATCCCCAACTTGATCCCCGGACTCCCTATGATTCGATTCAGTGACATACCAAAGGAAGTCATCTTCGGGGACCTTGAATCACCATTTGCAACCATGCTACACAAAATGGTAGGAGCCATAACCAAAGCAACCGCTGTCCTCGTCAACTCTTTCCAAGAACTCGACCCAGATCTCACAAATAACCTCTCACTATTATTCAACAACTTCCTCCTCATCGGTCCGTTCAACCTCGTATCCAAACAAAAACCATCATCAAAATCAGATGAATCTTGTTGCATTTCTTGGTTAGATACTCAAAATCCAAGATCAGTTGCATACATTTCTTTTGGCACCGTGTGCACCCCACCACCCCACGAGCTAGTCGCATTAGCCGAAGCACTAGAAGAAACCAAAACCCCGTTTCTCTGGTCACTAAACAATGATGCACAAAAGCATTTACCGTCTGGATTCTTGGACCGAACAACCACGAATGGATGGGGAAAAATTGTACCATGGGCACCACAGGTTCAAGTTTTGAGCCATTGTTCAATAGGGGTGTTTGTAACACACGGTGGATGGAACTCGGTGCTGGAGAGTATAGGGGCTGGTGTTCCGATGATATGCAGGTCGTTTTTCGGGGATCAACCGACAAATGCTTGGATGATTGAGAGAGTTTGGCGGGTCGGTGTGAGAATTGAAGGTGGGAGTTTCACAAAACATGGAACTTGTGGTGCTTTACAACTAGTTTTATCATCGTCTTCTGATGATGGACTCAAACAGAGAATTGAGGCATTGAAAGATCTTGCTCACAAGAGTGTTGGACCGAACGGCAGTTCTGCTCGTAATTTCAAAACTTTGGTGGATGTGGTTACCGGTGCTACACTTTAAACATTATCTATGTTAAATCATGTATGAAAATCTAATAAATCAGTCTTATTTGTACTTTACAGTTACTCTTAATTTCATTTTTAGGTACTTTTACCGTTGAAGATCATAGTCAGTTTACTCGAGTTTGATGATATTGCAATTTGCAATTGTTGGTTTAAATTCATTCAAACTCCTGACGGGTGCCCAGAGCAATGTTGGTTTTTTTATTTACTGTACGTTGAATTGAGCATTTATAATGCATGTTCATTATATATATATATATATATATATATATATATATATATATATATCAATTCGGTTTAAACTATTTAACCGAACAAACCGAATTCAAAAAAGCATGAATTCGTAACCGAATAGAAAACCGCAATCGCAATTCGACTCGGTTTTTTCGGTTATGGACACGGTTTCAGTTAACGGTTTTCGGTTTTTCTAAATACCTCTAACTACCATCACCTGCTGCACCTTTTTACGAAGATTGAAGATTAGGGTTTAAGAAAAAAGTTATTAACGAAACTCTGGATTCGCTTATACTTTTTTGTGGTATTTTTTTTTACTTTTTTGTGGCATACAAAAAGTGCTACAAAAAGTAAAAAAATGCCACAAAAAGCCCTCTCTAGAATGTGTGGCACACAAAAAAAGTGTCACTAGAAGTGGTGACGCTAAATCCTTTTAGTGGCACTTTCTCAATGTGTCACACAAAAGGTTTAGGCTTTTTAGAGACACTTTTTTTTGCTACAATATTATACTTTTGTGGTATATTTTTTATGCCACTAAAAGTTAATCCTGGTTACATATCCATGGTAGTTTTAAAGGTACTTTTAATGGCACATTGACACAATGTCACAAAAACACATTATTTACAATATAAAATATAGTTAAATAAAATTGTAAACATAAAATTCATAACATTAAAAAGTTTAACCTCATACATAATACGAGAAAAATGTCAAAAATTGTTTAAGAAGTTACATCCACTACAAATAAAATGTCATTTAATGGCATACAATAAGTGCCTCAAAAGACCAAAAAACTGCCACTATAAACCCATAAAAGATTGTGACACACAAAAGAAGTGCCACTAGAAGTGGTGACGCTAAATCCTTTTAGTGACACTTTTTCAATGTGCTGCACAAAGGTATTAGACTTTTAGTGGCACTTTTTTTCTGCCACAAAATAAAAATAGACTTTTGTAGCACAAATTTTGTGCCGCTAAAAATTAATCTTAGTTAATTACCCATGTTGATTTAGTGGCACTTTTATTTTGCCACAATATAAAAGCATCTTTAGAGGCTTAAAATTTGTGTTGGTAAAGACTTCCTATAGTTCGTTGTATAGCACATTTCTACAAATACACATTATTAATAATATAATAATAAACGAAAGTTGAATAAGAATGTAAATAATAACATTAAAAAATTTGATCCGAAACATAATACAAAAAATGTCAAAGGCAATGTAATATGCAATATCTTTCGGTTTCCAAATGTTTACACATCACACATAATCTAATCATTAATGAAAATTTTCCTGCCACACAACTTAGCTCGAAAACTTCTCATTATATCAACCCTTTAGTTCGAAAACTTCTCATTATATCAACCCTGCTATCATCAAACATATAAAGAAGCATTATTAATTTACGTATATAAAAAGCTCTCGCTGCGTGCGTGCGTCGTGCATACATACATACATACATACATACATACATACATACATACATACATACATACATACATACATACATACATATATGATATTCAAGTCATTAAAAAGGTTAAAACAACATTTGGACTTAATAAATTAGGAATAATTTACCTAAACTGCAATGTCCCAAAGATTTGTAAAATCAGTCACCCAAACGTCTTTCTTGCCCTATAAAATGGAGAGTTTTGGCTAATAAATTTCAAATCAAGAAACCACATAAGCACATCCATATAACACTTCAACATAGTTAGAAATTAACAAGTTACCGTTATCATTTTTATTCCTTAAGGAAGATATTTGATTAACTGATAAAGAGTTGTTATGGGGCGAAGAACCAATGCCGGGAACCTAAAGCATATAAACGAAACAAATGGCATTACATACACACATAATCATAAAAGAAAAAAATAATGGTTTATGCATATAATTACCTCTACGTTCAGATTGCTCAGGACTGGTGTCAAGTTTGTTTTCTGTCCGGCCTAAATGGTTGTTGTTTTCAGTTCAGGTGCTGTTGTTTTATTAACAAGTAATTAAAAGAGGTTTCAAATTTGCTATAGGTCAAATATGGTTTTTGTAAGCTGAACAACATACTAGTTTCCTAAAATACATCTCTTAGGGAAGAAAAAGCTGCATACTAAGCAGCTGTAAAGTTAAACCACGGCATCACCCAAATCTCTCTTTTATGACTGAAAGTCATTCTTGCTTTTCCATACCCATAAACCAAAAATTTATCTTATTTTATCATGTTGTTAGCACAGTGGAAGCTACTTCTTAATTGCAAATCAAATTCACAACTTATAAAAATGCGCAGCTGGGAATTTTGTGTGTTAATAAGTACTTGAGATATATCTGTGGTGAATGTTATGTTTGATCAGGATACCCAAGCTTCGCATGCAGCAGTTGAGAGAGCAATTGTTGGTAGTGAGGAACTTCATATTTGACACTACTTATGGTGTTCCCTTTGTTTCTAATAATATGATTATCAATATTTACTTGTGAAGGGTTGTTTTTTAATAATCTGGTATGTGGGCAAATAAAGCATGTATAAGGACTTTACTACAAACTAACGCATGATGTTTTTATGGCTAAATAATGTTTATAAAAGGAATAAAAAATGGTTATGTAAACAAATGGTTATGTGAACATATGGTTATGGTGTTAGGGAATGGCCACACAACATCAGTTTGGGTTGATCAGTGGAATGAGATAAGTCCTCTAAGTGAATTAATATCAAACAAGTTCAAACGATAAGTGGACTGCTGTGGGGATGGGAGATAGGATGTATAAACATCATGTGAGGAAGTATGGGACTGAAGGGAGAGGGGTTGGTACAATGTTCACACTGGGGCGGGTCAACATAGTTGTAACAAAGCCAAAATAGGGCTGTTACAAGGCTGCATCAGGGCTGAACTGCATTTGTAATCAGCCCTAAATGAGCTGCTAGTCGCAAGGATTAATGGCTATTAAAAAGGTGTAACTGGGGCAAGTCAACAAAGTGGTAACAAAGCCAAAATAGGGTTGTTAGAAGGTTGCATCAGGGCTGAACTGCATTTGTAATCAGCCCTAAATAACTGGGGCGGGTCAACATAGTTGTAACAAAGCTAAAATGGGTTAGAAAATTTGCATTAGTACCTTTTGCATTAGCACAATTTGAGTCACTACCTTGCATCTTACTAGTTTGGCGGCTTTGAGTTTCATAATCATCATGGGCTTCTACATCATCTTCATAATTGTCTGTCTTCATTAGACTCATTGAAGTCAGTAGAAGTGATAGGTAGCTTTTTCCGCATACTCGTACGGTGTATTAAAAAAACATGCAATACAACTATTAATTTTGATCAAGAATTTAATCTTTGTTGGAAAATCAGGCCCTTTATCAAACACAAAACACTTTTTATTGATCAAAATAAAACTTCTAAATAACAAAGACCCAATAACCCTATTTATACTAAAACTAAACTTAATCTCCAAGCTAATCTAAACAAGGAAAACCAAGCTAAACTTGGAAACAACCAGCTGGTAATTAGCAGCTATAATCCAGAAAATTAACAGCTGTATCCACATTCAAAACAGCCTTGAATGACCCTTTACCCTTGAACCAAATCTTCACTTGACCTACAACCATATTGGCTAGTTTGACCCGTTGACCCGTGACCCATGAACAACTCGATTAACCCAACAATCTTTCTTGTCAACCAGCAATAAGAGTTCTATGCAATCGGAATGCAATCAGCCAGCTAGCCATTAGTCTATCATACCTAAAACCAAAATCACACATTCACATAATAATTAGATACACTTGCATACTAAATAAGAATACACAGCTTAAGTGGAATCGTTTCCAATTCAAAATGCAATCAAATGCAAACCAATTTCAAAATTAAGGTAAATGAGCACAATAAAGAAACCAATTTCTGCCTATGATTTCCAATAACTCAATCACTTCACTTCATCAAAGAAATAAGACTCCCATTATAAGAGGATGCAACCTTTTTAAGGCTTTCCATCCAATCCTTTACAGGTAAAGACTTTGGACAAAACATACCAGAAACAGCAGTGCAAAAATAAAAACAGAAACATATGCATACCCAATCCAGTACCCAAATCTAATACACCAACATAAAGTAATGGTTTTGAATAGAGACATAAATAGCATTCATTACATTAATTTTTAAAGCAAGAAAATTTAAGCCCCTAATTAACCGATGAAGGCACACATCCCATGGATAACGACAATCAACATGGTCACCATCAACAACAACAACAACAACCTTACCCAGTATATTCCCACTTTTCAATAGGGTCTGGGGGGGAAGGATAGATACAAACCTTACCCCTATCCCAACATGGTCACCATCAATGGACACTAAACCAATTACATATCCATTTGCCTAGACCCAAGTGACAATACAAATATGCATTATGGACCCTCTGTCTCTGACCAGCAAGTAAATTCACCCAAAGTTGACACAATGCAACAAATTAAACATGGCAGGCAGTAAGTTTTTAGACCAGAGAATATCAACATGCCAGGCCACAACGAAGCACCTGCCATACCACAAGCGGCACACGCCTAAGACTATGTATTATCATGTGTGAGTGGGGCGTGAGGGGCTCACTTGTGACAGCCCTCATGGCCTGAAGAGGAAGCAAAAGGGGGAAAAAAGGGTGATGGGGGCGTGATGAGGGGTGATGATAACACATGTGGTGATGACGTGGAGTGATGATGGGGTAATGGTGTTGGTTTATTAGGTGGCGCCTACGTGGAATGATGGGGGCTTGACGATAACACATAGCCTAACAACGATTTTCCCATGCCTATTCTGAGGCTGCTCCATAAGGACTATATATAGCCTTTACCCAGTACATGAAGCAACAGAAAAAAGCAAACATTATGGCACCTAATAGCCATTTTCTACCTAGGGACTCGATACACGTTTTTACCCAATGCATAATTTGGTCAAACTAGAGCTTCTTTTCTACCTAATAAACATTTAAATAAAACATGATATATAAATCTTAAATGCTAATTGATTCCAAGCTTCTAACATGCATATTCACATGAACCATTGAACCTCTAGTTTATTTTATGCAGACCCAACAAAGACTTATGACCCATTAACCGTTTAACGATTAACACCAAGTCACCAACATGAGTGGCCTCAGAGAACTATTTGCAGAGCTAAATGAAGGATTGACAGGAAAAATACGATTTGTAAAGCTCTTTGATTAAAAAATGTGATAAGTGATTTAACAGGTGAAGCAAGTCAAGTGGTGCAGCTATTAGTTGACAATGAATCTGACTTGGTTCATGTGAGAGGTGAATTGCATAAAGTGTTGAAAAATGATGACTTGGTACAGAGATGGACCTGTTTTTGTGGAGCAAAAGTGGGTTAGCTGACATCATTTTAACGTTGAAATGGTTGAGAAAATAAGAGGGAGCAGACCTAGTCTATAGTTTATGTTCAATTAGCTTTATATTTAAATAGTAGCAGTCTATTTTCATTTCAATTTCTCAATTTGCACTCATCGAAGTTTTCTTTTCCTCTTTATGTTCTTGTAAGCAACAGTTAAGTATTAATAAAAGTTTGAAGCATTTGGTTTCATTTCTGCTTTTGTTGTTTACTTTCTATCCTGTTCATAAAATTTGTATCTGATATCCAACATATCGCACCTGTGTACGTATTTAACAAGAATGATTCTTGTTTTTTAAAAGTCAAAATGCTACAGTTTGTGTGTAATATTCTCTTTATTACAACCGATAACCACAACAACAACCTTACCCAGTATATTCCCACTTTTCAGTAGGGTCTGGGGGGGAAGGATAGATACAAACCTTACCCCTATCCCAATTGGGATAGAGAGGCTGCTTCGAAAGAATCCCCGGCTCAAAGTTATCGTTTGAAGTTGACCATCCCAATGATTTTAACGTTACTTTCACAAATAACTAAAATAACGTTAAAATTAGTGCACTTTTACTTTTGCCCCTTAAAGGCCCACACATATATACATTATATGAGTCCACCGCAAATGGGGCGTATAACCGATAACCACAACGTAAAGATGAAATAATGATAAAAAACAACATGAAAAATGCCAAAGGATAAACTGAATTCAGCAACCATTTACAATAATGTTCACTTAATTTTTCTATAAACAATGTATATCACTTTTGAGGTCAACCTAAAGCACTGGTTACAAAAAAAAACAAAGAAACAAAGAACATATAGCATTTCTTATGCTAAGACCAATATGAAATCTCACAATTACTTGATACTTTTGTTTCTATATTTAACACTTAACAGTACCTTAATATCACACAAAATTAGTCAAAAGTTAAACTAAACCTCCAATACTTTTAAAATCAACATATAGCAGAATTCAAAGTAATTTCCATAAAGTAAATTAGTTTGTTAAAGTTCTAATCTTCAAGAAAATGCAATAAACCAAGTGTTAATAAATCTTTTAACCACCAACAATGACAGCAATTTAACTTGTGAAATTGATTTCTACTCTTAAATGTAATCAGATGCAAATCGAGGTAAGTTAGCACAGTTTCAACACTAAAGAAACCGATTTCAACCTATGTTTTCCAATAACTCAATATCACTTCACTTCATGAAAGCAATACAAAATCAACAACCCATTCGTAATAAAAAATTAAATGATGGGTAGAAATTAATTACGTAGGGCATCAAATCAAAAAAAAAAAATCACAATCAATCACCTGTGAGGTTGAAACCGCGAGATCTCGTGAAGCAGAAATCGAGTAGAGACCATGGAATGGCTGTTGTCATCTTCTTTTTTGAAGATCGATTGAGGCAAGAAGATTGATGGGGGAAGTTTAGGGTTAAAACTTTGATGCAGAGGGAATAATTTTTTAGGAGGGAACTTTAATAAAATTATAAAATTTTGGTTGGAATTCTTCTAATAAAATGATAAAATTTTAATGAAATATTAGATTGATTTAGTGGCATAAAATTAAAAGCAATAAAAATATATGTTGATTAAATGTGGCATACATAAAGTGCCACTAAAATTATAATTTAAAGGTATAAATGATAAATGTCACTAAAAGTATGATTCAAGCAAATGTGGCACAAACAAAGTGTCACTAAACCCTATATTAATGGCATAAAATTTAAACGCCACTAATAACGTGTGCCACTAAATGGCATTTTTTTTGTATTGATCATTCAATTTTTCAAATTTTTACATGTTATGGGTAATTTAAACATCGATGGAAGTTTCTCAGTCATAAAATTGATCTTCAACACTTCTCATGATATCCATCCTGTCATTAGCAACAATGTAAACAAGCATTAGTAACTTCTCATGACTAGGTATGTTTGTTGTTTTTATTCATAAAAATTTTTATGAGGTAAAGAACCAATACCAAAGACTTAAAATATATAAATGAAATAAATGACAATACATATTAAAATACTCTCTCTCAACACTTGCCAAATCAATAATAGAAAACTATGTTAGAATTCCACATGGAATAAATACCTGAAAATGGTTGTATCAAATTATAGAATCATGTATATTCAATAAAAAAAACTACTAAACTTTGCAAATTCAAAACTACAAACTTAACACATTAATAAGTTGGAAATCATACCATTATTGTTTGTATGGAACTTGTAATCAACCGCATGCGGTTCCAACGTGCCCAGAGGCCAGAGGCGAATCCGTTCACAGTCCGTAGGACCAACACCATTTGAAGGTGGGCAAGTCACTACTCTTTATCATATATAGGTCAAAATTGTTACACAAGAGCTTTATTCAAAGTTTAGATTGATAATCCATAAAAAAGTAGACCTTAAATAAACATTTAAGTTGAATTATGACTAAATTAGTTACTAAATAGCTTGTTCTTACATGATGCCTTTGGATGAAAGATTGACCCAAAGTTGCAATGCCTCTTGTTTCACGGGCCAGCATTCATCTCTATATGAATGACTTCGATCTCTTCATGTTGTCTGATGATCGAAAAAGAGATTATATAGCGATTAAAAATCAACCATTGCATTTTGTGGTTCATTAAAGAGGTGAAACCATTTACTATCAAGAATGATATGTAGAATTGAAGTTGAATACAAGAACATATAGTCTTGAAAACAAAAATTAGCAGCTTGTGATGACATAATTAAATAATCATTATGTGGTTTAAACATACTCATACAATGCCTAATTTCAAGTATACGTGTGCTAACAACACATTTAGACATGTTCCTTAGTGTATTTTCATCAACAATATAACAAAAAAAAAAATCATATAATTATAACTAATAAAGGAAAAAATATTCTACTTTACACATATCCATGAACATTCCAGCATCTGTCAAACAATTTTCTTTAACTCATCCTAGAAAGAAGTGTGTGAACCCAATATATTTATTACTAATAAAAATAATAAAGGAACATAAAAAAGAATTATTAACTGACCAAAGAATATATAGACAAAATTTCACATTCTCTTTAACAATAAATCATCTATTAGTGTAAATAATATTTAATCCCCTACAAATTAAATTTTAGAGTAAATTGACATTTTGCTCCTTGTGGTTTAGATGAATTTGCCATATTCATCCAAATTCTTATTTTTTGCCAATTTGACATCATGGTTTCTCTTTTTTTGCCATTTTGCTTCACCACATTAACTCCATCCAAATACTCATTTAAGTTCAAGGGTATTTTTGTCATTTTTATTAAACATTTAACAAAAATAAGAAAATCACAAAAATAACAAATAAATGTTTATTAAACCTTTAAAAAACTGGTAACTCAGTTAATAACAATTTTATTAAACCTTTAACAACCATTTTTAAAACACTCATTCTAAATTTTTTTTAAACTATCCCTCACCGACCGGTCCCACGGCCAACATGAAGGAGATAAATCGCGTGATCTAGGTAAATTAGGTGGTACCGGGCTTTGAACCATAGACCTCCATTATAGATTCTCACCTCATTACCACTAAAACATTACACAAAAACTTTATAAAATCCCTAAAATAGTAATAATTAATAATAATACTAGTCCTCGTGATAATGTTTTAGTGGTAATGAGGTGAGAATCTATAATGGAGGTCTATGGTTCAAAGCCCGGCACCACCCAATTTACCTAGATCACGCGATTTATCTCCTTAATGTTGGCCGTGGGACCGGTCAGTGAAGGATAATTTAAAAAAAATTAGAATGAGTGTTTTAAAAATGGTTGTTAAAGGTTTAATAAAATTGTTATTAACTGAGTTACCAGTTTTTTAACGGTTTAATAAACATTTATTTGTTATTTTTGTGATTTTCTTATTTTTGTTAAATGTTTAATAAAAATGACAAAAATACCCTTGAACTTAAATGAGTATTTGGATGGAGTTAATGTGGTGGAGCAAAATGGCAAAAAAAGAGAAACCATGATGTCAAATTGGCAAAAAATAAGAATTTGGATGAATATGGCAAATTCATCTAAACCACAAGGAGCAAAATGGCAATTTACTCTAAATTTTAAGTTATTTAGAAAGTTATTTAACTTCTATTTTTGTTAAAAAAAATTTAGTAAGCACAACCTAGCTATTTAGCATTCGGTCATACGACCCACAGGTATCAAGAGTCATATGAAAATGAATTTTTTGTAATGTGTACACCAAAAAAAGCATAGCTTATTTCCATAACATGAAAATAAAGTGTGCATACATATGTTTTACATTAAACTTGTTGAATTCAAACATAGTCATATACAGCATTCATTATGGTTATACAGAAGGTTTAGATTATTTTCATAATAATATTGTTATTTGCTCATGAATGGGCATAAAAGTGTTGCCTGACCCATTACATTTTATGGAGGAATCCGTTTCAAGCTAGTTTCATAAAAGGTGAAACTAAAGTGATAAAATTTCATATAGATTGACTCGCCTTTTCAATGAAATTAATTTGTGGGTTTTCTTCAAGTAATTGCTGAAATTCATCAGCGGTGTTAAAAACTCATGCTAATGGGCGTCGCCAACGGTACTCACACATCTGTATAAAAATAATGTGTTAAGATTACATAATAACATCACAATGAGCCATACTACTTTAGCCAAAATTCATCACCAGAGTAATAAATTAGACACGAATACATTTTTGACATAGTAACAGTAGAAATATGGCTAGTAATTACTCAACTGATTAATAAAACTTTTAATCAAGAGAGTTGACTATCAATTATGGGATGATGCCTCTTAACACTTGCAATGAGAACATCAAACAATACTAAACAAGAAACAAAATTCAGTTAAGAAAAACCTACAAATAGAAAGAAATGAAGCTGCAAGCTCAAATAATCATAATTATAACTTCCAAGAAGTTGATAAAATTAATAATCAAGCCGATTGTTGGCTTCAACTAGGACTCTGCGTTGAAGTCAAGAAAAAAAAATTATGTTGAACAGCCTCATATGATGGAGCAATTAGATTTTTACAAAGGATGCTTAAAGGTCCTCATTCGATCTTATATTGCAAGTATTTGCATTTAAGATGCATTGCTCAAATAATCAATCTTGTTGTCAAAGAAGGTTTGGAAGAACAAGTTGATTCCATAAGTAGAATTCGAAATGCCGTAAGGTATATAAGATCATCTCCTTCTAGGTATCAAAGTTTCAAAGAAAGTGTTGAGAAAGAAAACATTGATTGCAAAAGAAAACCATGTCTTGATGTTGATACACTATGGAATTCAACGTTTTTAATGTTGGAAACGACACTCAAGTTTTCGAAAGCATTTGATAGGTATTTTATGTTTTAAGTATATATAATATATGTTATTTTGTTTTCATTTTTAAATATAATATGTTCATGGCTAATGTATCCTTGGTTATTTGATGTTACAATATATATGTTTTAAGTACAATATTCAAGGCTGTTACTTTGTTATTTTTAAACCAACAATATAGTATGTTATGTTTTTTTATAGATTAAAATATGTGGATTCTAATTAAAGGAATTACTTTTAAAGTGAAGTTGAGGAAGATGAGGGTAGTACAAGAAAGAGAAAACGGATTAATAAAGTTTTGGGGGCACCCGATGATGAGGATTGGGAGAATGCGAGGTACTTTATATTCATTTTTGTTTTACATCTCAAATTTAATAGTGATAGGTTTTTTTATTCTTTGTTAAACAGGTTAATTATGGAGTATTTAAGGATTTTTTTTAATGTGCTAAAAAGATTTCGGGGTCGAAGTATGTGACCTCCAATTTATTCTTTAGTGAGCTTTGCATAATGCATGCACATATAAAAAAGATGTCCTCAAGTGATGATGAGAAGAAGAAGAAAATGGTCGTTTCCATGAATACAAAATTCGATAAATATTGGGATAATTTAGACAATATAATTTTTTGTTGTATGTGGCATTAGTTCTAGACCCTCGAAATAAGTTGAGTTATCTTGGTTTTTGTTTGAGCTTTATATATGGTAAGGATATCGAGAAAACTAAGACAATGAAAAATAAAGTGAAAGAAACAATGTTGGAATTGTATAATGATTACAAAATGAAGACAAAAAAGGAAAATGAGCGAGAAAAGGATAAAGGTACAACGTCTTCTTCGAAATTGGTTGATGATGATGAGTATGTTGATTTGGATGAGGGTTATTTAAAATATTTGGAAGAAGAATGTGGAGAAGGGGTTGATAATTGTGAAGTTGATATATATTTGCATGATGGGACTGAGAAAAAGATAATAGGAGATGATAGTTTTGATGTCTTGGGTTGGTGGAAACTAAATTCAATTAAATTCCCCATTCTTTCTCAAGTAGCTAGACATGTGTTGGGAATTCCAATATCAACTGTTGCATCCGAGTCAGCATTTAGTGCCGGTGGTAGAGTGATTGATAAATACAGAAGCTCTCTTACTCCAAAGATCGCCGAGTCATTGATTTGTGCACAAGATTGGTTACGGTCAACACAAATAGGTTTACAAGAGTCTCACGTTAATGGTGTACCACTAGAAGATTTGGTGGAGAACTTAGAGGAAATAGAAGAAGGTAATTATATTCTATTCTAACTATATGATATTATGATCTATTTTGAAGCAAATACTTATGTGTCTATATATTTTTTTTGTAGATTTGGTGATTGGAAAAAGAACCCGCAAAGATTCTATTGTTGAAGATGATGATTTAGACTAGAATTGAAGAAGTTTTTTATTTTATATATTTGTTTATGAACTTAAAACATGTTACACATGTTGGGCTAAATTCAAGTGTTGTTGAACTTAATTGTTTGTTTTGTGACTTTGATGGATCTATTGATATATTTGTAGTTTTTTTTATTTACAGCCCAAAATTCAAAGCCCAAATCTGTCAGGCCCAAAAAATTTAAGCTGGTTAGAATATGCGGTTAACCGAATTTAACCGACCAAAAACCGACCAAGACCGACCGCGGTTAACCAAAACCTATCGGTTAAGAATTTCAAATAACCGACTAAATTGGTTTCGGTTATGGTGAAAGCTCAAAACCGCACCGCGCACAACCCTACTGAGTGATATGTGACAAACTTGTCAATTAACCTTTTGCTTCTCTAAGAATCGACATGTCAAGAAAAAAACCCAGAAAGCAAATTTAAATTAAGGACCAGCTATGAAAAATTTTGAAAAAATATTAAATTGGTTTAGCGGCATAAGTTAAATGCCATAAAAATACAAGTTAGTTAAGTGTGACAAATTTAAAGTGCCGCTGAAAAATATAATATAAAAGAACAAATATTAAGTGTCACTAATAGTATTGGTCAAACAAATGTGGCACACTCAAAGTGTCACTAAATTCTATTGTAGTGGCACAAAAATGAAACGACGCTAAAAATATGTGTCACTAAATGACATTGTATTTGGAGTGCTAGTTTAACCTAATGGAGAGCCATGCAAATGTGACTTTGAGAATTTGTCAAATCCGTGATAATTATAAAACATATTATGAAAATTTCTATTTACAAACCTCCAACTTAACTTTTGATAAACAATATATACACATTCTTAATTTGCTCATGATGTAAAGAAATAAAAACTTTTGAATGTCGAAATAATGTTTTCAATGCAGTTAAACCGTTTGAATAAATCAAACAAACAAAGTAACTTAAATGGTTACAAACTCAATCCCAAAATCCAGGCTAAAAATTATTAGTTGGCACCTCTCTTAAACCTTTCTTTCAAAGAAGAATGCCAGAATTTAACGTTGTCTCATTATTATAGATCTTCAATTCTTAATTTGGATTGAAAAAACATGAACAAAGACATGATTGGGATGTTTGGAACCCCTAAAATCGTCACTAATTGGTTCATAGTATCACCCAAAAGAAGTTGAATTTGAAACCTTAAAGTCAAAGTTCAAATATGGGAGACAATAAGAAAATTTTTAAAATTCCTAAACTTGGCGGTATGGAACAAAGACCCCGGAGTATGCTACGCCCAAAGCCAAATTCATATGGTGAACTTTTGTTGCAAATGGTAAGCAACGCTTATGTACCCCATTTATCCCCAATACCTCCTGAACATGTCGTTAACTTGTTTATAATTTTAAAATTTAAAATAAATAATATAATAAAATATGTGGGCAGTCTATTACCTTCTAAAATATCTAATTTTGTAACTATAGTTTCTTAGTTGGTTCTTTAATTAGTCATTAATAGTGTTAACTGTAAACATGTTTCATAACTGATCATTTCATATTTACATGTTTTAAACGACTCTTTTGAAAACCAAACATGATAATTTTTCATGATATGTTTGTATCTACCTATTTCATTTCTTAATACATTGTGTTTGACAGCCTTAGGTATATTAACAAGGCAAAAGTGTGTAATATATGTTAGAACTTAGAAGTTGGATTATATACGTAAGCATGGAATTCTTGTAATGATTTGATGATTAATGAAGAGAGAGAACAAAAAATAACTAACGTATGGTATACAATAAAATTTAGTTTTGTTGAGGATTAAGTATGGTAGAATATGGAGGGGGAAATCAGGTCAGATAGCATGTTAGAATGGCTTTTAATGTGTCGTTTTCTAAAAACAACACTTTAGTTAAGTTAAAATAAATAACGGATATTTTATTTGAATAATTTTTGATAATTTTATTATCAAATATATTATTGATAATCTATATACGTTTTAATCTATTCAATTATTCTATTATCATGTTTTTTAGATTACTCATCTTCACTCGTATTGTTACTATTGTGTTAAGGTGTCATCCATCAAAACTTATTATATGTTATAATGCTATCTATTTCAACTCAAAATACAATAATTATTGACCCAAACCAATCTTTTTATCTTGCTTTGAGTAAAAATTGTCATGTCTCTTTACGATAAAATCAATCTTGTAAAACTTGGTCTAGACAGAAGAGTACTTGATGAGTGATTGATACTCAGTCGAGATGTTTTTCTTCAACTTGGTCAACATTACTTGCAATCGGTCAAAAGTGAAACAATTCGGTACAACTTTGATCAACTTGGATAAGCCGGATTTTCGCTGTTATTCACCGATTATTGTTGTCTTAACCTTAAAGGATGAGAATTAAATGATTACTACGCATATGATATTAAATAATAAATATATAATTATTTTATTATTTGAATATATATTCTTTTAATTAATATTGATATTCGTTTTATTTGTTATATGTAACATCACTATATTTCAGGTCGTCCGTACATCTGTACGATTGTACTGTTACGACCTGATATAATAATTATTAATGACAATGAATTATTGGATGCATTATTTGATGATTATCACTGTTATTGGTATACATATGTAGAATATATATTATACACGTAAACCATGGGAAGTTTAGTTGTAACCCAACTAAACAAAACCAGAGAGTTTATCGCAGTTATATTATTGATGATTATGGATTTAGGTTGGAATGGAAAGGAACTAGGGGTTTTGTTATGGTATGGTTGCTAAACGTAGTCAAGGACACATGATCATGGTTTATCGAAATAGCGGTGGGACGGTGTAGGGGAGGTTGCGATCTACCTCTGCATATGCCCTATACATATGCATATTTCGGTCTATCATGGATGTGTCAGTGACTTGGGTTAGTGGGTTTTGGATTGGGATTGATAATATTAAACTTAATAAAATAATGGAAGTATAATTGGAATTAATTACGCGATGGTGAGGTTACGTTCACAATTAAACGCGAACGTTGTTTCAGAAATATTAACTTAATAATGTATTCGCGTGGGTGACGATTCACACGAATATAATTATTAAGAATAATAGTTTGAAACGATATTCCATGAATCTTAAAACGAATCGAAATACGATACGAGCGTCGGATTCGGAAAGGTGACGATCTCTACGAATACGTACGTGAGTAACACGTTTCAACGAAATAAGGAAATAATAACTTACGATATTAAATTAATAAAGGAAACCTAAAGATATTTATTAGGAATCACAACCTAAAAACAAAACTGAATAAATCGGGTTATTTAAATAAATAAATTAATGAAAATGAGACGGAACCGTTTTACGAAACAATTTATTTAAAATCACTTTATTTAAAATGAAACTTAATTATTTAAATGTTTTATGCTTTAAATATGTTTTATGTTAAAACCGAGCACTTAATATAGTTTATCGCGATAAAAACGGGATCGAGCACACGGATGTGATACGCGGTATAAGGGAAGAGGGTTCCTCTTCCTTCCTCATTTCCAACACCTCCTACTCTCTCTCTAGCATCCATTTTCGCCACTTCTCTCTCTACCTTCTCACTAGGATTTCTCCCTCATTTCTTGGTGGATTCAATAGATCTTGGTGTCCACGCGTTCGTGGGATCGAGAGGAACAAGGAGATACAAAGAAAACTAGCTTGGGATCACCATTTCGAGGTAAATCTGAGGATTTAGTTTCGGTTTTATTGTAAATCACGAATCCTTAATTTTATGTTGTTGTAATCGATCTAAAACAATTGTAAAACCTTTAAACAAGTTAATATAAAGAGGTAGGATCGTGGGGATAGACCTACAACTGTTGAAATACGATCGAGATGATGGTGGGCAACCATGGATTGGCTGGTTCGCAAGAAGGAAGAAGGAAGTACAGGTCAACGAACCTGTGTGAGCTGGGTGAGGTGCTGGCCGAACCTTCCCTAGGCTAGCCTAACCTTAGGCAGCAAGGCTTGTGTCCGGCGAACCCCTAGGATCACGAACCTTTTCCCTTAGCCGAAGCATGTTGTGGGCCGAACCTGTGCCATCAAACGAACCCATGGGCGAACCTACTATGTCACGAACCCTAGCCATGCCCGAACCTTCTGTTGGTCACCAACTGCGAACCTTTGGGCGGATCATCCCATAGCCGAACCTAGGGCGGTTGGTTTTGGATAGCCGAACCCTTCTTTTCTACTTGGCCGAACCTTTCCTTTCCCTTTGTCTAGCCTAACCTTAACACCACACGTGGACCGAACCTGTTTAGCCGAACCTTAAGGACACCGAACCAAAAGGTTCGCTGGTCTTAGGGTGGCCGAAATTAATTCTTTCAAACAAGGGATTAAGGGGGGGAGGCTTAGGAACAAGAATGTTGAGGTTCATTGGGCATGCATGAAAATTCCATAAAACCACCACCTTTTCTCTCTCTAACATAAGTATTCTTAAAACTATGGAGTTATACATATATTGGGCCTATTGAGTAAACTTAATATTTCATATGGATAATTTAATTACAATATTATAAAACATAATATGGATTATAATAAACTAAGTGGTGGTGATTGATTAAATGGGATCATGCATAAAGACATAGATATGTATATGGCTAGGATTAACACCTTTACATATACATACCTATGAGTGTATACATGAAATCTCAAGACTTGTCATTATTAGATAATGATAAAGGAACTAACAAGTTTGAATTATAAACTAAGGATGGTTAATTATAATATATTAGTTGAATTATGTTAACTTGGATGAACCAACTAGTTAATGACACAACTAAAAATTTAAAGAAAATGAATATGGATAATTAACTGAAATGAAGCACGTATACTCATAAACCCAAAACACATATTAAATACAGGTTGATCGAGTTTTTTTGATTTATCTTACGTGAGCGCGCATATTGCGACACACACTGATTCTAAGGACTCAGGTGACTTCTCATACCCTCCCTTTTTAAACTGTTTTGTTTTAAAACTCGGAGGTGAAACATGTATACCAATTTAAATATTATTTTGATAACACATGGATGATACCTGTTTATCAATATGATATTCATATTATGGAATTATCATTATTTATGGATTATCACTTATTATCATATATCCGTGTAACGTTGTCATTGACTTAGGTCATTAACAATGATTACATGTATTGTCACTTGGATTATCACAACTCTGTGAATCATTGCCTTTGACTTTGGTTAATTGCATTGGTTTCATGTATTGTCACGTGGTTAGCTACCACTCCATGGATCATGTCTTTAACTTATGTTAATTACATAAATTCCATGTATTGTCACAAATACTGTTTGAGAATATTGATATTAAAGATTTGTTGAATGGTTATGTGGTTGATTATCTATTGTTGCCTATGATTATCTATGATTAACTATGATTAAATTGATTATGTGATAATGTGTTGGTTATGTGATTGATTGTTGTATTGGGATATGTGTTGGATTTTCACGCAGGTACTCTTGTGGATTTTCTCAGAAAGACCATAAGCTTTTATACTCATTTTAATCAAAACTTTTTATAAAACCTTTTTAAACATAAACTTTTATACTCATTTTATAAAATATTTTTAAGTATAAAAACTTATGATTACTCACCAACTACTTCGTAGTTGACACTTGATTTTCTACATGTTTCAGGTAATGAAGCTAAGTAGGTTGAGGAAGATGAACTCACACTTTTGGACATCATCATATAGGATCTTGGACTTAGCTGATTAACTAAAATTCTAGCGATTAGAATTTAGTTAGATAGCTAATTCTCTTTTGTAATTGATGTAACTAATTCATGATAGACATGATTTTTGTGTATTTAATTTGGTTGATTGAATGATATGTGATGATTTAATTTAGATGCCTACGAGCTTTTGAACAATCTAGACATCCCTCGTGGCATCCCGACGTTTCCGCCATAGGTCGGGGTGTTACATTATAAATATTTGTAACTTACGAAACATATAAATGATTTCTTTAAAAATTAATATATTTATAATTTATCATGACCGGGTACTCACAATTCTCGTGTTGATTGACCTGACGACGTCGAGCGGCTTTTACAATCATAAGACAATGATGTGAAATTTACTACAATCGTAAAGAATGTTATATATGGGTTATGCTCAACTAAATAGTCTTATTAACCTAAAATTTATAAGAAAGATTAGTAACCAATAGATTATGAAATCAAATTTGAAAAGAGAAATTGAAAATTCTAAAAGGAAAAGTTGTTGTAAGGTCATTTAGTTATTATCACTTTCACAGTTTTTAAACGTTCATAAATTTTGCATACGACATTATTATTTTTTAAATATATCATAAAAACGAGTATTTTTTAACTTTAAAATGAGTATAATGTTGATACAAAATGAAATTTTTTCAGTTCACCGTGTCTAATTATCGTCATTGTGTCTTTCTTAAACGTTTGTTCACAATTTTCTTTTTTGTGTTTTTCTTACAGGTAATTGTTTCTTTATTACAGATAATCATGTCTTTTTTAAAGATCATTGTGTAATTCATACTCGTTATTATGTCATAATTGCTTTATATTTTTTATTTTGCAACATAATTGTGTCTTAAATTGTTAATGAAAACACAACATTATGCAGGATATACAAAAGACACAATGTCATTTACAAAAGACAATTACCTAGGAGTGTGCATGAAACAGTCTGGACCGCGAGAATCGAAGACCCGAACCGCGAAAACAAATGAATTTTTTGGCATTTTTTGGCTAGATACTCAAAATCCAAGATCAGTTGCATACATTTCTTTTGGCAACGTGTGCACCCCACGAGCTAGTCGCGTTAGCCGAAGCACTAGAAAAAACCAAAACCCCGTTTCTCTGGCCACTAAACAATGATTCACAAAAGCATTTACTGTCTAGATTCTTGGACTGAACACCACAAATGGATGGGGAAAAATTGTACCATGGGCACCACAGGTGCAAGTTTTGAACCATTGTTCAATAGGGGTGTTTGTAACAAACGGTGGATGGAACTCGGTGCTGGAGAGTATAGGGGCTGGTGTTCCAATGATATGCAGGTCGTTTTTCACCGATAATCCGATAAATACTTGGATGGTTGAGAGAGTTTGGAGAGTCAGTGTTAGAATTGAATGTAGGAGTTTCACGAAGCATGGAACTTGTGGTGCTTTACAACTAGTTTTATCATCGTCTTCTTATGATGGGCTCAAACAGAGAGTTGAAGCATTGAAAGATCTTGTTCATAACAGTGTTGGACCAAACGGCAGTTGTGTTCATAATTTCAATACTTTGGTGGATGTGGTCACTGGTGCTACACTTTAAACACTATATATCTTGAATCTAAGTTATAAAAATCTAATGAATCACTCTTATTTGTATTTTACAGTTGCTCTTGTTAAAAGTATATGTGAACATTTATAATTTTGTATTTATACGTTTAGTTGGGGTTTTTTTTTCATTGTTTCATGGGCTTGGAGTGTGTGTACTGGATCAAATGAGGTTGTGTGCTAGCTGGGCCAAATAATTCTGTGATTGGAGATAGCTTGGAGATTCAACTTCAAGTTTTTGCACTCTTGATCGCTCGGCTTCTTTTATAACCCTCCAATAATCTCCCGAACACATCTTTAACCACTTGAAACCTGAAATTCATAAACATACTCAAAGTAAACATGTTTCGAGCCAAAAATCATTAATATCACTTAGTTACATATTAAATAACACAACCATTTGCAACATGATCAATGGTTGTCTGATAGTTTGGTATAGCTTATGCTATCCTTGTTGTTTCGTTGAATCTTACAGTATTTTATGTGAAGTTGCAAAGATTTTGCTTGATTCAAATGAGTCTTTATGTTCTTTACAAGTTATAATCGAATATGTTCTTTTAAAGTCGTAAAAGTTTCTGATCAAATCAAATTAGTTCTTAAGTCTTTCACAACTCTTGTCTTCAGACATGGTTCCGGGTTCTTAATTAAAAGCCTTGTGGTTTTTTATCTTTCTTATTAGATATGTCTCTATTAGTTTTATGGAATCATATGATTCTTTATCTTTTTTAATTAGAATTTTATTTTTGATTTATGTTTTTTATAAGTGTTGCAAGCTCTGAAAGTCGTGTGACTTATTTGTGAGACTTGTTCTTCTGAAGTGGTTAAAAAGTCTTGTGATTCTTTACAAATTTTGTGATTTTGTTAAATTCAGACGTAGTTATGAAGTTTTTTAAAATCATGTGATTTTTGTTGTGTTTTATCATATTTTTTTTCCTGATATTGTTACTAAATCATGTGATTCAGGTTTTTCAGATACTGTTCTGAGTTGTTTAGAGGCACGTGACTCATTGGTTTAGTGTTGTGATGTCTCATGTTCTTTGGTTTATTGGATATTAATATGATTTGGTTACATAATCATAGTTTCTTTGTTAACCAATATATATATATATATATATATATATATATATGTGTGTGTGTGTGTGTGTGTGTGTGTGTGTATGTGTGTATAAGTGGGCGTTTAAATGAGAACTATTGCAACTTGAGAACTAAAAGAACTATTTATAACTACAAGTTTAAATGGCATAATAATAACTTCCTCTACTTTAAAGCAAAATTACTTTTATACCCCTAAAAACATATAGTTTAAAATTAGTTCATTTGAATCTTTCATATTTAATGGTTTTTAATAGAATAAGTCTCTATATATATATATATATATATAGGGGATGTAATTTTTAATAATACATAACTTTTGTTACAACTCATTAACTCAATCTAATTGAATCTAAGTTTAGATCTAATGGGTTGTAACAAAAGTTATGGGTTATTAAAAATTTTATCCGCTATACCCTTAGTACGTTGCATACCCTTTGTATTATAACCGCCCTCTCTCTCTCTCTATATATATATATATCCATTGGATCTAAATTTAGATTTAATTAGATTGAGTTAATGGGTTGTAACAAAAGTTATGGGTTATAAAAAATTCCATCCCCTATATATATATATATATATATATATATATAGGGGGAGGTTCCATTGAAAACCTTCATATTTGAGAAAACTAAGAAAACTAATCACAATTGTTATTAATCAATTTCGTTTTTCGTTTTTTATTTTACATTTTGTTTTATTATAAGGTTATATTTGTTAACAAAAAGAAAAAAATAAAAAAATATATGTAATTCATGTTATTACATATATGTAACTCATTGATTACATATATGTAACTTTTAAACTACATATATGAGTTACATATACGTAACTTTATGGGTTACATATACGTAATTTCGTAATCTACATATTTTTATTAAAAATTTTTGTTTGTTTATCACATTTCTAAGCCAATAATAAAAAATCATGAAAAAAAAATTTAAAAATTGATTGGTTAGTAGGAGTTTTCTTGGTTTTCTCCAAAGTGAGGAGTTTTTATTTGAACCCTCCTCTCTCTCTCTCTCTCTATATATATATATATATATCTGTGTGTTTGTGTGTGTGTGTGGTTTCTTTAACTTCTGGTTGGTATATTTGTCTAATGCCATATGGATCTGTCTTTATGAATTTGTCATATGAATATGTCTTTCTAGTTGGAAGTGAATTTGAAGTTCACTATTCAGTTAGATGTTTTTTATATGTTAATAAAAGGATATTAAATGTTAAAAATACGGATGGCTATTTACTTATGACATATCTTAGTCTTTAAAGTCATGTGACTTTATGTTTTACTATATTTGTATCTGATATCTATCTGTATACAATCATATAATTCTGTGCTAATTGAAATATGTTATGTGATTGTTATATTCTATGGTGATTACCACAAGTTATGAAGTGTCTCATGCCTTTTTTTGAGTTTATTCTTTGTTAACAATGAATCCAAAATTCATTGTTTGATTAAAAACGTATTAGGATAGAATGCTCGGAGAAAGTTTTTCATGTCTTCTCTACTTGAAAATTGTGTTGGAAAACAAAAATAAAACAAGGTTTTTATGACAATTTGTTTTTAATAGAATGTAGATTATATGAAACAAGTTGCGAGTTGATTACGGTTAAACATGTTTATTGAGTTTGCCTATTGAATGGAGGGACGATGTTGAAATATATTAGTATATAATTCAATAAGAAACATATTACTATTTTAATTGTTTTGCTCTAATATTTTTTATTGTTTGTTTTGCATGTAATTTAGTGTTTTGGCTAGATTTGTGATACTATTTTGGAGTTAAGACGAGATGAGTCCAATGGATTTAGTTTTAGATTTGGGTAGATGCAGACATGCAGTTGGCATCCCAAATAATCTCATGCTATTTATACAAGAAGCAGTTATTAGTAGATTGCCAGATGTATATTTATGGTCACGATTCTCTCTCAAAAGATGGCACTGTAGTTCGGGACTACATCAATGTGATGGAATTGGATGTGGTTATTAGGGCTCTAAACTAACTGAACGAATAGGAACGAGCCTTTGTTCGTGTTCGTTCGTTTAAGTTTTAACTTGTTCACAAACGCTAACCGAACGAAAATTCTTGTTCGTGTTCGTTCATTAAGGAATTTATCTTGTTCACGAACGCTAAAGAACACATATTATTTAAACATTAAAAATCAACATTCATAATCTCAAGGATTTTAGATAATCATTTATATATAAATAAATTAAAATATTATAGTATTAAACTAAAAATAACTTAATTATTATGGTATTAAACTAAAAATTAAAAATATACAACACATTTAATTAATGAATATAATAAATGAACTTAACCGAACATAAACGAACATGTTACCGAACGTTCACGAACATGACCTTTGTTCATGTTCGTTCATTTAACTAAATGAACAGAATTTCTTGTCCGTGTTCACTCATTTATTAAACGAACGAACATAAACGAACTTCCCGCCGAACGGTTCACGAACTGTTCGTTGAACGTTCAGTTCGTTTACGGCCATAGTGGTTACGTTGAAGCTCTTAAAAAGCTTTTCAAAAAACAAGATATAGGTTGTTTAGCATGTAATCTTGGGACCACTGTTTTTGAAATGGTCATTGTTTTTTGAGAAAACATTTGGAAAGAAAATCCCTATTAAATTCTGCCCAAGAAGGCCAGGAGAGATGCTACAGAAATTTGAGAAAACTACAAGCGAGCTTAAGTGGAAGGCATAATATGAATATGTAAAGATGTGTAGGGACCAATTGAATTTGTCAACACATAAACCATGGGGTTACAAGAAGCCACAAACCAAATAATATCCTACTTATTTTTTGAATAGTGTAGAGCAATGAAGCTTTATGGCTGTGTTATATTCTTCCTGGGTTACATGTTAAGGTATTTTTTTTTTCTCCTAAGAATTAGTTGTGGATAAAATAGATGGTAGAAACCAGTAGCAGATTAATATATCTATCGTACATAATAAATCAAGGTTTTTGTTTGCCACATTTCATGCAATGGAGCATGTTTCATTTTTGTTTACCTCCTAAAACTTGGAGCATTAAATCATTTATTAACACTCCTTAATTAATAGTGATAATTAATAAATTTGACAAATTATTACTTTAACTTATTTTCTTATATTTAATAAATTATGTTTACAAATAAATAATTAAGTTATGAATATCTTACACTTTAATGTAAAAATTTAGTAATATTTTTAGAGTATATTGAAAAAAGCAAAAACTAAACAAAATAAAAATAAAATAGATACATTATAAAACAAATTGTAAACTATACAAATAATGATTTTACTAAAAATAAGAATATTAACAAGCTAAATTATTTCACGTATATTCATATATTTTTATATTTTAACTTACTATTTTCATTAAATAATATAAAACTTTTAAATCTTTTCATTTTTTAGGTAAGTTACAAAAACTAATAACTTATTTATATATCCTACAAATTATGGTATAATTATAATTCATAAAAGTTAATTCTCTTTATGTATTATAATATTATTAAATGTTAGTATATAAATATTTTTACTTATTCAGGTAATTATATAATAAAATATGAAAATTAACGTTAACATTCATATATTTTTTTTGTCAACAACTTATTTTAAATTGTTATTATCTGTTTATAACTCTTAATTTAAAATATATATTTAATTGGTAACATTTATTATCATTGTAGTCATTTAGTTTTTGTTTTCCTGTATCTGTTATTTAATTATTGATATCCATTATTTAATAATGCATTGTGAATTATAGATATGAAAATAATTAATATATTATCAAGCAAATGAATTTAATCTACAATTAGTTATAAAATTTTTAGTTAAACTTCTTTTTTATCTAAACTTCTATTTTGGTCTCTTACTATCATTAACTTCAAATTATGTTTATTAAAATATTCAATAATAATAATAGTAGTAATTATTTTCCATGAATTATTTTTAAATATTTTAAAATTTTTAACTTGATATGATGATTTGAATGTTAAAATACAATATGTATAATTATAAAAAAAAATCAAGTGTAATTCTTATTTTTTTATAGACAACTTTAATTTTTATTAAAAAGTATATAACATTTTGTGTATTAAACCCGTGTTTTTATTAAAAAGCATATAACATTTTGTGTATTAAACCCGTGCAACACACGGGACTTAACCTAGTGTCTAATATATGAAAGTTAAATACCCAATGATTCAAATAAATCTCATTTGACTAAACATTGGCCATTGCAGAAAATCTTGTTTTTCATTCTGGAACTAAATATTTTGAAATTGGTTTGTATATTTCGTCTAGTGTTTTTAATACTGTTGGTCTTGAGTCTCATAACCCAGATATTTTTTTTACAGAAAGCTTGGCTATGCATTGACATAATAATTTGGTAAGTAGAATTAAAATGTTTTATATATTTGGATTATAAAATTAAAGGATACATGTGAACATTTCAATTTTATAATTTTGTACTTGTACTTATATAGTTAGGTTTATTTTTCATTGTTTCATGAGCTTGGAGTGTGGACTGGATCGAATGAGGTTGTGGGCTAGCTGGGCCGAATTATTCTGTGATTGGAGATAGCTTTATATAAAAGGATTTCTTTAGTTTTGAGAGTTTTCTAATTTCTCAAGATCCTCTCTCAAAGCTAGGTGAGCTCTTTCATTGTCTAGAATTTCTATTTATTCTGATCTCATTCATGAGATATGTATGATTGTTGGATTACATATTGTTAATCTATATTTTGATTCTCTGTTTGTAATTTCGGATAGTTTATTGTGTGTATTTCTGTGAGTTTGGTTTTAAGGGTTTGAGTATTTGTTCTTAGATCGAGTTGTAAAAGATCTTTGTGTTTTTATATTTGATTAATCACATATTCATATAAATCTTTAAGTCGTTGATATCTCTAATCCATTTTTTGACAACTCTTAATTTCGTTTTTAAAAATTTTTAACTTTGAAAATCATAATAAGTTTACTCGAGTTTGATGATGTTGCAATTGTTGGTTTAAATTCATTCAAACTCTTGACAGTTGCTTAGCAATGGAGGTTTTTTTTATTAACTGTAGTAATGTACGTTGTTAGAGCATTTATATTGCATGTTCTTGAAAAACCAAAAAAATGTAACTTTACCAATAACTTTCCCCTGCTTGGCTAGTTGGTTTTGTTATTATTATTATTTATTTATTAATTTTTGTACATTTCTCACTAGAAAGGCAGAGACGCAAATAAACAAGTTTTATTATTATATTTTATTTAATATGTTACCGAAAAAACATATTAAAATATAGGGGTTAAGAAGAGATTTTTGTCTAAGAATAGTAAGAAACAATATAAGTTTGCTATGTGGCATGATAAAAATTATAAAAGCAAAAATCTAGTACAAAAAACAAAATCAGTACAAAAAAATCCAGCACAAAAAAATCTAGTACAAGAAAACAAAATTCATTACAAAAAAATACAATACAAAAATCAAAAAATTTAGCACTAAATGAAATAAAAATCCAGTACAAAAAAAATAAAAAATGTAATACAAAAACAAAAATACATTACAAAAAAAAACAAAAATACAGTACAAAAATGAATATAGTACAAAAAATAAAAATCTAGTATAAAAAATAATATGTTATTATCTAAATTATCATGTCACATATTAAAGTTTTATTAGTTCTCATTATTTTTATGTAAAAATCTCTTCTTATTTCAACTTTCTTCTATATCTACTCTAATAATTGATTCCATATTTTGTACACATGTCAATAAACAAAATTCGCTTGTACTGATTTTCAAAAAAAAAAAAAAAGTTATTTTATCGGGTCTTAAAATTAGTGTTTTGGTGGTAAGCTTCATCAAGAGCAACTTCTCGGTTAGCATCAACTACGTCTTGATTAGTAACTCTCCATCGACATATTACTATCATCATTAACTCAATCTTAATTTATTAAGGCTATGTTTGTGATTTCATCTAAAAATGACTTATTGACTTATTGGCTTTTACAAAAAGCCAATAAGTCAATAAGTTGTTTGCATAACCTAAAAGGGCTTTTAAAAATGACTTTTTGTAAAAGGATAATGAGTTGTTTTTAAAAGCTAAAAATTCTAGCTTTTCAAAATGACTTTTGACTTATTAACATAAAATTACAAATTTACCCCACTTTTTACCCTTTATCTAATAACCTTAAAATAGTGTCAATTAAAAAAATGTCTTTTTTGGTCATTTTAAAATTAATTTGAAAAGACTAATCTAAACATATTTTTAAAGACTTCATTTCAAAAAGTCATAAGTTAATAAGCGTTTTTAACAAAAAGTCATTTTTAACTTAAATAAGCAATCCCAAACAGGGCCTAAGAATTTGCTTCAACAAAATTTTAATTGTCTTAGATCACCAATTTGACATTAATTAGTAGCAAGTTGTTTTTTTTTTTAATAAAATATGTTTTTAAGTTTAATAAGTTCGTGTTATCTATGTCTAGCAAAATAGGCAGGTTGGGTTGGGTTGAATAACTCATCAGATCAGGTGCGCTTCAGAATAAGTACGAGTTATGATGAGTTTTAAGAAAAATCAGCTTATGTAGAAATGAGTTGTTTTTAAAAAACAACAATTTAATTCAAGTTAAAGTAAGTTGTAACTAAACAAATAGATTATGTTGAATTAAATTGTTTTTTTAACAATTTTTAATGTTAAAGCAAGTTGTAACTAAACTAATAGTTTATTTTAATAATTTTTAATGGTTTTCTTATCAAATATATGATTTATCATTTTTACCTGTTTAAATTCATTATATTCACATACCTTTTAATTTATCCATCTTAAGCCGCATTGTTTTAATGCGTTACACATCTTAATCTGTTTTATATTATAATTCTACATATTTAATCACAAAATTCAATAATTGTTTACCTAAATATACAATTTATCTTATTATAAATAAAGATTGTTACGTAAAATTTTATCACTTTAACTTATTTCTTCAATAGTAACAACTTATATGAAGTTGTTGTCACATCATTAGCACATATGTATAATTTTATTTGGGATTACTATAAAAATAAAAAAGTTAAAGTAACATGTAATTCTAGAACAGAAACTCACAAGAGTACATGTCTTTGATTATAGCATGGTCCCATTCTTAATTTCTTTCAAAATAACCCATTGAATTTAACCATTGACAAAACTTATCCTTTTGAAAGGGGTGAAAATTTGCACTGCTACAATACATGTTAATTTTTAAAAGCGAGATAGGCAAAACCAATACTAAAACATAAAATAATCTTTTAATTGAAAATTTAAAAGGATATCCATACTATTGTTAGTCTACTTCCATGGACGAAGCTTAAGAGGAGGCTCTTATTAACCTTCGTCCATGACTTTAACCTACCAATAAGTGTGATAATAAACGTTAAGTTTGTCAATTATTGGATGCATCAATACTAGTATTAAAACGATATCCATACTATTGTTATTCTATTTTCATCTTTTTGGTATTGTTACCATTCGGTTTCGGTATTTTTAACATATTCAAAGGCATCGGCAGTGAAAGATACAAAACTGACAAAATCAGTATGGTATTTGATCTAAATTTTCAGACGTTTCTTGGTATTATTATTATTTTTTGTACTATTTATGGAGCTAAAGTGTAAAACACGAATGATAATTGATGCCAATTCGGTTGTGATATCCATCAGATTTATACTATATTCATTTAAAGTTTGCAAAGTAGGTAGGTTATTTAATTAACTTGTTCAACACATTAATACATGTCAAAAAGTCATCCGTGCCTTGATTATAAAAGGTTTGACGCCACTATGAAACCAACCGTGTAGGTTCGACTTTTAGTCACGCATCGTTCAAAACACGAGTCATGACAATCTTCACACCCAATTTGTTTTAGTATCAACGAACGTATCAGATAATACGCGGCAAATGGAGATCACCGGCAAGAGACATGTTAGTGTTTTTACATTTCCCTTTGCCTCACACCCTTTCATCCTCCTAAATCTCGTCCGTAGACTAGCTTCCGCCGCCCCTGCTGTGGTTTTCTCCTTCTTCAGCACTGCTAAATTCAACCGTGCTCAGTTTACGGAGCGCGATTGTGATAACATACTGCCGTATGATATATCTGACGGCTTACCCGAGGACTATGTTTATGACGGGAAAGTTGTTGAGGAAGCTCAAATCGGCTTGTTTCTTGGAGTGGCGGAGGAGGAGTTTAAGAGGGGTGTTCAAGTGGCAGAGAAGGATGTTGGGGTGAGGGTCAGTTGTTTGGTGGTTGATGCGTTTTTATGGTCCTCCGGTGATCTAGCTGAGGAAATGAAGATTCCTTGGGTGGCGTTTTGGATTGCCGGATCTTCTTCTCTTTCTGCGCATTTTTATACTGATCTCATCAGACAGAAATATGATGAACTCAAAGGTAAACTATATATTAGCTTATACAATCAATCACTTTTCTAATCTTACACATAAATTTAAATGTTATGGTTTGTTGATCAGCATGTACAGATTCAGTCGGGCCTGACGATGAAATCCCTAACTTGATCCCCGGACTCCCTGTGGTCCGGCTCGGTGACATACCAAAGGAAGTCATCTTTGGGGACCTTGAATCTCCATTTGTAACCATGCTACACAAAATGGGAGGAGCCATAACCAAAGCAACCGCTGTCCTCGTCAACTCTTTTCAAGAACTCGACCCAGATCTCACAAAAAACCTCTCTCCAATATTCAACAACTTGCTCCACATCGGTCCGTCCAACCTCGTATCCAAACAAAAATCACCATCAAAACCAGATAAATCTTGTTGCATGTCTTGGTTAGATACTCAAAATCCAAGATCAGTTGCATACGTTTCTTTTGGCACCGTGTGCACCCCACCACCCCTCGAGCTAGTCGCATTAGCCGAAGCACTAGAAGAAGGCAAAACCCCATTTCTCTGGTCACTAAACAATGATTCGAAGAAGCATTTACCATCTGGATTCTTGGACCGAACATCCGCTAATGGATGGGGAAAAATTGTATCATGGGCACCACAAGTGCAAGTTTTGAACCATTGTTCGATAGGGGTGTATGTAACACATGGTGGATGGAACTCGGTGATGGAGAGTATAACGGCTGGTGTTCCGATGATATGCAGGCCTTTTTTCGCCGATAATCTGATAAATACTTGGATGGTTGAGAGAGTTTGGCGAGTCGGTGTTCGAATTGAAGGTAAGAGTTTCACGAAACATGGAACTTGTGGTGCTTTACAACTAGTTTTATCATCGTCTTCTGATAATGGGCTCAAACAGAGAATGGAAGCATTGAAAGATCTTGCTCATAAAAGTGTTGGGCCGAACGGCAGTTCTATTCTTAATTTCAAAACTTTGGTGGATGTGGTCACTGGTGCTACACTTTAAACATTATCTATGTTAAATCATGTATGAAAATCTAATAAATCACTCTTATTTGTACTTTACAGGTACTCTTAATTTCATTTTTAAGTACTTTTACCGTTGAAGATCATAATCAGTTTACTCGAGTTTGATGATATTGCAATTGTTGGTTTAAACTCATTCAAACTCTTGACGGATGCCCAGAGCAATGTTGGTTTTTTTTTATTTACTGTACGTTGACTTGAGCATTTATAATGCATGTTCATGAAAGCCAAATAAATGTAACTTAACTGATAACTTTCCCTTGGTCGGCTAGTCGTTTTGTTATTATTATTATTTATTTATCAAACAAACAAAGTAACTTAAATGGTTACGAACTCAATCCCAAAATCTAGGCTAAAAATTATAAGATGGTAACTCTCTTAAACCTTTCTTTCAAAGAAGAATGCCAGAATTTAACCTCGTCTCATCATCATAGATCTTCAATTCTTAATTGGATTAAAAAAACATGAACAAAGACATGATTGGGATGTTTGGAACCCCTAACATCGTCACTAATTGGTTCATAGTAGAGGTGGCAATTTTTTCCCATGTCAAAAAAAATGGGTTGGCTTGGGTAAAGAGTTGTAGTATAATGGGTTGAAATGGGTAACATAATAATATTGAATGGGTTAAGATGGATAGCACTTAAACACAATGCGGGTCAAGACGGATAACCAAAAAAGTATGCAAATGCAATGGATTCAATCATTTAAGAATGATTAATAACATATTTAATGAGGAAATCACTAAAAATTATTCAAATGGATTATTTATTCAAATGGTTGTCTTTTATACTCCCGTATAGGGCCTATACGACCCGTATAAAGTCAGTCAACCCGTCATGTTTGATGGGAAACTATACACCCGTATAGGCCCTATACGGGCGTATAGTTCATTTATATACGGGCGTAAAATTCACGAACTATACGACCGTATAGGCCCTATATGGTCGTATAGTTCATTTATTATTCGATCTGTGTAATTTATGTGATTGTTATATGGTTGTGTATTATTTATGTGGTTCTTTAATAGTTAATATAATCAAATAATTATCAAAATACTGGTTTTCTAAGAAGACAGTTATGCAATTTATTTTTTTAGCAACTTTAGTCATAACATTTTTTAAATAAATAACATATGTCATACCAATTTATAAAATACAATTTAGTGTTTAATCGACACATTTTTTCAAAAAAATTTAGTATGTCAAACGAATTAGTGTATATTAATGGCATACAAATAAATACTAAATCAAATGTGACACCTAACAATTTCCAGGTCAGCATTTATTTTATTGTAATAATAATGTGTATTATCATTTCATACGTGACACTAGAATAATTGTTTTAGTGTGACAAGTGGCACAACAGTTTAAACGCACCGATAATTCGAGGAATCATCGCACAACACTCGCATGTATTTTGAATAACGAACGTTGGTGAACGGATCGAACCACAGAACACTTTCACTACACATTAGGTCCCGAGGAACCTAATTTAGTTAGAACAACGCTTATGTGTCGAGAAACGATGTCCGTAATCGATAAATTCGCGAAAATCGCTTCAAACTATGAAATTGGGCTTAGTGGGCTCCACCGAGACCCATCGCGGTACGTGATGGGCACCTAATTGGGCCTTCGCGGTACGTGAAGCCTGGGCGGGAGAATTTGAATTTTCCGAAATCCATCGCGGTACGCGACGACCGATCATCTTCCACCATCGCGATACGCGGCGTGTTTCGGGAATCAAACGATTATTTTATTCATCGCGATACGCGGGGATGCTTTTTGGACAGATGTCGCGGTACGCGACGACCCCAACACGCCAAATCTTTATTTAACTAAGATGTAATCATTTCTGCCGAACTCTTAACCCACTTCTCGAGCTATAGGCGACTAAACACCATCTTCTTCGTCTGTAAATCACCATTACACTGCAAGGAAGCAAATTTTGAAGTTCCATTGAAGATTGGAGGTACAAGGAAGCTTGGGGTGACCATCTTACGCATTCCACAACTTGTGCAAGGCCATTTACGAGATCTCAGCCACGTTCAGAGCTTCACCAGACCTGTTTGAGCCTCACCTCGTGATTTAGAGCCTTGTAAGGTAGTTTCCCTATCCAATCTAGTCACAAAATCACTTGTAGTCACACATGCAAGCCATTTTGGCCACATGCATCACCATCACCACTTAACCCACGAAATTTTGTGATATTAGATCTGTTATTTGATGTTATTGTTACTGATTTGAGGTGTTGATGATCTATGGCAATTCTTATTGAATATAAAGATGATTTGTTGATTTTATCATGAAATAGGTACTTTTATTAACATGCATGAATGATCTAAGTAGTTTTACATGATGATTGATACTAAGATGTTGTTATAAATGATATTTGATATGATTTGAAAGATCTAGCATGATTATTATGGTCAAGATGATGGTTTATAGCAATATTTCTATATATAGTAACTTTATTTTGCAAAATCAATGATTTGTCACATGCTAGTCGTAGCGGTTATGACTAAAGGTTTATTTAGGACTAAGATAATGATATTTTGATGATATTGGTTGTTAAACTTGATGAAACATGTTATTTTTGTAACTTTCTAAATATAGTAACTTTTACGCGCGAAATGTGCTAAACCGGCTATGTGTAACTATGTGCTATGTGATAACATGCTCACTTAGGATAAATATGTATGTTAGAATAATCGGATTATGATTTCTTGTATGACTTGCCTAATGTAGAAACTTTCCTGAAATAGAAACTTACTATAAATAGTAAGTTTCCTCACGAAAGAGACTTTGGTATCCGTGCACATCACACGACACTAAACCGCACATCACGCGATCACATGATCCAAGAACCGTCACCAACGGGTCGTTAGGTCAAACACGGTCAACACGGTCAACACGACCCACATAACAACTTGGAGTTGTTAAACACGAACACGGTCCTGTGAGGCCCACATGTATACAAACACAAACTCACAACACCTATGTGATATAGGTAACTGCTAGCCGGTGCGCTACTCTATTTTGTGCACGGTAACTCTACACGAACTCAGGTGAGTTTACATCCCATTTTTTACTTGTAACTATTTTTACTTAACCTTTGGGGTGAGAATTACATTGCAACCGTTTTAGATATATGACTGGTATGTTGTGAAAATCATTTTCGAGTGTAACTATTATCGCTTAAAGTCTTCACTTATCCTTACCGTTAGTTGTATAACAAACGAGTCGTAATTACGTAGTACTACTGGGTTTGACTAACCCCACTCGGCACCAATGTTGACTGGAGGTCATAACGAGTGTAATTTCGATGTTGATGTCGGGTTCAGCGATGACCCGCGGAGGCAACGGGAACAGTCGAGTTTCGGTAAGATGAACTGACACACTCCACGGATCGTAGATCCACAACTAAACTTAACATGCCCAGTATATGTCTGTTTACTTTTCAGTCTGTCTAAACCTGTGAACTCACCAACTTTTTAGTTGACACTTTTCGCATGTATTCTCAGGTAACTAATAGAGCACACGCTAGGACACAAAGGAGGAGTACAAGAGAGTCTCATGCATATTAGACTCTTAGGCTTTGTGTTGATATGTTCATTTTGAAAACAATTTGATTTATGTAGTGTTTGATACAATTTATTTTCCGCTGCAAACTTTGTTTACTTAAGATGTCTAAAACATTTTCCGCTGCTTACTAATAAAAATCCTGATTATTTTACAAACATGTGTGATTGTGTAACTCATATAGAGTCGTTCTATATGACCATGAGCTGTGATCCTGGCCACGTCACACCCACGTGGTCTAACACCACAAGTGGGAATTTGGGGGTGTGACATCAAACATGTCATTAACGTTAAATTAATTCGAAATAAAAAAGTACAAAAAATAGTATTAAAATTGATTTTATGTAATAAAAAACAAAAATGCAACAAAAATGCAACAAAAATACAAATTTAGTTTTTTATACCGCCATATAGGCCCTATACGCCCGTATAAGGCATCAACCAGACAAACTCCAGACATATCCTTGACACTACAGTACTATACGCCCATATAGGGCATATACGAACAGTATAAGTAGAGCATAAACGAACCGTATAAGTGGGTCTTGGTGTATGGATAGAAGGGGATGGTGACATGGTGTATAAATAGAGGTGACCTTTAAATGTTATGGTACGTTGATTTAGCATGTACAGATTCAGTCAGGCCTAACGACGAAATCCCCATCTTGATCCCCGGACTCCCTATGATCCGGCTTGGTGACATACCAAAGGAAGTCATCTTTGGGGACCTTGAATCACCATTTGCAACCATGCTACACAAAATGGGAGGAGCCATAACCAGAGCAACCGCTGTCCTCGTCAACTTTTTTCAAGAACTCGACCCAGATCTCACAAATAACCTCTCACTATTATTCAACAACTTCCTCCTCATTGATCCGTTCAACCTCGTATCCAAACAAAAACCATCATCAAAATCAGATGAATCTTGTTGCATTTCTTGGTTAGATGCTCAAAATCCAAGATCAGTTGCATACATTTCTTTTGGCACCGTGTGCACCCCACCACCCCACGAGCTAGTCGCATTAGCCGAAGCACTAGAAGAAACCAAAACCCCGTTTCTCTGGTCACTAAATGAGAGGCCCCGAGCCCCTCGGTTGGCAAACATCATACCCATAGTCCTTAAACCATATTTACATTACCATAGCAGCGGAATTTAAGGTGATTACATAAGTAAAGTACACATATTAAAACATAACCCACTCTTCTAATAGTCATATAATACAGCCAGTCTATGCCAGGGGTAGTCTTCAACATATGCCATGAGCCCTCCTGGTCTCCCTTCTCACACTATTCAATCTGATATGCATGTAAAACAAGTCAGCTTTATGCTGGTGAGTTCTAAGTTCATTTCTAAAAAAAAAATCCTTATCCATTCATGTTATCATATAGCATAATCCAAATACATAACATACATGTTCTCATATCATAATTTCATCATATACATATCATCATAACATAATTACATAATATACATATCATCATAACATCATTCATACAGTGAAGGAACTCCACCGTCAACTGCTGACTCTGAAGTCAAACAGGCTTGCGCAGCACAAGGCTCTTAGACTATCAACCCGAAGTCGATAACTTACACATGCATAAGATTCCATCAACTGGCGACACACAGTCGGCAGGCCTGTTCTTTCACAGGACTTCTTTAACATCATAAGCAAAAGCGGCTCCTTTCACCGCTGTGCTCAAGTTTTGCTCAACCATAGTTGACAAAACCACAATTCCTCCTCGACCTCGGTCGAGTGTCTTATGTTCCTCCTCGACCTCAGCCGAGTGTCTTATGTTCCTCCTCGACCTCAGACGAGTGTCTCATGTTCCTCCTCGACCTCAGTCGAGTGTCTTACATAGAAAAATAATCATTTCTTTCTCAATCGCAGTTGGGACTTAAAAACATTTATTACATCTCAGCTGAGATTCGTAAAATCATTTACTTCTCAATCGTCATTGAGACTTAACATATTCATTACATCTCAGCTGAAATTCTTAAAATCATTTACTTCTCAACCATAGTTGAGACTTAAAACACTTCTTTATCTGAAAACATATTTTTCCTGAAAACATGCTTTACCTGACCATAATCAGGTTAAAATCACTTTCATACAATAACTTTACACATACATACAGTCATTTTCATTAAATAACCTTATAACATGCATATCAGCCCAAAGCATTTAAAACAGTTAAACAGGGCTCATAGAACTCACTTGATATCTTATGGTAGCAAGATTCCTCGTAAACTGGTACTAATGATGTAACTCTGCATTAGTTTACACTTAATAAGTTATTTATGTTTTAACCTACTGATTAGATCTTTCTGAACATTTAATGTCAAGGACATTGTCTTGAAAGTCATCAAATAGTTAATGTTGTTGATTATAATGCTAAAACAGTTTATAAACAGATTAATGGCTTAGAAATAATCAATCCTTATCATTGATTGCCCAAATATCATGAAATATCACAATGTAGTCTTAGAATAGGTTTAATAACCATGTTTAACATACTAATCTGACAGTCGTCATAAACATCAGATGATCGTTCCAATGAGTATGTTAATGATTGTGATTAGTTTGAAATACTTAGATTTAACCTTTGCATTTCAAAGATTAACCAAGCTAATCACCTACATTGTCATAATCAAATGGATTAAACCATTATCATCATAGTTGTGATTTCATGCAAACCGGGCATTACAACAGATCAAAACAAGGATTTAACCGTTAGAACATTGTGTTCTTCATTTCTAATCAATCCTAGCCATCATCTAGGCAATAATCAACAATCCTAACTATGTCATTACGTTCAAAATCAAGATCTAATCAATTAAAATCGAACTATAAGGTTAAAACGAATCATTACCTAATCTGACGGGTTTCTGCGGGTAAAACAATGATCAGAACTTGTAGATATGATCCCTGGTATGATCGGTGACTTCTGATGGCTTCAAATTGCAGGTTAGATGATGAAAACTCGTCTGGTGGTGTTCTTGAGCGATATATGTTCGAATATGAAATAAAATTAAATCTTCTGCGTGAATCTGATGAAGAAGATCAATCCACTGCACCGCCTCACCCGTCGCGTACCGCGACAAGGAGGCCAAAAGGTCTTCGCGTACCGCGAAGAAATCCGGAGAATTTTTAGATATTTTAGGTCCGTCACGTACCGCGAAGGATCCTCAAATCTCCGTCGCGTACCGCGACGAGTCCAGAAGTTCAATACTTTGAAAATTTTCTTCGTTTCGCGATTCCGGACAATCCGTAACTCCGTTTCGCGCACGGTTTTCGCCTACGTTCATCATTTCTCATGTACTATCAATCTGTAGTAATTACCATTGTTGATTCAACGTAGATTTTATACACGATCAAATGTGCTAATTATTCGGTTGTTACACTAAACAATGATGCACAAAAGCATTTACCGTCTGGATTCTTGGACCGAACAACCACGAACGGATGGGGAAAAATTGTACCATGGGCACCACAGGTTCAAGTTTTGAGCCATTGTTCAATAGGGGTGTTTGTAACACACGGTGGATGGAACTCGGTGCTGGAGAGTATAGAGGCTGGTGTTCCGATGATATGCAGGTCGTTTTTCGGGGATCAACCGACAAATGCTTGGATGATTGAGAGAGTTTGGCGGGTCGGTGTGAGAATTGAAGGTGGGAGTTTCACAAAACATGGAACTTGTGGTGCTTTACAACTAGTTTTATCATCGTCTTCTGATGATGGACTCAAACAGAGAATTGAGGCATTGAAAGATCTTGCTCACAATAATTACTCGTAATCAGTCAAACTTGAAACAATTTGGTCCAACTTTGATTAACTCGATTAAATCTTATTTTATCTATTTTTAACCACTTATTTTAGATTTTCGTTGTCTTTATCTTAAAGGATGAGAATTAAATAATTACTATGCATCTAATATTAAATACTAGGGTCAATTACATATATCCTCTTGCTAAAACTTTTTATTACATATTTACCCAATCATAAAACTAAATTACATATTTCCCCTTTCTAAACCAAATATATTACATATTTATCCATTTCATTAAAAAAAAAAACATTATGTATTTCCTATTTTATCCTTAATGAACTAAATAAAAATAATTTACATATTTATCCTTACTAAGAGGCAATTTTGGAACATGAGGATATTTGTTATTTTACTTTAACATTGAGGACATATGTAATTTATATGTTTAATAAGGTGATATATGATATTATCCCTAAATACTAAAAAATTTTGAAATATTTTGTTACTTAAATATATATTCTTTTAATTAATACTATATTGATGCTTGTTTTGTTTTTTTTATAAATATCAATAAACTTATGAAAAAAATATATATAAATTCTTGAAAATTAATTAATTTATAATGTATCATGTCTGAGTATTTATAATTACAACTATAGTAAATTTCACGTCATTACTGTATATGAAATAAATATACAATGACGTGAAATTTAATATAGTTGTAGAGAATGTTATATGAATGGCTTCATACAGTTTGTTATGTGATGAATATTTATAAGATTAGTGTTGTGTGGATTTTGGTGATTTTTTAGGTTATTAACATGTATTCCACTTGGTTTGGACTAATGGCGTCATCCAGTGGCGAAGCTTGACCGAATACATAGGGGGCGAAACTTTGCCACATATAATTTTTTTTCCCTAACGGCCTAACGCTAACAGTTAAATGTTCGGGTTGGCGATTCGGGTCGGGTCGGCTCAAACCGTCAAACAATAAAAAGTATATTTTTTTAAAACAAACAAACATTTAAATAATTATCATGATGAGTGAAAAAGTTAAGTACCTTAAAGAAGATTACAACTCAGCGCGACGACCTTTAAGATTTTTAAAATCATCGATTATGGATTCCGAGTCAAAGTTTTCGGCAATTTCCTTCTCTATGTAAATCACCAAGCTATTCGCAAGATAATCATCTGACATCTTATTGCGAAGGCGATTCTTGAATATTTTCATTGCTGAAAACCCTCTCTCTGTTGTTGCAGTTGAAACCGGAAGTGTCAGAATTAACCGAATCACTCTATCAACCAAATAGTATGTTTCACGTTTCTTAGTATCCACAAGACTTTTGCATAGATCAGAAATTGTTGATGCACCACTTAAGTTGATATTCTTTGACTTCTCAATATTAAAAATTTCCAACTGATATCGTAACTGAATCTTCTCTTGATCTGTAAAATCTTGAGGATGATACTTTTCAACAAGAAGACAAATCTCATCAATATTAATCTCTTTTGAAGATAAACTTGAACTAAGAGATAACAACTCGATCGTTTCCTCGTTAAATCTACTATTCAACTCATTTAGTTGTTTGTCTAATGTGGCATTAAACAAATCTACTCGTAAATAATGTTCAAATGTAACATGAAGATCTTTTTTCCGAGGTCGATACCGAGTTGAAGTGTATGGAGCTTCCATATTTGGCAAATCTATTTGAAGTTTATTACAAAAAAAAGTTACCTTTGCAAAAAAAGAATCCCATCCATTGTTTCTAAAAGTGTTCAAATTATCTTTTGTTGATGAAACTAACTCCATAGCATTAAGAATATCCTAGGATTTCTTTTGTAGTGCTTTAGAAAGATCATTGGTTTTTCTCATTAGTTCCTTCATCAAGTGAAGAATAAACACAAACTCGAATGATTGCAAGTAACCGTAAGCTGTGTCAGCATCTCCACGTTGTGAATGAGTAGTATGAGATAAGTCTTCAATAATTCCCTGTAGAACAAGTCGAGTAACATCAAACATTTCAATCAAACTACAAACAGACTTAAAATGGGAACCCCAACGAGTATCACCAGGTCTACTTAATGTCCTAACTTGATTTAGTCCCGATCCCGATCCAATTTCACCGAAATCTAACAACTTTTGAATCTCATCCGCCTTTGCCTTTTGTAACTCATCATGACGCTTACTAGAAGCACAAACAACATTAATAGTAAAAACCAAGTTTGAAAAGAATTGGTGTACTGGAATAATTTCAGTTGAAGCTGAAACCAAGGCAAGTTGTAACCTATGAGCAAAGCAGTGAACATAATATGCACAAGGACAATAATCACGAACAAGTGCTTGTAATCCGTTCTATTTTCCTCTCATGTTACTAGCACCATCATAGCCTTGACCACGAATTTTTTGAACATCAAACTTATGTTGCAAAAGTTGATTCCACAAACAGGTTTTCAATATTGCAAAAGTTGTTTAGCTGGATCTCTTTCTAAATTGTTATCAACCACTTCATTACCAATTGGAATACCATGGTTAACATTCACTTCATTAACCGGATGATCCGGCTCACTAGTTGAACATCTTTGACGTTTTTGTTTCTCTTGACGTGCCTTATCACTCTCTTCATCAACAACTTGTTTCTTAAAAAATGAATCAATAGTTTTCCCTTTCCCCATGATATACCAAGAATCCGACACTTAATGTCTTAATTTATACCTAAAAAATTTGAACAAAAATCAAAACCCTAAAATCTAAATATTTACATTCACTAACAAATTAACAATAAACTACAATTAACCTACTCAAAAACTTATTCAAAGCAAGTAACAACAAGGTGAGAGGCCGAAATTATTACCAATTCACGCAAGGAACAAGTGAACAACCGAACAAGGCAGGTGGACTGGCGGCTCACGGCTGGTGCAGTGGCGCTGCTGGCGCAAGTCGGCACTGGGCAGGGAGGAAGGGCGGCGGTCGGCGATGCTGCTGCTGGGGCCGCTGGGCGTTGCTGCTGCTGGGCGCTGCTGCTGCTGGGCGCTGGCTGCTGCTCGGCGCTGATTCCGCTGAAGAAGATCGGGAGTGGCCGAGTGGGTTTTTTTTGGTCCGACTAATGGCTCATGGCTGGATGTTCAAGATTGGGAAATGGGCTGGATATTCAAGATTGAGAAATGGGCTGGGCTAGTTGGCTGTTGGGCTGAATTTAAATATTGTATACTATTTATTAATAAACTAACTTAGTTGTTAATAGTTATTAGTTTATTAATTAAATTGATTTTATATGTTTAATTGTTTATAAATTATTTAAAATTTTTGTAATAATTTTTTAGGGGGGGCCGAACATAGGGTATATATTTTTTTTCCAGGGGGGGCGAAATAAAAATTTTTTAAAAATTTTACACTACGGATCGGAAAACGTACACTACTAAGCGAAAAAACAGGAGGGGAGGTACCCCCCCCCGTAACCTGCGCCACTGGCGTCATCTAATGTACACTTACCAGTTTAAGCATATTTAACGGGAGGTAGTTCAAGATCAAGTCACGGGGATGAGATTGTTAAATACGCATATATGTTTTTTTTTTTTTAATAAATCAGGTTTCAAACAAATTATGAGCATATGTTTGTCGCATAAAAACCTTAATTAATATATTGGATGCATGTTGATTTCATATCGTGTAATTTTATTTTTAAAAAATGTAAAGCCATGCATGAGGTAATCAAGGGAGGATCTACATATGTGGGGGTGGGTTCACCGGAACCCACCGCATTTCGACGATTTAGTAGGTATATTTTGTTTTCGAAAGCCCGAAAAGGTAACGTGAACCCATTGATATTTTAGAGGTGAATCCTTAAATGTAATTTCCTCCAACAGTTTGCCAACTTGAATGGATTAAGTGATCTTTGTTAGAGAATTCTCGATAATCAATGCATGAATTTCTATATAATCGTATTTAAATCACTCTCCGAAATTAATATTTCTTCCAAATTTCGTTTAGGTTTCGGGGCGTTTCCTCCTTGACCCTTGTCTGAACCACCACCAAGGGCTCTACCCTTTGGACCCCCGCCAGGGGCGCTGCCCCTAGCACCCCAGGTGCGGCCCCCTTGACTCTCGTTTGGTCTGGGCATCAAAAATCTTAAATGAGCGTACACTTCGCACGATCGAACTCTTTAATGACTATATTTTTAAATTTTTGACTTAATTTACCGCACTGTTATTATGTGATAAACATTACAAAACCCGAACCGTTAAACCAACCAGGAATTTTTTTTGTCCGGTTCTATCTAATTGAAGTGTCTAAAACTAGTGAACCCATTGAAAATTTTTCCTGGATCCGCCACTGGAGGTAATGCTTACACATTTAAACTTGAAAGAAAAGCAAAATTTGCTAGTACTAATATTCAAAAATAAATAAATAAATAAATTATTTTATCGATTCTTAAAATTAGGGTTCGGTAGTAAGCTTCATCAAGAGCAACTTCTATATGGACACTGTCATCATTAGCATTAACTCCATCTTGATTAGTAACTCTCCATCGACATATTACAATCATCAATAACTCAGTCTTAATTTATTAACAATTTGCTTCAACAAAAATTTAATTATGTCTTAGATCACTAATTTGAAATTAATTCGTAGCAAGCTGTTTTTTTTTTTAATTAAATATGTTTTAACTCAAACAAGTTGATGTTATCTATGCCTAACAAAATGAGCATGTTGGGTTGGGTTGGGTTGGGTTGGGTAATAAGTTGTAACTGAACATATAATTTATTTTAATAATTTTTAATAGTTTTCTCATCAAATATATGATTTATCATTTTTACCTATTTAAATTCATTATATTCACATAGTTTAAGTTACTTATCTTGAGTCACATTGTGTTGAAGTTTTCCCATCTCACTATGCTACATTTTTCTTCAAATTGCAATAATTGTTTACCCAAATTTAATAATTTATTTTGTTATAATAAAGATTGTTGGGTATAATGTTATCACTTAAGTTATTTCTTTAATAGTAGCAACTTATATGAAGTTGTTGTCACATCATTAGCACGTATGTATAATTTTGTTTGAAATTTTTATAGAAATAAAAAAAATTAAAGCAACATTGAATTTTAGAAGAAAACTCACCAGAGTACTCATGGAATTCTAGAACAAAACTCACAAAGACTACAAGAGTACTCTTGTCTTTGATTGTAGTGTGGTCCCATTCTTAATTTCTTTCAAAAACAACCCATTATTGAAGTTGTGAACGATTAACTTTAACCAATAACAGAGTTTGATCATATTGAAAGAGGGACAGAAATTTACGAAAACCATGATATATTTTAATTTTTTGAAACGAGAGCGAAACCAATATTTAAAACAAAAAATATCATTTCAATTGAAAAATTAACACTGGCCTGTATTAAGCTTTGTCTAACTTTACCCACCTACCAACAAGTGTGATAATATATGATGAGTTTGTCAATTATTGGATGCATCAATTATTTTCATGTTTTTGGTATTGTTACCATTTGGTTTTCGGTATTTTTAGCATATTCAATGACATCGGCAGTGAAATATACAAAAGTGACAAAATCAGTATGGTATTTGATCTAAATTTTCACACGATACTTGGTATTATTATTATTCTTTTGTACTGTTTATGGAGCTAAGTTTAAAACACGAATGATAATTAACGCCATTTGGGTTGTGATATAATAGCTCATTAAAACTCCCATCAGACTTGTACTTATTAGCATTTAATGGTTTGCGTAACCTTTGGTTTCAAGGTAGCTATGTTATTTAGCTTGTTCAAGACATTAATACGTAGGTACGTGGTAAAAAGTCACCCGTGCCTTGATTATAAAAGGTTTGTGGCCACTAAGAAACCAATCGTCTAGGTTCGACTTTTAGTCACGCACCGTTCAAAACACGAGTCATGACAATCTTCACACCCATTTTCTTCGCTAGTCATCTTTAAGTTGCAAGTCTAACTTTCCCACTATAATTTGTTTTAATATCAACGTAGGTATCAGTTAATACCCGGAAAATGGAGATCACTGGCAAGAAACATGTTGGTGTTTTTACATTCCCCTTTGCCTCACACCCTCCTCTCCTCCTAAATGTCGTCCGTAGACTAGCTCCCGCCGCCCCCGCGGTGGTTTTCTCCTTCTTCAGCACTGCCAAATTCAACCGCGCTCTATTTACGGAGCGCGGTTCCGATTACATACTGCCGTATGATATATCTGACGGCTTACCCGAGGGATATGGTTATGACGGGAAAGTTGGTGTGGAAGCTCAAATTGGCTTGTTTCTTGGGGTGGCGGAGGAGGAGTTTAAGAGGGGTGTTCAAGCGGCGGAGAAGGAAGTTGGGGTGAGGGTCAGTTGTCTGGTGGTTGATGCTTTTTTATGGTTCTCCGGTGATTTAGCCTGCGAAATGAAGATTCCTTGGGTGGCGTTTTGGACAGCCGGATTATCTTCTCTTTCTGCGCATTTTTATACTGATCTCATCAGGCAAAAATATGATGAACTCAAAGGTAAACTATATATTAGCTTATACAAGCAATCACTTTTCTAATCGTACATAGGGTTGTGTATGGGTCGGTTTTGGTCAGTTTTTTGCATAGTCCAAACCTAAAACCGAAATTTCGGATTTTTCGGTTTTTAAACCCGTTTGGGTTCGGTTTTTTCGGTTCTAATCTTTTTAAAACCCATTTGGTTCGGTTTGGGTTTTGGTTTTTCTACTTAGGCCTAAAATTATGTTTATAAAATATAAACCAAAATATTGAATTTGTACTAAAACTATTTGAAGTACTACACTACTTAACATTTAAAATCATATATAAAAATCTTTAAATTTAGTAAAAATCATATGTGTTTTTGGTATTATAAGCCTAAAAAATAATAAAATACACTATTTTTATATGACTTTTGGTATCAAAAATCAAGAAAATAAAAATAGACTGTTTATAAATTTTTGAAATTTTTGATAGTTAATATATATACACATACATACGCATGCATTCGGTTTTTCTGGGTTTTTCGGTTTTTATTGTAGGTAAAACCAAACCTAAATCCAAACTTTCGGTTTTTTAGAAAACTTAAGCCAAACCCGTCGGTTTATATTTGGGTTCGGTTATTTCGGTTTGAACTTTTCGGTTTTTGGGTTTTGGGTTCGGTTATTTCGGTTTAAACTTTTCGTTTTTTGGATTTTGGGTCAGTTTTTTCGGTTTAATGCTCACCCCTAATCGTACATGTAAATTACTAAATTTAAATGTTATGATGTGTTGATTAGCATGTACAGATTCAGTCGGGCCTGACGACGAAATCCCCAACTTGATCCCCGGACTCCCGGTGGTCCGGCTCGGTGACATACCAAAGGAAGTCATCTTTGGAGACCTTGAATCACCATTTGCAACCATGCTACACAAAATGGGAGGAGCCATAACTAGAGCAACCGCTGTCTTTGTCAACTCTTTCCAAGAACTCGACCCAGATCTCACAAAAAACCTCTCTCCAATATTCAACAACTTCCTCCACATCGGTCCTTCCAACCTCGTATCCAACCAAAAACCACCATCAAAACCAGATGAATCTTGTTGCATTTCTTGGTTAGATGCTCAAAATCCAAGATCAGTTGCATACATTTCTTTTGGCACCGTGTGCACCCCACCACCCCACGAGCTAGTCGCATTAGCCGAAGCACTAGAAGAAACCAAAACCCCGTTTCTCTGGTCACTAAACAATGATTCGCAAAAGCATTTACCGTCTGGATTCTTGGACCGAACAACCGCCACTGGTTGGGGAAAAATTGTACCATGGGCACCACAGGTGCAAGTTTTGAACCATTGTTCAATAGGGGTGTTTGTAACACATGGTGGATGGAACTCGGTGCTGGAGAGTATAGGGTCTGGTGTCCCGATGATATGCAGGCCGTTTTTCGGGGATCATCCGATAAATACTTGGATGATTGAGAGAGTTTGGCGAGTGGGTGTGAGAATTGAAGGTGGGAGTTTCACAAAACATGGAACTTGTGGTGCTTTACAACTAGTTTTATCATCGTCACCTGATGATGGGCTCAAACAGAGAAATGAAGCTTTGAAAGATCTTGTTCATAGCAGTGTTGGACCAAACGGCAGTTGTGTTCATAATTTCAAAACTCTGGTGGATGTGGTCACTGGTGCTACACTTTAAACATTATCTATCTTAAATCTATGTTCCGAAAATCTAATAAATCACTCTTATTTGTACTTTACTTTTACTCTTAATTTCATTTTTAAAGCCTTTTACCGTTGAAAATCATAATCAGTTTACTCGTGTTTGATGATGTTGCAATTGTTGGTTTAATAAATTCATTCAAACTCTTGACGTTTGCCCGAAGAAATGAAGGTTTTTTTATTCAACTGTTTGTTGTTAGAGCATTTATAATGCATGTTCTTGAAAAGCCAAGAAGTGTAACAACTTAACCAATAACTTTTTTTTGAACTACATTTCATGTCACCAAGATGTAGCTACCATGACCTCCGTTGAGACCCCACCACTACCCCATGAGGAAACCACACCGGAAAACCCATGACCTCCTAAGGACCCCTATTTCTTCTTGAGAAGGATTTGAACCCGTGACCACCTCTTTGGTACTTAACCAATAACTATCCCTGCTCGGCTAGTCGGATTTGTTATTATTTATAAATTTACTTTTGTACTATTTCTCACCAGAGGCAGAAACTTAAAAAACAAGTTTTATTGTTATATTTTATTTAATATGTTAACCAAAAAAAACATTCATATTCTCTAATAAAAGAGTAAATATTTTGTTACATGTCAAATTATTAGGCTATTATTGACACATGTCATCTTTTTAAAAGAATTATTGTCACATGTCATTTTTTAGTCTTTACACTAATTCTCTCTCGTATTAAATGATAGTTATAATTCTTTAATTTATTAAAGAATTTTAAATCTAATTACTAATGACTTTATATACGTTTTTTCATGTTAAAAATAGTTCTAAACAAATAAAAAATGAAATCTTTTTTTTTATTAAAAAGCACACTTAAACAAAGTTTACAAAATATGAAAATTTTATAAAAATGATTTTTTTAAAAAAAATAAGAATTAATTTAAATTTGTAGTTTTAGGAAAATAAAAGTTCTGTAAAAATAAGTTTTCTTAAAAAACAGGTTTTTTTAAAAAAAGTTTTCTTACTAATTATTCAACCCGTATAATACACGGGATTTTACCTGGTGTATAATAAAATTGTTAACCCAAACATAGCTCATTTAATAAATGAGGAAAACTATACGCTAAGGATTTATTGGATTTTTAAAAAGTTCCCCTTAGATTTTTTTTAAAGGCTAATTTTTTGGATTACTGGAGTATCATCGTGTTACCAGTGGTATCAACAACCTAGAGTCATTTGATTCCTAAGACTATCCACAACGGTCACCCCACTGAAATTTCCTGCCATGTCACCACTGAAAACCTTAAACACCCACAGTGGTCACCCCACTGAAAACTTTCCCCACTATTCCACATCATCAACATTATTTAAATTTAATTGATTTATTTATTTTTTTTGTTGCAAACTAAAAATAATAACTTTAGGATTTAATTAAACCATTCAAATAAAAATACAACTAAAATAAAAGTTACATTGCAAAGTTAAATAAAATAAACCATAGAAAAAAAACTAACAATTCAAATAAAAATAAAATTTAACGATATTTATCAAAGAGTTTCTTTTTCAATTTTTTCATTATTAAACGTTCTTCCTCGTCGAGTTCTTTAGGAGGCAAAGACTCCATTGTTCTGAGGTCGGCTCGGATGTTTTCTCTTCGTGAATTTGAAGCTTTATTTCGTGCACTTTTTTCTTGTCCTCGAGCTCTTCGGGAGGCAAAGACTCCATTTTTCTTACATGTTTTATTGCGTTTTTGAGTGTCTTGTGTCTCCGGCACGACTTCGTTATCAGGTTGATTCGGTGACACGAAATTTGATTCGAAGCGAGGTTGGGAAATATTTTGTTGAAAACCGCTTTGGGAGTAGGGAGCAAAACCGGGTTGGAAATTTGGTTGTGGTTGGACGTTTGGGTTTTGTTGTTGAAAGTGTTGGATGTTCGGGTTTTGTTGTAGTTGAACCAATAAATTTCGAAGCGATTCGGAATCGTAAGAGAACATGTTGAATTCGGGATTGGGATTGTTAGACCTTGGATTCATGTTTGTAATTTTTTTTAAAAAAAATATAGAGAGAAAGATGAAAGATGAAAAGATTTGGATGGTTTTTTTGGTAAAAGGTTGGAGTATTTATTTGGTGTTTAAAATTTTTTTTTATGAAATTAGCCGTTACCAACGGCTATATTTGTATGGCCCAATCACAAATCGAGAAACCAAGCGGGGAGCGGAGGTCGTGGGAGGGGGTTGGGCGGGAACCGCTGAGGCGGGTGGCGGTGTTCCCGCTGGAAGCCACCGAAAGGGCCGAAGCCGCTGGGCGGGGCGGGGTGACCATTGTGTCCAGACTAAGCCTTATCCAACCAGTAATATACTCGTAAATTTAAAGTTTGATTTTTATTTTTTTTTATTTTTAAATTTCTCATAATTTTGAAATCTTAATCACCTCTAAAAACTTTTATATGTTAAATCTTAACAAGCTTGAGCCAAATATATAAAACTTAAGTTTGAACTATTGATCAGAGCTAAAAAACTAAAACTATTAAAAAAACACCAAAGGATTCATTTGGGCAGAGTAATAAATTCTTTCAATTGTTACCAAATCATTATGTATTACAAATATATACAAATGAATATAGAAGGGGGTCGACATGAAACACGACCCAAACATGATATGATTTTAAATAGGCCCCATGACAAAAATATATACTAATAGTGTTCGAGTTGAAGAATATGTATTGACTCAAATATTTGTCTAAATTTCAGCCGGATTGAAATGTCTTGATGTTAGAAAACGTGTATGAAATCTGTTAATTAACGGTTCTATATAATTATGAACACTTAACTGCCAAATGACTAAAACCTGGTTCAAGAGAAAACAAACAAACACACCTATAAAACTGTTTGAACTGGCAATTAAGATCAACTTCATATAAAAGTCAAAGCAAAAAGTCAACTTTCTGAAGCTCAACAGGTGAATTTTCACCATCTTTGATAGCCGTTAAACATCCCAAATCCCCTTCTAAATAACCTTTCAAGAAAGCTACCACAACCCCTCCAACAAATCTCCTCATGGGCTCTCTACACTTACCATTTTTACACAAACAGTAAGTAGCCTTCCCTCTGATCCCGTTAGTCTCATCATCAAGCATATCAAGATGCCCATAATCTTTCACCACAAAATAACACGCCGGTTTACAACACTCGTTGTAAAAGTCCTCATGGTTCACCCCTTTTGGTGCACAAGCAGGGAACAACGGATTTTTCCTGACCTCACCAAGGCCCGAACCGATAACCATCACTGGCATTTCAAGATCAAATGAGTGTGGAACATAAGTGAGCACTTTTGGAGGTGTTTGTTTGCCTTTGTCCATCCCATCAACTGGATCAATCCCAATCAATGCTGAAAACTTTAACTTTAGTTCTGTTTGAAGCATATTTAGAGCCAGGGCAAAAGCAACTTTTCCTCCACGGCTGTGGCCGGCTAGTCCTAGCTTCGTTAGGTCTGCGTTTACTTGGGATGGAAGGAACCTTTGAAGCCCTTCAAGCAGCCAGTTGGTTATTTCAGCCACGCACAATATTTCTTTAGTCGCATCTGGTCCTGTAACTGAATATAACTGTGCCATTGTACCAAAGAAGTCTAATTAAGTTTTTTTTTTTTTTGTTTATAATGCTTATATCTATATGCACTTTTAATACCAAAGAGTAGAATAACAAGAACTATCATCACACTAGATGAAGAAAGAAAAACATTCTTAACTACAGCAAATATAATGATTATATGCACAGATTTCTTCATTAGTTCGCTGTAAACTGATAAATTAGTCACAAGTACATATTCTTGTCAATTTTTCACACTCAAATATATAAAATTGTAAACTGGAACGGGTTGTAAAGAATGGGTTAGGCGAGGGGGTATCATTTCAACTTCTAAACACGCTAAGAGGTTGACATGATAATTAAAAGGTTACACAGGCCAACCTAAACATGACATGTTTATCAAATGAGTTAAGCATCACGATCCAAAACTTGATTATATGTGTTTTGTGTCTCGAATTGTTATCACTTTTATGATTCGATCTCGACATTTTAGGTGTAAACATAAATTCTATATCTGTTCGCACTTCCACCATTTTGCTAGTTTATTTATGTGCACATTATTTCTTGTTGTTACAAATATATTTTCAGTTTTTCACAAACAATTTATATATGTAAACAATCAAGAATTTGTTGGCAAAAACATCATGCATCTCTCTGAGCCACAACAAAGATTAAATCTTGCACGAATTGCATATGTTGTTATAGAATTTCTAATTTATGTCACACCAACAGACAATTAACTAAAAGCATAGAGTATTAGACCATATTAAGTAGAAACAGGTTAACACTTTATAAACCACTTAGTCCACGCCTGTAAGAATCAAAAAGAGTATGGCAATAAGGCAAGTCTGGTGGATTACAAAAAACCATGGTTGTAAAAATCCCAACCAGGCCGATTAATCGGCCGAGCCGACTAGGCCCGACTATCCGATTAGGCCGATTAATCCCGAATAATCCCTAGTCCCACCCCACACAGATAACATTGCAAAAAACAGGAAAAATATATAAATTAAATGGCAAGGAAATTAAAGAAACCTGGGGGACGACGATGATGAATCCATGGGAAGCGATTTGATGGCTAAGCTGAGAATAAAAGGAATTATGGAGAAGATAACCATGGAGTAAAACCAGAACTGGGAATTTTCCTGCTTCTACAGGTGTAAATATCAAGAGAGGCTTTGGAGTGAGTGTTTCTTCTGGTCTCACAAGCTGTGTTTCAAGCTCTCCAATGGCGAACACATCTGTGTTTGAACACATGGAGACTGATGAAGAAGGAGACATCGCCTTCACCGGGTTGAATCTTGAAATCTCAAAGTGTTAATTTTCAATTCTGTTTGTTGGGATATTTTGTATGGTAGATTGGGATAAAGTTCACTATTTGTTTGTGTGGTGTTCATCGGCCCACGAAAAGCGTTGTGTAGAAGCAAGAAATATGAAACTGGGCTAAGTGTGATCCTGCCGACGTAATAATTTGTAGTCTATGCACAAAATACTTTTAAACATTAACCACTAAGTGAAATTATCTTGATAACTGAAGCCAACCAAATTAACTGGTAATCGAAATTAACTAACGGTTATGGTTAAGGGTTTTTAATTAACTGATAAACTGATTATGCCTATAGTAAAGGTTGTCCGATAACCGAACATGAACCCATGGCGGGCCCTTACCAAGGGCAAACCTGCCATCGCCCAGGGCCTGATTTTTTGAAGGCTCAAAATTTTTATTTTTATTTTCATATTTTATAAAAAAAAATTATACTCATTAAGTTCAAATAAGTCTAATATCCAAGCTAAAAAAATCGAACTCATTAAGTTTATATAAGATTATAAAATGTTTTTATATTATTATGAGTAGGGGTGTCGAAAATACCCGAACCCGACTAACCTAACCCGCACACAAACTCGAGTAAGCTTAATATAGTAAGGTTATTAAGGTCCAAAAAGTTGGTCATGTTATTCAGGTCAACGTTATTAACCCGAACTAATAATGGGGTCGGGTTTCAATTAATTTTTTTTTGTATATATTGATTATTAAATATAAAACATATTTAACTTTTTACTTAAATATTGGATCAAGATAATAGCAAATGAATATTACCCCAATTAATCCAACCTTATAAAGTATAAACAATGACCTGACTAACACAAACGTTATTAGTGTAATCCCCAGGGTTTTCCATTACGAGTTCGAGTATTGTAATCGTTTTTAATTCGAAATAAATAAAAGTCTTGAATTTTCTTTGAAACATTTGTATTCATAAATCTATATATTTATTTATTTAAATGATTATATTATTAATAATACAAAACAAATCTAAGCTTTTATAAATTTCATAAAAGTTATAACTCTTTTAAGGATTAAAAAGTCATAATGGTTTGTAATAAAAGAATATCATTTATTAGTAAATAAACAATTACCAAGCTTATAAAAAAAATAATAACAGTAATAATAATAATAATATTCAATTGTAAATTATATATTATAAATTTACAATAATAAACTCGAATTAAATATATATTAAACTACTTATATATACACACACACATATACATATTTATAATTCGAATTTCAAATCGAATGAAATTGAAAGTCAGAGTCGAAATTCTATTCGAAATTCGATGACAGACTTCGAATCGAATTTTGAATTTTTCAAATATAATTCGAAAATTGAACATTCTTGGTCATCACACACCCCTTTTTGTGTCGCAAAACAACAGAAGTGATTGAGCTGTAGGTTTAGTGAGTTGATGCAAAATACCATAGATATATAATAGTGAGATCATATGGAAGTGAGTCGCAAAACATATCAAGTTTTGTAAACGAACTTTTTATGTGGAATAGTGCCTTCACACCAGTAGAAACAATGACAAAATATATGTTGAAGCAACAAAATGATTAAGTTTCTAGATACCGAGTAGCGTGTTAATCAGATTTATCTAAAATGCACACTTATCGTGCCAAACATATCATATCTTACATATGTCTAGTTTGTGATTCCAATGCACCTAACACTAGAATATGTATATCCCACTACACAAACTTGATCACAAAATTATTATAGGCTTTTGCTTCCCACACCCCACCTAATCTCCATTCACATCCTCATCTGAATATTAATTTGTTATTAATGAATTTTATGATTACCAAGTATTAATTAAATAACTAAACACTAATTACAATCAAAAGAAGATTGACCACCTATAATACTCTTAAATTATGAAAAAAATAAATACACAAATATACAATTTTAATACTCAAATATTAGTACTAAAATAAATAAATATAGTTAAATTGTAAATATGCATTGAACAAGTCGGATTTAATGAATTGCAAATTCTAACAAAATCTAAACAAACTAGTTAAATGAATTAATTCCGATTATTTGTAATGATTAAAACAAGCGAGACGAGTTTGTGATACCTTTCGAAATAAACGATCCGAATAGTAAGCGAACCAAGTCCAATTAAAACTATTAATATTCAAAATGATAAAACTAACCCCAAGCATACTAGTCGTAAATTAAATTGTGTGTATATATATGTGTGTGTGTGTGTGTATCTTGATAGAATCCTATCAGTTTTTTGTATTGTCTCAACCCTTGTAATCGCGATAAAGCTTTTATACACATTGAAGATGATTGAATTCATCATTGTTTTTTGTAAACAACTCAAAAATCACCAAAATAGCCACTTTGACTAATCAAAGTGGCATTTTAGCCAACAATTTTTTTTCAACGGGTTTCGGCCAATTAGAATGTGCTATTTGGCAAAATATCACTAACCATGATTTTTTACGCGATAATATCGCTGACATGTAAAAAAATTGCCTAGTTAGAGATATTTTTTAAAATAATATCGCCCCAAAAAGAAAAAAAATAACGTCAGCGATATTTTTTTCAAATAATATCGCCCCATCAGCAAAAGCGGTTTATTTTTAGATTTTTATTTCCACGTGAACGATATTTTTGCATGTTATATCGCTGATGGGGCGATATTTTTGTGGTCAACGACTAGATTCGTAATTTTCATGGTCAATGGCTATTTTGATAAGTTTGTTTGGTCAAATGGCTAATTTGGTGATTTTCCCTATTATTAATGATTACGTGCGTTCTTTGTTTTCAACTACATTATTAATCTTCCATTTTTTTATTAATAAAATTGTTCATTATTTTCGTTATTAATATGTTTGATTTTTTTTTCAAAAAATATATAAATTATTTTTCATTTAACGTTTTACAAATATATAATAATATTTTTTACACTATTTTTTTCATACATTTTAATTATATAAGATCTTAACATCAAATTTATATCTATATCTATCTTAAAAAGCAAGGTCGATGGCTCCATAAAAGAGAAAACGATTTAGGATGTAAAATATATATTTGTTAGCCAAAATTGAAATAAATTGGCACCATAGAGGAGTTGGTAAACACTAATTTTATTTTCCGGAAGGTCAAGGGATCTAATCCCTTCTTCAGCTATCCTTTTTTCTCTTTTTCTTGGTTCCAATTCCAGACATTGCAAACTTATAATTTAGTGTATATCTTAATTGGCTAAAATTCACCAGGTCATTTAAAGGTACTGGAATCCCACACTGTTTTTTTTCAAAGGTCAAAGGATCGAATCCCAATTAAAACATTTTTCTTTTTTCTTCTTTTTTCTTTTTCTCACTTAGAATGTAATCTTTTGCTATAATTTAAGTTAATGTCGTAAAATATTAATCAAAATTGATTCTTTCTATATATTTTCGATCGACTTAACACTGATATAGTTTTACTTTTATACATTTCGCTATAAATATTAGTGAAAATCAATTTCTTCTATGTTGTTTCTGGTTGGGTAACATTAGGTATATTTTACTTTTTTTAAATTCGCCTTCAGATTTCATAATTCTAATTTTTATGACATGCTATTTTAGCCACATTTCCGATTGTTTTAGTTTTTGTTGACATTTTTTTAATAACGACGTACCTTTTTCATAATTTTCAAATATATCGTTTTCACGTGTTTTTTAAATATAGAATTTATCTCCAATATTATATACGATATAATTTTTCATGATTATTATCCTTTTATAGGTTTATATATGTAGTGAAAATAAGACTGACACCGACATCAACTTAATAACAATTTACATTTTGTAAATGTTTTTAGATATGTTTTGATCTTCAAAATCACGCCGTTGTAACTTTATACATTTGTTTTATATACATTGGATGCAACATAGATAATTAAATTCATAAACACGCCGATTCACTTGCATTCGGTTTTCAATTTTCTTATATTTTTTCTAATATATTAAAATATATAATTTATCTCCTGTCCTATATATGATACTATTGTTTATGATAATATTCCTTTATTGTATATATATATATATATATATATATAATCGTCGATTATATCAACCAACAGTAATGTGTTGTTAGTAAAATGGCTCACAACAACATTGTTTTAATAACATATTACCCTTTTATAAATGTTTTATATTTATGTTTCGGTCTCCAAATCGTTTCGCTGTAAGTTTATACATTTGTTTTAATTATATACATAAGATGCAACGTAGGTAATAAAATTGGTAATAATGTCACTTTGTACGCTTTCGATTTTGATTTGTCTTACACATTTTCTAATATATGTTTTTTAAATTCATATACCACAACGTATATGACGTAATAGTGTTGTACATCTTGTTGGAATTTTGTGTGAAAAGGGATTGTTGAAATTTGTGTGAAAAGAAAAAGGAAAAATAAAATACAAACCTTTCATCTACTAATTTATTTGTTATGAATTAGTTAATTAACTAAGCCATGAATTGGCTAGTTAGTGGGCATAATGGTGACTTTTGATATGCCATGACTTCATGTATAAATAGAGACATTTGGTCTCTTGTTTTCTTTGCTAGAATTTGAGATCACTACACCACTTGAGATATATACACACAAGCTCCAAAGGTTCCAAAGACAATCATTTGCTTTGGTGAATTCTCAACAACCTACAATGATCGGTTCTCGTGTGAAACACTCTTGTTTCAGGTGAAGTTTCGGGTTTTCGGTTAACTCCGGCAGTACACACTGCTTCGGCTGTTGTACCCTGGGAAACAGTCGGGTTCACCTGGGTGGCCCGAAATCTGTTTTAAGGGACCTCTGTTGAACAGAAATCCTCAGCCACCGAACTCGTTTTAATTTGTTTCTTCTATTGTTATACTTCTTATTTTAATTTAATTTTTAGAATTTATTTCATCTTGTACTACATTTCTTTATTGTAATTTGAATTTTAGCACTTTAATGTTTATTGTAATAATGAATTTTCATTGTGTATTTTCTGAATTGTAATTCGAGTAATTGAATAATAAAAGTATTTATTTATTTTGTGAACGGTGTTCCTACACATCTACGTCTTAATTTTTCTCAAACTTCATATATCGTAACATAAATGACACAATAACATTGTATATCTACTTTTTAATATATACGTTTTGTTAATCGTACCGCCCGTGGTAGCGGGCGGGTACTTTTCTAGTAAGATCTTAACATGCATCCTGCATCCATACGCCTGCCATATAATCCAAATGCTATCCCATAAGCATATAATAAAATAATAAAGCGAAAGAGGTTATGAAGTGATCACACCTTCATGAACAATGTCATGCCATCAAATGCCACAACACATATTTGCAGTACAGATTTATGTACCTGACTTGGTGTCGCGATCTTCTGTCTACAATCCTAAAGAGATTGTATCATTGATAAAATAAGGAAAAACAAATAACAGTGATTTGCTATATCAATTTATTGGTCATTGGTCTAATTAACAAATTTATTTTATGGAGCTGGTTTAAAAAATTTGGAAACAAAAATAAACAAAATGGTAGTTGTTAAAACAAAATGAAACATAACGAGGTGGATCATAACTCGGGTTAACGACTTACCTCAAGTGAACTCGATACGATGCCAGACCAAATGCTTGTGTCGTGAGGTACCTTGTAGTAATAAGATCAAAGCACTCGTGTTTTCTTTACAATAGTGATTTTACGATGATTTTGGCAGGCTCAATGAGATTGAAGAGGATTTGTTGACGTTGTACGTGAGATAGGTTTAGACTTAGGCAGGGGCGGACCTCGCTCTATTTGAAAGCAAAACTAATAAAATTAATACTCAAATAGCCTAATATGCATTATATGTGACCTAAAGAGATCAAATCTTTAACATAAAAAGGAGCAACAACTCTAATAATTCCTGACCCAATTTGAATCGGTCCAAAAACTGAAATATCTAACAACATACAATAGCGCCTATAACTTTCTGACCTCATTAAAAAAATTACAGGTCCGCCACTGGACATCCATTTATAAAGCCCGTGGAAACGTGGAAATGAGGCTTGAGCTTCACTATCGTTGAAATTCCAATATAAGCTTGAGATAAAGTTGTTAGTCTTTTTTTAAAACTTTGAATTTAGGTTTTTTTTTAAAAAAAAAAATGATTCAAAATACAATCAAGGTAAAATTAGTTTACTGCGTGGAAGATTTAGAAAATCTTATTTTTTTTATTAGAATCAGAATAAAACAAAATCAATCTAATAAAACAAAAACGCTTCTTCTTCCGAGTGTTTCCGTTAACGTAACAATCATGAAAAACAAAATAAATCAAATAAAATCAGAAAATAAAAATAAAAGACGCTTCTTCTTCTGCCGCGTGCTTCCGTTGGCGTAATAAATTATAAATCTGGTTTTCTTTGGGCCGAGATCCTCGCGCCATTTATTGAGAGACAAACACGTATATATACACAAACAAATATATATACACGTATCGCTTTTGTAAACACGAACCTGCAGATGCAGAGAGACGGTGGGGAATAATGGTGTGGGCGACACCTTCACTTCCAACTCTAAGCGATCGCGTTTACGGTGAAATTAGGTTTTCTCAATCACGCAACCATCTTCAGGTAAATGTATTTCATTCGCACAAATGAATGCTATTGTTTGCTTTTGTTTTTTTTTCCGGCGACGGTGGCGTTAATTAGGTTTTCTCAAACACGCAACCATCTTCAGGTAAATGTATTTCATTCACACAAATGAATGCTATTGTTTGCTTCCGACGACGGTGACGTTAATTAAGTTTTCTAGGTTCGTTGGGGGCAAATACGCAAGCGTTATGATGGACGAGATTTTAAAACGAAGTGTCTTCCGGCTGATGGTGAAATTAGGTTTTTTACAAACACGCAATTCAGGCAAGTGTTTTCATGCACACGGATACTTGTGATTTTAAATCTGCTTGTTTTCTTCCGGCAACGGTAGCGTTAATCAGGTTTTTTCAGGTCCGAGATGGGGCAAATACTCAAGTATATCGTGTTATGTGTTTTTCGTGACTATTTTTTTAGTTTTGTTTATTGAAATATAATGAGGTTCGGATGTGATTTTTTCTAATAAACAAGGACCGAACATTTTAAAAATGTTGGAGATCGGACGTCATCTTATATGCGATGGGTTGTAACGTTTTCTGAACGAAAGCGTTAATTAGAACTTTATTTTCACATTAATAATTCTTTGAATAATTAATCTATTTTGTGGACGGGAGGAATTTTCAGAAGAGGGGTGGGTTGTAAATTACTATAATTTTATCAAAATCAAAGGCAAATGTCAGTCAGCACTTTAGTTTTCTCAATACTGTTTTTGATAAAATTGTCTTACACTCTATTAATTTCTTGTTTGGAGTGCCATTTAGCAAGGGAGACAATCCTGTCAACCAAGGGTTGTGTTCGGTGACAAGTCAATTTGGATTTGGATCATAATGGGTCCTGAGTAGGGGTTCTGGTAAACTATCTTGAGCCAAATTACAAGTGCTGCACATAAATCAGTGCTAACACACTCTAGTTTTCTATTTTTCAGCAGAAATTCCACCAAATTGGGATGGAAAGTCAACGAGCCAGCTCCACCTTGTGAGTGGATAACGCGTCATAGCAGTGGGACCATTGCTTATTTGGACAGTTCGGTTAGCTACTCTGTGTGACTGATATAAAACTTCCGTAAGGTACAAATATCCTTGGTTTTCTGTATACGTTGTGTGAGAAGTTTTTTTATTTTCTGTTTTTTGAACTTTTTTCTTTTTTGTTGCATAATTAACAATTGCATTTTTGTTGGACAGTGGTGATACGGCTCTTTCGCTAAAGGTAAAGTTTTAGGCTAAATTAAATAGGACAACATCCTACAAGAATGTGAAAGACCATACTTACACTTTATTAATTTCTTTTTTGGATTGCCATTTAGCAAGGGAGACAATCCTGTCAACCAAGGGTCCTAAGTTTTGGTCATAATGGGTCCTAAGAAAAGGGGTTCTGGTAAACTAATTTGAGAAGTGCTACTCTCAACATCCTGCCCTTTTTGGTCAAATGATTCAAATAATATCACAATCAGTAGTTCAGTTTGTATTTAGCATTTCAAGCAGCTATTTATTTACGTATTTACGTCATCATTAGGTATACAAGAAACATGTTAATTAATATACAATTATTTCAGGTGAAGGTACTGGACTGCTTCGCCTCCTCCAACATGACCTTGAGGCTTACAGTTGCAAGATGGGCAGTGTATGTGTCAAACTTTGAGTTACATATCTATCCGTGACAATTTTATTTTTATTGAATTTTAGCTATGCCATTGTTTATTAAGTTTCTTATTTTATGAACAGGTATATACAGAAGACCCAAAAAGTTTTCTTCTTGAGATGGCTGTTAGCTATGGTCCAAATTTATCACCGAGGAGTTCATTCATTTTCAGCTAGACATTAGAGTTTTTCTTTTTCCCAAATTGCAGATCTTTTTTTTCCTGCTTTCACCCAAAGTATATGATAAATGTTTTTGTGATTATAATAATTTGATATGATAACTGTTTTTGTGATTTAGGTCATGAATAGATGATTTAGAAGAGTTTTTATCTCAATACTGTTTTTGATAAAAACAAGACACTGTTAAACATCACACTATTCCATGTGTATATTAGTGGTGCTTTGTTTGTTGACAAAGTTGTTAATTAGTTGTTTTTTTGACAAAGATGCTTCATGATAAAAAAAACTTTCCATTTTTCAGCAGAAATTCCACCAAATTGGCATGGAAAGTCAACGAGCCAGCTCCGCCTTGTGAGTGGAAAACACGTCATGACAGTGGGACCATTGCTTATTTGGACAGTACGGTTAGCTATTCTGTGTGATAGATATAAAACTTCCGTAAGGTACAAATATCCTTGGTTTAGAAGTTTTTTGATTTTCTATTTTTTGAACTTTTTTCTTTTTTTGTTGCATAATTAACAATTGCATTTTTGTTGGACAGTGGTGATACGGCTCTTTTGCTAAAGGTAAAGTTTAAGGCTAAATTAAATAGTACAACATCCTACAAGAATGTGAAAGACCATACTTACACTTTATTAATTTCTTTTTTGGAGTGCCATTTAGCAAGGGAAACAATCCTATCAACCAAGGGTTGTGTTGGGTGACAAGTCAAATTTGATTTGGGTCATAATGGGTCCTGACTCCTGAGTAGGGGTTCGTGTAAACTATCTTGAGCCAAATCACAAGTGCTACATATAAATCAGTGCTAACACACTCTAGTTTTCTACTCTCAACATCCTGCCCTTTTTGGTCAAATGATTCGAATAATATAACAAGTAGTAGTTCAGTATGTATTCAGCATGTCAATCAGCTATTTACGTAGTTATTAGGTATACATGAAACATGTTAATTAATATACAATTATTTCAGGTGAAGGTACTGGACAGCTTTGCCTCCACCAACATGACCTTAAGGCTTATACAGCTGTAACATGTGCGGTGTACGTGTCAAACTTTGAGTTACATATCTATCTGTGACAATTTTTATTGAATTTTAGCTATGCGTTGTTTATTAAGTTTTTTTTTATGAATATGTATATGTAGAAGACCTTAAGTTTTTTTTTTTTATGAATATGTATATATAGAAGACCCAAAACGTTTTCTTCTTCACATGGCTTTTAGCCATGGTCTAAGTTTTATTGAATTTTAGCTATGCCGTTGTTTATTAAGTTTTCTTATTTTATGAACAGGTATATATAGAAGCCCCAAAAGATTTTATTCTTGATATGGCTTTTAGCCATGGTCCAAATTTATCCCGTTGAAGTTGATTCATTTTCAGCTAGACATTAGAGTTTTTCTTTTTCCCTAATGGTTGATCTTTTTTTCCTGCTCTCACACAAATTATACATACTTTTATTTATTATAGGATACTGGCCTTGAATAGTGCAGACTGCAGAGCACACATTACCACTAATAGGTCCTGAATTGCCGCAAGAATTAGGAGCATATTTGACACTTGATAAAATAGAGGAACTTGTTCTTCCGTTTTTATGTTTGTAGAAGACTTCTTCCCGTCATCCACTCTGAGTTCTCAGGTTAGTTTAAATGTTCTGGGGTTTTGGAGCATTTGGTTAAACTTTGACCTTTCACAAGCATTCAAATGGTTACCTCAATAAACAAACAAGGCGTATGGGTGGTTTCTTGATTTCCGGTTTATATAGGAAGATAAAAAAACTGTCATGTTACATGCAAAGTCAACTTTGTGTGGTGATGTTAAGCGTCCTTGCACTTTATCAGTTCTTAGTGAGATATGTAATTTACTTGAGCGAATGAGCCAAGAAGGGCTAGGCACATATCTGTTCTTTTATATTACAAAAGCGAGAATATGCAATGACTTTGTTGCAGATGACTGGGCATAAAGGCGCTGGGTATTTTAAACGAATGCGTTCTTATCGTTTTTTTTGGAGTTTTTGATATGAAAATAACTATATTGGTTTTATCAAAATCAAAATCAAATGTCAGTCAGCACTTAAGTTTTCTCCATTCTTTTTTTGATTAACATGACACTGTTAAACATCACACTCTTCCGTGTGTATATTAGTGGTGTTTTGTTTGTTGACAAAGATGTTAATTGGTTTTTTTTTTTTGACACAGATGTTTCTTGATAAAAAAACTCCCCTTTTTTAGCAAAAATTCCACCAAATTGGCATGGAAAATCAACGAGCCAGCTCCGCTTTGCGAGTGGATCACATGTCAAGGCAGTGGGACCATTGCTTATTTTTGGACAGTCAGGTTAGCTACTCTGAATGAGAGCTATAGTTCGTTGGAAAGGTACAAATATCCTTGGTTTTCTTTATATGTCGTGTGAGAAGTTATTATTTTTTTGTTATATAATTAGCAATTGCATTTTTGTTGGAAAGTGGGGAGACGGCTCTAAAGCTAAAGGTAAAGTTTAGGCTAAATTAAAATGGAAAGTTAGGGAAACTTATGCTATAAGTTATTGCCTGCTGTTTTTGTTTATTATGGTGAAAGACAACATCCTACAAGATCGTGAAAGACCATACTTGCATATGTGATACGTCACTGGATCAAGATGAATATATGACAAGAAGATAAAATCCCTTAGGATCCAAAGTGAGTATTTAATACTCTGATCTTGTTCCACATGGATCCAAAAGCTAAAGGAAGTACTTCAACCATAGCAAGGAAGACAATCCTGTCCACCAAGGGTCCTAAGTTTTGGTCATAATGGGTCCTAAGAAAAGGGGTTCTGGTAAACTAACTTGAGAAGTGCCCCTCATATGAATCAGGAATGACAAACTCTAGTTTCTACTCTCAACATCCTGCCCTTTTTGGTCAAATGATTCAATTAATATCACAATTAGTAGTTCAATTTGTATTTAGCATGTCAAGAAGCTATTTATTTACGTATTTACGTCATTATTAGGTATACATGAAACATGATAATTAATATACAACTATTTCAGGTGAAGGTACTGGACTGCTTCGCCTCCTCCAACATGACCTTGAGGCTTACAGTTGCAAGATGAGCAGTGTACGTGTGAAACTATGAGTTACATATCTATCAGTGACAATTTTATTTTTATTTCATTTTAGCTATGCTGTTATTAAGTTTTCTTATTTTATGAACAGGTATGTACAGAAGACCCAAAAAGTTTTCTTCTTGAGATGGCTGTTAGCCATGGTCCAAATTTATCACCTTGAAGCTCATTCATTTTCAGATAGAGATTAGAGTTTTTCTTTTTCCCAAATTGTTGATCTTTTATTTTTCCTGCTCACACACAAATTATACATATTTTCTTTATTATAGGAAACCGACCTTGAGTAGTAGTAGTGTTGAGGAGCACACATTACAACTAATAGGTCAAGAATTGCCGCAAGAAGTAGCAGAATATAAGACAATCGATAAAATTGAGAAACTAGTTCTTCCCTTATCATGTTTGTAGAAGACTGATAAAACTGAGAAACTAGTTCTTCCCTTATCATGTTTGTAGAAGACTTCTTCCCGTCATCCACTCTGAGTTCTCAGATTAGGTTAAATGTGCTGGGATTTGTGGAAGACTTCTTCGCCACAAGTTTAATCATTTGACAATCGACTCATGAAGCTGGCGATCAGTAGGGTAAGCATTCCATTATTTATTAAGGAAGAAAAATCAATAGGATTACGGGCTTTGGTTTTGTGTTCATCAACCTGCAGGTTCTTAGCAATTTTACTAATTTTGCTTTGAGTTTATTTTGATATGGATTATTAAGTGTTATTTGATCATTGCAGTTGAGTATTGTGATTTTGGATCATACACATCTGAAGATCCCATTTAGGTTCTTTAGACTGTGAATAACTTCCCTTATCCCCTCTTTTATTATCGTTTCCTGTTTAAGTCTTACCTATGTCACAATCTGATATATAGATTGCAAAATAGGAACCTTAATTAATGCTGCTAAACCACTAGAAAGGAGGCAACAATAAGTCTAAATCATTTTGACTTATGGTACAGGTTACCTCTTCAACATTTAGAGGCTAAATTAGAACTTTATTTTCACATTAATAATTCTTTGAATAATTAATCTATTATGTGGACGGGAGGAATTTTCAGAAGAGGGGTGGATTGAATTTTCTATAATTTTATCAAAATCAAATGCAAATGTCAGTCAGCACTTAAGTTTTCTCAATACTGTTTTTGATAAAATTGTCTTACACTTTATTAATTTCTTGTTTGGAGTGCCATTTAACAAGGAGACAATCCTGTCAACCAAGGGTTGTGTTCGGTGACAAGTCAAATTGGATTTGGGTCATAATGGGTCCTGAGTAGGGGTTCTGGTAAACTATCCTGAGCCAAATCACAAGTGCTGGTTCTGGTAAACTATCTTGAGCCAAATCACAAGTGCTACATATAAATCAGTGCTAACACACTTTAGTTTTCTATTTTTCAGCAGAAATTCCACCAAATTGGCATGGAAAGTCATCGAGCCAGCTCCACCTTGTGAGGGGATAACGCGTCATGGCAGTGGGACCATTGCTTATTTGGATAGTTCGGTTAGCTACTCTGTGTGACTGATATAAAACTTCCGTAAGGTACAAATATCCTTGGTTTTCTGTATATGTCGTGTGAGAAGTTTTTTTATTATCTATTTTTTAACTTTTTTCTTTTTTGTTGTATAATTAACAATTGCATTTTTGTTGGACAGTGGTGATACGGCTCATTCGCTAAATGTAAAGTTTTAGGCTAAATTAAATAGGACAACATCCTACAAGAATGTGAAGAACCATACTTACACTTTTTAATTTCTTTTTTGGATTGCCATTTAGCAAGGGAGACAATCCTGTCAACCAAGGGTTGTGTTGGGTGACAAGTCAAATTGGATTTGGGTCATAATGGGTCCTAAGTAGGGGTTCTGGTAAACTATCTTGAAGCAAATCACAAGTGATATTTTGTTTCATATTTTTTTTTGGGATTTGTTTTGGTTTTATTTAAAATCTTCACATAGAAAAATACGGCAACTAACAAGTACGACAACATGTTAGTTTTTTCTGTTTTTTTTCCTTACGTTAAATCCAAATATATGCTTCTATGTCTTGTACTCATTATGATTTTTGGTTCTGTAAATCTAACAGTTTTTTTAATGTATCTGGTTCTTTGAATGTTTCTGGTTCTGTGAATGTTTCGGTTAGTTGGCTATTTCTGTTACTGTTTCTAGTTCGGTGATTGTTTCTGGTTATGTAGTTGTTTCTGGTTGATTTTTTTTTATTAATTTTTGTTCTAACTTCAAATATATGCTTCTGTTTTCTTGTATTCCATACGATTTCTGGTCTTGTAAATGCAATTATAATAATTTGATATGATAAATGTTTTTGTGATTTAGGTCATGAACAGATGATTTAGAAGAGTTTTTATCACAAATCAGAAGGTTTTGGGTTTGAAATAAAAGAATACGATGAATTCTGATTAAAATCCTTTCATCTACCTAGAAAGGAGGTAATCAGTAGGTACCTTTCAATCCATTATTTGTTAAAGAAGAAAGTCAATATGAAGTGTTTAAGATTTCTTGGAATTGAAGGGCTTTTAATGATTTTTACAAGATTGAATCAAAATTAACTAGTTCTAATAATTGATTGATTGTTCTTCCATGTTCTGATAATGTGTGGAAATTACTTGATTGATCATAGCGGACACCACATATCACAAAAGAAAAGCTAGTAGTTCTGTACTTACCTCTGAATTTTTTTTCTGTATGAGGCATGTGTTATATGATTTTCTAAATGTGTGATTTAGTGTTGTTTTTTTTGAAAATGTCGTCTGCTCTGAGTACTGTTTATCTGATAGAAAGATAGCCAATTGCACTCACATATGATGATAATCATAGTTCAAGTGTTGGCATTGGTCAAATTTCTTGCTGATTAAACCCAAAAACAGGTTTTAACTTCTGACTAAATCTCAAAAGTTTTATTATTGACAGCTTTTGCTTTCGTTTCCAGTGAAAATGTTGGAGATCAGACATCATCTTATATGCGGTGGGGTAGCGGCGTCTTCTGAACGAAAGCGTTGGCGGGGTCCACACATACACACACAGAGGCTAAATTAGAACTTTATTTTCACTTTAATAATTCTTTGAATAATTAATTTATAATGGGGACAGGAGGAATATTCAGAAGAGGGGTGGATTGGAAATTACTATAATTTTATCAAAATCAAATGCAAATGTCAGTTAGCACTTACTGTTTCTCAATTCGATCTTTGATAAAAATGAGACACTGTTAAACACCACACTATTCCGTGTGTATATTAGTGGTGCTTTGTTTGTTGACAAAGATGTTAATTAGTTGGTTTTTTGACAAAGATGTTTCTTGATAAAAAACTCCCCGTTTTTCAGCAGAATTTCCGCCAAATTAATTGGCATGGAAAGTCAACGAGCCAGCTCCGCCTTGTGAGTGGATAAGACGTTGGGTAGTTACTCTGTGTGACTGATATAAAACTTCGGTAAGGTACAAATATCCTTGGTTATTTTGTTTTCTGTATATTTCTTGTGAAAAGTTTTTTATTTTCTATTTTATAACTTTTTTCTTTTTTGTTATATAATTAACAATTGCATTTTTGTTGGACAGTGGTGATACGGCTCTATAGCTAAAGGTAAAGTTTTAGGCTAAATTAAATAAGAAAATTTTTCGAAACTAATGCTAAGAGTTATTTCCTGCTGTATTTGCTTATTATGGTGAAAGACAACATCCTACAAGAATGTGCAAGACCATACTTGCACTTTATTCATTTCTTTTTTGGAGTGCCATTTAGCAAAGGAGACAATCCTGTCAACCAAGGGTTGTGTTGGGTGACAAGTCAAATTGGATTTGGGTCATAATGGGTCCTGAGTAGGGGTTCTGGTTAAACCATCTTGAGCCAAATCACAAGTGCTACATATAAATCAGTACTAACACACTCTAGTTTTCTACTCTCAACATCCTGCCCTTTTTGGTCAAATGATTCAAATAATATTACAATTAGTAGCCCAGTATGTATTTAGCATGTCAAGCAGCTATTTACGTCGTTATTAGGTATACAAGAAACATGTTAATTAATTTACAATTATTTCAGGTGAAGGTACCGGACTGCTTTGCCTCCACCAACATGACCTTAAGGCTTACAGCTGCAACATGTTCAGCGTACGTGTCAAACTTTGAGTTACATATCTATCTTTGACAATTGTAATTTTATTGAATTAATACTCGAACAGCCTAATATGCATTATTATTATTATTATTATTATTATTATTATTATTATTATTATTATTATTATTATTCTTGTTGTTGTTGTTATTACAGACAGACGTGAAAAGGAGGGGAACAAGGACAATTTTACGACAATTTTGAAAGGCTCAAAGAGATTGAACAAGGACTTGTTGACATGGTATGTGCGATACATTTAGAGTTAGGTATCCATTTATAAAGTCGAGGAAACATAAATGTGAGACTTGGGCTTCATCATCCCTGAAATTCCCATATAAGCTCGAGCTAAACTTGTTGGTCATTTTTTAAAACTTTAAATTTAGCTCATTTATTATATATATTTTAAATCTACACACAGAAAAATACAACAACTAACAAACACGACAACATGTTAGTTTTTTCTGTTTTTTTATTTATGGTAAATCCGAATATATGCTTCTATGTCTTATACTCATTATGATTTATGGTTCTGTAAATGTAACTGTTTTTTGAATGTATCCGGTTCTTTGAATGTTTCTGGTTCTGTGACTGTTTCTTTTTAAGACTGTTTGTGGTTAGTTGGCTGTTTCTGTGACTTTTCTGGTTATGTTTCCTTTCTCTTATACTCACTATGATTTCTGGTTCTGCGAATGTGACTGTTTTCCGTGAATATTTTTGGTTCTTTGAGTGTGTTTCTGGTTAGTTGGCTATTTCTGTCACTGTTTCTAGTTTGGTGAATGTTTCTGGTTATATTGTAGCTGACTCTGGTTGTTTTTTTTTTTTATTTTTTATTCTAACTTCAAATATATGCTTCTGTTTTCTTGTACTCTATACAATTTCTGGTACTGTTAATGTAATTATAATAATTTGATATGATAATTTTTTTTTTGTGATTTAGGTCATGAACAGATGATTTAGAAGAGTTTTTTTCACAAATCAGAAGGTTTTGGGTTTGAAATAAAATAATACAATGAAGTTCTGATTAAAATATGTTCATCAACCTAGAAAGGAGGTAATCAGTAGGTAATTAGCAATCCAATATTGTTAAAGAAAGAAAGTCAATATGAAAGTGTTTAAGATTTCTTGGAGATCTGACATCATCTTATATGCGTTGGGGTATTAACGTTTTCTGAACGAAAGCGTTGGCTGGGTCCACACACACACACAGAGGCTAAATTAGAACTTTATTTTCACATTAATATTTCTTTGAATAATTAATTTATTATGGGGCGGGTGGAATATTCAGAAGAGGGGTGGATTGGAAATTACTATAATTTTATCAAAATCAAACGAAAATGTCAGTCAGCACTTAGGTTTTCTCTATTCTATTTTTGATAGACACTGTTAAACATCACACTATTCCGTGTGTATATTAGTGGTGCTTTCTTTGTTGTCAAAGATGTTAATTAGTTGTTTTTTGACAAAGATGTTTCTTGATAAAAAAAATTCCCATTTTTAGCAAAAATTCCACCAAATTGGCAGGGAAAGTCAACGAGCCAGCTCCGCTTTGTGAGTGGATCACATGTCACGGCAGTGGGACCATTGCTTATTTGGACAGTCGGGTTAGCTACTCTGAATGCTATTGTAAACTTTTGTTGATGGTGCTTTGTGTGTTGACAAACGTGTGTTAATTGGTTGTTTTTTGACAAAGATGTTTCTTGATAAAAAAAAAAAACCATTTTTCAGCAGAAATTCCACCGAATTGGCATAGAAAGACAACGAGCCAGCTCCGCCTTGTGAGTGGATAACACGTCATGGCAGTGGGACCATTGCTTATTTGGACAGTTCGGTTAGCTACTCTGTGCGACAGATTAAACTTCGGTAAGGTACAAATATACTTTGTTTTCTGTATATGTCGTGTGAGAAGTTTGTTTTTTTGTTTTTTTTTTTTTTAACTTTTTTCTTTTTTGTTGTATAATTAACAATTGCATTTTTTGATGGACAGTGATGAGCCGGCTCTTTAGCTTAAGGTAAAGTCTTAGGCTAAATTAAATAGGAAAAATTTTCGAAACTAATGCTAAGAGTTATTCCCTGCTGTATTTGTTTTATATGGTGAAAGACAACACCCTTCAAGAATGTGAAAGACCATACTTGCACATGTGATATGTCACTAGATCAGGATGAATATGATGGCAAGAAGATAAAATCCCTTTAGGATCCAAAAGCAAAAGGAAGTATATCATGATTACTAGTTTTAAGCTTTTGATAAGCAAATGTGGAGACACCCAGCTTTCAATATGCCAATGTGTAGACATCCGAGAGACAAATTGGACCCATGTTTACTTTACATTAGTAAGTAAAACACAATCTTTTGTAATTTTGTATTTCATTGTAATTTTATAATTTCTCTGTTCTTGTAAATTGGATGAATATCTTCAAGCGTAGGCCTGCCTCATTTTTAAAATGCTTTGGGACGCATTTTGAAAGCTTATGAATTTGGTATAGGGCCTAGAACATTGGGATTTGAAGAAATATGATTTAGGTTTGTGATGGCCTTGGTTGAAATGTGTAAATCTGTGCACCATAATTGTTGGCCTCAACTATGCTTTTCTCATATGATTGAGATGATGATGATGCTATTAGTGAATCAGAATCTCAAGTACAAGGTGTTGTGGCCCGAGCTAAACATAATGTACTTGTAAACAATTTGCAAAACGTGGTTCCAATGGGTGAGGAAGAGTGGAAGACATTTGTCTTACACTTTAATAATTTCTTTTTTGGAGTGCCATTTAGCAAGGGAGACAATCCTATCAACCAAGGGTTGTGTTGGGTGACAAGTCAAATTGGGTTTAGGTCAAAATGGGTCCTAAGTAGGGGTTCTGGTAAACTATCTTAAACCAGGACTAACAAACTCTAGTTTTCTACTCTGAACATCCTGCCCTTTTTGGTAAATGATTCAAATAATATTACAGTTAGTAGTTCAGTATGTATATAGCATGTCAAGCAGCTATTTACCTTGTTATTAGGTATACAAGAAACATGTTAATTAATATACAATTATTTCAGGTGAAGGTACTGGACTGCTTTGCCTCCACCAACATGACCTTAAAGGCTTACAGCTGCAACATGGGCAGTGTACATGTCAAACTTTGAGTTACATATCCATCTGTGACAATTGTAATTTTATTGAGTTTTAGCTATGCCGTTGTTTATTAAGTTTTCTTATTTTATGAACAGGTATATATAAAAGACCCAAAAGGTTTTATTCTTGAGATGGCTTTTTGCCATGGTCCAAATTTATCCCGTTGGAGTTGATTCATTTTCAGCTAGACATTCGTAAGCAGCTTATTGCGCTCTGACATTTTAGTCAAGCTTTATCTGTCCGCCCCGGAACAGCTTTTCAAACTTAAGTAAGGGTACGTGTGTACATGATAACAAGGAAATTTGAATTAAGCAACGAGCATGCCAATGTAATTGTTTTGTTTTAGTCTTGATCATTAGTTGTTTGCCCACCCGGGATATACAGAATAGGAGTCAGTGTTCAAGGAAAGTATAAGTATGAACTTTCTTTTATGAATGATCTTTCTTTATCTCCACAAAGGGAAGATTCATGAATGAAATCATAGATTAACCAAGACGATTTAAAGAAGAATTGCGGCCGGCGTGACTTTTTTTTTACTTTTTCTATTTGATTTCTGATTGTGTTTCTTCTATCAATTCTACGTTTCATTTCTTCCTCTGCGAAGATGTTCATTTTACATTTCCATTAGGAGAAAAGCTGCATTGGGCATTTCCACCATTAAGAGAGGGGCTCGCTAATGCGCAAAGGGTAACACCGGGGTCTGGTTGGGCTGATCAAAGTGCAGAACACACATTACCACTAATAGGTTCAGAATTGCTGCAAGAAGTAGGAGCATATTTGACACTTGATAAAATAGAGGAACTAGTTCTTCCCTTTTCATGTTTGTAGAAGACTTCTTCCCGTCACCCACTATGAGTTATCATGTTAGTTTAAATGTCCTGGGGTTATTGAGACCTTTCACAAGCATTCAAATGGTTACCTCAATAAACAAACAAGGCATAGGGTTATTGAAATAGAAGAACAAATCAGTATTACTTTAGGATATGTCTGAAATTTTTTCATGTTTGTAGAAGACTTCTTCCCATCACCCACTATGAGTTATCAGGTTAGTTTAAATGTCCTGGGGTTATTGAGACCTTTCACAAACATTCAAATGGTTACCTCAATAAACAAACAAGGCATAGGGTTATTGAAATAGAAGAACAAATCAGTATTACTTTAGGCTATGTCTGAAAAGGACAAATCCTTTTTGAAGATTCACTTGTCTGCAAGGACTCGTCAATGATACGGAACTCACAGGATGCAGGTATTGAAGAAGAAGAAGCTAAGGTTACTTGTATTCTGATTTTTCCTTCTCAATGCATTCGACCTGTCATCTCATGCTATCAACATTATCAAATGAAGTTGCAAAGTAAAAAAAAATGCAAGTCACCTGACACCAGATATAAAACACAATTAATAGCTCATATTTCATTTCTTTGTATACATTTGATAATTTTCTGCTATAGTATGCTAGAATGAATGACTTGATAACATTTGGTAATTTCTTTGTATACGTTTAGTCCCAAACTTATTTCATTTATAACTCATCATGACCCGCAACCCGTTATCCGACCTGACCCTCCCATTTTGCCATGCTTAATTTCTTGTTAGTTGACTGTTTCTATGAATGTTTCTGATTCTGTGATTGTTTCTTGTTCGTTTTTTTAACTCTTTCTGCTAAATCCAAATGTATGTTTCTATTTATTATGCTCAACACGATATTTGGTTCTGTGAATGTTTCTGGTTCTTTGAATGTTTCTGGTTCTTAGACTGTTTCTGGTTATGTGACTCTTTCTGTAATTGAATCTGCTCCTGTGAATATTGAGTATTATTACAAAGATCAAGTGAGATTATTAGCAATCAATGAAGGTCATGAGAAGCTTGTTGAGAAAGCCTCACATGATGTTGTATTCAATCATATATTCATATATGATGTAGCAAGAGCACTTGGTAAAATTAATATAGATATTGATTGAACTGATGCCGGGTTACCTTTTGGGTTATAAATTCTTTCAGTGACTGCAGGTATGATCTTTTGCACAATGAACATCTCAACATTGGATTTGACGCACTATTCAAAGTAGCTCAGGTATGTTCATGAAAAAGAATACTTATTCCCCTACTTAAAAGAGATTCTTTAATCTATGCTAATTATGATTGATCGAAGATATGTCATCGTCTAAATTCATTTTTATGTATGAAAATATAATTGTTATTAGTAAGGTAGGCGGGCTATTGACTAGCAATGTCCAATTATTCCTTCTGACTAGTAATGGACATAACAAACTACCATGAATTCAGACAGTTGTAATTAGATGGGATGATAGCATAACCTACCATCATTGTGTGCATCTGCCCCCACCATCTCTGCTGCCCTCACCCTCGCCACATCGCACCTTCACTGCCTCTGTAACCTTTGTTCTCGTGACTACTCCTCACACCTTTACCATTGTTGTCACTAATGCCCCACCAATGGTAGGAATTATTGCAGTTGGCTGGCATATAGGCATACACAATAGGTGTAAACAAAATGAGTTAGCCCAGGCTTGAAATCTACTTGTTTTGAGTTCTTTTTTTTCTCTCTAAGGCTTGGCTCAGCTCGGCTCATTTATAATTAATTAATTAATTTTGTTTTTCTAATATTAGTTGTATATATGTAGATTTATGGCTATACTTTTCATATAGATTTTATTATATTTATCATAATTTTATACATGAAAATAATTATATATATTTAAGTATACACTTGTTTCAGAGCAACCTCTCTATCCCAACTGGGATAGGAGTAAGGTTTGTCTCTATCTTTCCCCCTCCTAGACCCTACTCTAAGTGGGATTTTTACTGGGTATACTTGTTGTTTTTGTTGTATACACTTGTTTAAATAAATTATAATTTTATAAATAACAAGATCATTTAATCTCACGGTTAGCTTCATATGTGAAGCTTGAGCTTAAGCTTGATAACTAGACGAATCCATGAGCTGCTGGGTGGCAGTAAGACAGGAAAAGACTAAAATTCAAGTGGAAAGGTGTTGCATGAAATTAGGAGATGGGGGATTGGGGCAGAATTGTCGAGTAATTTAGGATGGGTTAAGCTATATATTCTTGTTTTAGTTTAGTTTAGCGTGTCTTGTTAATTATTATATAAGTTTTACCTTGTTTGGAGAGTTGCCCCTCTTGAATCGGGCTGACTTAATTGTCAAAATTATTATCTTGTTCTTGTTGATTTTTGGGTTCTATCATTTGGTTCCATTGCCGGGAAATCAATAATATGATGCAGACCCAGAGTAACCCGTCTAGCGACAACAACGCGGGCAATCAATCTGATATGATCGTGAATCAGTTGGCATCAATTGCAGCAAAGTTGGACTCTCTGGTAGCATTAAGGGAGGATGTTGCAATGATCTAAGGCATGGATGGATGACAAGAAACCACAGGATGAACTTCAAAACCTACCAACAGATTTGATCAAGGAGGAAGTTTCTGGTGACAGTTCTAGCAATGACCATGATGGATCTGAGCATGTTCTAGGTACTGTGCTATTGGCACCTAGGCCTAATCAATGAATCTCAGCATCGAAAAGTTTTGAGCATTCATTTGGTTGTGAATGTATTGGCACCAGGGCCTAAGCCAGAATCTCAAAATCAAAAGGTTTTGAGCATTCAACCCAGCGCTGTAGCGCGCTACGTTGCGATGCGGGAAACACCCGCTATTGGCGTTTAGCGGCTAAAAAGCGGGAAATAGCAGGAAACGACTGGAATTGGAGTTGGAAGTTTTTGGCCAATCGTCTCCTCATCACCTGATTGTCAACCCTAATAGTCGACGGAGAGCAGAGGGTTGGAGTTGACATCACGACCGACGACACCAGCTCCCCAATTTGACGACGACGCCCTAATAGTCGACGATTTGAAGACGATTGGACAAAATTGGACGACGCTCCACCTGGATGATGCCCTAATTGGACGATCGAATGGAATTAGACGACGATTGGATGGAATTGGTTGTAGGTTGGAGTTGGAATTGACCGTCCAGGTTATTATCGCTAAAATTTGTTACACACTTCTGCCTGTTTTTTTTTTCTTTTTTTGGTTTTTAATACACTAAATTGGTAATTTGGTATTTGTTTAAAGTTTAGAATGGTAATTCTATTTTTTATATTATTTTATCGCTAAACACAAAATAGCGGTCGCTATTTACCGCTATTCACTACGTAGCATATAGGTAGTTTGTCGCTATTTACCGCTATTCGCTATCGATAACTATGATTCAACCGGTTGTGAATGTATCAGCATCAGGGCCTAACCTGGAATCTCAGAATCAAAAAATTTGTATCATTCCACCGATTGTGAATGTATTGCCTATGAATACAAAGATCAAAAGTCTGGGTCAAATCCTAGTGTTCACCGGCAATTGCTCGAGGAACACCAATAAAGTTTGTCCCTTTAGTCCCCACATCAAATGTCCAATTGCTTGGGGACAACAACACAACAAGACAATTGGGTATGAACAATTCAGAAAACAACCTAGGCCTTCAGAACGAGTTCAAAGGAGTGATGATGCATCTCAAGATCCATTGACTAATCTGGTCATGGAGGTTGATAACAGTGGTAGTTCCATGTCTGAAGTTGTAGGAGTTACCAAGAACTATGTTCTTGAAGAAGCTGATAAGAAACATGCAGGGGAAAATCAAAGGATACAAGCTGAAAAAGTATTGATAGACTGCAACTCAGAAAACAACTTCAAAAATACCACCTAATCCCACAAGTCTGGTGGGAGTAGAAGACTTCTTCCCGTCATCCAGTCTGAGCTCTCAGGTTAGTTTAAATGTCCTGGGGTTTTGGAGCATTTGGTTTAACTTTGACCTTTCACAAGCATCCAAATGGTTACCTCAATAAACAAATAAGGGATAGCGGTATTGATAGCATAACCTACGGTAGTTCCATGTCTGAAGTTGTAGGAGTTACCAAAAACTATGTTCTTGAAGAAGCTGATAATAAACATGCAGGAGAAAATCAAAGGATACAAGCTGAAAAAGTATTGATAGACTGCATCAGAAAACAACTTCAAAAATACCACCTAATCCCACAAGTCTGGTGGGAGTAGAAGACTTCTTCCCGTCATCCACTCTGAGTTCTCAGGTTAGTTTAAATGTTCTGGGGTTTTGGAGCATTTGGTTAAACTTTGACCTTTCACAAGCATCCAAATGGTTACCTCAATAAACAAACAAGGCATAGCGGTGTTGATAGCATAACCTACCAGCATTACGTGCGTCTGCCCCCACCTCTCTGTCGCCCTCACCGTCGCATCGTCGCACCTTTACAGCCTCTGTTACTTTTGTCCCCGTGACTGCTCCTCACACCTCTACCTTCTTATATGGTATCACAGCCAGCAAATTCCCCTCCACTGTGATTTTTTTCCGGCTACTCATCAGGCCACATCATGTCCACCGAACACTCTTCCACTTCCTCTCATGGTTCTTCCATTCCTGTCGCACAATCATCATTCACAGTCATGAACTTTCCTACATCTCTAAAATTTACCTCCACCAACTGTAAATGCTACTCGTATATCCACTACCCATCCTGATTTCTCAACATGGTTCTGGCAAGACCATCTTCTTTGTGGAGCTTTAGTTGGCAGCCTTTCATCCTCCATTGTCCTTCTCATCACAAATGCTCCTATGTGCTTTAGATGCATGGAAAATTCTCGCATCTACTTATGCTTCCCCTTCATGTGGCCATATCAAACAACTCCAACATTGATTTAAACAATCCTCTAAAGCAAACAACCAAACCATCACCATTTACATGCAATCCATAAACACACTTTATGCCTCTCAGATGTCCTAAAATTCTCAAATCTCAAGTGTATTATTTGTTAATCATATTTATTGCATTATGTATTTATAATTTCAATGAAATATAAAAAAAAAAGAACAGATACTCGATGTTTGACTTCATTCACGTTTTACATAGACACAAGGATTGAATCTGGTTAGTTGACTGTTTCTATGAATGTTTCTGATTCTGTGATTGTTTCCAGTTCGTTTTTTTAATTCTTTCTGCTAAATCCAAATATATGCTTCTATTTATTATGCTCAACACAATATTTGGTTCTGTGAATGTGAGTGCTTCTATGAATGTTTCTGATTCTTTGATTGTTTCTGGTTCTTTGAATGTTTCTGGTTCTTAGACTGTTTCTGGTTATGCGACTCTTTCTGTGATTGAATCTGGTCCTGTGAACATCGAGTATTATTACAAAGATCATTGTTGTTGAACGCTTGCTGCTCCTTATTTTCCCTCAGAAAATGGCTTGTTAAGGTGATGTGAACTTCTTTTTTCTTAGGCTGTTGCTTTTTATGTGCTTTGCGTTTAGGCACCGAGCGAGACCGTTGCGGATTGAGTGCACCTATTGCCTTTGAAAACATACCCAGAACCGACAAGTATACTTGATTTTATATAGACAAATTTAAGTTTGACCTTAAGGTGTATTGCTCATTTGCTTTATAAACATTTCCATTCTTGTTTTTTCCTGACAACATGTAGGGGGTATTGTTTAAAGACGAATACCCTTTGTTAAACCGGTGCCACTCTCTTAACACCAACCCCGTTCACAATTTGAGAAAATCTGAAGGACCCAAGAGGATGATGATGTTAAAGCAGGTGCAGGTGGGTCCCACCGTGGCTATTGATTTTTGTAGAGGATTGACTTGTGAAGGTAACTTTTCAGAAAATAGTTTGAGGTATGTGATGGAATGTGTATATGGAGGCCTAGGTTGAAATGTGTGATGTTGGCATAATTGAGCCTGTTTGGTTATGTTTTGTGGCATAAACTAAGCTTTTCTGAAATGGTTGGGTTGATGATGCTTTAACAAATCATAATCTCAGATATGCCGTTTATGTGCTTTATTTTACAAGTTTTAGCATTGGTCAATTTTCTTGCTGATCAAAAGAGGTTTTGAGTTTTTTGACTAAACCCCAAATGTTTTATTCTTGTGGGGGGGTTTTCTTTTTGTTTCGTGATTATCAGCAACTAACTGTAAGAACTATAGAAGCGAGAAACACAGAACAAGTGAGATTTTTAGCAATCAAGAGCACTTAGTAAAATTAATATAGATATTGATTGTATTGATACCGGGTTACCTTTTGGGTTATAACTTCTCTCTGTGACTGCAGGTATGATCTTTTGCATAATGAGCATCTCAACATAGGATTTGATGCGCTATTCAAAGTTGCTCAGGTATGTTTATGAAAAAGAATACTTATTCCCCTTCTTTAAAGAGATTCTTTAATCTATGATAATTATGATTGATCGATGGTATGTCATTGTCTAAATTTATTTTTATGTCCGAAAATATAACTGTTACGAGTAGTAAGGTAGGCGGGCTATTGACTAGCAATGTCCAATTATTCCTTCTGACTAGTAATGGACATAACAAACTACCATGAATTCAGACAGTTGTAATTAGATGGGATGATAGCAGAACCTACCATCATTGTGTGCATCTGCCCCCACCATCTCTGCAGCCTTCACCCTCGCCACATCACACCTTCATTGCCCCTGTAACACTTTGTCCCCTTGACTACTCCTCAAACCTCACACATAGTTTTCATATAGATTTTTTTATATTTATCATAATTTTATGCATGAAAATAATTATATATATAAGTATACACTTGTTTAAATAAATTAAAATTTTATAACAAACAAGATCATTTAATCTTGGGCTCGTTTAAGCTCGGTTTCATTTGAATTTTACACATATCCAATCTAGTGTGTTTTTTAAGCTTGGCTCGTTTGTGTATGAGGTTGTATTTTATGTCCTTAAGTCATCACATCAAGGTCCCAAAACAACTGTATTAGACTATCAGTTACTTCTAGGCCTGTTCTTACCTATATGGCTTTAATTTCCTTCTTTTGGAGACAGATTCTATCTAACAAGATTACGCTCTAGGTACTTCAATCCTCTTGCTCTTTTTATTGACTTGGACATCACAAGCATATGATGACTACGTTACATAATATAGCAAGGAATGGCAGATATATATATTGATATTAAGGGGGAAAAGAGACGGCTAAAGTAACTAGAAAATATAGTATTAGATAAACTATTTGTTAAAGAAAGAAAGTCAATATGAAAGTGTTTAAGATTTCTTGGAATTGAAGGGCTTTTAATGATTTATACAAGATTGAATCAAAATTAACTAATTCTAATAATTGATTGATTGTTCTTCCATTTTCTGATAATTTGTGGAAATTCTTAGATCGATGATAATTGTTTTTGTGATTTAGGTCATGAACAGATGATTTAGAAGAGTTTTTATCACAAATCAGAAGGTTTTGGGTTTGAAATAAAAGAATACGATTAAAATCCTTTCATCTACCTAGAAAGGAGGTAATCAGTAGGTAAATTGCAATCCATTATTTGTTAAAGAAGAAAGTCAATATGAAGTGTTTAAGATTTCTTGGAATTGAAGGGCTTTTATTGATTTTTACAAGATTGAATCAAAATTAACTAGTTCTAATAATTGATTGATTGTTCTTCCATGTTCTGATAATGTGTGGAAATTACTTGATTGATCATAGTGGACACCACATATCACAAAAGAAAAGCTAGTAGTTCTGTACTTACCTCTGAATTTTTTTTCTGTATGAGGCATGTGTTATAAGATTTTCTAAATGTGTGATTTAATGTTGTTTTTTTGAAAATGTCGTCTGCTCTGAGTACTGTTAATCTGATAGAAAGATAGCCAATTGCACTCACATATGATGATAATCCTAGTTCATAGGTTGGCATTGGTCAAATTTCTTGCTGATTAAACCCAAAAACAGGTTTTAACTTCTGACTAAATCTCAAAAGTTTTATTATTGACAGCTTTTGCTTTCGTTTCCAGTGAAAGTGTTGGAGATCAGACATCATCTTATATGCGGTGGGGTAGCAACATTTTCTGAACGAAAGCGTTGGCTGGGTCCACACACACACACATATAGGCTAAATTAGAACTTTATTTTCACATTAATATTTCTTTGAAAATTAATTTACTATGGGGCGGGGGGAATATTCAGAAGAGGGGTGGATTGGAAATTACTATAATTTTATCAAAATCAAATGAAAATGTCAGTCAGCACTTATGTTTTCTCTATTCTATTTTTGATAGACACTGTTAAACATCACACTATTCCGTGTGTATATTAGTGGTGCTTTGTTTGTTGACAAAGATGTTAATTGGTTGTTTATTTGACAAAGATGTTTCTTGATAAAAAAACTCCCCATTTTTAGCAAAAATTCCACCAAATTGGCATGGAAAGTTAACAAGCCAGCTCCGCTTTGGAGTGTATCACATGTCACGGCAGTGGGACCATTGCTTATTTGGACAGTCGGGTTAGCTACTCTGAATGCTATTGTAAACTTTTGTTGATGGTGCTTTGTGTGTTGACAAACGTGTGTTAATTGGTTGTTTTTTGACAAAGATGTTTCTTGATAAAAAAAACAACCATTTTTCAGCAGAAATTCCACCAAATTGGCATGGAAAGACAACGAGCCAGCTCTGCCTTGTGAGTGGATAACACGTCATGGAAGTGGGACCATTGCTTATTTGGACAGTTCGGTTAGCTACTCTGTGCGACAGATTAAACTTCGGTAAGGTACCAATATCCTCGGTTTTCTGTATATATCGTGTGAGAAGTTTTTTTTTATTTTCTATTTTTTAACTTTTTCCTTTTTTGTTATATAATTAACAATTGCATTTTTGTTGGACAGTGATGAGCCGGCTCTATTGCTAAAGGTAAAGTTTTAGGCTAAATTATATAGGAAAAATTTTCGAAACTAATGCTAAGAGTTATTCCCTGCTGTATTTGTTTTTTATGGTGAAAGACAACTCCCTTCAAGGATGTGAAAGACCATACTTGCACATGTGATATGTCACTGGATCAGGATGAATATGATGTCAAGAAGATAAAATCCCTTTAGGATCCAAAAGCAGAAGGAAGTATTTCATGATTACTAGTTTTTTAGCTTTTGATAAGCAAATGTGGAGACACCCAGCTTTCAATATGCCAATGTGTAGACATCCGAGAGACAAATTGGACCCATCTTTACTTTACATTAGTAAGTAAAACACAATCTTTTGTAATTTTGTATTTCATTGTAATTTTATAATTTCTCATTCGAGAAAAATACATGTTGACATGTCTCTAATTACTATAATTTTATCAAAATCAAATGTAAATCTCAGTTGGCACTTACTCTTTCCCAGTTCTGTTTTTGATAAAATTGCGACACTGGTAAACATCACTATTTCGTGTGTATATTAGTGGTGCTTTGTGTGTTGACAAACATGTTAATTGGTTGTTTCTTGACAAAGATGTTTCTTCGTGTGAGAAGTTATATTTTTTTTTTGTTATATAATTAACAATTGCATTTTTGTTGGACAGTGGTGATACAGCTTTAAAGCTAAAGGTAAAGTTTAGGCTAAATTAAAAAGGAAAGTTAGTGAAACTTATGCTAAAAGTTATTGACTGCTGTATATTTTTATTATGGTGAAAGACAACATCCTACAAGAACGTGAAAGACCATACTTGCACATGTGATATGTCACTGGATCGTGATGAATACGATGACAAGAAGATAAAATCCCTTTAGGATCCAAACTGAGTATGTAATACTTTGATCTCGTTCCACATGGAATTAAAAGCAAAAGGAAGTACTTCAACCATAGCAAGGGAGACAATCCTGTCAACCAAGGGTCCTAAGTTTTAGTCATAATGGGTCCTAGGAAAAGGGGTTCTGGTAAACTAATTTGAGAAGTGCTACTCAACATCCTGCCCTTTTTGGTCAAATGATTCAAATAATATCACAATTAGTAGTTCAGTTTGTATTAATTAGCATTTCAAGCAGCTATTTATTTACGTATTTACGTCATCATTAGGTATACAAGAAACATGTTAATTAATATACAATTATTTCAGGTGAAGGTACTGGACTGCTCCGCCTCCTCCAACATGACCTTGAGGCTTACAGTTACAAGATGGGCAGTGTATGTGGCAAACTTTGAGTTACATATCTATCTGTGACAATTTTATTTTTATTGAATTTTAGCTATGCCATTGTTTATTAAGTTTTCTTATTTTATGAGCAGGTATATACAGAAGGCCCAAAAGGTTTTCTTCTTGAGATGGATGTTAGCTATGGTCCAAATTTATCACCGTGGAGTTCATTCATTTTCAGCTAGACATTAGCGTTTTTCTTTTTCCCAAATTCTAGATCTTTTTTTTCCTGCTCTCACACAAAGTATATGATAAATGTTTTTGTGATTATAATAATTTGATATGATAACTGTTTTTGTGATTTAGGTCATGAACAGATGATTTAGAAGAGTTTTTGTCTCAATACTGTTTTTGATAAAAATGAGACACTGTTAAACATCACACTATTCCATGTGTATATTAGTGGTGCTTTGTTTGTTGACAAAGTTGTTAATTACTTGTTTTTTTGACAAAGATGTTTCATGATAAAAAAAACTTTCCATTTTTCAGCAGAAATTCCACCAAATTGGCATGGAAAGACAACGAGCCAGCTCTGCCTTGTGAGTGGATAACACGTCATGGCAGTGGGACCATTGCTTATTTGGACAGTTCGGTTAGCTACTCTGTGCGACAGATTAAACTTCGGTAAGGTACAAATATCCTTGGTTTTCTGTATATGTCGTGTGAGAAGTTTTTTTATTTTCTATATTTTTAACTTTTTTCTTTTTTGTTGCATAATTAACAATTGCATTTTTGTTGGGACAGTGGTGATACGGCTCTTTCACTAAAGGTAAAGTTTTAGGCTAAATTAAATAGGACAACATTCTACAAGAATGTGAAAGACCATACTTACACTTTATTAATTTCTTTTTTGGAGTGCCATTTAACAAGGGAAACAATCCTATCAACCAAGAGTTGTGTTGGGTGACAAGTCAAATTTGATTTGGGTCATAATGGGTCCTGAGTAGGGGTTCTTGTAAACTATCTTGAGCTAAATCACAAGTGCTACATATAAATCAGTGCTAACACACTCTACTCAACATCCTGCCCTTTTTGGTCAAATGATTCAAATAATATAACAAGTAGTAGTTCATTATGTATTCAGCATGTCAAGAGTAGAGAACCTGAGTGTGGAGGGGAAGAGGTACAGGGGCCGACCTAGGCTGACATGGGAGGAGCAGATCCGTTAGGTTTTGATAGCATTGCACCTCTCTATGGACATGATCAGTGATAGGAATTTATAGAGGCGTAGAATAAAGGCTAGAGACTACTAGTATGTTAGGATATAGGTTAGCAGCCCTACTTATAGGTAGAATCTTAGGTTTTACAAATGCATGTTTGACTGGTTGGTACTGTTTACTTTGTGTGTTTCGGCTTATTTACGTGGTTTATGTCTTTAAACTATATGTGGCTCCTGTTTTGCATTGTTTGCATGCGTAGTTGGTGTTTATATGCCTTGTTTTTAATCATGCCTTCTTGACATGATTGTGTATGTGATCACCATATGATTGCTATAGGTGTTTATAGTTTTGCTCTTTCTAACTGCCATATACTTTCGTAGTTTTACTCATGCATGGTTTACTCTTCTTTCTTAATGAAATATGTCTTTGAAAAATAAATCTACCTATATTAATAAATAAAAGTTTTTAGTGCCACATGGCATGATTCTAGAGCATTTCCACATTCATTTCCTGCTTCTCTCTCCTATTAAATACATCTAAAATTAAATAATAATAATATTAAATATACTTTTTATGCATTTTTAAAATAAAAAAGATTTTTTAATACATTAAAATATATTAATATTAAAAACACGCTGTTTTTTTAAAAAATTATTATGAATTATAAAATTTTTTAAAACAATTATTTGAACACAATGTCTAAGGAAAAACGAACTATAAAAAAAGTAGTTTAAAAATAATAATATTATTATAATACTTAAAATATTAAATAATACGAAATTGTAATCCTATTTTATATTAAGATTCAATTACGGTTTTGGCCCCTGTGGTTTGAGTGTTTTAACTATTTTGGCCCAAAATAGAATCTTCTATCAATTCAGACCCTGTGGTTTGGACAATCTAATGTTTTTGGCCCCCAACCATAGTTAGATTTTGGGCCAAAACCGTTGTAATAATTAAGTTTAAGGGCCAAAACCGATAGCTATCTAAACCATAGGGGCTGAATTGATAAAATATTCTATTTTGGGTCAAAATAGTTAAAATACATAAACCACAGGGGCCAAAACCGTAATTTACTCTTATATTAAAAATCATCTTATATTTTCTAAATTTTCATTAATAATTATTCGTGATATTTTTTTTTATTTAATCCGTGTAATACACGGGAACTAACCTAGTAAATAAATAAATGAGTGAGCCAGGGGTCTCTTCTGAAGCAGCCTCTCTGCCTCTTTTTAGGGTAGGGGAGATGTTTGTTTTCATCTCATCCCTTCCAGACCCTACTTAAAAGTGGGATTTAACTGGGTAGGTTTGTTTGTTAGTTACTCCATTCAGACTTGCCTTTACACCTGAACCATTCAGACCCTGATTAAGATGTTTTTTTTTCGTTCAGACCTATTTAAACCCATTCAGATGCTACCAAACATACCCTTAGACTGTTTCTGGTTATGTGACTCTTTTTGCGATTGAATGTGGTAACGTGAACATTGAGTATTATTACAAAGATCATTGTTGTTGAACACTTACTGCTCCTTATTTCCTCTCAGATAATGACTTGTTAAGGTGATGTGCACTTTTTTTTTTCTTAGGCTGTCACTTTTTATGTGCTTTGCGTTTAGGCACCGGGCGACATACCCAGAACCGACAAGCATAATTGATTTTATATAGACAGATTTAAGTTTGACCTAAAGGTGTATTGCTCTTTTGCTTTCTAAACATTTCCATTCTTGTTTTTTCCTGACAACATGTAGGGGGTGTCACACCCCCACCTCTCGTCACTTGTGATGATGTCACTTGCTACTCTGATGTGATTGCGGAAGCATAGTGGTGATATCTCAGAGATGAGGTGTGACTTACTTGAACCGATATCACAACACACAGATTCACTTAAAATAAATATATTACAAGGGTTTCGTTGTTACATCAACTTAACAGCTAAATTTATTACATAATCTGATACATTTTAGTTCAACTAAGTGAAGTGCATCCTCACCGTGTCGTCACCGTTGTCCTGCAAAAATGTTGAGTTTGAAACGTCAGCACAAAGCTGGTGAGTTCGACAGTTCAATTTAAAACAATATGATATGATAAGTATGTTCTCAAAAGTTCAGTTTCGGATAACCATGGGACCCGTATCTAGTTCCTTTCGGACAGTTGTACGTTTCACGAAGATACTACCCATCGGTAAATATCTTAATGCCTCATTATCTTAATGTCTATCACTAACATTAAGAAAGTGTTTTGGAAACTGGTACCAAACATTCACACCAGGGGAGGAGCAACCCTCCCAGCGAATGGGTTGTCAGCCAATAGTACTATCAATGATTCATGTTCGGCCCCACATGTGTTCACTAGATACAGTTCAAGAGATGAGGACTTTTGATACTGTGATAAAGATACTAACGGCAAAATCCCATGACATCACACATAAGTCACATGAAATCATACAGATAACAGTGATGCATATCATATGTTCAGAAAAGGTTTGCAGAGTTACCCCGATGTTTATAAAACATTAAAAAGAAAAGGGGTTGTACGAAACTCACATGATGATTCAGTGGTAGCAGAATATCACACAAACTGGTAATAATATGATGATTCTGCATTTAGTTTTATTTAATGAGTTATTAATGTTTTAACTTACTGATTAAATCTTCTTGAACGTCCAATGTAAAAGACATTGCCTTAATAGTCATCAAATTAATATAAGATTTTTAATGATTATCTTAATATCATATCATACAATGTATGATAATGTAGGAACCTACACTGATTCAGGTTCCTAATATTATGTTGATGACAAACTTGATTAATCAGAATATTCTCAGATTAGTTAAATAGTTAATGTTGTTGATTATAATGCTAAAACAGTTCCTAGACAGGTTAATGGCTTAAGAATGATCAATCTTTGTTATTGATTACCCAAATATCATGAAATCACAATGTAGTATTAGATTAGGTTTAATAACCATGTTTAACATACTAATCTGACTGTTATCATGAACTTCAGATAATCGTTCCAATGAGTATGTTAATGATTGTGATTAGTTTGAAACACCCAACTTTCACGTTGCATATCAAAGATTAATCAAACTAATCACCTACATTGTCACAATCAAATGGTTTAAACCATTATAACCATTGTTATGATTCCATGCAAACTGGGCATTACAACGGATCAAAACAAGGATTTACCGGTTAACAGTTCGAGTTTGTCATTTATAATCAATCCTAGCCATCATCTAGGCAATAGTCAACAACCCTAACTATATCATTATGTTCAAAAACAAGATTTAATCATTCATTATCAAAATAGAAGGTTAGAATGAACCATTACCTATCAGACGTTCAAAAACAATGTGTTTCACGTGTCAAAACCTCAAGAAATGCCTATCAGACGAAACGCTCGCAATTTCGTTGAAAGAAATTCAGATTGATGAACAACTACACTTCGTTGAGGAACCGGTGGAAATTATGGACCGGGAAATCAAGAAGCTTAAACTCAGTAAGATACCGATAGTTAAGATACGATGGAATTCACGGCGTGGGCCGGAATACACCTGGGAGCGAGAGGACCAGATGAGAAAGAAATACCCTCACTATTTTCCGACCAAACTGGCACGAGCAACACGAACTGAATTTCGGGACGAAATTCCTAATAACTGGGGGATGATGTGACACCTCGCAAATTCCAGGTCAGCATTTATATTATTTTAATAATACGTGTATTATCATTTCATACGTGGCACTAGAATAATTAGTATTTAGGGTGACACGTGGCACAACAGACCGAACGCACCGATAATTCGAGGAATTATCGCACAACACTCGCACGTGTCTTGAGTAACGGACGTTGGTGAACGGATCAAACCACAGCACAATGTCACTGCACTTAGGTTCGGGTGAACCTAATTTAGTTAGAACAATGCTTATGTATCGAGAAACGATGTCCGTAGTCGATAAATTCGCGAAAATCGCTCAAAACCATGAAATTGGGCCTATTGGGCTCTCAGTGGACTCATCGCGGTACGCGATGGACCTCAAGAAACTCTATCGCGGTACGCGACGAGTTTCGGGAAATTTAAATCCCGAAATCCGTCACGATACGCGACGAATCTTTTTACCACTCTCCGCGGTACGCGACGAGCCCAGCACGCAAAATCTTTATAAAACCAAGACACCATCATTTCTAGCCACCCTATACCACCATTACCGAGCTCTTGTCGACATAATCACCCCCTACCATCGTCTTCAACCTCTGAAAACCCCATTTTCAGCCATTGTTAACCATTTTGAAGCTTGGAGCTTGTGGATTGAAGCTTGGTGACTTCCTAAAGGCTTAACCATCAACACCACCTTCTTGTTCTCAACGAGACCAACAAACCAGGAGCTCCAGAGGCTGTTCTCACCTTCATCTCAGGATCTTCGAAGCCCTAGAAGGTAGTAACACTTCCCTAGTAGCTTAAAATCACTCACAATCTCGCATGCAATGAGTAAAACTCACATGCAAGCACATATAATACACATGCACGAGTTTTTGTTCTGGGTTTTATGATTTAACAACTGTTGATGATGATCTAAAGTGATATAATGACATATTTTGATGATCCATGATGTTGGGTGTTGATAAAATTCATGATTTTTACATAAGTGTTGAAATATTGCCATGCATGCACGATCTATGATGTTTCACATGATTCTTGATAATGAAATGTGGTTAATGATGATATGGGGTATGATTTAAGAGGTTAGAAGTGTTGATTGTAGTCAAGAAATGTCAAAATGTGTTAGTTACTATAAATAGTAACTTTATTTGTGCAAGTCTGAGATTAGATGAGTTTGTAACCTCATGCATGTGATTAAATCGATGATTTATGCTAGATAGAATGTTTTGAGATGTTATAGATGCATTGGAATAATTAGAATCGTTAAAAATATGATTATTACTAAAAATAGTAACTTTAATGTTACTAGTTATGCATTCTTGATGAAATAACCACATTGGTATGTTTAGGTCCATAAGTTATGTTTAAAAATGATATTTAGAAGTTAGATGGTGATTATTTGGTGCATAGGAATGTTTAGACTTGTCAAAAGGATGATTTTCATGAATGTTGCTATAAATAGTAACTTTTTATCACAAGTTCACATATGGATGATATATATGATAATGTCTTGAGTCAAACATGCTTATTGGATGATAATATGGTGATATTGATAGATTTGTGTTGTTGATAGAATGAATCTTGTGTATTTTTCAAAAGTTACTAAATATAGTAACTTGATATTGCAAAGTCGGGAATAGGAGCATGCTAGTTATGACTAAATGGCTAATTATGACTAAAATAGTAATGTTAGATGATATTAGTTGTTAAATTTGGTGAGATATGCTTATTTGTGCAAACTTTCTAATTATAGAAACTTTTACGCGCAAACTCTGCTAAACCGGCTATGTGTAACTATGTGCTATGTGATAACATGTTCATTTAGGATAATTATGCAAGTTAGAATAATCGGGATGTGATTTTATGCATGACTTGCCTAATGTGAAAACTTTCCTAAGATAGGAACTTACTATAAATAGTAAATTTCCTCAAGGGAATGATTTTGGTATCCGTACACTCTACACGACCCTAAACCGCACGTTACACGAACACTTGATCCAAAACCGTCACCAACGAGTCGTTAGGTCAAACACGGTCAACATGACCCACTTAACAACTCGGTGTTGTTAAACACGAACACGGTCCTGTGAGGCCCACATATGTGAATACGAACTCATAGTACCTATGTGATATAGGTGACTACTAGCCGGCGAGCTACACTATCTCTTTTGAGCAAACGCATTACTTAACTCAGGTGAGTTTACAGCCCCACTTTTACTCTTATACTGTTTTACTCAACTTTGGGGTGAGAATACTATGCAACTGTTTTAGATATATGACTGGTATGTTGTGAAAACCATTTTCGAGTGTAACTATTATCGCTTAAAGTCCTCACTTATCCTTACCGTTAGTTGTATCACAAACGAGTCGTAATTACGTAGTACTACTGGGTTTGACTAACCCCACTCGGCACCAATGTTGACTGGAGGTCATAACGAGTGTAATTTTGATGGGAATGCGGGTTCAGCGATGACCTGCGGAGGCAAAACGGGAACAGTCTAGTTTCGGTAAGATGAACTGACACACTCCACGGATCGTAGATCCAACAACAAAACTTAACATACCCAGTATACGTCTGTTTACTTTTCAGTCTGTCTAAACCTGTGAACTCACCAACTTTTTAGTTGACACTTTTCGCATGTATTCTCAGGTAACTAATGGAGCACACGCTAGGACACAAAGGAGGAGTACAAGAGAGTCTCATGCATATTAGACTCCTAGGCTTTGTGTGATGTGTTCATTTTGAAAACAATTTGATTTATGTAGTGTTTGATACAATTTACTTTCCGCTGCAAACTTTGTTTACTTATGATGTCTAAAACATTTTCCGCTGCTTACTAATAAAAATCATGATTATTTTACAATCATGTGTGATTGTGTAACTCATATAGAGTCGTTCTATATGACCATGAGCTGTGATCCTGGCCACGTCACACCCACGTGGACTGACACCACAAGTGGGAATTTGGGGGTGTGACAGGTTAAGTTTTGTGGCATAAGCTAAAGCTTTTCTGAAATGCTTGGGTTGATGATTCTTTAACGAATCATAATCTCAGGTATGACGTTTATGTACTTTATTTTACAAGTTTTAAAAATCGGTGAAATGACTTGGCTAGCTTCTTTTACTTGCATCCTGCAACTAGTCTATTGTGTTTGTGGAAATATCAAGCTATTTGAGGCTACAAGAGCTAAAGTAAACCTAAAGCTTTTTCTTCTTTTTTTTTCAATCCTCTTCTTCCGGGCCCTTGGTTGTATCTTAAGGTAGAAAGATAGCCAACTGCACTTGCGTACGATGGTATTCGTGTATTAAATTTTAGCATTGGTCAATTTTCTTGCCGTTTAAGTGCTTTATTTTACAAGTTTTAGCATTGGTCAATTTTCTTGCTGATCAAAAGAGGTTTTGAGTTTTTTTGACTAAACCCCAAATGTTTTATTCTTGTGGGGTTTTCTTTTTGTTTCGTGATAATCAGCAACTAACTGTAAGAACTATAGAAGCGAGAAACACAGAACTAGTGAGATTTTTAGCAATCAAGAGCACTTAATAAAATTAATATAGATATTGATTGTATTGATACCAGGGTTACCTTTTGGGTTATAACTTCTCTCTATGACTGCAGGTATGATCTTTTGCACAATGAGCATCTCAACATAGGATTCGATGCGCTATTCAAAGTTGCTCAGGTATGTTTATGAAAAATAATACTTATTCCCCTTCTTTAAAGAGATTCTTTAATCTATGATAATTATGATTGATTGATGGTATGTCATCGTCTAAATTTATTTTTATGTCTGAAAATATAACTGTTACTGAGTAGTAAGGTAGGCGGGCTATTGACTAGCAATGTCCAATTATTCCTTCTGACTAGTAATGGACATAACAAACTATCATGAATTCAGACAGTTGTAATTAGATGGGATGATAGCAAAACCTACCATCATTGTATGCATCTGCCTCCACCATCTCTGCAGCCCTCACCCTTGCCACGTCACACCTTCACTGCCTCTGTAACCTTTGTCCCCGTGACTACTCCTCACACCTCACACCTCACGCATACTTTTCATATAGATTTTTTTTATATTTATCATAATTTTATACATGAAAATAATTATATATATAAGTATACACTTGTTTAAATAAATTAAAATTTTATAACAAACAAGATCATTTAATCTTGCAGTTTGCTTCATATGTGAAGCTTGAGCTTAAGCTTGATAACTAGACGAAACATATTTAAAGGCTTATACTTAGGCTTGGGCTCGTTTAAGCTCGGTTAATTTGAGTATTTCACATATCCAATCTAGTGTATCTTTTAAGCTTGGCTCGTTTGTGTATGTGGTTGTATTTTATGTCCTTAAGTCATGACATCAAGGTCCCAAAACAACCGTATCAGACTATTAGTTACTTCTAGGCCTGTCCTTACCTATATGGCTTTAATTTCCTTCTTTTGGAGACATAATCTATCTAACAGGATTACACTTTAGGTACTTCAATTCTCTTGCTCTTTTTATTGACTTGGACATCACAAGCATATGAATAATTATATATTTTATTCAACATTTTAGTAATGTGACAATTACATCTAAGAATTACGGCATCAATGACGTAAGCACATTTGGTCGTGCTTAAGATCCAAATTGATTTAGCTATTGTAATAATTACAGGTTGATAGTATGCGAGAAATGATGAACGTATGCGAAAACCGCACCCGAAACGGAGTTACGGATCGTCCGGAATCGCGAAACGAAGAAAAATCCAAAAATTTGAGAAAAACCATGCTAGGCGGTACGACTAGCGTGAGACGATGACTCTAGGCGGTACGCCTGGAGGTAACGAAAAAGATCTGGAACCCCTCGGGCCGCGCGGTACGCCCCGGGCCAAACGCCCGCCTGGGGTGGTACGCCTGGCAGGTCTTGAGGCGGTGGATCAGCTTAAAATGCTAGATTGCATGGAAACACTCAATGTTTTTCTTCTACTCGCTTCTGCTCGATTTCCAGGCGACCAAAATGTGTTTTTCAGCATTCAAATTCCATTTTGAAGGCCTCTAAACATACAGATCGCACCAGGGATCGTATCTACAAGTCTAGATCGTTGTTCAACGCTCAAAAATCCGTCTAATTAGGTAAAGGTTTGTTTTAACCTTTTAGCTTGATAATGGTTGATTAGATCTTGATTTTGAACGTAATGATATAGTTAGGGTTGTTGATTATTACCTAGATGATGGCTAGGATTGACTATAAACGAAGATTACGATGTGTTAACGGGTAAATCATTGTTTGATCCGTTGTAATGCCCGGTTTGCATGAAATAATCACTATGATTGTAATGGTTTAAACCATTTGATTGTGACAATGTATGTGATTAGTTTGGTTAATCTTTGAATGCAAGGTTAGATCCAAGTGTTTCAAATTAATCACAATCATTAACATACTCATTGGAACGATTATCTGATGTTTATGATAACAGTCAGATTAGTATGTTAAACCTGGTTATTAAACCTATTCTAAAGCTACATTGTGATATTTCATGATATTTGGGTAATCAATAACAAGAATTGATCATTCCTAAGCCATTAATCTGTCTAGAAACTGTTTTAGCATTATAATCAACAGCATTAACTATTTGGTTAATCCGAGATTGATTCTGATTAATGAAGTGTGTCATTAGCCTTGTATTAGGAACCTACTATCAGTTGTATGACATTCTGCTACTTGTAAGTTATCAGGTGAGTATCGTGCAACCTCTTTTCTTTTTAATGATTTATAAACATCGGGGTCTTACTGTGGAACTTTTCTGCAACATATGATATGTTTCACTGTTATCTGCGTGATTTCATGTGATTGTTGAGAACTTGTGGATTTCATGGGATTTTGCCTGTAGAACATAACCCTATCACAGAACTTAAAAGTCCTCATTCCTTGAATTGTATCTAGTGAACCCATGTGGGTCGAACAGAAAAAAATGATAGTACTATCGGCTGACAACCCATTTGCCGGGAGCTTGCAACTCCCCTTGGTGTAAATGTTTGTTATCAGTTTCCAGAACTTCTTAATGTAGTGATAGACATTAAGACAATGAGGCACTAAGATATGTACCGACGGGTAGTATCTTTATAGAACGAGAACAGAACAGTCCGAAAGGACTAGATACGGGTTCCATGGTTATCTTGAACTGAACATTGTGAGAACTTCTATTGTATATCATATTATTGAACATGGACTTTACGAACTCACCAGCTTTGTGTTGATCTTTTAAATCTAAACATTTGTGTAGGAAAACAGTGACACGCGGTGAGGCAGCACTCCAAACACTAGTAATTAAATAAATCAAATAATGTAATAAACTTAGTTATATACTGTCATCTTGATTTTGATTACGAAATCCTTGTAATGTATTTATCTTAAATTAATCTGTGTTATGATACCGGATCAAGTAAGTCACACATCATCTCTGAGACATCACCACTATGCTTCCGCAACCCTTGCAAAGTGACAAATGACATCATCTCAGGTAACGAGAGGTGGGGTTGTGACAAGTAAGGGAAAAAAATATTCCATTTTGTAACTAGAAAAACAAGGGACCGCTCAAAAGGCTTGTGCATTGCAGTTTGCTCGAACTCATTCGCGATAAGCTTTCGTGTGAAATCGGTCCATCTGTAAATTAGCAAAATTGGCTTGATTTATCATGAAAATCATATTCGATTTTGCGACAAAAGAACAAAGCAACAAGCATCATTAAGTTAAATACGAGTCACCCGATGGCCCAAGGGGTCAAATTGTGTGTTGGTCACTTGGTCATTCACATGTATCACGAATCTTATTCCATGTGTAGGTGATCGATTATCCTTTCCTAGCAAGTAAAGGAATTATTCTATTTATCACAAATTACACACGCATGATTAAAATAAAAGTTATAGCGTATCTCACAAAAAATAGAATAAAATAAAAAGTATTTCTTAATTTTTATCTTGGATTTTATATATGCTTGTTAAATTTCCAACATTTAGAAGGGGTTGAGCTTAACTAAGGAATGTTTGTTTGCCTCTTAATGATTCCATTAAGAAGTTGCATCTGAACCGGTCAGACATTAGGGTGTTTGTTTCAACATTTTTTCTCCTCTGAATGATTCAGCATATGTCTGAATGGTTCAGCAGAAAATGGAGACTAAATGGTTCAGCACACGTCTCCTTCACCCCTGCCGAGCTTCAACCACCGCTGCGATCGACGAACTTCACCCCGTCACCTTCAACCTCCGGCGTCCCGTCACCGCCACTCTTGTCACCGCCACCATTCCCGTCGACACCGTAGACGGCGTCGTACCCCCAATGAGTCACCGGCGTTGTCCAATGCTGCGATCGACGAACTTCACCCCGTCTTCTTCAACCTCTTAATGAGCCACTATCCCGCTCCCGTCAACGCCACCGTCACCACCATCGCGTCACCACCATCGCTTGATGGTTCACACCACAGGGGATGACGATAGATGCGGCGAAACCCTAAGATTCGACGATGGTCAAGAATCTGATTGTTTTTACACGTTAAGTTAAATTGCAAGTAAAAATTTATTAGCCTTTTTTTGCCTTTGTAAAACAGTTTGATCTTATCAAACCATTAAAACAAACATGTTGTGGTAATGTTGACCCATAGCATGATAAATACGTAATTTTTGGTAAACAATTATTATATTTTTGGGTTGAAATAAATAATACTATGACATAGAACGAGATAAGATGAGTAATACGTGAACATAATGCAAGTTAAGATGTGTAACTTACAAAATTTGTATATATAATGAATTCAAACAAGTAAGGATGATTAATAATATATTTAATGAAAAAATCATTAAAAGTTATTTAAATAAATTATTTGTTTAGTTATTAACTTATTTTAAATTGAAATAAATTGATGTATTTTAAAAACGATTCTTTTAAACCTAAACTCAGTTTGCTTAAAATACATCATGATTCGGCACTCGCACACATCCTAACTCTCACCCTTTTTGACCCGTTACCTAATCTGTCTATTTTGCCAGGCATAGAGATGGGCAAACCGGGTTCAAATTTGAACCCGAACCGGTTCAAACCGGGTTCAAATTTGGACCGGATTCGTTGAAACCGGTTTTGAGGTGCACCCGAACCGGTTTGGAACCGGTTTCACGTTTGTAGATCTAAAACCGGTAGAACCGGGTATGGTCGGGTCGGGTCCAGAACCGGGTACACCTACCGGGTTCAAATCGAGTTCGGTTAAAAAAAATTTTTTAATAAATGTGCAGTTAATAACATAAATAAAAAGAAAATAATATTAAAAAAATTCATTATTATTTCTAATAATTTACAATAAATTACATACATAACTTAAAAATAAAAATAACTTTTAATACATTTATTTATATTTCAATTATTTAAAAAAAAAGACATACATAAATAATAAAAAAATACTTGTTTTAAGAACATGAATAAAAAAAATAATGATATTAAAAAAATTCATTATTATTTCTAATAATTTTACAATAAATTACATACATAAATAAAAATAAAAATAACATATTTAACATTTATTTCTCTTTTAATTATTTAAAAAAAAAGACACACATAACTTAAAAAGATAAATACAAATACAATAACTTAAGAACATGCGTTTTATTCCGTGCTCGTTTGCGTTTGCGTACGTTTACGAGTACGAGCTTCTTGTGCAAGTTCTTCATCAGATATGTCGGGAGATAATACTTCCTCCACCTCCTCTTCGTGTACCCTTGTTTCATGTTCGATTTCATCGTCGATGTTTGTTATGTTTTGAATTCGATCGATCGCGTCCAAGTGATCCTTTAAGCAAATACACATCTCTACTGATTCCGGAGTAAGTCTTGTTCTTCATAAAGATAATACCCTGCCACTAAGAGAAAACACAGATTCCGAAATTGGGTTTAAAGCAGCGGCACAAGTAAACACGGGTGATAAATCTTTAAAATATTTCTTTAATTTGACTTTCATTGTTGTTACCATTTCTTCAAACATTTGGTTTTTCATTTCAAAATTTTTTAAATTTGACGTCATCAAGTACAATTCTGGTAACACCAATGGACTAGTAGGATAATAAACCCCAGATAATTTTGTAGTGACGGTTTTAAAAGCTTCAAGAAAATCAGTTAAATCTTGAATATTATCCCAAGCCAAGGCCGAAAATTGTTCGGCGTAACCACTTTCATAAAGACTCGTATGATATGATTGTAAAGTTGCTCTTTGTTTTAAAGCACTTTCAAACATTTTAAAAGTTGAGTTCCACCGAGTAGGAACATCCCAATTAGGATCATAACAAGGTCTGTTCGTATCTTTACAAATTTTTTTGTATTCGGTAAATGTTTTTCTACTTTTTTTAAAAACGTCATGTATCATATTTCTAAAACCATTTTTGAAAGCTTCAAGATTAGGTGAAGAAAGACCATCTTGCACCGCTAAGTTAATAATATGTGCTACACATCGACTGTGAAAAAATATACCGTTGCAAAATGGTGTGTATTTTAATTTTAATTTTTCAACTGCAGCAGTGTTGTTTGAAGCATTATCAAATGCTATTGAAAATAGTTTCTTTTCCAAATTAAATTGTGTTATTACGACATCTAATAGTTTAAACAAATATTCAGCCGTATGTGGATACGGGAAAAGTTCAAACGCAATCGTACGTTTCATCATTTGCCACGAACTGGGATCTACCCAATGGGCGGCGAAGCAAATATACGATTCCGGTAAACCATGTGGTGCAGACCAAACGTCTGTAGTTAAGTTTACACCAGTGTTTAGTTTTTCAAAAAATAAAATAAAATCTTTTTTTGCGTTGTTCCACATTTTTAAACAATGACGCCTTAGCGTCCTTCGACTTACATGATTATAACGAGGCTGAAGCGTATCTCGAATCATGTTTGTTAAACGAGGGTTGTCGAAATGTCCAAACGGCAACGCCTCTTGAATCACGAACTTCGTCATTCTATCACGAACCTCGTCTACGTTGTAGTGAAAAATTCCACCATCATTACTGATTTGTGTTTGTTGACTTTATGTATCATTTTTCAACTCCTTGCAAAATGGTTTGGTAATATGTTTCTTCAAACTCGTGTTTGATTCTTTTGCAAGAAGCATACCACAATACTTGCAACGAGCCTTTTGAGACCCATCACTCATCTCAACTAAATCCCAGTTACACCATATTTCCATGTTCCTACTATGCGTAAGAACACGAACAACTGTAACTTCGGTGTTAGAACCTTGACTGACAGAAGATGTAGAATGAGCCATTGCGTTAACAAGGTTTTACTTGTTTAAAATACTAGTGTAATACAAATGTATCGCGAAACAAAGAGAGTAAAGCAGTCGGGTATACGAAACGAGAGCGTTTTTGGCTTAGAATGTTCGTTTTCAAGTGTGGAATCAAACTAAACCAAGCCACAACAATTTATACTAAGTTTTGGACCATAAAACATCAAAAAAACGGCTAAAAAACGATCCAAATGGCTAGTTCAACGGCTAGAAATCGTTTTTTTTTGTCCAAACGGTCAAAACCGGGTTGGAACCGGTTCGGGTTGAACCCGGTTTGGAACCGGCTAAGAAATTTAAAACTAAAACCGGTTAGGAACCGGTGGGTTCTGCCGGGTTGGAACCGGGCTGGGGGTAGACCGGGTTGGAACCGGGTCCGGTTCTGGGTTGAACCCTGGGTTCGGGTTTGAAACCGGTTTCGATTCCCACCTCTAGCCAGGCATATGTGGAATGGGTCCAGTAATTTCACTACGTTACATAATATAGCAATGAATGGCAGATATATTGATATTAAGGGGGAAAAGCGACAGCTTAAAGTAAATAGAAAATATAGGATTACATAAACTACTTAACATTGCAATTCATTATTGATTTTCTTAGATTAATTGAATTTAGCAAGTGATCTGGTTCGGTTAACATCAGACCGTTTCTAAACGGCTAAACCAATATTCTTTAAATTAAGTAGTTCTCTTGTATAAGGAAAAACACATGTTTGTAAAACTAAAAGTAAATTAGGAACCAAAACAATTATTGATTTAATCCATTTCGACTCTTTAAACCTTATCATAAATTAATACACTAAACACACTTTATGCCTCTGGTAAGTCATAATATTTTATTTTCAAATATTGTAGTTGCATCTCTAATGTATTATTTATTAATCATGTTTATTGCATTATATATTTATAATTTCAATGAAATATATAAAAAAAAGAAGACGACATACTCAATATTTGGCTTTACTCGCGTTTTATGGAGACCCAAGGAATGACGACATCGGTTTTTGTGATCTGATATATGCAGTCTTACTTTACACTTTTTGTGCAAGAGGATGTTTTCGCAACTTGAATTTATGTTCTCAATATAACAAAACAAAAACTTTTAACAGATCTTACGACTTCTAACATGTAATAAAATTGACACTCGAATTTGAAGCTTTTTGGTTGTCAACAAACATATCAACATCACCAATCCTAGCATATTTTATTGTCTACGCACCAAAGATGTACCCCTTTTTAACGTTTAAAAACCACACATATTTAGTGAAAGTTATTTACGCAGAAGACTGGATTGTAATTAGTAACACTAATTTATAAAGGAAAAAATTACACAGATTGTCCTTTATGTTTTGAGCATTTTTCACTACTTGTCCTTTTCGTTTAAAATTGACTTAAATCATCCTTTATGTTTCTAAATGTTGCTCGTTTCGTCCTTTTGCGTTAGCCCTGTTAAAAATTACATTTAAATAGACATGCAATGCACATTAATGTATTTTTTTGTTTTTCTATAAGTTAGAAAGACTATTTGCATGATTGATTGCCGCGAGAATGGTGGGCAGGGAGAGACAAACGAGTTAATTGATTTGGGTTTGACCATGAAAATCTCATTCTTGGGTTAATTGATCCACCATTGGGATTGAACCAGAAGATTTTTCGTTCCAATTAGTCGATTTGCGGGTTAATTGATCTGGGTTTGACAATGAAAACCTCATTCTTGAGAGCTTATTGGGAAAAAATTAACGGGGTTTGAACGAAAAGGACAAGTAGTGAAAAAAGCTTAAAACATAAAGGACGATTTATGTAATTAACTCAAACATAAAGGATGATTTAAGTCAATTTTGAACGAAAAGGACAAGTAGTGAAAAATGCTCAAAACATAAAGGACGATTTGTGTAATTTACTCTTTATAAATAATATATGATTTTTATCTTATTTATAAAAAAAGAGAAAGATCCAATAAAAACTTGATAAGATTGAATCTTATAATATAACATGGTTATTTTTGTTAATTATTTATTAGTGCAACACGTCTTTTTACTTATTTATTTACACCAGAGGGTATGGTTAAAATGAAAACCACATCTCAATGAGAACTGCGAAAACCATGCAAAAGTCACGTAAAAAGAACGTTTTTTTTTTTGAATTTTTTTTACATGTTTGTAACACTATTGGACACATTTTTATAAAAAAAATCAAAAAAGCGACGACCAAATATTTTTTAAAAAAATATTTTATAAACCCACGTAAAACCTACGTAACAAAACGTAATTTTTTTTTATTTTTACGTTTTGTTACGTATGTTTTACGTGAGTTTATAAAATATTTTTTTTAAATATTTGGTCGGCGCTTTTTTTATTTTTTTTATAAAAATGTGTCCAATAGTGTTACAAACATGTAAAAAAAAATTCAAAAAAAAAAAACGTTTTTACATAGTTTTTGCATGGTTTTCACGGTTTTCTCATTGAGACGTGGTTTTCATTTTATCTTGTCTCTCTCTATATATATATAATAGGGAAAAGTAATCATTGTGTATGAATAGTTTAAGCATTGAAATGCACCTTAGAAGCGGTTGTGAGGTCGATGAAGAAAAGAGCAACCGGGTTTCTTCTTATCTCTCTATATCTGATGAGTGAAAAAAAAAAAAAAGAAAGCAAAACCAATGTAAGATAGGAATCGAACATCTGAACCCTGACAAAAAACCCAAAGCTCCTACCAACTCTTTTACAAAAACATAACTTAAATGCTTGACAATTATAATATTTATGTGCTAAATAAAACTTGATTATAAATCTATATTACCGTTTACTAAACTTGCAAATGTACACAGTATGTTTCTATTATTCAGTAGGGTCAGGGGGAAGGATAGAGTGATACACACAAGCCTTACCCATATCTCAATTGGGATAGAGAGGCTGTTCCGAAAAAGTCCCCGGCTCAAAGTTATCGTTTAAAGTTGATCATCCTAACATTTTTAATGTTATTTTCACAAAACAAGTAAAACTACGTTAAAATTATGAGTGTTCAAAATATTCGAAACTCGAAAAAATTCGAAATTCGAATCGTATCCGAAACCCGAAAAACCCTTATCCGAAATCAATTTCGGGTTTTTCGGGTCGGATAATATGATTTTAGATTCGGGTCGGGTTTCGGATATGCAAAAAACTTGTTTTTTTTGGGTCGGGTATCCGAATAACCCGAAAAAAACAGGTTTATTAGGGTTATTCGGATGCTCGAATTTGGGTTTTTCGGGTCGGGTTTCGGATAGACCAAAAAATTTTCAAACCCGAATAACTCGTTATCCGACCCGATGAACACCCCTAGTTAAAATTAGTGCAAATTTTACTGTGGCCCCTTGAGGGCCAACACATATATACATTATATGTGTGCACCGCAAATGAGGTGTTAAATGTATATAGATATATATGCTTGACAATATAAAATTTGAATAATAAATATATATTACTGTTTACTAAACTTGCAAATGTGTATAGTGTATAGTATATAGGTATAATTCTTAGCTACAAGACCTTCTATTTTATTTAGGGGCGCGTTATTTGGACACCCCTTATGGATCAGTTAACGCCACCTACTATTATACGGGTCGTATGGGTGTCAGATTTTGTCGGATTTTGTCAGACAAATTTCTGATAATGAAAGTACATACGGGGGCGTATGCCCTATACGGGCCGTATGCCTTTTATTTGTTTTTATAATATTTTTGTGTATTTTATGTGTGGTGTTGGAAAAATACAAAGTTACAGAAAAAGGACACCTAGACCTATCCCTAGTTTCCGATTCTTTTTTGAACGGCCCCTATTCAACCCATCATTTACCTTCACTATCACATATATCTATTGTACTATCTACGGCTTATTATTTAATGTATTTTTCTTTTGCCCAAACCCCTTTTCAATATTTTTATTTTTATTATATACGGAGTTTGAACTTTAAAAATAGATGACATGCTTCTGCACCTACTATAAAAATTTCAAAAATAAAGAACCATAGGAGCTGGGCCGTATGGATGCGTGTCAGAAACGTGATTTGATGTGCCAGTTTTTGTCGGAAAATAAAATATTCATACGACCCGTATAGGGTCATACGACCCGTATGGATGGTGTATGTTGAACCAACCTGGCGTCTCCCTAACAGGTCCCTTTATTTAACAGGTATCTTTTCAACGAATTATATGATAATCACTTGTCAGTTTACAAATAATGTTGTCGAATTTGAATAAATGATACGCAGTTGATTGATCCGTGTTTCTGAATTAACGGTAGGTCGAGAAGGATGCCTCACGACGATGTCGTTAGTGACATGCCGAAAACTGAGGCTGATAAAACGGGTCTTAACGGGTTTAACAGATTTCAGACGACGCGATTAATGAAAATATAAACATAAAAACGACTTGTTTAACACTTGTTTTGATGATTAAAGCATGACATTTATATATTTTATGTTAAAAAAAATGATTAAATCTAGCCTCTTAATTTTTATTATTTTTAATTAAGTATAAAATCAAATAGTAAATTTTTGTTAAACATGTCTAATCGTGTCTTAACATATACCAATTTTGCCAGCTCTACGGCAAAAACCGGTTGTCGAGCCCTGCTCCCCCTCCCTCTTTTATCCTTTTCTTTGATGACGAATCACTGTCAATCTACTTCGCCATCTTCATCAGAGTATAGAGGCTTCATCCAATAGAACATGTGTGTAAGAGAGCCGCATAACGGGGCAGCCCAACCCCCAAACGGGCCTAACCACCCACAACGGAAAGTTGGACGTTTTTTGGATGCAGTGATGGCAGAGAGGGGCGACAACAATGGGCGAAGAAGGTCGGCAGGGCCTATGGACTGTCTATTTCTCCTTCTCTCACCAAAGGTGGCAGATACATCAACAGCCAACAGGGTCCTAGCCATGGTACCAACAATATTGATTCTTCAAGCGGGGCAACATCACCATTAATACGTCGTTTTAACTTGAATCAAATTTTATAATCTTATGTTCGGGTAATTGTTCAAAATCATTGAAATAGTGAGCTAATTTGATCATACCTTAGGCAAATACTATAAAAGATTACATACCTTCTCACTCGATAATTTTTTTCATGTAAAAAACAAACTTATTTTTTATATTTTTCCCGTAACAGTCATCAACAACTTTATTTACATAAAAACTAACAGAGTTTTTTTTTTTACTTAAGAAAGTATCTAACATTTTTTTTTCAAGTTAAAACTCATAGAAAAGTAAAATAAAAACTAAACAGCGTAAAAAAAAATAATCTAACACTTGTACGAGTTTTTTTATGCATGTTTTTTGTTCACTTTGGCTTATTTATTGAACGAAAATCAAATCTTGACACGTTTAATTTATAAAAGCTTGAGCTCATGCTCTACCAATTTCAAATCTTAGTTCTAAAGCTCGAGTTAAATGCCAATTTTATTAGCTATATGGCTGAAAGCCATAATTAAAGAGTTAAGCAGGAAAGGCCAAGTAGCATAAATATACTTGTGGATAATAAACCATCAATCGAAGTAATGAAGAATCTCGTCTTTCTCGGACGAAGCAAACATATTGATACAAAGTATCATTTTATTCGGGTGTGTGTTGAAAATAATTTGATGAAAATAGAGCATATGAGTGGAGTGAGTAGAAAGCAGGTATTGACTAAAGCATCGCCTAGAGTTAAGTTTATTAAGTTAAGGGAAGTTCTAGGAGTTAGCCGACATGCAGGCTGGAATCAGAGGGTGAATGTTATCGATTTTGGTTCCTAAATATAGAAGTTCAAATCATGGTTGATAGCATTAAGAGTCAATTACAGAAAACATCATTTACATTTATTTGAAATTGCAGATTTCATCCTTTATGTTTTAAAAGTATCATTAAGATCCTTTGTTTATATATTTTGTTGCAAATTTAATCATTTTTTCTAACTTCTTTTAATAAATCCAGTTAAGTTTTTTTAAATGATTATTTTACCCTTATTTATAAAAGTGCTTAATTTGAAACTTTCATATTATTCCGTTTTTCTTTTAGTTTGAAAATTTCTCATTATTTACATTTCTTTTCCTTTTATTCATTTCATCAATTTTATTCAATAAATTATCTAAAATCAATTAATTAGTTAACCAACTTTTCTAATAATAGTATAAGCTTCATTAAAAAAAATGTATTTAGTATGTTTTTTAATTTACGTTAATTTGTTTTAATTTTTTTTAAAAATTTTCTTGTATTTTTAATATAAAAAACACATGAAATACTTTTTATTACTAGTTTTTTTATTTAACACTTGTTAAACACACGATTTCTAATTTAGAATATCATGATATTAAAATAATCTTTAGTGATAGAATTATAGTGTTATTTTTTTTCTTTTTAAATGCATGATATTTTTTCGTGAGATTGTAAAAGATTAAACGTTAAAAATGTATTTTAGTTTAACCTTTTGGTTAAATATAAAATTAATAAATCCTGAGAAATCATAAATGTTTATTTATGTGGTAATATATCACAAAAAATAATCTTTTAAAATCTATCACGTTCGGTTTTTTTTTAACAAAAGTTCATTTTTGTGTTAATGTATCTAAGATTTATTAATTTTATATTATTAGAAAACTTCCTTTAACTTAAAATACGTTTTTAACATTTAATCTTTTACAATATCACGAAAAAGTATCATGTATTAAAAAAATAGTAACATTATAATTCTCTCTAAATATTATTTTAAATCTTAATTTTGTTTATTAGAATCATAATAAAACAAAATCAATCAAATAAAACAAAAACGCTTCTTCTTCCGCGTTTTTCCTTTATGAACAATGTCATGCCATCAAACGTCACAATAAATGCTTGTAGTACAAACATATGTAGTTTACTTGGTATCGTGATCTTCTCTATAACTCTAAAGAAATGAAACCATAGACAAAAGAAAGAAAAACAAACAGTAGCGACTTGCAATATCAATTTATTGGCCATTGGTATAATTAACAAATTTAATTTTATGGAGTTGGTTTAAAAAATTGGAAACGAAAAGTAAACATAACTGCAGCTGTTAAAACACAGTGAAACATAACCAGGGTTTAAACGAGGTGGATCATAACAAAGGTTGACGACTTACCTCAAGCGAACTCAATACGATAGTAGAACAGAGGCTTATCTCGCCAAGTTCCTTATAGCAATCGGATCATAACCGTAGGCCGGTGATTTTACGACAATTTTAAAAGGCTCAATGAGATTGAACAAGGACTTGCTGACATGGTATGTGCGATTGATTTAGAGTTAGGTGTCCATTTATAAAGTCGTGGAAACATAAATGTGAGACTTGAGCTTCATCATCCTTGAAATTCCCATATAAGCTCGAGCTAAACTTGTTGGTCGTTTTTTTAAAACTTTAAATTTAGCTCATTTATTATATATATTAAAAATACTGTTTATTAATAATAAAATATATTTTATTATGTTGTCTTATCATAATGAAACACACACACACAATAATCATGATATAAATGTGGTTTTAGATGATTTAAATAAATAACTAATTGACTAATTTAAGCTTGTAAGACTAGTGGAGCTAAATAATGAAGCTTGATGTCAAAAGCTCACAGACTAAAAAAAACATGTTATATGTAACTAAAATTTACAATACATATCTACGTACGCACATACAGTGGCGGAGCTTCAAAAAAAGCTCGGAGGGGGCCGAAGGTTTTTTAGGAAGAAAAACGGAGGGGGCCGAATGATTTTTAGGAAGAAAACGAGAGAAACCGAAGGATTTTTCGACGAAATACTACTAAATCAACTCTTTAGGCCGGAAAAACAGGGGCCTCGGCCCTCAATAAGCACCGCCCCTGCGCACATATATGATATAAAGAAGCAAAACACGTGTGTTATAATTAATGCTAGAACGACCTAGGCTGAAACCCAAGCTTTTAAACAAATGCGTGTAGACTTTAACGAATGAAAATTGTGTTTGTACTCCCTGGCCTTTGTAGCCTGCATTAAAAATGAAAGTCCAAAATATAAAAAAAAATGATTCAAAATACAATCAAGGTAAAATTAGTTTACAGCGTGGAATATTTAGTAAATCTTATTTTTATTTATTAGAGTCAGAATAAAACAAAATCAATCAAATAAAACAAAAACGTTTCTTCTTCCGCGTGTTTCCGTTAACGTAAACAATCATGAAAAACAAAAAAAAATCAAATAAAATCAGAAAATAAAAGAAAAGACGCTTCTTCTTCTTCCGCGTAATAAATCTGATTTTCTTTGGGCCGAGATCCTCGCGCGCATTTATAGAACCCGGCCCCTCTGTATATATACACAAACACATATACACGTATGACGCATCACTTTTGTAAACACGAACCTGCAGATACAGAGAGACGGTGGGGAATAATGGTGTGGGCGATACCTTCACATCCAACTCTAAGCGATAGCGTTTACGGTGAAATTAGGTTTTCTCAAACACGCAATCATCTTCAGGTAAATGTATTTCATTCACACAAATGAATGCTATTATTTGCTTTTGTTTTCGTCCGAAGACGGTGACGTTAATTAGGTTTTCTAGGTTCGTTGGGAGCAAATACGCAAGCGTTATGGTGGATGAGATTTTAAACGAAGTTTCTTCCGGCTTACAGTGAAATTAGGTTTTTTACACACACGCAATTCAGGCAAGTGTTTTCATACACACGGATACTTGTGATTTTAAATCTGCTTGTTTTCTTCCGGCAACGGTAGCGTTAATCAGGTTTTTTCAGGTCCGAGATGGGGCAAATACGCAAGTGTATCGTGTTATGTGTTTTTCGTGACTATTTTTTTATTTTTTATTTTTAGTTTATTGAAATATAATGAGGTTCGGATATGCTTTTTATTAATAAACAGGGACCGGACATTTTAAAATTGTTGGAGATCGGACATCATCTTATATGCGATGGGGTTGTAACCTTTTCTGAACGAAAGGGTTAGTTATAACTTTATTTTCACATTAATAATTCTTTGAATAATTAATCTATTATGTGGACGGAAGTAATTTTAAGAAGAGGGGTGGATTGTAAATTACTATAGTTTTATCAAATTCAAATGCAAATGTCAGTCAGCACTTAAGTTATCTCAATACTGTTTTTGATAAATTGTCTTTCACTTTATTAATTTCTTGTTTGTAGTGCCATTTAGCAAGGGAGACAATCCTGTCAACCAAGGGTTGTGTTTCGGTGACAAGTTAAATTGGATTCGGGTCATAATGGGTCCTGAGTAGGGTGTCTGGTAAACTATCTTGAGCCAAATCACAAGTGATACTTTGTTTCGTATTTTTTTGGGATTTGTTTTGGTTTTATTTAAAATCTACAGATTCTACACATAGAAAAATACGGCAACTAACAAATACGACAACATGTTAGTTTTTTCTGTTTTTTTTATTTATGGTAAATCCGAATATATGGTTCTATGTCTTATACTCATTATGATTTCTGGTTCTGTAAATGTAACTGTTTTTTGAATGTATCGGGTTCTTTGAATGTTTCTGGTTCTGTGAATGTTTCTTTTTAAGACTGTTTGTGGTTAGTTGGCTGTTTCTATGACTTTTTCTGGGTATGTAACTGTTTTTTAAGTTGCTTCAGCTAAATCTGAATATATGTTTCCTTTCTCTTATACTCACTATGATTTCTGGCTCTGCGAATGTGACTGTTTTCCGTGAATATTTTTGGTTCTTTGAGTGTGTTTCTGGTTAGTTGGCTATTTCTGTTACTGTTTCTAGTTTGGTGAATGTTATATGCCTCTGTTTTCTTGTACTCTATACAATTTCTGATCCTGTAAATGTAATTATAATAATTTGATATGATAAATTTTTTTGTGATTTAGGTCATGAACGGATGATTTAGAAGAGTTTTTATCACAAATCAGAAGGTTTTGGGTTTGAAATAAAAGAATACGATAAATTCTGATTAAAATCCTTTCATCTACCTAGAAAGGAGGTAATCAGTAGGTAACTTTCAATCCATTATTTGTTAAAGAGGAAAGTCAATATGAAAGTGTTTAAGATTTCTTGGAATTAAAGGGCTTTTAATGATTTTTACAAGATTGAATCAAAATTAACCAATTCTAATAATTGATTGATTGTTCTTCCATGTTCTGATAATTTGTGGAAATTATTAGATCGATGATAAATGTTTTTGTGATTTAGGGTATGAACAGATGATTTAGAAGAGTTTTTATCACATATCAGAAGGTTTTGGGTTTGAAATAAAAGAATACGATGAATTCTGATTAAAATCCTTTCATCTACCTAGAAAGGAGGTAATCAGTAGGTAAATTGCAATCCATTATTTGTTAAAGAAGAAAGTCAATATGAAGTGTTTAAGATTTCTTGGAATTGAAGGGCTTTTATTGATTTTTACAAGATTGAATCAAAATTAACTAGTTCTAATAATTCATTGATTGTTCTTCCATGTTCTGATAATGTGTGGAAATTACTAGATTGATGATAGTGGACACCACATATCAACAAAGAAAAGCTAATAGTTCTGTACTGACCTCTGAATTTTTTTCTGTATGAGGCATGTGTTATATGATGTTCTAAATATGTAATATAATGTTATTATTTTGAAAATGCCGTCTGCTCTCAGTACTGTTAATCTGATAGAAAGATAGCCAATTGCACTCACATTTGATGATAATCATAGTTCAAAGGTTGGCATTGGTCAAATTTCTTGCTGATTAAACCCAAAAACAGGTTTTAACTTCTGACTAAATCTCAAAAGTTTTATTATTGACAGCTTTTGCTTTCGTTTCCAGTGAAAGTGTTGGAGATCAGACATCATCTTATATGCGGTGGGGTAGCAACGTTTTCTGAACGAAAGCGTTGGCTGGGTCCACACACACACACGTATAGGCTAAATTAGAACTTTATTTTCACATTAATATTTCTTTGAATAATTAATTTATCATCAAAATCAAATGAAAATGTCAGTCAGCACTTATGTTTTCTCTATTCTATTTTTGATAGACACTGTGAAACATCACACTATTCCATGTGTATATTAGTGGTGCTTTGTTTGTTGACAAAGATGTTAATTGGTTGTCTTTTTGACAAAGATGTTTCTTTATAAAAAACTCCCCATTTTTAGCAAAAATTCCACCAAATTGGCATGGAAAGTCAACGAGCCAGCTCTGCTTTGTGAGTGGATCACATGTCACGGCAGTGGGATCATTGCTTATTTGGACAGTCGGGTTAGCTACTCTGAATGCTATTGTAAACTTTTGTTGACGGTGCTTTGTGTGTTGACAAACGTGTTAATTGGTTGTTTCTTGACAAAGATGTTTCTTGATAAAAAACAACCATTTTTCAGCAGAAATTCCACCAAATTGGCATGGAAAGACAACGAGCCAGCTCTGCCTTGTGAGTGGATAACACGTCATGGCAGTGGGACCATTGCTTATTTGGACAGTTCGGTTAGCTACTCTGTGCGACAGATTAAACTTCGGTAAGGTACAAATATCCTCGGTTTTTTGTATATGTCGTGTGAGAAGTTTTTTTTTATTTTCTATTTTTTAACTTTTTCCTTTTTTGTTATATAATTAACAATTGCATTTTTGTTGGACAGTGATGAGCCGGCTCTATAGCTAAAGGTATAGTTTTAGGCTAAATTAAATAGGAACAATTTTCGAAACTAATGCTAAGAGTTATTTCCTGCTGTATTTGTTTTTTATGGTGAAAGACAACTCCCTTCAAGGATGTGAAAGACCATACTTGCACATGTGATATGTCACTGGATCAGGATGAATATGATTTCAAGAAGATAAAATCCCTTTAGGATCCAAAAGCAGAAGGAAGTATTTCATGATTACTAGTTTTTAAGCTTTTGATAAGCAAATGTCGAGACACCCAGCTTTCAATATGCCAATGTGTAGACATCCAAGAGACAAATTGGGGCCCATCTTTACTTTATATTAGTAAGAAAAACACAATCTTTTGTAATTTTGTATTTCATTGTAATTTTATAATTTCTCCTTCGAGAAAAATTCATGTTGACATGTCACTAATTACTAAAATTTTATCAAAATCAAATGTAAATGTCAGTTAGCACTTTACTCTTTCCCAATTCTTTTTTTGATAAAATTGCGACACTGGTAAACATCACTATTTCGTGTGTATATTAGTGGTGCTTTGTGTGTTGACAAACATGTTAATTGGTTGTTTCTTGACAAAGATGTTTCTTTGTGTGAGGAGATATTTTTTTTTTGTTATATAATTAACAATTGCATTTTTGTTGGACAGTGGTGATACAGCTCTAAAGCTAAAGGTAAAGTTTAGGCTCAATTAAAAAGGAAAGTTAGTGAAACTTATGCTAAAAGTTATTGCCTGCTGTATATTTTTATAATGGTGAAAGACAACATCCTACAAGAACGTGAAAAACCATACTTGCACATGTGATATGTCACTGGATCATGCTGAATACGATTACAAGAAGATAAAACCCCCTTTAGGATCCAAACTGAGTATGTAATACTTTGATCTTGTTCCACATGGAATTAAAAGCAAAAGGAAGTACTTCAACCATAGCAAGGGAGACAATCCTGTCAACCAAGGGTCCTAAGTTTTAGTCATAATGGGTCCTAAGAAAAGGGGTTCTGGTAATTTAATTTGAGAAGTGCTACTCTCAACATCCTGCCCTTTTTGGTCAAATGATTCAAATACTATCACAATTAGTAGTTCAGTTTGTATTTAGCATTTCAAGCAGCTATTTATTTACGTATTTACGTCATCATTAGGTATACAAGAAACATGTTAATTAATATACAATTATTTCAGGTGAAGGTACTGGACTGCTTCGCCTCCTCCAACATGACCTTGAGGCTTACAGTTGCAAGATGGGCAGTGTATGTGCCAAACTTTGAGTTACATATCTATCTGTGACAATTTTATCTTTATTGAATTTTAGCTATGCCATTGTTTATTAAGTTTTGAACAGGTATATACAGAAGACCCAAAAAGTTTTCTTCTTGAGATGGCTGTTAGCTATGGTCCAAATTTATCACTGTGGAGTTCATTCATTTTCAGCTAGACATTAGAGTTTTTCTTTTTCCCAAATTGTAGATCTTTTTTTTCCTGCTCTCACACAAAGTATATGATAAATGTTTTTGTGATTATAATAATTTGATATGATAACTGTTTTTGTGATTTAGGTCATGAACAGATGATTTAGAAGAGTTTTTATCTCCATACTGTTTTTGATAAAAATGAGACACTGTTAAACAACACACTATTCCATGTGTATATTAGTGGTGCTTTGTTTGTTGACAAAGTTATTAATTAGTTGTTTTTTTGACAAAGATGTTTCATGATAAAAAAAACTTTCCATTTTTCAGCAGAAATTCCATCAAATTGGCATGGAAAGTCAACGAGCCAGCTCCGCCTTGTGAGTGGAAAACACGTCATGACAGTGGGACCATTGCTTATTTGGACAGTACGGTTAGCTACTCTGTGTGATAGATATAAAACTTCCGTAAGGTACAAATATCCTTGGTTTTCTGTATATGTCGTGTGAGAAGTTTTTTTATTTTCTATTTTTATAACTTTTTTCTTTTTTGTTGCATAATTAACAATTGCATTTTTGTTGGACAGTGGTGATACGGCTCTTTCGCTAAAGGTACAGTTTTAGGCTAAATTAAATAGGACAACTTCCTACAAGAATGTGAAAGACAATACTTACACTTAATTTCTTTTTTGGAGTGCCATTTAGCAAGGGAAACAATCCTATCAACCAAGGGTTGTGTTGGGTGACAAGTCAAATTTGATTTGGGTCACAATGGGTCCTGAGTAGGGGTTCTTGTAAACTATCTTGAGCCATATAAATCAGTGCTAACACACTCTAGTTTTCTACTCTCAACATCCTGCCCTTTTTGGTCAAATGATTCAAATAATATAACAAGTAGTAGTTCATTATGTATTCAGCATGTCAAGCAGCTATTTACGTCGTTATTTGGTATACATGAAACATGTTAATTAATATACAAAAGAAAAGCTAGTAGTGCTGTACTTACCTCTGAATTTTTTTCTGTATGAGGCATGTGTTATATGATTTTCTAAATGTGTGATATAATGTTGTTATTTTGAAAATGTAGTCTGCTCTGAGAACTGTTAATCTGGTAGAAAGATAGCCAATTGCACTCACATATGATGTTAATCTGATTAAACCCCAAGACAGGTTTTAACTTCTTACTAAATCTCAAAAGTTTTATTATTGACAGCTTTTGCTTTCGTTTCCATTGAAAGTGTTGGAGATCAGACATCATCTTATATGGGGTGGGGTAGCAGCGTGTTCTGAACGAAAGCGTTGGCTGGATCCACACACACACATATCGGCTAAATTAGAACTTTATTTTCACTTTAATAATTCTTTGAATAATTAATTATTATGGGGACGGGAGGAATATTCAGAAGAGGGGTGGATTGGAAATTACTATAATTTTATCAAAATCAAATGCAAATGTCAGTTAGCACTTACTGTTTCTCAATTTTATCTTTGATAAAAATGAGACGGTTAAACACCACACTATTCCGTGTGTATATTAGTGGGGCTTTGTTTGTTGACAAAGATGTTAATTAGTTGGTTTTTGACAAAGATGTTTCTTGATAAAAAACCCCCCGTTTTTCAGCTGAATTTCCACCAAATTAATTGGCATGGAAAGTCAACGAGCCACCTCTGCCTTGTGAGTGGATAAGACGTTGGGTAGTTACTCTGTGTGACTGATATAAAACTTCGGTAAGGTACAAATATCCTTGGTTATTTTGTTTTCTGTATATTTAGTGTGAGAAGTTTTTTTATTTTTTATTTTCTATTTTTTAACTTTTTTCTTTTTTGTTATATAATATATAAATAACAATTGCATTTTTGTTGGACAGTGGTTATACGGCTCTATAGCTGAAGGTAAAATTTTAGGCTAAATTAAATAGGAAATTTTTTTGAAACTAATGCTAAGGGTTATTTCCTTCTGTATTTGCTTATTATGGTGAAAGACAACATCCTACAAGAATGTGAAAGACCATACTTACACTTTATTAATATCATTTTTGGAGTGCCATTTAGCAAGGGAGACAATCATGTCAACCAAGGGTTGTGTTGGGTGACAAGTCAAATTGGATTTGGGTCATAATGGGTCCTGAGTTGGGGGTCTGGTAAACTATCTTGAGCCAAATCACAAGTGCTACATATAAATCAGTACTAACACACTCTAGTTTTCTGCTCTCAACATCCTGCCCTTTTTGGTCAAATTATTCAAATAATATTACAATTAGTAGTTCAGTATGTATTTAGTATGTCAAGCAGCTATTTACGTTGTTATTAGGTATACAAGAAACATGTTAATTAATATACATTTATTTCAGGTGAAGGTACTGGACTGCTTTGCCTCCACCAACATGACCTTAAGGCTTATACAGCTGCAACAAGTGCAGTGTACGTGTCAAACTTTGAGTTACATATCTATCTGTGACAATTTTTACTTCATTTTAGCTATGCGTTGTTTATCAAGTTTTTTTTTTATTTATTGAATTTTAGCTATGCGATGTTTATTAAGTTTTTTTTATGAATAGGTATATATATATAAAAGACCCAAAACGTTTTCTTCTTCAGATGGCTTTTAGCCATGGTCCAAATTTTATTGAATTTTAGCTCTGCCGTTGTTTATTAAGTTTTCTTATTTTATGAACAGGTATGTATGGAAGACCCAAAAGATTTTATTCTTGATATGGCGTTTAGCTATGGTCCAAATTTATCCCGTTGGAGTTGATTCATTTTCAGCTATACATTAGAGTTTTTCTTTTTGCCAAATGGTTGATCTTTTCTTTCCTGCTCTCACACAAATTATATATACTTTTTTTTATTCTAGGATACCGGCCTTGAATGGTGCAGAGCACACATTACCACTAATAGGTCCAGAATTACCGCAAGAAGTAGGAACATATTTGACACTTGATACAATATAGGAACTTGTTCTTCCGTTTTTATGTTTGTAGAAGACTTCTTCCCGTCATCCACTCTGAGTTCTCAGGTTATTTTAAATGTTATGGGGTTTTGGAGCATTTGGTTAAACTTTGACCTTTCAGAAGCATTCAAATGGTTACCTCAATAAACAAACAAGGCGTAGGGGTGTTTTCTTTCCGGTTTATATAGGAAGATAAAAAAATTGTCATGCTACATGCAAGGTCAACTTTGTGTAGTGATGTTAAGCGTCCTTGCACTTTATCAGTTCCTAGTGAGATATGTAATTTACTAGAGCAAACGAGCCAAGAAGGGCTAGGCACATATCTGTTCTTTTATATTACAAAAATGAGAATATGTAATGACTTTGTTGCAGATGATTGGGCATAAAGGCGCTGGGTATTTTAAATGAATGCGTTCTTGTCTTTTTTTGGAGTTTTTGATATGAAAATTACTATATTGGTTTTATCAAAATCAAATGAAAATGTCAGTCAGCACTTAAGTTTTCTCTATTTTTTTTTTTTGATAAAAATGGCACTGTTAAACATCACACTCTTCCTTGTGTATATTATTTGTGCTTTGTTTGTTGACAATGATGTTAATTGGTTGTTTTTTTGACACAGATGATTCTTGATAAAAAAACTCCCCATTTTTTGCAAAAATTCCACCAAATTGGCATGGAAAGTCAACGAGCCAGCTCCGCTTTGTGAGTGGATCACATGTCAAGGCAGTGGGACCATTGCTTATTTGGACAGTCGGGTTTGCTACTCTGAATGAGAGCTATAATTCATCGGAGAGGTACAAATATCCTTGGTTTTCTTTATATGTCGTGTGAGAAGTTATTTTTTTTTGTTATATAATTAACAATTGCATTTTTGTTGGAAAGTGGGGAGACAGCTCTAAAGCTAAAGGTAAAGTTTAGGCTAAGTTAAAATGGAAAGTTAGTGAAACTTATGCTATAAGTTATTGCCTTCTATTTGTGTTTATTATGGTGAAACCGTGAAAGACAACATCCTACAAGATCGTGAAAGACCATACTTGCACATGTGATATGTCACTGGATCAGGATGAATGTATGACAAGAAGATAAAATCCCTTAGGATCCAAAGTGAGTATTTAATACTCTGATCTTGTTCCACATGGATCCAACAGCTAAAGGAAGTACTTCAACCATAGCAAGGGAGACAATCCTGTCCATCAAGGGTCCTAAGTTTTGGTCATAAGAAAAGGGGTTCTGGTAAACTAACTTGAGAAGTGCTACTCATATGAATCAGGAACGACAAACTCTAGTTTCTACTCTCAACATCCTGCCCATTTTGGTCAAATGATTCAATTAATATCACAATTAGTAGTTCAGTTTGTATTTAGCATGTCAAGCAGCTATTTATTAGGTATACATGAAACATGATAATTAATATACAACTATTTCAGGTGAAGGTACTGGACTGCTTCGCCTCCTCCAACATGAACTTGAGGCTTACAGTTGCAAGATGGGCAGTGTACGTGTGAAACTATGAGTTACATATCTACCTGTGACAATTTTATTTTTATTTCATTTTAGCTATGCCGTTGTTTATTAAGTTTTCTTATTTTACGAACAGGTATGTACAGAAGACCCAAAAAGTTTTCTTCTTGAGATGGCTGTTAGCCATGGTCCAAATTTATCACCTATAAGCTCATTCATTTTCAGATAGAGATTAGAGTTTTTCTTTTTCCCAAATTGTTGATCTTTTTTTTCCTGCTCACACACAAATTATATATATTTTTCTTTATTATAGGAAACCGACCTTGAGTAGTAGTAGTGTTGAGGAGCACACATTACAACTAATAGGTCCAGAATTGCCGCAAGAAGTTGAAGAATATATGACAATCGATAAAATTGAGAAACTAGTTCTTCCCTTATCATGTTTGTAGAAGACTTCTTCCCGTCATCCACTCTGAGTTCTCATGTTAGGTTAAATGTGCTGGGATTTGTAGAAGACTTCTTCGCCACAAGTTTAATCATTTGACAATCGACTCATGAAGCTGGCGATCAGTAGGTAAGCATTCCATTATTTATTAAGGAAGAAAAATCAATAGGATTACGGGCTTTGGTTTTGTGTTCATCAACCTGCAGTTTGTTTGCAATTTTACTAATTTTGCTTTGAGTTTATTTTGATATGGATTATTAAGTGTTATTTGATCATTGCTGTTGAGGGATTGTGATTTTGGATCATACACATCTGAAGATCCCATTTAGGTTCTTTAGACTGTGAATAACTTCCCTTATCCCCTCTTTTATTATCGTTTCCTGTTTAAGTCTTACCTATGTCACAATCTGATATATGGATTGCATAATAGGAATATTAATTAATGCAGCTAAACCACTTGAGAGACATAGGAATATTATTTATTATAGGATACCGGCCTTGAATATTGCAGAGCGCACATTACTACTAATAGGTCCAGAACCGCAAGAAGTAGGAGCATATTTGACACTTGATAAAAATAGAGGAACTTGTTCTTCCGTTTTTATGTTTGTAGAAAACTTCTTCCCGTCATCCACTCTGAGTTCTCAGGTTAGTTTAAATGTTCTGGGGTTTTGGAGCATTTGGTTAAACTTTGACCTTTCACAAGCATTCAAATGGTTACCTCAATAACCATACAAGGTGTAGGGATGGTTTCTTGATTTCCTGTTTATATAGGAAGATAAAAAAATTGTCATGTTACATGCAAATTCAACTTTATGTAGTGATGTTAAGCGTCCTTGCACTTTATCAGTTCCTAGTGGAGATGTAATTTACTAGAGCGAACGAGCCAAGAAGGGCTAGGCACATATCTGTTCTTTTATATTACAAAAGCGAGAATATGCAATGACTTTGTTGCAGATGATTGGGCATAAAGGCGCTGGTATTTTAAATGAATGGTTACCTCAAGAAGTAGGAGCATATTTGACACTTGATAAAAAAAGCGGAACTTGTTCTTCCGTTTTTATGTTTGTAGAAGACTTATTCCCGTCATCCATTTTGAGTTCTCAGGTTAGTTTAAATGTTCTGGGGTTTTGGAGCATTTGGTTAAACTTTGACCTTTCACAAGCGTTCAAATGGTTACCTAAATAACCAAACAAGGCGTAGGGATGGTTTCTTGATTTCTGGTTTATATAGGAGTAAAAAAAATTGTCATGTTACATGCAAAGTCAACTTTGTGTAGTGATGTTAAGCGTCCTTGCACTTTATCAGTTCCTAGTGAGATATGTAATTTACTAGAGCGAACGAGCCAAGAAGGGCTAGGAACATATCTGCTCTTTTATATTACAAAAGCGAGAATATGCAATGACTTTGTTGCAGATGATTGGGCATAAAGGCGCTGGGTTTTTTATATGAATGCGTTCTTATCTTTTTTTTGGAGTTTTTGATATAAAAATTACTATATTGGTTTTATTAAAATCAAATGAAAATGTCAGTCAGCACTTAAGTTTTCTCTATTCTTTTTTTAATAAAATTGACACTGTTAAACATCACTCTTCCGTGTGTATATTAGTGGTGCTTTGTTTGTTGACAAAGATGTTAATTGGTTGTTTTTTTGACACAGATGTTTCTTGATAGAAAAACTCCCCATTTTTAGCAAAAATTCCACCAAATTGGCATGGAAAGTCAACGAGCCAGTTCCGCTTTGTGAGTGGATCCTATGTCAAGGCAGTGGGACTATTGCTTATTTGGACAGTCGGGTTAGCTACTTTGAATGAGAACTATAATTCGTCGGAAAGGTACAAATATCCTTGGTTTTCTTTATATGTCGCGTGAGAAGTTTTTTTTTTGTTATATAATTAACAATTGCATTTTTGTTGGAAAGTGGGGAGACAGCTCTAAAGCTAAAGGTAAAGTTTAGGCTAAGTTAAAATGGAAAGTTAGTGAAACTTATGCTATAAGTTATTGCCTTCTATTTATGTTTATTATGGTGAAACCGTGAAAGACAACATCCTACAAGATCGTGAAAGACCATACTTGCACATGTGATATGTCACTGGATCAGGATGAATGTATGACAAGAAGATAAAATCCCTTAGGATCCAAAGTGAGTATTTAATACTCTGATCTTGTTCCACATGGATCCAACAGCTAAAGGAAGTACTTCAACCATAGCAAGGGAGACAATCCTGTCCATCAAGGGTCCTAAGTTTTGGTCCTAATGGGTCATAAGAAAAGGGTTTCTGGTAAACTAACTTGAGAAGTGCTACTCATATGAATCAGGAACGACAAACTCTAGTTTCTACTCTCAACATCCTGCCCTTTTTGGTCAAATGATTCAATTAATATCACAATTAGTAGTTCAGTTTGTATTTAGCATGTCAAGCAGCTATTTATTTACGTATTTACATCATTATTAGGTATACATGAAACATGATAATTAATATACAACTATTTCAGGTGAAGGTACTGAACTGCTTCGCCTCCTCCAACATGACCATGAGGCTTACAGTTGCAAGATGAACAGAGTTTGTGTGAAAATATGAGTTACATATTTATCTGTGAAAATTTTATTTTTATTTCATTTTAGCTATGCCATTGTTTATTAAGTTTTCTTATTTTACGAACAGGTATGTACAAAAGGCCCAAAAATTTTTCTTCTTGAGATGGCTGTTAGCCATGGTCCAAATTTATCACCTTGAAGCTCATTCATTTTCAGATAGAGATTAGAGTTTTTCTTTTTCCCAAATTGTTGATATTTTTTTTCCTGCTCACACACAAATTATATATATATATAGGGGAGGGATATTCTAAGAAGATAAAAAACCATGAGAAGTGTGAGAAGCCACGAGAATGTGACACGTGTATTTTAGGGTAAAGGGTATAAACGTCAACACATAAATGGAGGCTGCACATGCAAGTAACATGTCAATTCCACCAAATTTTTTAAACGTATGTAACTATTTTATACGTTAAATTTTTTTTAAAAAAATTACACCATAAAATCACAAATTTCTTTACCTTTTAACGAGTATAATATTGTTATATTTAACAATAGAAAAAGAACAAACCTGATTGTTCTTGAAACTTGTGCGTTTTTATGGTGTTTTCATATTGTTTGTGAAACTAGACGTTTTATGGTGTTTTGAATATAAACAAAACACAACGTTTTTTAATTGCGTCATTTACACAAACATTTTATGGTGTTTTTGAATTGTAATTTTATTTATGGTGTTTTTGAACTGTAATTTTATTTATGGTGTTTTTGAACTGTAATTTTATTCATGGTGTTTTTGAACTGTAATTTTATTCATGGTGTTTTTGGACTGTATAATTTTACACATTGTGTTTTATGGCGTTTTTGAAAACTAAAAAACATGTCGTTCTAAACTTTGTGTTTTTACACATTTAAGTTTAAAACGTCATGTATAAAATGTTTATGAACCAGGTGTTTTTGTTATGGTGTTTTTCAAATGTTTATGAAATATAGCGATTTATGGTGTTTTTAGTATTCAAAAGCACCATAAAAATGCCTGGTCTTAGTTTCATGAATATCCGAACACAAAAACACCATAAAATGTTAACACCATAAACACAATAACATATCTTGAAAAAACGCCATAAACAATAAAATATCTCGAAAAAACATCATAAACTAAGTTAAAAACACCACGTACAAACTTAGGTGTTTATAGTGTTTTTCGTTTTCAAAAACACCAAAAAATGCCCTCTTTTAGTTTTATTAATACGCAAACACCAAAAAATAACATAAAATGTTAACATCATAATTCATAAACACCATAAAATATCTTTGAAAACACCATAAAACATACATATGTGTAAAAAACACCATAAAAGATCAGTTTCGTATATATTGGAAAAACACCATAAACATATGGTTCGTGAAACTCATTTTAGGTTGTTATTTTAATTTTAAATAATATACTAATATTATACTCATTAGAAAGATAAAAAAATGCTTGATTTTATGATGTATTTTTTTTTAAAAAAATACTAACGTATAAAAAAGTTATAAACGTCTAAAAAAGATGGAGGAAAATGCATGTGACTTGCATGTGCAGGTTTTTGGCTAGATCTTCCCATTCTACCCCTACTGATGGTTTTAACTTATAACTATTTACGAAAATACCACTAAATTAATCTCAACCACAAAACCAATTGATCTAATGGTTGAGATCTCTTCTCACACTTCTCATGATTTTAAAACTTTTTAGCCAAACCTTATACTATATATATATAAATATATATTTATTATAGGAAACCGGCCTTGAGTAGTAGTAGTGTTGAGGAGCACACATTACAACTAATAGGTCCAGAATTGCCGCAAGAAGTAGGAGAATATATGACAATCGATAAAATTGAGAAACTAGTTCTTCCCTTATCATGTTTGTAGAAGACTTCTTCCCGTCATCCACTCTGAGTTCTCAGGTTAGGTTAAATGTGCTGGGATTTGTAGAAGACTTCTTCGCCACAAGTTTAATCATTTGACAATCGACTCATGAAGCTGGCGATCTGTAGGTAAGCATTCCATTATTTATTACGGAAGAAAAATCAATAGGATTACAGGCTTTGGTTTTGTGTTCATCAACCTGCAGGTTCTTAGCAATTTTACTAATTTTGCTTTGAGCTTATTTTGATATGGATTATTAAGTGTTATTTGATCATTGCGGTTGAGGGATTGTGATTTTGGATCATACACATCTGAAGATCCCATTTAGGTTCTTTAGACTGTGAATAACTTTCCTTATCCCCTCTTTTATTATCGTTTCCTGTTTAAGTCTTACCTGTGTCACAATCTGATATATGGATTGCAAAATAGGAACCTTAATTAATGCAGCTAAACCACTAGAGAGACATCTGAGATAAAGCCACCTACTATTGTGCTGTCTTGAACAAATAGAAATCAAGAAACATAGCTCAACTATGAACATCAGCTTCTGTTTTTATAAGGAACGAGAGGACCAATTTGACGTAGGGTGAGTATGTTTACTTGGACCAAAGTGTCTGATTAATAATGCCACTTATTGTGCGTGGAAAAGAGTTAATAAGTATGTAAATATAATAATTTTATACGATAAATGTTTTTGTGATTTGGGTCATGAACAAATGATTTAGAAGAGCTTTTATCACAAATCAGAAGGTTTTGGGTTGAAATAAAATAATACGATGAAGTTCTGATTAATATCTCTTCATCGACCTAGGAAGGAGGTAATCGATATCAATCCATTACTTGGACCTAGGTAATCGGTACCTAGGAAGGAGGTAATCGGTAGGTAATTAGCAACCCTTCTGAATAAGGGGCTGTTCCCCTGTTCACATTTACTTTCATCTTTAACAAACCATTAAAAGACAATCTTTTAATGATCATTACCTCTTTCCAAGGTCGACCATTTAGACCTAGGAAGGAGGTAATTGGTAACTATAAGTCTAAATCATTTAGACTTATGGTTACCTCTTCAACATTTAGAGGCTATAACCCATTAAAAGGTAGTCTCTTAATGGCCATTTATCTTTGCTGGTAAATATTACTTATGCCTGTTCAAGAAAAATATACTTATGCTACAATTTTTTTTATTGAATTTGATATTTTCTCTAGTTATATGCTATAATGAACGACTTGAGCATATTTGATATTCTCCAAAGCTCCATCAGTTTTTATGTATTATTTTGAATTTTCACTGATTTGATATTTGAAGATTTTAACTCGTATCCTGATTTTTTTCCTCAACGCAATTAATCTGTCATGTCATGCAGCTGGTTGCCAACTATCTGCTTAAGGATTTTTTTTCAATGCACCGTCTTCCTTTTCCAAATTCTTTCCTTTCAGCTGGTATCAGTGTTTCTCCTTCTCTTCAATTTGTTTTGTTTCATCTTGATTTCATTAAAATGATTTCATGTTTTATTGTTGCATGGTTGTTGGACCAATCTTGTATTTATTTATTAGTTAAAGGTTTATTAGTAAAGTTTATTTATTTGTTTTTGCTTTTCCTTAAAATAGGCAGATTTATTAGAGATAAAGCTTTGACTTTTGGTTTATGTTTTGCTTTAAATAGGGGTTTAGGTTTATGGTTTCAATTGTACCAATCATTTAATCAATAGAAATTCTGTGTTTTTCTTTGTTCTCATCTCGTTTTGAGTTCTGGAATCAACATCAGAGGCTTCAATTGGTATCAGAGCTTGGAAAGCTCATACCTGCGATCGACAATCCACTGTCGGGGAAGGACAATCAGGTCGCTCTCATGATCAGAGACCAGATTGGCGAGGAGCAGCAGTGGTCGGCAATCACGATTGACGAAGAAGCTACAGTCGTGGTCGGCAATCAACTAATCAACGTGATCTGGTACTGATTAGCTTCGATCCGAGCCAGGAGAAGGAAGGATAGTCCGATTCCTTTTGTAATCATCTCAGTCGTGAACAACAAGCAGGGCTGTTTGTGCGGCAGGTAGAAACCAACGAATCAGGGTGCAGAAAAACGAAATCGGCAGGGCTGAAGAAGTCGTTTGCAACCAGGGAGACAGGATAGCAGGGGCTGGTCGTGTTGGTGAATAATAGCAAGGGCAGATTGATCAGGGAGGTGTTCACAAGAGGGTTGGATTTCTTGGATCAAGCAGCAAGTTTTGAGGTGTAAGCAGATCTGATCGGGATTATGGCTCAACCTGAAAATCAAGCCATGGTCACTGTTAAGGAGAATAATACCATGTCTCTTCAATGTCCAGTTTTGTCTTCCACAAATTACACGGTATGGGCTATGATGATGCGAGTTATTTTTAATGTTCATGGGGTGTGGGAGATGATAGAACCTGGAACAAACTTGGATGCTAAGAAAAACAACATTGCAATAGCTCTTTCCAAGCCATGCTTGAAGAACAAATATTGCAAATAGGAAATCTTCAAACCGCAAAGGAGATGTGGGGAGTTCTTAAAAATCGTCACTTGGGAGCGGGTCGGATACGAGAGGCAAGACTTCAAACTCTAATGAGAGAGTTTGAAAATCTAAATATGAAGGATCAAGGCTCGGTTATAGAAGAAACAACATTGGTTAAGAAATTTCTTAACGGGTTGCCTAAACGTTTCATTCATATGGTGGCTTCTATAGAGCAGGTTGTAGACTTGAAGACCGTCGGTTATGATGATGTTGTGGGTCGACTTAAGGCTTATGAGGAAAGGATCAAGGATGAGGAGACCCAAACCAAGCAAAATCAACTGTTATTCACAAGGTCAGATGAAAAGGCAGCAGAAAAGGCGCACAAATGTGAGCATTGTGGATGTGAAAGCTCTAACCGGGATGACTTTGGACGTGGCCAAGGTAGAGGTCGGGGGTCCGGGAGAGGTTGAGGTGGTGGTGAGCAAGTTCCACGGGATAAAAGTCGCATTAGGTGCTACAAGTGTGGTGAGCTTGGACATTACTTGTCAGAATGTCCTAGTTGGGAAGAAAAGAAAGAGAAGGTCAACTTGACTCAAGCGGATGAGGATCATATACCTTTACTTTAATGAATAAAGGATTACAAGATTGGGGGGTGATTGTTGGACCAATCTTGTATTTATTTATTAGTTAAAGGTTTATTAGTAAAATTTATTTATTTGTTTTTGTTTTTCCTTAAAATAGGCAGATTTATTAGAGATAAAGCTTTGACTTTTGGTTTATGTTTTAGTTTAAATAGGGGTTTAGGTTTATGGTTTCAATTGTACCAATCGTTTAATCAATAGAAATTCTGTGTTTTTCTTTGTTCTCATTTTGTTTTGAGTTCTGGAATCAACATCAGAGACTTCAATGGTTTCTTTTGCATCGAAGGAACACTAAAGGGATTTTATGTGTTGCTGGGTCCTACAGGTTTGTGGTTAATCATGGTCTGTTTGGCATTAATTGTTGTTCAGTTTTAATCATGAAGAAATTTTGGTGGGTTTGGAGTTAATCGACATAAGGGTAGAAGCAGTAGAACTCTTCAAGTTAGTGTAAGAGATTCTCATCTACATTTCGTTAATTGTAAGTTTAACCACTTACGTAAAACTCAGATGAAGTATTGTTGAAGTCAATTATTGTAGAAATTAGAAACTTCTGGCAGATCAGCTGTCATCGACTCAGGAAGCAGGCGATCAGTAGGTAAGCATTCCATTATTTGTTAATGAAGAAAAATCAATAGGACTACGGGCTTTGGTTTTGTGTTCCTCAGTGCAGGTGGGTCCCACTGTGGCACCAATTGATTTTTGTAGAGGATTGAGTTGTGAAGGTAACTTTTTAAAATTAGGTCGAAGTATGTGATGGGAATGTGCATATGGAGGCCTTGGGTTAAATGTGTGATGTTGAGATAATCGAGCCTGTTGGTTAAGTTTTGTGGCATAAACGAAGCTTTTCTGAAATGTGTGGGTTGATGATGCTTTAATGAATCATAATCTCAGGTATAACATTTAGCCAACTGCACTCGCATATGATATTCATATTTTAAATGTTGCAATTAGTCAATTTTCTTGCTGAGCAAAAGTGGTTTGGAGTTTTGACTATACCTCACATGTTTTATTCTTGCGGGCTTTTCTTTTTGTTTCGTGATTATTAGCAACTAAAAGAATTTTTGAAGAAGGGAGAAATACAGAACAAGTGAGATTATTAGCAATCAATGAAGGCCATGAGAAGCTTGTTGAAACGACCTCACATGATGTTGTATTCAGTCATATATTCATACGATAAAGCAAGGGCGCTTTTTAAATTAATATAGATATTGATTGAATTGCTACCGGGTTACCTTTTGGGTTCTAGCCTTTTTCTTTGACTGAAGGTATGATCTTTTGCACTATGAACATCTCAACATATGACTTGATGCGCTATTCAAATTTGCCCAGGTATGTTTATGAGACAATACTTATTCCCCTTTTTAAAAGTGATTCTTTAATCTATGATAATTATGATTGATTATTAAGCCGTGATTTTAGTATCTATTTATGTACATGATTATTTATATATTTAGGGTCTATTGCTGTATATATATAGGGCCGCATATGTAAACACAATTATTGAATATACAATTATCAGTGATACAATACTGATTTTATGGTATCACAGCCACCGATTAAACAACCCTAAAAATTGCCGTCTTTTTTTTTCTTCTGTACGTCGATCCCTACAACAACCCTAATTGCCGACAATGGCCATCACCACCTTCACCACAGCAGAGAAAACCAATCACAATTCCCACAAATTCGGCTTCAAATTAAGCCCCACCAACTATGGATATTGGAAAACTATGATCAAACCTTTTCTTATCACCAATAGTCTGTACGATTACATCGATGGTTCCCTTCCCTGTCCATCCCAGACCATCGCCATTGCCACTTCATCATCTGACAAAGACCAACCGCCACTCCCGCCAAAACCAAACCCTGAATACTCGACATGGGTTTCAAATGATGCTCATGTTCGCATGCTCCTGCTGTCCATAATCTCTGAATCCTCATTCAAGCATGTCCAAGGCGATACTTCTCGTGACCTATGGCTTTCTCTGGAATGTGCTTACGCACCACACACATCTTCACAAGAATATACATTGAGAACCCAACTCCTCAAGATGGAGATGCAATCTGATGAAACATCCACAGCATATATCACGCGAGCCCAAGAATACAATGATGCATTAGCCAACATTGGTGCAGCCATGCAGGAAAAGGATGTTATTATGCTGATTATCTCAGGCCTTCGGGAAGAATACAACGCCTTGAAACCCACCCTTATTGCACGACATCCTCCAGTAACCCTCTTGGAATTACCTGGATTGCTAGCTGATCATGAATACATGACAAAAAGGGTTGATCCCACTCTCTCTACTGTTCCCCAGTCATTCACTGCTACTAACAGCCGTGACTCAGCCTCTCACAACAGCCTTCAACTTCCTCCTGAAACTGTTCAGTCACTTCAACAACTTATGACTCAACTAGGCTTCACTGTGCAACCTGCACAGCAACCAAATCAGCAACCAAATCAGGCCCATTACAGCACCCGTGGACAATCTACTCGTGACCGTAGTTCCTATAACAACAACAGGCGTGGACGTGGAAACTACAACCGAAACACTGGCTCCTCGTCAGTTAATAATTCCAGATTTGCTTGGGCATCTAATCAGAATACCGTCTATGGTTCTTGCAACAGGTGTGGTATTGGGCATGTTCCCTCACAATGCCCAAATCGTGATCCAGCGACAATTCGTCCATCAAGGCACGCTCCACAAGCAAACTTTGCTGATCATCGCTCACAAGCATCATCATCTTGGCTGCCGGACACTGGTGCAAACAGTCATGCTGCACCCGACCTCACTAGCTTTGACAATGCTGAGCCTTATTTTGGTAAGGACAAACTTTTTGTTGGTAATGGACATAGGTTACCTATTCTGCATATTGGTTCCACAACTTTCAATTCACCAAATAAAACCCTTTCTATTAAAAACATCCTTCATGTTCCACAAATAAAACAAAATCTTCTTTCGGTACAACGTTTTTGTCAAGATAACAATGTCTTCTTTGAGTTTCACTCTACCTTTTTTTTTTTTTTTGTGTGAAGGATTCGGTTACCAGAACTATCCTCCTCATGGGTCCAAGTAAAGACAGTCTCTACCACTTTCATCCACCAAATACCAATCCTGTCTCAAATGTTGCTTTCTCTGCTGTTCGGGCTTCTGCTACAACTTGGCACCAAAGACTTGGACATCCTCACTTGCAACTTTTACAATCTATGATTTCTAGGAATTGTCTTCCTACTAGCAATAATTCTGTTTTGCCTTTTTGTAATTCTTGTCCTATGGGAAAATCTTCAAAATTGCATTTATCTTCTTCAAATTATAAAAGTGCCCATGTTTTGGATTTAGTTTTTTGTGATGTTTGGGGGCCTGCCCCTGTTGCTTCCTTTTATGGTCATCGCTATTTTTTACTTTGTGTTGATCATCACACTAGATACATGTGGATATTTCCCATTAAAACGAAATCTGATGTATTTAGCACTTTCAAACACTTTCACACAATGGTTGAAAGGCAATTCAAAACACAACTTAAATCAGTCCAAACAGATTGGGGAGGGGAATTTCGAAACTTATCCACCTTCTTTAAAACACTTGGAATCCTACATCGCCTATCTTGTCCTCATACAAGCGAACAAAATGGCTTTGTTGAGAGACGACACCGTCATGTGGTAGAAACCGGTCTAACCCTTCTCGCACAATCTGGTGTTCCAAATCACTTTTGGAACTTTGCTTTTGAAACCGCCACATACTTAATAAACCGCATGCCTTCTCGTACCTCATCCCACATCTCTCCTTTTGAACATCTTCTCAAACGAAAACCAGATCTTTCTTTTTTACGTGTCTTCGGGTGTCAATGTTTTCCTCATCTTCGTCCATACAATCCACACAAAATGGATTTCCGTTCATTACCATGTGTCTTCTTAGGATACAGTCCCTCTCATCATGGATATCAGTGTCTTGATCCTACCACAAATCGCATTTACATAGCCCGACATGTTCGATTTAATGAAACATCTTTTCCTTTTCTTCAATCATCCTCTCCTCCATCTACCCCATCCTCTCCTGACCCTTATTTTTCCTCCTATCCCTTACCTACACCAATTGACCAGCCACTCTCTTCCGCACCCAACCAACAATCTCCACCACCAACTTCAAATCCAACTGCCTCACCCACCACCTCAAACCAACCTGAATCAGTCCAACCACCCTCTAACACGGCTGAAACAAACAAATCATCTATAGGCGACCCTCCTATTATCACCTATCAGCGTCGCTCATCTACAACTACTCAACCTACTGTCCCAGCCTATCAAAATTATCAAAATCCAGTCCAAACTACATCTTCCACCACCACACCCGATCCACCACCACCTCAGCCTTCTACCCAAACCCAATCCACCTCAATACCTAGTATAACTGACACCCAACATCGCCCCCGACCCCCAAATTTACGACAAAACCCTAAGCAAAAAACACCTCACAATGCCTCTGCTTTTCACACTTCTATTGATTCCTCCTCAACCGAACCATCCACCTTTTCCATTGCCAACAAAAGTCCTCAATGGCGCACTGCCATGACAGAGGAATACAAAGCTCTAATGAGAAACGGTACATGGACTTTAGTACCACCAGTTCCTAATGCTAACGTTGTTGATTGTAAATGGGTATACAGGTTGAAACATGATGAACATGGGAATATAAAACGGTATAAAGCCCGTTTAGTTGCAAAAGGCTTTAACCAACAACCGGGCATTGACTATCATGAGACATTCAGTCCAGTGGTGAAATCCACCACGGTTTGGGTGGTTTTGTCACTTGCTGTTACACGGCAATGGCCTCTCCGCCAATTAGATGTTCAGAACGCCTTTCTTCATGGTGATCTCAAGGAAACCGTGTACTTGAGACAACCACAAGGTTTCATCGATCCACAAAAGCCACAACATGTCTGTCTACTTCACAAGTCCCTGTATGGCCTCAAACAAGCTCCGAGAGCCTGGTTCAATCGTCTTTCCGGTATCTTATTACAGCTTGGGTTTCACGGTTCCAAAACAGATCCCTCTCTGTTCATTTATTCCCATAATGGTCACTTACTATATATGCTTGTATATGTGGATGACATAATCCTCACTGGCAACAATTCACAGCTCATTGACCACATTGTTCAACGGCTGAGCAATATCTTTGCGATCCAAGACATGGGTCGGTTATCATACTTTTTGGGCGTTGAGGTCATTTTTAAGGGACATGATCTGATTCTCTCACAAAAAAAATATATTGCTGACATCATTCAGAAAGCAGGTCTCTCTCAGTCAAAACCGGTTGACTCCCCTATGGTTCCTAACTCTGAATTGGCTCTTGGTGATAGTCCTTTATTTGACAATGCAGTGAAATTTAGACAAACCGTTGGCGCTTTGCAGTATCTCACTCTTACCAGACCTGACATAACCTTTGCGGTGAACAAAGTTTGTCAATTTATGCACTCTCCTACAGATAATCATTGGTCAGCCGTCAAAAGAATTCTTCGGTATTGATGTCCTCGAAAGTGGTCTAAGAAAATAACTATAAACACTAACCTAGACTCAACTTAATTACAACGAGTTAAAACCGAAAATCCTAAACTAAACCACTACGACAGGCAAGTGTACCTATCAATTGTAGAATAGCTAACGAAAGTCCGGATATCGAACCCACGAGACACTGACTTAACAAAATAAAATTAGAAAATGATTAAAACAAATAGGGGGGTTTTGAATAAAAATGACAATTCAATTAAACTAATTACCCTAATTAAATTAGAAAAGGCAGATTCAACTAATAGTTAAACCCTAAAACAAATTAATGATTTTAATTAAAAGAAATGGTTTACAATTTTAGAAAAACCTAAATGAATGAGAAAAACTCTACTTAGGTAGAATTCCTGTTTGTTATTATTGACACTATTGACTTTGTTTGATATGATGGAACTAGGATCTTAAACAACAAAATATAAGTGACTTAATGGATTTTGGATTAATTACCAAATATAACCAAATAAGAAAACCTAATCTTGCACTAAACACACTAGTTAATTGAATCACCTCCCGGATTTTTCCAATAACACTTATGTACTCAAATGAACAAGTCACATTCCTGATTTTCTTATTCCAATACACCAAAGATGCAAGGAGTAATCTTAGAATGTCTAATTTGACACGAAATGACAATAACACTAAGTATTTCAATTAACCAACCCTCTCGGGTAATTATCATGAAAACCCTAATGCTAAAGATCACCCGACAAGTCTATCACCTTCCGGATTTCTAAACTTAGATACACAAAGAACCCTAAAAACATCAATTATATCTTTTCCTATGGCTAGTGATATCAAACAAGCCACAAACTAGTCATAACACTAAGTCGATGACCTAATACGTGTCTAACACCGAAAGACATTCAATAAACAAGTATGGAACATGATATAAACTGATATAATCAAGATTAGATATGCAAAACTCATCAAAATGACACAATAAGATCTGTTACAAAAGTGTTTTCCATCATAAATCTAAACAATAGTCAATAATCATCAATAATCATTCAAACATTCATTCTAACCTAAGTAGAATCAAACTATTAGCCTACTAACATCATCATCAGTCAAGAAATCCCAGAAATATCATAACAAAATGAAATATAATACTGAAAATTAAGAACAATTGAGAACAAAGATTGACCAAGATGATATCACATAAAATCCAAGCTTTCTAGCCCTCCAATGCTTCCCAAATGCTTCCTCAAGCTCCTGGATAGCTCTCCTGCTTCAAAAATGGTCGAGAATGATGAATGAAACGGCTGGGGAGCGTTTCCTATTTAATCTCGCTTGAATCTTGACTTTTTTCAAATTTCAAACCTGTCGCGTACCGTGGAGACTAATTCAAAATAACACCGCGTAGCGCGATGTACAAAACAAGCGGGGAACCCCCGAAATCCTTCGCGTACCGCGAAGGTGAATTTCTTCCTCATCGCGTACCGCGATGACGTCATAATCATTAAAACTTGTCTTTTTCTCTTGATTTCAACCGGGGCTCGATTCCTTCGGGTTTCGAACTCGATTTCCGCTCATTTCATTCGACAAGCCTGTAAAAACAATAAACATGTAAAAAGAATCTAAAAATAAACAAAAAACGACATATTTACGACTTAAAATCAACTAAAAACTATTTAAAAACCGGATGTGTTTTACAACCCATCAAAAATACCCACACTTAAACATTTTTCGTCCTCGAAAAAGAATTGCAATGGAATCACAATCAGCAATTTAGTTTAAACTCAAAATTTTAAACACATACGCATTAACCACGATTGTCAGTATAATATATCCATTTAAACCAACAACTGATATATAGGTTCCCTAATCTTGATTCATTATGTTAAAATGATTCAATCAACTATAGGTATTACACTCAAGTCATATAGATCAACTTAATCCTGATAAAAGCTTTCAATTTACCATTACATTCGAACAACCCAAATGAATTTAAAAATCAAACCTTAGATGGAATGGATGAAGGTATGGGCATTTTGCTTATAAATTAATGAGCCTAACTTAGTGGTGTTTCACTCGGTTGCCATCCGGGGTATGACACATAAGCTGCAGCTCTTATTTTATTTTTTTTTATTATTTTTTTTTCTGCAAGCTCAGCCCATTTAGTGGATTGATGGATGATGTTTCTTTTAATCAGGCGCCATAAGTCTCGAATTTATTTTCATAAAAAGAAAAAATATGTGCTAGATTTAATTTTAAAAACATTAAATTGTTTGTTTGCAAAAGTTCCTCTAATCACAATTAAACAGTTTCAGAATCCCCATATTTCCTAAGGCAAAACCTATTAGCATCATGAAAATTAAGTAAATTATATCAATACTAGAGAACCTTTCTATCAGTTAGGCCTACTAACATATCCCAAATTAGATGCGTAGTTTTAAACTTTTAAGAAAAACATAAAATTCCTGATTATACTATCATTTTCCATTTTAATTGCAAAACCTAATTCAAAGACTTTTTACAAAATTATATACAATATTTACAATTTAATCTAGAAAATTTAAAAATTCAAACTCAATTTACAATTAAACAACTAAAAACCTAAATAAAAATGAAAAAAAACAAAAATAAAGAAAAGAAAATAACAAATTTGGAAAAGACTTAGCTGATTTCATGTAACAGCCGTGCATGTCAAATCCAGAATAACACAATTGTATAGCATTCCATTCGCGATCGGGTTATTTGTAAGCTTGTTGATTGCCTTTCTACTACAATATATAAGTTATCACTACCCAACTGATAAGGGTAATTCAAACCAAACTGCAAATGAAGCTCTAAACAATCCAAACAAGATTAACTATATAAAAGAAAAATTAAAAATAAAAGACTCAAACCTAACTAAAACTGACTTGATTATTTAAAAATGACTCAAATTTAAAAATGAAAATCTTTTTGAATTTTTACTAATTATTTTTTTTTTTCAAATTTACTAAAAAAAAAATTTACAACTTATCTACTAAAATTTTAAAAATTTACAATTTTACACAAATCTCATACCCACACTTAAAATCACACATTGTCCTCAATGTGGAATATGAAATAATCAATAATTCAGCAAAAATATACAATTTACAACAATTACAACTTCCCTGATACGTGACAATTCCTCATAAGTCTTATCAACCGCCATCAAATCCAATTGCAATAACAAATAATTCCAACTTTGCATTCTGAACATTCACTATGAATATGGCAATCTACTAACACTCACAACAAACCATCAACATATACATTGATAATAATAAAAGAAAAACTGTACAAATGACAATCAACCATAACAACCATAAAATATATACAACCAGTAATCAAAATACATCTAAGTTCAACATAAAGTATCCAAATATATACAGACCATGAAGATAAAAACAAAAATAAAGAAAAATACAAAAGATACAACTGCTACTGCTAAAATACTGAAATCTAATCATGAGGCTCATCAGCATCTCCTCCTGGCTGCTGGGGCTGATCCGGAGCTCTAAACCACTCAGGAATCTCAACCCCTAAGTGTGTAAAAAGAAGGCGCATCATCTGAGCCAGCCTCTGGTGCTCCTCCCAAAGACTCTCTAAAGTAATGCGGGGAGGACGAGGCTGACGAAGGGGAAATATCTGTGGAGGCCTCTCTACCCTATGTAAAATCCTCTGTCGCTCCGGTGGCACCTGCCTCTGCAGAACCTCAACATCCGGGGCTATCTCTGGTGCAGGCCTAGCTGGCATCCAAGTGGGTGGATCTGTCATAGTGCACATGCCAGCTAGCCTCATATCATCCAAACTATATCGCCCCGTCTCGGGTCCCTCAGTCAAAAATCGGCGTGGGAATCTGTTAAAGACTCCCTGCCTAAAAGCGATCCTCCCAATATAGGGCCCAAGATCCAATCTAGACGTCGCCCCTCCACGGCGAATCCTCGCGAATGATGACAATAAAATGCAGGCGAGGTTAGCCGGACGACGGCTAATCATGCTGTACATACAAAACAGGTCCAGTTGGTTGCACTTCTCTGCACCGGCCCTGCGACCGATGAGAGTGCAACTAACCATCCTGTGGACATATCGAATGAGTGGATCACGAATCGAGGACTCGATAATCGCACTCGTAAATGGTCCATCAGCTATGGACGTCCAAAACTCCTCCAGCTGCCTCTCTGTAATGCCCAGATCACTGGGCTTCCTCACCACTGCCCTCAGGCTCTGAGCAAAGCCAGGCTCTCTCACCTGCTCTGCTGTGTAAAATCCCGTCGCAATCGCGAACTGCGGGATACTCATCGAAAATGTACGTCTGCCTAAGGCAAACGATACAGCAGCAGGATCATCAAATGAGCCTGACATGTGACGAAATGTCGAGTGGAACTCAACTGTCAGCTCCATGTACTGGGGCCACCTGCAATCGAGAGCAGTCCTCCACTCGTCTCGAACTATCGCATCAAACTCATCTAGGCGTCCTAGCCTCTCCAATAACTCCCGATCGAAAGTACGGTGGTGGTAGTGCTCCATCGTCACAAACCTCTCACATCTAGTACCCTCCTCTGTCCCCTGCTCGAACTGCAGGACAGTGTGATCTCTGAGAACACGGTCATCAATGGGAACCGCCTCATCCTCGTCAATAGGGAGGATCTCCTCTGATGAATAGCTGATCTCCCGAGCTTTCCTCCTCGACGAGCTCGATCCTCTGGCCCTCTTGGCCCCTGCAGCTGAACTCTCTGCTGCTCCAGACATCCTACAATAGCAGTTTACAAATATACAAAATACAGAACAATTTTACAAATTAAACTAATTCAAAACCTAAATTTAACCTATTTACAATTTCTACGAAAATTTTCTATTTACAAAGTAAAATTTTAAAAATTTAAACCTATTTACAAAATTAAAAAAAAATTGAAAAAAAATGTTAAATTTATTTTACACAATTATTAAAAATATTTTACAAAAAATTATTTACAAATTACAAATTATTTACAAAATGTTACAAGATCAAGACTAATTTTAAATATTTACATATGTATACTAATAATGAAAACAAAAATTTTAACAAAAAAAAATTATTTACAAAATTTTTACAAAAATCTAAAATGTTAACCTATTTTACAAAATTTATATATGTACAATAATATACTATAAATTAAATTTTATTTACAAAATTAATATACAAAAATTTCTTGTTTACAACATTCGAATATACTGGGTTCCGGAATCCATCGCGTAGCGCTAAGGGTTGGTTCGCGGTACGCGGCCCAATTTCAAACTCAGAGAAATCGATCTTCTTTCTACGCGACAATCCGAACCCAAATTCGTTCTCAACATTACACAAATCAATCCTTAGTTCTGAAATCTATCTATATCTACACAAATTACAAACTATCCTAGATCTAAAACCTAAAAATTGATAAAGAAAAAGAAAAAGAAAAACTATACCTATTCGCGATTCGGTGGTTGGTGGTGTGGTGATCCGAAGAACCAGAGATGATGATGGTGATGGTGCGGCGGAGATTGTGGCGCACAGTGGTGATGGTTTCAACGGCGGTGACTGGTGGTAGCGCGATGGCACCGGTGGTGATCGACGGAGGTAACGGTGGTGAAGGGGGTTTCACAGTGGTGTAGTGGTGATGCTACGGTGGAGTTACGGCGGTGGTGTGGTGGTTAGTGGTGGAGATCGGTGGTAGAGAAGTGGGGTATCGGTGATGATGATGGTGTGAATCCGGTGGTAGAGGGGTGGTGGTGGTGGGGCTACGCGAAGAAGATAAAACCCTTTTATTATATTTTTTTTTCTTTCCCGAAATCCTCCGCGTACCGCGGAGAGTATCTTGGACTCACCATCGCGTACCGCGAAGAGTTTCGGAGCTTTTCGAATTTTGCTCTCTTTACTTAGTAAAAATGAATTAAAATAAAGTTAAATTAAATAAATAATAAAAAAAAACTAACCTAATCAAAGTTAAAAATTCTATATTAAATAATAAAAATTTCAAATAAAACAAAATAAAAACTACTTAAAATTAATAAAAATTTTATTCTAATTATTTACAAAACTAAAATTAATTACCTAAAATTTACAATCTCAACTCAATCGAGCTATGATGCGACTAGAATTTCGGGTTTAAAATATGGGTAGACGTTATAGACGAAAACCGTATTGAATACCCACACTTAAACCTGAATTAGTCCTATCGAAGAACACGAAAACACAAACACGGAAAAACAACGCAACCTATATTACAAACTCTACAAATCAGGCACTATTCTCACTTACGCAACTCAAGGAGTGCTACCTCCTTCTCAGTACCGATCGGTCCTCCGATGTATAGCTTCAAACGATGCCCGTTAACCTTCCATGTCCGACCTTCTGATTCAAGCTCAACTGCTCCGTGTGGAAAGACTTCATGCACAACAAACGGTCCTTTCCATTTGGACTTCAACTTACCTGGAAATAACCTGAGCCTCGAATCATAAACTAGCACCTGATCACCCTTCCTAAATTCCTTCACTCCTCTCAACTTACGATCGTGCAACGCCTTCGTACGTTCTTTATAACTCCACGATCGTGCGTACGCCTCGTCACGCAACTCCTCTAACTCATGCAACTGCAGAAACCGATTCTTCACAACACTCGGCAAATCAAGATTCACACTCTTCAACGCCCAAAACGCCTTATGCTCTAACTCCACTGGCAGATGACATGCTTTACCATAAATCATCCGAAAAGGTGTGGTCCCAATCGGATTCTTAAAAGCTGTCCTAAACGCCCACAACACCTCGTCTAGCCTATCTGCCCAATCCTTACGGTTTCTACCTATCGTCTTCTCAAGAATCCTCTTCACACCCCTATTGGCATTCTCAACCTGGCCACTAGTCTGTGGATGATAGGCTGTCGACACTCGATGGGTCACCCCGTATCGTGCCAATACCTTCTCCAACTGTGCATTACAGAAATGCGTGCCTCTATCACTTATCAATGCCTTAGGGGTTTCAAACCTACAAAACAATCTCTTAAGAAATCCCACAACTCCTCGTGCATCATTCGTGGATAAAGCTTGAGCCTCTACCCACTTCGAGACATAATCAATAGCCACGAGAATGTACCGATTCCCTCGGGATGAAGGGAACGGTCCCATGAAGTCAATACCCCAAATATCAAAGACCTCAACCCCCTGGATGGGGTTCTGGGGCATCTCATTCCTACGTGAGATGTTTCCGGTCCTCTGACACGCATCACATCTCCTCACAAACTCATGCGCATCCTTAAACACTGTCGGCCAATAAAATCCACAATCAAACACCTTCTTCGCAGTGTACGATGGCCCATGGTGTCCTCCAGTCAAACCCTCATGACAATGTCTTAGGATATCTAACCCTTCCTCACGACTCACACATCTCCTCAAAATACCGTCTGCTCCCTCGCGAAACAAATATGGAGCATCCCATATATAATGGTTTGCTTCAGTAAAGAACCTCTTCCGCTGCTGTGAAGTCAGACCCTTCAACATATAACCTTCAGACAAGTAGTTCGCAATGTCTGAGAACCACGGTAATCCCTGCTCACCTGCACTCACCAATCCCACTATCTCTGTGTCTGCAGAAATCAAAGTCTCATGTGGGAATGTGTCTCCAATCATCTCCTCATTCATCTTCTCCCGAGCAGGATCCTCCAGCCGCGACAAATGGTCGGCTGCAACATTCTCAGCTCCTTTCTTATCCTTAATCTCTATGTCAAACTCAGAAAGGAGGAGAATCCACCGAATCAAACGAGGTTTTGCGTCCTTTTTCGCGAACAAGTATCGCAAGGCCGCATGGTCGGTGTAAACAATGGTCTTGGAAAGAACAAGATAAGACCTAAACTTATCGAACGCATACACGACCGCTAACAACTCCTTCTCCGTAGTCGTGTAATTCTCCTGAGCATCATCTAAGGTCTTACTTGCGTAGTAGATCGGATGAAAATGCTTATCTTTCCGCTGACCAAGCACAGCCCCAACTGCAAAATCACTAGCATCGCACATCAACTCGAAAGGAAGGCTCCAATCGGGGGCTATCAGAATAGGAGAACTCACCAATTTCTCCTTCAGAAACTCAAACGCTCTCATGCACTCCTCACTAAACTCAAACTCCACATCTTTCTCCAAAAGTCTGGTCATCGGTCGGGTAATCTTAGAAAAGTCTTTAATGAAACGCCTATAAAACCCTGCATGACCTAGAAAACTACGAACCGCTCTCACGTTCGTCGGTGGTGGGAGTTTACTAATCGTCCATGAACACTTCTCCCAGTTCAGCATCAGATTAGTCTCCACACATCTAGCAAGCATCCTATCCAAATTCTGCAAACAATGATCGAACGAACTTCCAAACACTGAAAAATCGTCCATGAACACTTCCATGGAAGTCTCGATCATATCCTAAAATATAGCCACCATACATCTCTGGAATGTGGCTGGAGCATTACATAACCCAAACGGCATACGGCGATACGCAAAGGTACCGTATGGGCATGTAAACGTGGTTTTCTCCTGATCCTCTGGTGCTATGGGGATCTGGAAATAACCTGAAAAACCATCAAGAAAACAGTAAAACTGTTGTCCTGACAACCGCTACAAAACGAAGGGTGTATGCCCTTTATGTCCATCAACTTCCACGCAATCGCCTGCTTATTGGTCTTAAGCACCTCAATCAATCTCGACTTCTCCTCCTCCGTCAATAAAGATGAAATAATGACGGGCAAATCAGAATCACCATCCAGAAATGCATACTCCAAATGAGATGGCAACTCCTTAAGCTCTAGGGATGGTGGTGCCTCAACAGATGGTCTCTCAACCGGATCTGTACTCTCAAAAACCTCAAAAGCAGTCGGGTACTCAGGAGGCTTACTAGCCAGACTGCTCGGAATGTGCTCAGAAGAAGCATCAATCTCAACAGCCTGGTTCTCCTCACCCAGGTCTTGATCTTTCAATAAATCAGATCCAGAGATGTAATCTAGACAACGATCTATGTAAGGAATGAAAGAATCAAGAAAATAAACTGAATCATCCTGACCGTTCGAATGCTTCATTGACTTCCTCACGTCGAATGTAACATTCTCCTCACCCACACGAAATGTAATCTTACCTTCAAACACATCTATCATTGCCTTAGCAGTGCGTAGGAAAGGACGTCCCATAATGAGCGGGACTCGGTCATCGGCCTCCATGTCCAGAATGACAAAATCCGCGGGGAATACAAACTTATCAACCTTTACCAAAACATTCTCCACAATTCCCCGTGGATACTTGACCGATCGGTCGGCCAAAGTGATGCTCATGCGCGTCGGAGATGGGTCTCCAAGGTCTAGCTTCTGATAAGTCGAATATGGCATCAAGTTAATGCTAGCACCCAAGTCAGCCAACGCGTGGTTCACAGAAGAACTGCCAAATAAGCAAGGGATAGTGAAAACCCCTGGATCATCGAGCTTCCCGGGCAGTTTGTTCTGGACCAACGCAGAACATCGAGCTCCTAATGTGACTGTAGAAAGTGACTCCAGCTTCTTCTTGTTAGACAGAAGATCCTTCAAGAATTTAGCATATTTGGGCATATGCTGGAGTGCTTCTACAAACGGGAGGTTAATCTTAAGCTGCTTGAACATCTCTAAGAAATGTCCATACTCCTGTGCATACTTCTGCTGTAATGCACGTGCTGGATATGGAAGCCTGCTTATATCAACCTCGGGAGTCCTCTTCTCTTCCATCTTCTTCTTCTCTGCCTCAACTCCCTTCTTCTCAACTGAAGAATCTCCTATTGGTGCTGTACTTGCTGGGCCTAGCCTCTGGTGCACCCTATCAGGAGTCTCCAACTCTATCTCCTCGTCAACCGGTTCCTCTACATCGACATCCGGTGACTTCTCCACCTCCTTCTCACCTCCACGACCACTCCTAGTCGTCACAGCCTTCACATGACCCTTCGGGTTTGCCTCAGTATTCCCCGAGAAGGATCCACCCTGCCTCTCATCCAACCTCTTCGCAATGTCACCTACCGAACGCTGTAGGTCCGGAAATGCTGACTGTTGATTCCTCAGCAATGTATCATGCTCCTGAAGCTTCACTTGTGTGTGTTGATCTTTGGCAATCAACTGCTGTAGCATCTGCATTTGTTGCTTGAGCATGTCCTTCACTTCTGGGTCACCACTGCTGCTTGGACCCGCTCCTGAATTCTCATTCGCTGCCTGATTCTGACGTGGTTGGTAGGAGTTGTTACCACGCCAGTTGTTGTTGGAGTTTCGCCAATTCGAGTTAGGATTCCAATTAGGATTGGGATTGGAATTAAAGTTGGAAGTGAAAGGCTTGTTCCAACCAGAATTAATGGAATCTAACTGCTCCTGATCAGTAATGGGGCACTCGGCAGTCGCATGTCCTCCTCGACATATCTCACACTTCTTTAGCTGTGTCTTTAGTTCCTTCATATCTCTCGCTAAAGATTCAATGGTAGCAGCAAGGCTAGTGTCAGGAGTGACCTGATGAACACCTCGAGCTATGGATGAGGTGTTGGTAGCCCTAGTGGTGGAGGATCTAGTGGATGGTTTCTGCTGCTGCTCGGTTCTAGCAAAACTCTCAAACATGTCAATACACTCATCTGTATCCTTCATCTCCATGATATGCCCTCCTGCAGCTGTATTGAACATGATTTGCTTCTCAAGTGTCAATCCATTGTAGAATTTCTCTACAAGTGCCCATTCAGAAAGTCCATGCTGTGGACATTTGCTAAGCAAAGTGTGGAATCGCTCCCAAGCTGCAGAGTAAGACTCATCGGGCTCCATATGAAAGGAATGGATTTGGTCCCTCAGACGAGCAGCTTTGGAAGGTGGAAAATATTTCTTCAGAAATTTCTTTCGAAGATCATCCCACGTGGTGATGGAGTTCTCAGGGAGGCTGTCGAACCAGGTGGATGCACGACTAGCAAGAGAGAATGGGAAAAGCTGTAAGCAGATGTTATCCTCAGAAACTCCATGGAGATTGAAAGTGTTGCAGATCCTAGAAAAACGGGACAGATGTCCGGGAGCATCCTCATCATCAAGACCATTAAACTGAATGGAATTGGTGATAGCAGTCATGATGTAGGAAGGGAATTGCCAAGTAGCATCATTGGCAAACACGGGACGAGTGACCGGGTTGCGAACTCCGGTGAATCCATCGCAAGCTCGGTCGTGAACGGTGCGTCTCACTGGTGGTGGTATCTCCTCGGCCATGTCGAAGTAAACGGGTGAGATCGGGAAAGGTGAAACGGGTGTATGTGAAGGTGAACTAGGTGTAGAACTAGAAGGTGAAAACAAAATCGGGGCAAGAACACGTACCTGGGAAAGGCGACTCCTAAGGTTCGTGTGAAACTCTTGCTCCGGCTCTTCAAAAGCTAAAACTGGCGGTGGTCCTTGTGATCGAGTATGTGGCATGCACTGTAAACGATTACAAGTAAAGGATTTTAACAAACAAAACAAAGAAAAACCTAAATGACAAGACACAATTAAGGCAAATAAGAAAGAAAAGAAAAGACTCAAAACCTAAAATACTAAGAACAAATAAAAATTAGACCTTCTAATTTTTACAATCACAATCTAAGCTAATTTCGCTATTGCCAAGTGTCCCGGCAACGGCGCCAAAAACTTGATGTCCTCGAAAGTGGTCTAAGAAAATAACTATAAACACTAACCTAGACTCAACTTAATTACAACGAGTTAAAACCGAAAATTCTAAACTAAACCACTACGACAGGCAAGTGTACCTATCAATTGTAGAATAGCTAACGAAAGTCCGGATATCGAACCCACGAGACACTGACTTAACAAAATAAAATTAGAAAATGATTAAAACAAATAGGGGAGTTTTGAATAAAAATGACAATTCAATTAAACTAATTACCCTAATTAAATTAGAAAAGGCAGATTCAACTAATAATTAAACCCTAAAACAAATTAATGATTTTAATTAAAAGAAATGGTTTACAATTTTAGAAAAACCTAAATGAATGAGAAAAACTCTACTTAGGTAGAATTCCTGTTTGTTATTATTGACACTATTGACTTTGTTTGATATGATGGAACTAGGATCTTAAACAGCAAAATATAAGTGACTTAATGGATTTTGGATTAATTACCAAATATAACCAAATAAGAAAACCTAATCTTGCACTAAACACACTAGTTAATTGAATCACCTCCCGGATTTTTCCAATAACACTTATGTACTCAAATGAACAAGTCACATTCCTGATTTTCTTATTCCAATACACCAAAGATGCAAGGAGTAATCTTAGAATGTCTAATTTGACACGAAATGACAATAACACTAAGTATTTCAATTAACCAACCCTCCCGGGTAATTATCATGAAAACCCTAATGCTAAAGATCACCCGACAAGTCTATCACCTTCCGGATTTCTAAACTTAGATACACAAAGAACCCTAAAAACATCAATTATATCTTTTCCTATGGCTAGTGATATCAAACAAGCCACAAACTAGTCATAACACTAAGTCGATGACCTAATACGTGTCTAACACCGAAAGACATTCAATAAACAAGTATGGAACATGATATAAACTGATATAATCAAGATTAGATATGCAAAACTCATCAAAATGACACAATAAGATCTGTTACAAAAGTGTTTTCCATCATAAATCTAAACAATAGTCAATAATCATCAATAATCATTCAAACATTCATTCTAACCTAAGTAGAATCAAACTATTAGCCTACTAACATCATCATCAGTCAAGAAATCCCAGAAATATCATAACAAAATGAAATATAATACTGAAAATTAAGAACAATTGAGAACAAAGATTGACCAAGATGATATCACATAAAATCCAAGCTTTCTAGCCCTCCAATGCTTCCCAAATGCTTCCTCAAGCTCCTGGATAGCTCTCCTGCTTCAAAAATGGTCGAGAATGATGAATGAAACGGCTGGGGAGCGTCTCCTATTTAATCTCGCTTGAATCTTGACTTTTTTCAAATTTCAAACCTATCGCGTACCGCGGAGACTAATTCAAAATAACACCGCGTAGCGCGATGTACAAAACAAGCGGGGAACCCCCGAAATCCTTCGCGTACCGCGAAGGTGAATTTCTTCCTCATCGCGTACCGCGATGACGTCATAATCATTAAAACTTGTCTTTTTCTCTTGATTTCAACCGGGGCTCGATTCCTTCGGGTTTCGAACTCGATTTCCGCTCATTTCATTCGACAAGCCTGTAAAAACAATAAACATGTAAAAAGAATCTAAAAATAAACAAAAAACGACATATTTACAACTTAAAATCAACTAAAAACTATTTAAAAACCGGATGTGTTTTACAACCCATCAGTATCTTCAAGGAACATCCAGTCTTGGGTTGTTGATTCAACAAAAGTCAGCACCTGTGATTCATGCGTACACTGATGCTCACAAACAATCTCTTACTGCCTTTTCTGATGCAGATTGGGCTGGCTCCCTTGATGACCGTCGCTCCACGGGGGGATTTGCTATCTATCTTGGGTCCAATCTTATTTCATGGCGTGCTCGTAAACAACGTACCGTCTCTCGGTCATCTACAGAATCCGAATACAAAGCCCTAGCCGACACTGTTGCTGAGTTAACATGGCTTGAAGCACTTCTGAAAGAACTTCATGTTTCCATGAAATTGCCACCTATCTTATGGTGTGATAATCTAGGCGCTACCTATCTATCATCCAATCCTGTTTTTCATGCTCGTACAAAACATGTGGAAATTGACTTTCATTTTGTCAGAGAAAGGGTTGCTCAAAAACAGCTCTCAATCCAGTTTATCAAAACAGACGATCAGATTGCAGATGTGTTTACAAAACCTCTATCCTTACAACGATTCTTATTTCTTAGGTCCAAGCTAAAAGTTGCTTCCCGGCATTAGCTTGAGGGGGGATATTAAGCCGTGATTTTAGTATCTATTTATGTACATGATTATTTATATATTTAGGGTCTATTGCTGTATATATATAGGGCCGCATATGTAAACACAATTATTGAATATACAATTATCAGTGATACAATACTGATTTTATTGATCGATGGTATGTCATTGTCTAAATTTATTTTTATGTCTGAAAATATATTTGTTACGAGTAGTAAAATAGGCGGGTTATCGACTAGCAATGTCCAATTATTCCTTCTGATTAGTAATGGCCATAACAAACTACCATGAATTCAGACTTTTGTAATTGGATGGGATGATAGCATAACCTACCATCTTTGTCGCCCTCACCCTCGCTACGTTGCACCTTAACTGCCTCTGTTACTTTTGTCCCCGTGACTACTCCTCGCACCTCTACCATCAAACAATTTTGTTTACAGCGTGGAAGATTTAATAAATCTTATTTTTATTTATTAGAATCAGTATAAAACAAAATCAATCAAATAAAACAAAAACGCTTCTTCTTCCGCGTGTTTCCTTTAGCTTAATAATCATGAAAAACAAAACAAATGAAATAAAATTAGAAAATAAAATAAAATAAAAGGTTCTTCCGCGTGTTCTGTTGGCGTAATAAGTTTGATTTTCTTTTGGCCGAGATCCTCGCGCCCATTTCTTGAAGCCCGTCTGTATATATACACAAACACATATATACACGTATGACGTATCGTAGTATCAGTTTTGTAAACACGAACCCGCAGATACAGAGAGACTGTGAAAAGGAGGGAGTAACGGTGTGGGCAACCCCTTCACATCCAGCTCTAAGTGATCGCGTTTGCGGTGAAATTAGGTTTTCTCAAACACGTACACAACGATCTTCAGGTAAATGTATTTCTTAATTCTTACACACAAATGAATGCTATTGTAATCTTTTGTTTTCTTCCGGCGACGGTGGCATTAATTAGGTTTTCTAGGTTCGTTGGGGGCAAATACGCAAGCGTTATGATGGATGAGATTTTAAAACTAAGTGTCTTCCGGCTGACGGTGAAATTAAAACACGCAACCGTCTTCAGGTATGTGTATTTCATACATACGGATACTTTGATTTTAAATCTGCTTGTTTTTTTCAGGTCCGAGATGGGGCAAATACACAAGCGTATCGTGTTATGTGTTTTTCCTGACTATTTTTTTTAGTTTATTGAAATATAATGAGGTTCGGATATGATTTTTTCTAATAAACAGGGACCAGATTATTTAAAAGTGTTGGAGATCGGACATCATCTTATATGCGATGGGGTTGTAATGTTTTCTGAACGAAAGCGTTAATTAGAACTTTATTTTCACATTAATAATTCTTTGAATAATTAATCTATTATGGGGACGCGAGGAATTTTCAGAAGACAGGTGGACTAAATTTCTATAATAAATATCCTTGGTGAGGAAGACATTCTGGTAAACTATCTTGAGCCAAATCACAAGTGCTGCATATAAATCAGGACTAACAAGCTCCAGTTTTCTACACTCAACATCCTGCCCTTTTTGGTCAAATGATTCAAATAATATTACAATTAGCAGTTCAGTATGTATTTAGCATGTCAAGCAGCTATTTATGTCGTTAGTAGGTATACAAGAAACATGCTAATTAATATACAATTATTTCAGGAGAAGGTACTGGACTGCTTTGCCTCCACCAGTATGACCTTAAGGCTTACAGCTGCAACATGATGGCATGATGCTATTTGTGAATCAGAATCTCAAGTACAAGGTGTTGGGTCTTGAGCTAAATGTTTTACTAATTGTAATTTGTAAAATACGGTTCCAATGGGTAAGAAAAGCATTTGTCTTGCACTTTTGTAATTTCTTTTTTATAATGTTATTTTGCAAGGGAGACAATCTTGAACCAAGAGTTGAGTTGGGTGACAAGTCAAACTGGGTTTGTGTTGAAATGAATCCTCACAAAAGGGAGTTCAAGTAAATTAACTCCTGCAAAGTAATGAATTGCTACATATAAATTAGGACTGACAAACTCTAGTTTTCTACTCCTGACATTCTGCCCTTTTTGCTCAAGTGATTCAAATAATATCATACCTAGTAGTATAGTATGTATTTAGCGTGTTAGGCAGCTATTTATTTACTTGCATCATTATTAGGCATACAAGAAACATGTTAATTAATATACAGTTATTTCAGGTGAAGGCACTGGACTGCTTTGCCGCCACCAACATGAACTTAAGGCTTATAGCTGCAACGTGGGTGAGAAAAATATTTGTCTTGCACTTTAGTAATTTCTTTTTTGGAATGTTGTTTAGAAAGGGAGACAATCTTGAACCAAGAGTTGAGTTGGGTGACAAGTCAAACTGGGTTTGTGTTGAAATGAATCCTCACAAAAAGGAGTTCAAGTAAACTAATTCGAGCGAAGTACAAAGTGCTACATATAAATTAGGACTGACAATGTCTAGTTTTCTACTCCTGACATTCAGCCCTTTCTGCTCAAGTGATTCAAATAATATCACATTTAGAAATTTAGTATGTATTTAGCGTGTTAGGCATCTATTTATTTACTTGCATCATTATTAGGCTTACAAGAAACATGTTAATTAGTATTCAATTATTTCAGGTGAAGATGTTGGACTACTTCGCCTCCACTGACATGACTTTAAGACTTACAGCTCTGATATGGGTTGTATACACGTGTCCAACTTTGAGTTACACACTTAGGTGGTGTTTGTTTTTTTAGAGGCAAAACATCTGCAGTCTGCGGAGCTCTTTTGCAGAAGAGGTGGACCAAATATCTGCAAGAAGAGGATTTAAGAGTGTTTGTTTTTTTTTCCTTTTCAAAACCTCTTCCCCATGTCACTCCCGTCCCCATCGATTCTAAACCCTAAAAGACAATCTCGTGGGTGGTTGCTGGAGCAAGGAGTGACGATCGGAGATCTTCCCCTCCACTCCCGTTCATACCTCTTTCTAAAACCCTAACCTGCAATCTTCGATTGAAGGAGTGAAGATCGGAGATCGGCGGTGGAGGAAGTCTCGAGCGGTGGTCGAAATCACGATCGGCGTCGGAGTCACGTTTGGTAGTCACGAGCGGCGGAGGAGTCGCGTTCGGTGGTCGGAGTGGCGTTTGGTAGCCACGAGCGGCAGTGGAGGAGTAACGTCCGGTGGTTGCTTGAGGTGGTGGAGGATTCACGATCGGTTGCTGGTGGAGGATTCACGATCGGGAAGGGGAGATTTGGGGACGGGAAGAGGCATGAAGACCTAAGAAGATGTTGAACCATGTCTTCTTCAAGAAGAGGTGAGGAAGAGGTTTTTTAATGAAATCTCTTCCAAAAAACAAACACTCTGTGAGCCTTAACCTCTTCCCGTCCTCTGCGCCACGCAGACAAAAGAGGTCAAGAAGACCTTTTCAAGAAAAACAAACACCTCCTTAGCTTGTATCATTTGATGAATCAGTATTACTTTTGGCTATGTCTGAAAAGAACAAATCCTTTTTGAAGATTCACTTGTCTGCAAGGACTCATCGATGATAGGGAACTCACAGGATGCAGGTATTGAAATAGAAGAAGCTAAGGTTTCTTGTATTATGTTTTTTCCTTCTCAATGCATTCGACCTGTCATCTCATGCTATCAACATTGTCAAATAAAGTTGCAAAGTAAAAATCCGCATGTCACCTGACACCAGATTTAAAACACAATTTATAGCTCATGTTTCATTTCTTTGTATACATTTGATAATTTTCTGCTATAGTATGCTAGAATGAATGACTTGATAACATTTGATAATTTCTTTGTATACATTTAGGGTCGTATTAAATGAAAAGTTATCTCCACGTTTCTTTGGTCCTTATCGTATTAAATGAAAAGTGGGTATGGTTGCATATGAGTTGGAGCTTCCCGCTGATGCTCGGATACACCCGGTGTTCCATGTTTCTGTGCTGAAATTGGCTAGAGGTTATAATCATACTTCTAATATTCCTCTACCTATTACGAAAGTTTGGGAGTATGATTTACAACCACAATCGGTGATTACACATCGTTGGGTCATGTCTGAAGGTAATCAAATCTTGGAATTGTTGATTGAATGGAATAATCGGCCTAAAGAAGAATCTACTTGGGAGTCTTGTGACCTTGATTGCTGCTCAATTCCCTTATTTCGAACTTGAGGATAAGTCCGCTTTTGGAGGGGGAAGTATTGATAAGTATCAGCCACCAATTCGGGTTTATACTCGTCGCAAGTATAAGTCTCAGGCTGATGCGAGCATGGACCAGCTGGAGTTATTATTTCCCCACATGTTTAATCCATTTGCTGAGAATAAGGGCTAGTGAGGATAGTGGGTAGTTAGTGGCAGTTTCTTTTTGTTCTTGTTTTCTATTTGATTGTTGCTGTTCTTTACTTTGTTTTTTGTCTTGTTTATTTCGTAAATTACTCTTTGTAATTGGAGATTACCCCTCTCGAAGTGGGAATATCAGTGAAATCCTCTATTCTAGTTTGCTTCAATTTTTGAGTTCTTATCAGTTTCCGATTCTGTGATTGTTTCTAATTCGTTTTTTTAACTCTTTTTGCTAAATCCAAATATATTCTTCCATTTATTATGCTCAAGACGATATTTGGTTATGTGAATGTGAATGCTTCTATGAAAGTTTTTGATTCTTTGATTGTTTCTGGTTCTTTGAATGTTGTTTGAATCATTAAGTGTTGAATGGTTAAGAGGATATGAAACAACCAATCGCAATACGTGGTGTGCTGTGTGGCGGCGAGAGGAGCAGCTGAGCGGGCGCGACCGCGATCTATGAGAAAAGGGCTGGCGAGGAAGACGACCTGTGCGCTGGTGGTGGTAGACGACAGATGTGACGACTGGCGGTGGAAAGGAGGCGACGACCGGAGATTTCGGGGTTGAGGGAGGCGACGGGAAAGATTTTGGGGATTAGGGTATAATTGAACACCTTTTTTTTTTCCTCCATTCACTCCATTCAGAGATATGGTGTTCATTGATCTTAAGAAGGATTACGATAGTGTACCACGTCAGCTACTTTGGGATAGCCTTACGAGCAGAGGTATCCCTTGGAGATATATAGAGATAATAAAGGATACGTATGCAAGCGCTAAAACCAGTGTCAGAGCCCCGGTGGGTGATACCGACTCCTTCCTGGTAGAGGTGAGACTACACCAAGGTTCGACACTAAGCCCGTTAGTTTTTGCAGTTATTTTAGACGAGTTATCAAAGTCGATTCAGGAAGATATTCCATGGTGCATGCTTTTTGCGGATGATATTATGCTGGTGACAGAAAGGAAAGACGACCTAAATGCGAGGTTAGAGGAATGGAAAATCGCCTTGGAGAATAATGAACTACGCATCAGTAGGTAAAAAACATAATATCTTTGTTGCAACTTTAGTGGGACTAACGACGAGAAGGACGAGGAGAATCAAGTGACTATTGGAGGTCAAGAGGTGCCACAAACAACAAAGTTTAAATACCTAGGATCTTTCGTACAGAGTGATGGAGACATTGATTGCGACGTGGCCCATTGGGCACACGCAGGATGGAACACGTGAGGAGAAGACACGTGCTGGCTCCGGTTAGAAGAGTAGAGAACCTGAGTGTGGAGGGGAAGAGGTACAGGGGCCGACCTAGGCTGACATGGGGGGAGCAGATCTGTTAGGACATGATAGCATTGCACCTCTCTGAGGACATGATCAGTGATAGGAATTCATAAAGACGTAGAATAAAGGCTAGAGACTACTAGTGTGTTAGGATATAGGTTAGCAGCCCTACTTATAGGTAGAATCTTAGGTTTTACAAATGCATGTTTGATTGGTTGGTAGTGTTTACTTTGTGTGTTTTGGCTTATTTACGTGGTTTATGTCTTTAAACATTATGTGGCTCCTGTTTTGCATTGTTTGCATGCGTAGTTCGTGTTTATATGCCTTGCTTTTAATCATGCCTTCTTGACATATGACTGTGTATGTGATCGCCATATGATTGCTATAGATGTTTATAGTTTTGCTCTTTTTAACTGCCATATACTTCCGTAGTTTTACTCATGCATGGTTTACTCTTTTTTCTTAATAAAATATGTCTTTGAAAAATAAATAAATAAAAAATTGAGCTATGGGTCTCTTCTGAAGCAGTCTCGCTACCTCTTCTTGGGATAGGGGAAATGTTTGTTTTCATCTCACCCCTCCCAGACCCTACTTAAAAGTGGGATTTAACTGGGTGCGTTTGTTTGTTTGTTACTCCATTCTGACTTGCCTTCACATCTGAACCATTCAGGCCCTGATTCAGATGTTTTTTCGTTCAGACCTATTCAAACCCATTCAGATGCTACCAAACAACCCCTTAGACTGTTTCTGGTTATGTGACTCCTGTGATTGAATGCGGTTCTGTGAACATTGAGTATTATTACAAAGATCATTGTTGTTGAGCACTTGCTGCTCCTTATTTTCTCTCAGAAAATGACTTGTTAAGGTGAAGTGCACTTTTTTTCTTAGGCTGTCACTTTTTATGTGCTTTGCGTTTAGGCACCGGGCGACATACCTAGAACCGACAAGCATAATTGATTTTATATAGACAAATATAAGTTTGACCTAAAGGTGTATTGCTCGTTTGCTTTATAAACATTTCCATTCTTGTTTTTTTCCTGACAACATGTAGGGGTATATTGTTTAAAGACGAAAACCCTTTGTTAAACGGGTGCCACTCTCTTAACGACAATCCCATTCACAATTTGAGAAAATCTGGAGGACCCAAGAGGACCCCAAAAGTTTTATTCTTGTAGGTTTTTCTTTTTGTTTCGTGATTATTAGCAACTAACTGAAAGAATTATAGAAGCGAGAAACACAGAACAAGTGAGACTATTAGCAATCAATGAAGGCCATGAGAAGCTTGTTGAGAAAACCTCACATGATGTTGTATTCAATCATATATTCATATGATGTAGCAAGAGCATTTGGTAAAATTAATATAGATATTGATTGAATTGATACCTGGTTACCTTTTGGGTTATAGCTTCTTTCTGTTTCTGCAAGTATTATCTTTTGCACAATGAACATCTCAACATAGGATTGGATGGGCTATTCAAAGTTGCTCAGGTAATGGACATAACGAACTACCATGAATTCAGACAATTGTAATTAGATGGGATGATAGCATAACCTACCAACCTACCATCATCGTGCGCATCTGCCCCCACCATCTCTGCCCCCCTCACCCTCGCCACGTCGCACCTTCACTGCCTCTGTAACTTCTGTCCCCGTGACTACTCCTCACACCTCTACCATTGTCGTGACTAATGCTCCACCAATGGTAGGAATTATTGTAGTTGGCTGGCATACAGACATACGCTATACCTGTTCACAAAATGAGTGAGCACGAGCTTGAAATCGACTTGTTTGAATTCTTTTTTTTTTTCCTTTCTCTAAAACTGGGCTCGGCTTGGCTCATTTACAATTAATTATTTAATTTTCTTTTTCTAATACTAGTCTCATAGATTTTATTATATTTATCATAATTTTATACATGAAAATAATTATATATATAAGTATACGCTTGTTTAAATAAATTAAAATTAGAGTAAATTGCTTAAATTGTCCCTGTGGTTTGACCAGATTGCAGATTTGGTTCCTAGACTTTAAAAATTGCAAACATTTGAAGTTAATTGCATAAATGATCCTTGGGTTTATCATATTGCATATTTGGTCCTCGAACTTTAAAAATTGCAAATTTAGTTGAAATATTTGTGAGAAAGTTATATACATGGTCCTTATGGTTTGGCCATACTGCAAGTTTGGTCTCTAATATTAAAAAATGTTTAAGATAAATAATTTGAATATATATTTGAAAAAATGTATGCGAGAAAAGCTATAGTTTGGCCATGCTGGGTATGTTAAGTCGTTTGTTGGATCCACGATCCGGAGTGTGTCAGTTCATCTTACCGAACCTTTACTGTTTCCTTTGCCTCCCCTGGTCATCACGGAACCCAGCGTCAACATCGATATTACACTCGTCGTGACCTCCAGTCACAGTTGTTGTCGAGCGGGGCTAGTCAAACCCAGTAGTACTACGTAATAACGACTTGTTTGTTACACAACTAACGGTAAGGATATGTGAGAACTTGTGATAATAGTTACACTCAAAATAGTTTTACAACATACCAGTCATATATCTAAAACAGTTGCATAGTATTCTCACCCCAAGAATTTAACAAAAACAGTTAAAAGAGTAAAAGTGGGGCTGTAAACTCACCTGAGTTTAGTAGTAGCGTTCTTCACGTGAACGGTTTAGTGCGCCTCTTAGCGGGTACTTATATCACATAGGTGTTATGAGTATGTGTTCACATTCGTGTGGGTCTCACAGGACCATATTCGTGTCCAAACAACTCCAAGTTGTTATGTGGGTCGCGTTGGCCGTGTTGACCGTGTTTGACCTAATGACCCGTTGGTGACGTGTTTAGTTCAAATGATCATTTTACGTGCGATTTGTGTTGTGTGATGTGTGTGAGCACCTAAATCGCATCCATGGGATAACTTACTATTTATAGTAAGTTTCCTTGTTAGGAAAGTCTCTAAATCAAGCAAGTCATACAAGGAATCATTTTTCGTTTGTTCTAGCATGCATGGTTGACCTATATGAACGTGTTATCACATAGCACATAGTTACACTTAGTCAATTAATCACGTTTCTCGTTTAAAAGTTACTATTTATAGAAAATTTACATCTCATTATCCTAGTCATCAATAATCCTTTCTAACATGGTCCTAGAACTCTTCAACATTATCATTATAACTCAAATTTGGCCAAACCGACCTTTAAGGACAAGTTCATTAGCCAAAGTTTCCATTTATCGAAACTTGTAACAAATACTCATATTTTAATCATCCTAATGAATCAAAACACCTAATATCATCATGTTAAGACCAAATTGTCATGTTAAACATACTACAAAATCTAGTTCATCATCCTTTAACAATTTGTAACTTAAAAGTTACTATATTTAGAAACCATGGTGCAAATCACATTTCACACCCATTTTAACTAATCAAAACTCCAAGTTTCATTATTTTAATCACACATTGTGTCATACCCCCAAATTCTCACTCGTGGTGTCAGTCCACGTGGGTGTGACGTGGCCAAGATCACAGCTCATGGTCATATAGAATGACTATATATGAGTTTGTACAATCACACAGTTTTGCAAAACAAACAAGTTTTCAACTAAAGCAGCGGAATAATTAATACATAAGCAGCGGAAATGTTTTAGTGGAATACGTAAGTTGCAGCGGAAAGTAAACTGTTTAACAGACACTACAAAGTTCAAATTTGTTTTCAAAATACATCAAATGCACACAAGCCTAGGACATGAGCCTATATGAAAACCAGACTCCTTAGCGTGTCCTTGTACGTGTCCTTGCGTGTGCTCCATTCAATTGCCTGAGAATACATGCGAAAAGTGTCAACTAAAAAGTTGGTGAGCTCACAGGTTTAGACAGACAGAAATAGTAAACATACATATACTGGGCATGTTTAAGTTTAGTTGTTGGATCTACGATCCGTGAGTGTGTCATGTCATTTTACCGAAACTCGACTGTTTCCATTTGCCTCCGCGGGTCATCACTGAACCCGACATCAACATCGATATTACACTCGTTATGACCTCCAGTCAACGTTGTTGCCGAGTGGGGCTAGTCAAACCCAATAGTACTACGTAATAACGACTCGTTCGTAACAACTAACGGTAAGGATAAGTGAGGGCTTTATGCGATAAAAGTTACACTCAAAAAAAGAAACAGTTTCACAACATACCAGTCATATATCTAAAACAGTTGCATTGTATTCTCACCCCAAAGTTGAGAAAAAAAACAGTTAGAGAGTAAAAGTGGGGCCGTAAACTCACCTGAGTTTGTGAAATGCGTTTGCTCAAAAGAGTTCGTGTAGCTCGCCGGCTAGTAGTCACCTATATCACATAGGTACTATGAGTTCGTGTTCACATATGTGGGTCTCACCGGACCGTGTTAGTGTTCAACAACACTAAGTGGTTATGTGGGTCGAGTTGGTCGTGTTTGACCGTGTCGATCGTGCTTGACCTAACGACCCGTTGGTGATGGTTTGGATCGAGTGCTCATGTATTGTGCGGTTTAGTGTCGTATGAAGTGTACGGATACCAAAATCATTCCTATGAGGAAACTTACTATTTATGGTAAGTTTCTATTTTAGGAAAGTTTCCATATTTGGCAAGTAATGCATAAAGTTACATTCCGATTATTCTACGTGCATATTTATCTTAAATGAGCATGTTATCACATAGCACGTAGTTACACATAATCGGTTTAACATAGTTTGCCCGTGAAAGTTTCCATAATTAGAAAGTGTGCATAAACAAGCATTTTTCACCAAGTTTAACAACCAATATCATCTAACATCATTATCTTAGTCCTAAATAACCCATTAATCATGATCATTACAATTAACATGTGACAAATCATTAACTTGGCAACATAAAGTTACTATATTTAGTAACTTATGAAAATAACACAAAATCAAGTCTCCCAATAACATATTTCTTTCAATATCATCATATAATCACCAAATAAGCATGTTAGACTCATAACATTATCATACCTATCAACAAGTTGCGAACTTACGATAAAAAGTTACTATTTATAGTAACATTCATGAAAATCATCCTTTTGACAATTCTAAACATTCTAACACATCAATATGTCATCCTACTAGTTTCTAAACATCATGCTAAACATATCATATAGATCTAAACATGCAAATGCGGTCATTTCATCAAAAATACCCATTTTGTAACATAAAAGTTTCCATATTTAGTAATAGTGTAACTAGGCATGCTTTCGATCAAAATCAATACTTCCACACTTTGTAATCCATCATCAATATTACTTATCATAACATTTTATTATCAAAAATCATGTATAAACACTTAGATCATTCATGCATGTAACCATATGTGCCTATTTCATAATGAAATCAACAAATACCCATTCAAACCAATAAGAATCACCATGGATCATCACCCATACTTCAAATCAGTAACATTAACACCTAATAACAGATTCTCAAGATCAAAAACTCGAGATTAAAGTGGTGGTGGTGTGGCATGTGGCCAATATGGCTTGCATGTGTGCCTAGTGATGATTTTAGACAAGATTAACCATAGGAACTACCTTACAAAGCTTCAAATCCACGAGATAAAGCTTGAGCAGCTTCTGGAACAATGCTAAGGGTGCTGGAATCGATTCAAAGCAAAGAACAAGCGGGTAGGATGTTCTTGGAGCTTCCACAACACCTTGAGTCTCCAAAGATGGCCTTCTAATGGCTCTAGTTGGCTTCCTACTGTTGGAAATGGGTGTAACAGAGCTAACCTGGTCGACAATGGCGGTTTCAGTTGAGAGAAATCGGATTGGGTCGACAGAAATGATTAATCTTGGGGTTTTAAAGATTTTTGCGTGTTGGGGTCGTCGCGTACCGCAACAACTGTCCAAAAAGTATCATCGCGTACCGTGATGATTAAAATAATCATTCTGTTCCCGAAACACGCCGCGTACCGCGATGGTGGCAGATGATCGGTCGTCGCGTACCGCGATGGTTTTCGGAGAATTCAAATTCCCCCGCCCAGGCTTCGCGTACCGCGATGGCCCATTTAGGTGCCCATCGCGTACCGCGATGGGTCTCGGTTGAGCCCAATAAGCCCAATTTCATGGTTTTGAGCCGAATTTCTCGTATTTCTCGAATACGATCATCGTTTCTCGACACATAAGTGTTGTTCTACTAACTTAGGTTCTCCGGAACCTAATTGTGCAGTGTAAGTGTACTGTGGTTTGATCCGTTCACCAACGTTCGTTATTCAAGACACGTGCGAGTTTCGTGCGATAATTCCTCGAATTATCGGTGTGTTTGGTCCGTTGTGCCACGTGTCACACTAAATACAAATATTCTAGTGCCACGTATGAAATAATAATACTCATTATTATTAAAACAAAACAAATGCTGACCTGGAAATTGCGAGGTGTCACACATTGTCATTCTAGACACATGCACATGACCATTTCATCATCTTATCATTATTTGGTAACATCAAAGTTACTAAATATGGTAATACTCTCATTTAACCCCTTTTTGACAAACATAACTATTCTAGATCTTGCAAATCATATCAAATATCATATATAATAACATTTCAATATCAAAAATCCTGTAGATCTACTTAGATCATACATGCATGTGACCAAAAACACCCATTTCATCATAATCACCACAAATACTTCACAAATCTCATTAACATTATCATGGATCGTTCCTATATCATCAAATCAATCATAGAGTCATGAAATCACAGATTTAATAAGGTGAAATTTCGTGCATGTGGTGTGTGGGTAGTTGCATGTGTGTGGATTGCCTTGCATGTGGGTTTAGAGATGATTTTAAGCTACAAGGACCATTAGAACTACCTTCTAAAGAGTCAAACAAGATGAAATGCCTCTTGAACAGATATGGATGGCTTCAAGAAGTCCTGAGATTGGCTCCACAGCAGCTACAAGGTGGTTATGGTGGATGGATGGTGCTTCTTAGCTTCCTTCTAACCTTCCAAGCCTTCAATGGTGCTTCACAATGGTGCTAGAGACCTTCTAGAGGTTGAAGATGAGTATGGCAGACGTTTATGACGAGCAAAGGGGGTCTGGAACTCGAGAGTTGGCTTTATAGGGTGGCTGAAATGATTGTGTCTTGGATAAATAAAGATTTTTGCGTCTGACAGTCTTCGCGTACCGCCGAGGGGGTCCCTAAAGAGCTCGGTGTACCGTAATGAAATTCGGGATTCGAATTCCCCCGCCCATCCTTCGCGTACCGCTAAGCTTCAATCGGGAGTCCTTAGCGTACCGCGATGGGTCCCGGAAGAGCCCAATAGGCCCAATTTTGTTGTTTCGAACCGTTTTTCGCGTATTTCTCGATTACGGTCATCGTTTCTTGACATATTAGCATTGTTTCACTTGTTTTAGGTTCCACGGGGCCTAAGTGTTGTGAAATTGGAATGTGGTTTGTTTATTTCACCAACGTTCATTATTCAAGACACGTGCGAACGTTTTACGATAATTCCTCGAATTACCTGTTTGTTGTGTGTGTTTGGACTGTTGTGCAACGTAAGTAATAATAATACACATTATTATTAAAATAAAATAAATGCTGACCTGGAAATTACGAGGTGTCACAGAGCCGAACCGAGTCCGAGCCGGGGCTGGCTCGGCTCGTATGCTCGGTTCGTGGCTCGGCTCCTTTGCACAACATGTTATACTAAAATATAAAATTATAAGGTTACTTTTACAAATATGATACTTTGGTGTTATTTTGTAATTATGTTAAAAAATAAAAATAATAAAAGAAAAAAGGACGGAAATACGAAATGAATCTCAATTTTCACGTGTTCCACTAATTCCTAATTGCTAAATCATATTCTAATTCCTAGTTTCACATATTCACGTCTCTTCTCTTATGTAAAAACCGAGCCAAAAACGAACCGAGCCGAGTTGAAGTGAATGCAATTCAAATATTAAATTTCTTATGTAAAAACCGAGCCAACAACGAGCCGAGCCGAGCCAGCTCGGTTAAAAACGAGCCGAGTCCGAGCCAATATTTCAGGCTCGGCTTACAATCCGAGCCAAGTCCAAGCTGACCCTGGCTCGGCTCATTAACACCCCTACACAAACGTTTTCTCAAAGGAAAAAAAAAGCTGAATTATTAACAATAACGAGTTATGCTCTAACAAGTAACAATAACAAGGTATTATTTTGCAACATCTTATTTTAAGCTTGATAACTAGACGAATCATATTAAAGGGTTTAGGCTTAGGCTCGTTTAAGCTCGGTTCATTTGAGTTTTTCACATATCCAATCTTGTTTATTTTTTAAGCTAGGCTCATTTGGGCATGAGGTTGTATTTTTTAGTATTAAAAATTATAAATATTGATTGTGAAGTTGCAGACATAATAGATCTAAAGGCCAGAATCAGAGGGTGAATGTTATGGATTCTAATTTCCAAAAATAAAAGCTGGAATCATGGTTGTCAGGGTTAGTTGTAATCCATTTATGGTTAGGAAAAAAATTGTGATTTTTTGGCTCCTAAGAAAAAATTGTGATTTTTTGGCTCCTAATCATTCCTCAAAGTTGAAATCTATTTATGGTTAGGAAAATTTTTCTTTTTTTTTTTGAACAGCGGAAATCATAAAAATAAAAATAACAACCAGTACACCAAACGGCCTAGCAAGATGCTAGCCAAAATAAACATCACCAAAACAAAACTACACCCCAAGCAGAGTTACATAATTGACTTTAATCGAAAACCTTTCCATTCTGCTTTACGCTCTGTTCCCGAGTGTATTTAAGGAGGGAAAAGAAAGGAAAAGAGAAACATTTTTGTGTTTTCGAGTTTCATTTAACGAGGGAAGGTAAAGAAAATAAAACATGTTGTGTTTCTGAGTTTCATTTAAGGAGACAAAGAAAGTAAAGTGTAAGAAAATCTATGCGAAATTACCTAGTTTTTCTTTCCTTCTGATTTGGAAGGAAATTAAAGGAAAGAAATCCGTTCTTTTCTTCTACTTTCCTCTCATTTCCTTCCCTTTTTTTTTCTTTCTGTTCTCTCCTTTAATAAACTCGGTAACACATCATTAATGTTTTGAACAGCTCTAATCTCATCCATAATTTGAGAAAATCTTAAGAGGACCTAAGGGCCAAGAGGAGCTAAACAACGTGCCGGTGGGTCCCATCGTGGCTATTGATTTTTGAAGAGGATTGAGTTGTGGAGATTGCTTTTCATAAATTAGGTTGATGTATGTGATAGCAACTAGGGGTTTACCCGTGCGCTGCTGCGGTAATCTCGTATTGAACAGAAAATAACATAATATCTACTTAACTAAAATTCTACAAAAAAAAATATTTAGTCATATGACTCTTTCGATATGAGTATCTAATCACGACGGCGGTAACATCATTAGTATAAAAACACATACCCAAAAACTTGTCATAACGGGTTAGTCGATCTTAAAACAATATAACCATTAAATTAGAATGGTAATATTTAATATTTTTTCAACGCCAGGAGATCTTTGCCTGCTATCTATAGCAAACCGTCGTGAGACCATATCCCTAAATCAAAGAAACCTGATAAATCCATAAATTCTCTCCCTTTTTCGTATTTGAACCCCTAAATGTTTTATTGTTTAGGTTAAAAATTGTTACTACTTTTTTTCTTATACTCAAAACATTCATGAAAAAAAAAATGGCACAAGTGAGAATCAAACTCGGGCCAGATTGGAGCATATGAACCATAACAACACCAATTTACCACTTGATCTAGCAGGTAGATGCTTTTTCTATAAACTATTAATTATTTATGTAAAACAAAATTTTTTAAAAAATATTATCTTGGTAATTGTTATATATATAATATAATGTGAAAATGAAGGCATTGATTGAAATGTGTGATATTGGCATAATCGAGCCTGTTTGGTTAGCTTTTGTGGCATAGGCTAAGTTTCTCTCAAATGGTTGTTTTAATGAATCACAATCTCATTTACCACTTAAAATGTAGTGAAATGACATTAATAGATGCTTTTATCTTGCATCCTACAACTGTGTTATTGCGTTGGGGAAATCACATGTTCTTTGAGGCTCTATTGGTTAAAGGAAACATGAAGCTTATTCTTGTTTAATCCTCTTTTTCAGGACCCTGGTTTACTTAAAGTAGAAAGATAGCCAATTGCATCTCTTGCGTATGGCGATATTAATATTTCAAATGTTTGCATTGGTCAACGTACTCTTGTATAAGAACAAGTGAAATTATTAGCAATCAATGAAGGATGAGAAGGTTGTTGAGACAAACCTCACATGGCCTTGTATCACATCGTATGATAAAGCAAGAGAAGATATATTAGAAATCGTTCTTCTCAACCAACTTTTTGATTGATCCTAACCTTATAAACTAGCTGAAATTTAATCTGAATTGTTTAAAATGAGCAGTTGAGGAGGTTTTAGAGTGGTTACTAATGGTTCCCCACCCTCTATTCTTGTATACCTTAAAATGTAATGTCGGTGGTGGTGGCAGACAAAACCGACTTATAATCTAATATATATTTTTTGTTTTCAAATAAATCATACGGCAACTTAGAGGAGTGGTAAAGGCAATTGTATTTTTTTGGAAGGTCCAAAGATCGAATCTCTTACGAGCATGATGACAAAACCAACTTTATAATCTAATATATATATATATATATAGGGAGAGGATTATATGTTAACACATGTTTATTGCGTTAACTGAATAACTATATCTTATTACTTTGGGGCCCACATTAAAGTAAATCTAAAGATGTGTTTTTTTTTCTTTTTTAATTAATGTATGGTCCACTTACATTACTAAAAAAAGAAGAAAAAAAACCTAAACCTTTAGATTTACTTTAATGTGAGCACCAAAGTAATAAGATGTAGTTATTCGGTTAACGCCAGTCTTTTCCTATAATTTAAAATTAATGTTGTAACATTCTTTTAATAACTACATTTCAATATAAATATTAATTAAAATAGAGTCTATCTTAGCTTTTGTTCTGGTTAAGTCTAATTATTTTTACCTTTATACGTTTTGTCATAAACATTAGTTAAAACCAATTCCATCTGTGTTTCCGATCGGGTTACATACGATATATTTTAACTATATTAAATAGGCTCTAAGGTTTCGTATTACACAACATGATATTTTAGCTACATTTCGATTGTGTTTGTTTTTTGTTAACATTTTATTATAACGACGTAACGTAGTCATGATTTTCGGATATCCCGTTGCGATATGTTTTGTAAAATATATAACTTATCTCCTATATTATATACCGTAGTAACATCTCATCATTTTATAAATGGTTTCTATATATGTTTCGGTCTTCAAAATTAAGTTGCGATAAATTTATACATTTATTTTTATATACACAGGACGCACCATACATAATTAAATACATAAACACGTCATTTCACATGCTTTTGTTTTGATTTGTCGTATACTTTTTCCAATTAATTTTTTTTCTAAATTCATATACCACAATAGATAGAGCACAATATATCTAAGTTTAAAATTTTTTTAAACTTCGTATATCACAACATGTACGATAGTCTTAATTGTATCGCCTGCAGCCCCGCATGAGCACACGGGTAACTTTTCATATATCAAAACATGTACTAGAGTCATAAACACGAAGACAACTACGATGCCACCATCAACCCTTATAACGATTGGTTCAAAAGACCAGCCACCATCACCGCCAGAGCTTAGTACAACGAACAACTCGACCGCCTTTTCAAACCAAAAACTTCGGGACGGCACGCCTCTGTGTTTCTAAAAAGTTTCATTAAGGCATCGGCAACAACTTTTCATCTTCGAAATCGTCCGCGCGTGACGGACCACATGCATAATCGTTTGTTGGTTTGAGTTTGATTTTTTTGTTTGTGTAGGTGGTGAAATCATGACTGAAGTTATTGAACACATTCTTCTCACAAGTGGAAAGCTAGAACCTTAATTGGTTTACGAAGTAGAAATGAGCAACAGTAACAATTTTTATATCAAGTTTTGCTTATATTGTTCAGCGAATGTATATTTACCCTTATATGCCTCTTTATTCATTTAAAATTAAATGTTTTATTTACTCTTATCTAAATAACATATACACAATATTAATTTTTAGAACTCATAGAAATATCATAAATTAAGACCGTGAGTATTCTTTGAGATGTTTTGATGGATGTTGCTCAATGATCAGAGAATAATCAACAATATAATAATATAATATTAACTTAACTCTTCAACATGTAATTGCAACAATATATCTTCGTTGAATATATAGTCATGAACTTATGTTGGTTTTAATTTGGTCATTTGTTTGTACATGTGAAAACATGGGTGAAGTTATTAATCACATTCTACGCAATTTAAAAGCTTGAGCTTGAACTTTTTTACTAAGATGAAAAGGAAAAACATGAACAATTTTTTATCAACTATGCTTTTATTGTTTAGTGAATGTGGATTTACCATTATATGGCAATTTATTCTTTTAAATTAAATAGTTATATTTAATCTTAAGCAAATGCTATTTTTGTTTAAAATGTAAGAAATACAATTGTGTCATTGTGACATAAAACTACCTGGCTACCAGACGGGTATAAAACTAGTTAGTATTTGTTTGAATCGCTGCTGGATCACCTTTTGGGTTATACTTCATATGAATATAAATAATAATGATCAGCTATTCGTGTTTTTTAGTACTTTGGAGTTAATGTGATTAAGATCATTTTTGCGTGCCTACAAATATTTGAATATAGATTATAATCATCAAAGCTGGGGAGGATACATGTGTAATTGAGACGAGGTATTAGCTCTTATAGTAAGCTATCAACTTATGGTTTGGCAGGGGTTCGATTCAAACCAACCGTTTCCTTTTCCCATTTTTGGTTTTTCCAAAGTATTTTTTTTAGGATTTGAATAATAAATTTAGCAACTCCTAATCTTTGCTACCCAGTTGAGATGGTTGGCGTGAAATTCATATGTGTTGGACCCTTCATGGTGTCGCAGGTTCGAGTCCCTCACCAAGTTGATATTCTATATTTAACGGTCAAGGTTCAAAACTTTTCTCTTGCTAACAACATGCTACGTTTTTTAAATTCTATTTTTTCCATTTTATTTCATTAATTACTTTTTTACTGTTGAATTATAATTTTTTGTTTGCTTTAGGCTAATGTTGAGATGCATTTTTTTTATAATTACATTTCGGTATAAATATAAATTAAGAACAAGTGTGTCTGCTATAGTTTATCATCCTCTTAAAAACACTTTCGAGTTTCCTAATTTAATTTTTTACAACTACATGATCTTTTTTCGATCGAAGACGTTTTAATTCACATTTTTTACAACGATAAAACTTATTCATGATTTTCGCTTATAACGTTGCAACATATTTTTTTAAGTATAAAGTTTCTCTCCTATATTATATACGATCTGATATTTCATAATATCTTTCCTTTTAAACATAATGGTGTGTGTTCTTTCGAAAAATGGTGTGTTGTTCGTTAAAAATGAGATCGATACCGACACTAACTAAGTAACATCTCAACTTTATATAAATGATTTTTATGTATTTTTAATCTATAAAACCTAGTTGTTGTAGCACAATACATCTCTTTTATGTACATAATATGCAACGTGTGTAATGAAATTCATAAATATCACTTATAGGACAAAATAATGTTTTTTCCACTTATGTTTCACTATTAATAACCAACCAGTTACAACCATATCTATATACGCTAGGGATGAAATCTGGTACCGTGCCGGTACCCGTACCGAAAATACCGATACCGAAATCGGGGAGAATTGGGTACCGAATACCGTACAGAGTCCATCGGTTTGGTACCGATACGGTATCGGTTTCGGGTTCCGTACCGCTTTGATGTGTTTATTGTTTTTTGACAACATAATATTTTTAATTAAGGCTATGATCCAATCTTATGATTTTTCTACAAATTCTATTTTAAATGAGTGATTGCTGCAAAAAAAAAAATAGAATGATCTTCTTAACACCAAACGTTTGACTGTAGTCTTACAAAAAACATATCAAGAAAACTAAAAAGAAAAATCAAAACATAGGAAAGTTATTCTTCATCTAGTCGTTCTTAATCGTCATGCATAATCCATTTTCATTTCTCGTTTTGTTTTTTAATCTCTTCTTCAAGCTCCGTAAAAAACCAAGAAACAAAGAAACTTTATACATGTTATTTATCAACATAACCAATTAAGGAATAAAAACTACTAACACCTCTTGCAATATCGTCGTCTTTTAGGATATCGTCTATGTCATCTATAATTGGTTTTCTTGATTTTCTCACCCAATCTTGAGTGCAAATCAAAGCTTCCACAATGTTATTTGACAACCTTGTTCTATATGGGTCCAATACACGACCACTCGTGCTAAACGCCGACTCGGATGCGACCGTAGAAATTTGAACCGCCAAGATATCTAACATATATACAAACTTAATAAAAAGAAATAATATAACAAATATGGAAAAAAAGTTAAAAAAAATTTACTTTTAGCCATCCGAGATACGATAGGAAATCTAATAGCATTTTGTCTCCACCATGTAAGTATGTCAAACCGTGAGGTAAAATTAATTTTTGGCTCTTGGAGATACCTCTTTAACTCGGTTTCTATTGCAACCAAGTTCATTTCTCCCACATTCAAATATTCCTTAAAAAAATCGTTCCCATGATCACATTCCACGACATCCTCATTACGTGCTTCTTGAGATGTCGAATTATACTCAATTTTATCAAATCTTTCTTTGTATGTTTTAAACAAGCCATGCAACATATTCTCAATATCAACCACCATGTGTGTCACACCCCCAAATTCCCACGTGCGGTGTCAGACCGCGCGGGTTTGACGTGGCCAGGATCACAGCTCTCAGTCATATAGAACGACTCTATATGAGTTACACAAACATACAGTTTTGTAAATTAAACATGTTTTCAAAATAAAGCAGCGGAAATGTTTGATAATTAAAGCAGCGGAATAATAAAGTATTACAGCGGAAAAATAAATTGTTTCAGACACTACATGATCATAAATTGTTTTTAAAATGTATTAATGCAAACAAAAGCCTTAGACAAGAGTCTATATGCAAGTCAGACTCCTTAGGGCGCCCTTGTAAGCATCCTAGCTTGTAGTCTTTCAGTTACCTGAGAATACATGCGAAAAAGTGTCAACTATAAAGTTGGTGAGTTCACAGGTTTAGACAGACAGAAAATAATAACAAACATATACTGGGTATGTTAAGTTGTTTGTTGGATTCTACGATCCGTGAGTGTGTCAGTTCATCTTACCGAAACTCGACTGTTTCCGTTTGCCTCGCCGGGTCATCGTTGAACCCGGTAATCAACATCGATATTACACTTGTTATGACCTCCAGTCAACATTGGTGCCGAGTTGTCACACCCCCAAATTCCCACTCGTGGTGTCAGTCCACGTGGGTGTGACGTGGCCAGGATCACAGCTCATGGTCATATAGAACGACTCTATATGAGTTACACAATCACACAGATTTGCAAGATAAACATGTTTTCAAATAAAGCAGCGGAATGTTTATAACTAAAGCAGCGGAAATAATTAGATATCATAAGTAAATAAAGTTACAGCGGAATGTAAATTGTTCAAGACACTACATGGTTAAAATGTTTTGAAAACATTAAATGCACACACAAGCCTAAGACATGAGTCTATATGAAAGCCAGACTCCTTAGTGTGTCCTTGTGCGTGTCCTTACGTGTGCTCCATCAGTTACCTGAGAATACATGCGAAAAGTGTCAACTAAAAAGTTGGTGAGTTCACAGGTTTAGACACACACAAATAGTAAACAGATATATACTGGGTATGTTAAGTTTTGTTGTTGGATACTACGATCCGTGGAGTGTGTCAGTTCATCTTACCGAAACTAGACTATTCTCGTTTGCCTCCGCAGGTCATCGCTGAACCCGCATTCACATCGAAATTACACTCGTTATGACCTCCAGTCAACATTGGTGCCGAGTGGGGTTAGCCAAACCCAGTAGTACTACGTAATTACGACTCGTTTGATACACAACTAACGGTAAGGATAAGTGAGGACTTTAAGCGATATAAGTTACACTAGAAAATGGTTTTCACAACATACCAGTCATACATCTAAAACAGTTGCATAGTATTCTCACCCCTATAGTTTAGCAAATCAGTTAGAGAGTAAAAGTGGGGCCGTAAACTCACCTGAGTTTGTGAAATGCGTTTGCTCAAATAGTGTAGCTTGCCGGCTAGTAGTCACATATATCACATAGGTACTATGAGTTCGTGTTTGCGTACATGTGGGCCTCACAGGACCGTGTTCGTGTTCAACAACACCAAGTTGTTAAGTGGGTCGTGTTGACCGCGTTTGACCGTGTTGACCGTGTTTGACCTAACGACCCGTTGGTGACGGTTTTTGGATCAAGTGCTCGTGTAATGTGCGGTTTGGTGTCGTGTGAAGTGTACGGATACCAAAAATCATTCCCATGAGGAAACTTACTATTTATAGTAAGTTTCCATTTCAGGAATGTTTCCACATTAGGCAAGTCATGCAATAATTCACATTCCGATTATTCTAACTTGCATAATTACCCTAAATGAGCATGTTATCACATAGCACATCGTTACACATAGCCGGTTTAGTAAAGTTTGCGCGTAAAAGTTTCTAAAATTAGAAAGTTTCTAAATTAAGCATATTTCATCAAGTTTAACAACCAATATCATCTAATATCATTATCTTAGTCCTAAATAACCCTTTAATCATGATCGTTACGACTAACATGTGACAAATCATTGACTTAGCAAAATAAAGTTACTATATTTAGTAACTTATGAAAATAACCAAAATCAAGTCTCCCAACAACATAATCCTTTCAATATCATCATATAATCACTAAATAAACATGTTAGACTCATAACATTATCATACCCATCATCAAGTTGCAAACTTGTGACAAAAAGTTACTATTTATAGTAACATTCATGAAAATCGTATTTTTGACAATTCTAAACATTCCTATGCACCAAATAACCATCACATTTGCTTCTAAACATCATTTTAAACATATATTATAGATCTAAACATATGAATGTGGTCATTTCATCAAAAACACATACTTAGTAACTTTAAAGTTACTATTTTTAGTAATATTCACATCTATGACATTTCTTGATCATAATCAAACATTCTAATCACATGGGACATCATCAATAACACTTTCAATAACATTTCAACACTGAAAATTACATAAACCATTGTAGATCATACATGCATGTTGATTAAAGTAGCCATTTCATCACAAAATCAACAAATCGACATCACAATCAATAAAAATCATCGTGGATCGTTATAGAATCATCAAATCAGTGATAATAACATCAACTAACAGATCTAAACTCATAAAATTTCGTGATTAGGATTGTGATGGTGATGCATGTAGCCTAAAGGGCTTGCATGTGCGATTTCAAGTGCCAAAAACACGAAATGGGACTAGAACTACCTCAAGCTAGTTCGAGAGGACTGAGATGAAGCTGGAACAGTGATGGAGGGCTTCAAGAAGGTCTGGAATGGTCTTCACAGAAGCGCTACTTCGTGCAAGATGGCGATCGAGGCTTCTTAGTTCACCACCAACTCCCAAAGGCTTCAATAGAACTCCCCAAGTGCTTCTAATGGCTTCCCAATGGCTAGAAGGTGTTTTGCAGGTGATGGGGATGAAGGTTGGTCGCCTGGAGTTCGAGAGAATAGGTAGGAGTCGGCAGAAATGATTAACATTGGGTTTATAAAGATTTTATGCGTGTTAGGGTCGTCGCGTACCGCGCCGTATGTCCAAAAAGCAGCTACGCGTACCGCGGCGATTAAAATAATAATTCTGTTCCCGAAACACGCCGCGTACCGCGGTGGTGGAAGTTGATCGGTCGTCGCGTACCACGACTCTTTTCGAAGAATTCAAATTCTCCCGCCCGTGGGTCGCGTACCGCGAAGGCCCAATTAGTTGCCCATCGCATAGAGGTGTACAAATCGGGTTTTTTTTGGAACCGGTTCCGGTTCCAATCGGTTCCAGTTCCAGTCAACAAAGTCAATACCCGGTTCCGGTTCCAGTTCCGGGTTTTAACCGGTTCCGGTTCGGGTTTTGGCAGGGTTCAGGTGGAACCAGTTCCGGTTTTCCGGTTCCGGTTCCGGTTCTAATTTGTCTAAAAAACTGTACCCGTTCGTACCCACCGGTTCGGGTATGACCGGTTTAAGTTCCGGTTCGGGTTGTCGGTTCCGGGTCCGGGTCCGGTTTTTTTGTACACCTCTACCATCGCGTACCGCGATGGGTCTCGGTTGAGCCCAATAAGCCCAATTTCATAGTTTTGAGTCGATTTTCGCGAATTTCACAATTACGATTATCGTTTCTCGACATATGAACATTGTTTTAGGTTCCCCGGAACCTAATGTGCAGTGAAATTGTACAGTGTTTTGATCCGTTCACCAACATTCGTCATTCAAGACACGTGTGAGTTTCGAGCGATAATTTCTCGAATTATCGATGTGTTTGGTCCGTTGTGCCACGTGTCACACTAACTACAATTATTCTAGTGCCACGTATGAAATAATAATACACATTATTATTAAAATAAAATAAATGCTGACCTGGAAATTGCGAGGTGTCACACGAGTGGGGCTAGTCAAACCCAGTAGTACTACGTAATAACGACTCGTTTGTCATACAACTAACGGTAAGGATACGTGAGGACTTAATGCGATAATAGTTACACTTGAAAATGGTTTTACAACATACCAGTCATATATCTAAACCAGTTGCATAGTATTCTCACCCCAAAAGTTTAGTAAAATAGTTAAAGAGTAAAAGTGGGGCTGTAAACTCACCTGAGTTTAGCAGAGTATTCGTACAAGAACAGTGTAGCTCACCGGCTAGCAGTTACCTATATCACATAGGTATTATAAGTTTGTGTTCACATACACGTGGGTCCCACAGGACCGTGTTTGTGTCCCAACAACTCTAAGTTGTTGTGTGGGTCGTGTTGACCGTGTTTGACCTAACGACCCGTTGGTGACGGTTTCGGTTCAAGTGATAGTATAACATGAGATTTAGTGTCGTGTGATATGTGCGGATACCAAAGTCACATTCGTGAGGTAACTTACTATTTATAGTAAGTTCCTATTTTAGGAAAGTTCCCAACTTAGGCAAGTCATGCAAGATATCACTTCCCGATTATTCTATGATGCATATTTAACCTAAATGAGCATGTTATCACATAACACATAGTCACACTTAGCCGGTTTAGCATGTTTTGCGTATAAAAGTTATTATTTTTAGAAAGCTTGTAAAAATAGGCATATTTTACTAAGTCTAGCTAACAATCCTACCATAATATCAATATTCTAATTTCAAATAACCAGCCACTTGATCATGCTTGTTGTACTCAACTCATTGCCATTTACGTGTTTAGTAAAATAAAGTTACTATTTATAGAAATAAACGTGTACAACATATTTTCTAGCAATTTTAACCCATCAAATGCATCAAGAGTTCATCTTGATAGATTCTAATCATCATTTTAAACATAAATCTTAGATTCAAACACATGCATGCTACCATTTCGTCATCTAGTCATATTTCGCAATAATACAATTACTAAAAATGGAAATATTAGCAAAATAATCATCTTTTGACTAAATCTACTACCCTTGATCATATGAATCATCACCAATATCATTCATAATCATGTGTTTGTAACCAAAATCATCTAAATCACATTAGATCGTACATGCATGTAGGTTTTTCACTTATTCATAACCAAATCATACATTATGCATATACACACCATCATAGATCGTCATAAAACATCAATATATCATCATGGATCATCACCAATCATAAAAACATCATCAAACCCATGTTCGAACTAAGAAAAATTCGTGCATGTGAAGATCTAGTGGGTGCATGCAAGCTTTGAACCTTGCATGTGGGTTTGTGTGTGTTGCATGTGTGTTTTATGCCATATGGGTCATAGATCTACCTTCTATAGCTCCAAGAATCCTGGAATGAAGTTTGAACAGCAGCTACACGGCCTCAAACACCCCTGCTAATGGCCTCTTGGTGGTTGAAAGTGGTGTGGAGAGTGATATCAAGCTCCAAATCTTCTTCTTCAAGCTTCTAGCCTTCAACAATGGCTTCCACCGGGGATTTCTTGAGTGATTATGGTGTTGGAAGGGTGATAACAGAGGTTTTGGGGAGTTTAAATCGAAGAGGTTGCGTTTGGGATTAAGTTTGGTGATTATAGTATGTAATGATGGTTTTGGGAGTGTAAAAAGGCAAATCTGCGAGTATAGGCTCCCAGGTGCATCGCCTGACGAGGAGCACCGAAGCCAGGCGTACCGCGCGAGAAGGCGGCATCCGAGGCGTTCCCTTGCCTCGCGCGTACCGCCAAGGGAGAAGGACTGGGCCTAGGCGTACCTCCTATGTAACAGCCGGTTTTAATAATGAAATGTATTTGAAATAAACGTTAATTGAATGATTTTGATTGATGTAATTTGAAAATATGTGAGAAATTATGAATGTGGGAGAAAACCGTGCGCGAAACGAAGTTACGGATTGTCCGGAATCGCGAAATGAAGCAAAAATCAAAAATTGGACGAAATAGACCTGGGGCGGTACACTCAGGACCAAACTCCGAGTTGGGGCGGTACGCCCGGGGCGCTGTAAGTCGGCAAAAATTGTTTAAAGATTAGATTGCATGGGGAAAGGCAAAATTCTTCTCCTCTCGAACTTATTCGACCTCCAGGCGACAAAAACTCAATTTTTAGCTCTTGAACTTCATCTTGAAGGCTTCTAAACGTTCAGATCATCCCAGGGATCGTATTTACAAGCCTAGATCGTTGTTCTACGCGCAGAAATCCGTTCGATTGGGTAACGATTCGTTTTATCCTACTAGTTTAATATTGTATGGATTAAATTTAGTTTTGAATGTATTACTATGATTATGGGTATTGATTATTGCCTAGTTGATGACTAGGGATTGTTAGAAACGAAGAACTTGATATTTTGATGGTGAAATCTTCGTTTGGAAGACGGTATAATGTCCGATTATTATGAAGCCCATATCATGGTGTGATAACTAGTAGGACGGGTAGATTATGATTTTAAATGAAATATGGATTATGACCCATGGGTTAAATATTAATATGTGATGAATTGATGTTAAAATTATTAACAGTTATGATCATAAATGAATTTGAATAAAATAAGTGATTAAAGATCGTAACTAATATAATGAACATCAATTATTTGATTAAATGCCTAAGGGAGGCATGAAATATGATTAATTGTGATAATTGACTAAAACTTGCTAAACGTAGTAAGATAGTCAGTTATGTGATAAATTGACGTTGAGCAAGTCAGATCAATCAAGTGTGTTAAACTTGATTGTATGTGCTATAAGTATTGAAACTAGTTGTATATATGTGAATACAACTAGGTAATTGGTGGTGAAAGTCAAAGGACAATTCACAGAAGTGGAAAAGAGGTTGTAGGAAGTGAACAACCGTTTGAACCAGGTAATTTACCCAACTTACTGTAACGTTACATATAAGTAGTAGAAAGAGTCTACTTGATTGTGATGTATATATACTGATTGATTTAAATGAATGTGCATAACCAAATTGGAACTAATTGAGTTAATAGACTCTAATGTATATATGTTAAGTTCTAATGTGTTTTTGTCACGATTGAATTGAATATGCAACATAGATTGCATAAGAATAGCCGGATGAGCCGGTGTTTGTAATCCCTAGGATTTTCGATTTTCATTCAAGCTTTGTAATCGTATCAAATTTGAAATAAATAAAAGTTGAGATACTCTTCGAACATTTAACTTATGAATTTGTAGTTAATTAAATGTTTATTAATAAAGCAATATTAATATAATCAAAGTCTTGATAAATTCATTTTATAAAGAAATTATAATTTTTATAAGTCGTAATAGGTTATAATAAAATAAAAACATTTTATTAGCAAATAACCTATTTTTAGAGTTATAAAAATATATACATAAATAACATGATACATAATCTAAGCTTTTATAAAATTTCATTTTTTATAAAAGAATTATCATTTTAAAACCTAAAAGTCATAATAGGTTATAATAAAATAAAATCATTTTATTTTGTAAATAACCTATTCTTAAATTTATAAAGTATATACATAATAATAATAATAATAATAATAATAATAATAATTAAGACATTATAATTATAAAAAGGTTTTTATAAATTATTTTATGTTTTATACAAATTATTTATAAAGTCTAAATATTGAAAATAAATAAAAGATTTTGTAAATTTTAAAACATTAAATTGGTTATTAAACTTGAGGGACTGAAAATGGTTTTAGTAAAACTTAAATGTGAAGGGAAAAAGGGTTGTTTCAAACTGAAACAGAGGGGGAAATTGAGGGACCAAGGCTGTAAATAACCCAAACCACCATCCCCTTTACCCGGCTGCCAAACGGGTACCCGACCAAGACCCAGTTTCGACCCAAACTCGTCCCAAATCGATCACAACGATTTCCAGCTCATCAATCGCATATATAGCAAGGATTCGAGCGCGTTTAAACATTCCAATCATCAATTAATTCGATTGATTCGAAAATCACGCGTAAAATCGTTCCTAACTTAACCGATCGACTGAAAATTCGAACCCCATTCTAACGCCTATAAAACCCAAATCAAATCACACCCTCTTCACCCTTTATCAATTCCGAACCAGTCTGCACAAGAAAAACAAGCACACGACATCGTTTGATCGCGATTCGGGATCAAGCTTCGGCCGAACCTTCAAGCTCGTCGAACCTCCTTCAACCGAACACTTCACCAGGTGATTCTTGTACCCATCTACTCGAAATCAAGTGGGGATTAAAAGCCCTAACCTTTTAATCACTCACAATCCCTGAATCAAACGTATTCGAACCAAGAACAAATTAGGGTTCATTGGTTTCTGTATTCGATTTTAGAGACTGTATATATTGTAATAGAAACGAATTCATGCAAGGCATAACCCCCCAGCCCAGCGGTAGAGACCACCGGCTGAGGGTTAGCAGGTCGCGGGTTCGAACCTTTGGCCATGCCCGGATCCGATTTTTTTTTAGTTTCCCATCTATTTAACTCACATTTTTATACAAAAATATTTTGTAAAAATTCCAAAAATAAATTTATAAAAGCTGTAAACAAATTTCAGTTTACATAATAACCAATTTTATTTAGTTTGTAATTAAAACAAATTTAAATAGATAATTTTAAAGAAACCCATTGTTTTATTTTCAAAAAAAATAAATAAATAAAGAATTAAATTTAAACATATTCTGTTAATACAAAATCAAATATTTTCAAATAGGATTTAATTTTTATTTTTCTTTATGTATTTAAATGTATTTATGTTAAATAAGAAGATTTAAATGAGAATTAAATTAAATACTTATGAAAAGATTTTTAAAATAAACTTTAAAACATTCTGTTAATAATATATATATATATATATATATATATATATATATTACAATAAATGCTTAACTCATTTATACATTTATGCATAAAAGTTTAGATTTTAAACTATTTGTTTTGAACAAAATAAATTTATTCAAAATAATAATTATTTTTTTAAAAAGACCAAATAAAATAAAGCATATAATTCAACTATACAAACTTTTAATTATTGAATGGATGAGAAATAAATTCACTTAAAAAAAATTCAATTCCAAAATAATAAATAAAAAGGAATAATTAATATTCTATTTTTATTTATTATGAGAATATTATTGAATATTCTTATACAAGTAGTCTAGTCATGTAAATAATATTGATTAAATAAAAAGAATATCTTTGATATTCTATTTTATTTAAACCAATATTAAGTTTAGTTTATTCATATTAATAATATTGATAAATAAAAAGAATATGTTTGATATTCTATTTTATTACTTCAATATTATAAGATTAGTTATTCTAAGTATCCATTCAAAACATAGTTCACTCAAACTAGGACTTCCATTAGGATTGCCATAGTTTCTAGGATTCTTGAACTTAAACTATAGGATTGCTAAGACTTGAATTACTCAAATTACAGGTGAGTAGATAGCCTTACTTCCTCATTGTTTAATCAAGGATTTGGGAACTAGCCTAAGCATCCTAACATGTGAGTTCTTCACACTCCCTTTTACTTCTTGTTTTTGGGATGTTACACATGTCATATTCAAACTATTATTCATTCTATTATTCAATTCAAACTTATGATGCAAGCCTTAGACTTATTTAGTTTTATGTGTTAGATGCTAAGTTTATACAATGTGTTGATTCTATGTGTGTTGCCAGTCAAGCAAATTAGTACTTAGTAGCCTAGGATGGTTAGATACTATCTTCGCAAAGGCTTTGGCCCTCGTGTGAAAATGGTGAAAAGTACATTAGCAAACTAGTTGAATTACAAATGATAATTCTCGTATTATTATACTTGAATTATTATGTAAGGATACTTGTTTGGACACAAGCATTTGTTATTCATATATTCATTCAATTATTCAAACTTGTATTATGCTATGCCTTTGATACATATTCTAATTAAGTTTTAGTTTGCATCCTTTTATACTTAGTATTCAAACTTAGTGTGTAAACTCACCAACTATGCAAATAGTTGACAAAAATTTATTTTACATGTGTGACAGGTTAAGGAAGAGAAGATTCGAGACATAAGATAGGTCTAGAGACCTAGTTTAATTTAATCAAATGTTTAAGACTTTATTTATTGTTATGTTTTGATTTGAATTTGGATTATTGTAATGACTTTGAATGATTGATTTATTGAAATGAATGAATGTTTGAATTAAATACAATTGTTTAATTATTGAAACTTACACATAGCACCATGAGTAATGAACAATCTAACTCGTGCCCCAACGTATTCCGCCGTTGGTTGGGGTGTGACAGATTGGTATCAGAGCCATGGTTATAGGGAATTAGGTTATTAGAAATGGTGACCTAGACTATAACTAGGACTACCCAAATATGAGTTATCTCATATTACAATTGTTGTTTATTACTTGCTTATGTGCTATGTGTTATATATACTCATTATGTGCTTTATTATAATTGTTACCATAGAGGAAAGCCTTAGTTTAATACCATAGAGGAAAGCCATAGTTAATTAAATGCCTTGCTTACACTTAGCTAAGAATGCCTTAGTTTAAGATGGCTTTATATCATGGAGGTTACTTAGCTTAAGCAATTGCCTTAGAATTTGCTTTTAAGTGAACTCTATTCTAATCTCACGTGTGTGCGAGTGAACGTTAGTTGATAAGTTATTAACTCATTAGGCTTGATGCCTAATATTCCTTAGAGAATTTAAGCTTAGGAAATTCCAATATTGATTTTTATAATCCCGTTAGAATTAGGTTTGTGAGGTGGATATGTAGTAACTGGAAGGGTGTAGTACCGGTAGTTGGAATTCCTGTCTAGGAAAGCTATTCGTATAAATCCCCGAGGTACTGTGGGACCAGTCTAGCTTTCCTAGGGACTTCTAATGAGAGTATGATCACTTATAGGCCAAAGCATATCATACCAAACATCTTGCAAACCAAATTAATTCTAATATGTCACAAGGTATTTTGAATACCATTCCTTATGTTTTAAATAAAGTCAATTGATTTGATTATGTTTTTTTTTATATTCAATGACATATTATCTATGATTAGTAATAATTACTTATCTAAGATAATACAAATGTCACAAATACTATATATTCAATCTATTCATATTCAATTCTTAATCGATTCTTATTCTTATCTAGATGGCTCATAGGGAACGCGCAGCTGAACGTCATATTGCTTTTATTATTGCTCGACAAATGGGAACCATGCTACCTAATATGGTTGCACAACTCCAACAACTCAATATCAACCCAGTCAACCCAAACCCCGAACAAGCCAATCAACCTAAGTGCTCCTTTAAGCACTTCAACTCATGCAACCCACCCAAGTACAATGGGTCGGATGGAGCGACTGGACTGCTCCAGTGGTTTGAGGGTTATGGAGAGTACCTTCTTGAATAGTGACTGCCCGGCCAAATTGAAGGTTCGTTATGCTACGGGGACTCTACAAAAACGAGCCCTTACCTGGTGGAACAATGAAAAACGAACCATTGGAGAAAACACTGCTGATGAACTCACTTGGGACCAGCTCAAAGATCGTATGACCCTAGAGTTTTGCCCTCGTAATGAGGTGAAGAAGCTTGAGTTTGAGTTCTGGGATCTCAAACAAGATAGTGGTGAGAATCTTGCTTATAACAATCGTTTTCATGAGCTCAGTCTTTTATGCCCTCATATGGTGACCCCTTTGCAAAGAGGTATCGAAAAGTACATTGGTGGCCTGCCAATGGTGATTCAAGATTCTGTACTAAGTAGCAACCCTAAAACCCTTGCTGATGCCATCCGTCTGGCTGCTACTTTGACAGACAAGCATGTCAAAGATGGGACTCTAACTCGAAAGGGGTCCAAGAAGGAGAAGGACCAATCAAAAGGTCCAAAAGAAGCACCAAAGGAAGAGGCCAAACTGGGTCATCTTCCTCCTCCAAAAAGAACCGCAAGAGAAAGGCAAGTCATATGAACTTTGTTATGACCCATGCCACTCCTCTTCAACAATTTGGACCTGTCAACACCAATGCACAAGCCAACAAGAAAGCCTACACTGGCCCTTTTCCGAAGTGTGCAAATTGTAGTTTTCATCACCCTGCCACGAACCCCTGCCGTTTCTGTACGAACTGCAACCGCTATGGTCACTTTGCTATCAATTGTAGGGTGCCAAAAGGTCAAGTCAACCCCAATAATGTGCAAGTCATCACTGCTCCAAGGCAAAATGGAGTTAGAGCATGTTATACTTGTGGGGATCCAAACCACATGGCCAACACTTGCCCTCGAAGGGTCCATGCTTTGATGGCCCCAAACAATCAAGGGAATCAAGTGGCTAAGGGTCGTGTCTTCAACGTCAATGCCAACCAAGCTCAAAACAACAATGACGTGGTGAACGATACGTTTCTTGTAAATGGAATTTATTCATCTATATTGTTTGACACGGGGGCCGATAGAAGTTTTGTTTCTTTAGAATTTGAACCCCTACTTGCTATGCCTAGAATTAAGTTGAATGAACCTTTTAGTGTTGAAGTGGCCAATGGAAAGACCATTAAGCTTGACTCTTTTATACCTAATTGCACTTTGAACCTTAATTCTCATGATTTCTCTATTGACCTTATCCCAATGCAATTGGGGAGTTTTGACCTCATAGTTGGCACGGACTGGTTGTCAAAACATCATGCTGAAATCGTTTGCTATGAGAAGTATATTCGAATCCCAATCAAAGAAGGTCAAGAGCTTCGAGTCTATGGAGAGAAAGCCTCAAAAGGTCTTCGACTCATGTCATGCATACAAGCTCAAAAGTATTTGCGCAAGATGTATGTGGCCTTCTTGGCTCATGTAGTGGAAACCAAAGTAGAAGAAAAGAAGTTAGAAGAGATTCCTATAGTTCGTGAGTTCCCCGAGGTCTTTCCCGAAGACATCAATGGCCTACCTCCAAATCGACAAGTTGAATTCCGTATCGATCTCGTTCCTGGAGCGATGCTAGTCGCGAAAGCTCCTTATCGACTCGCTCCTACCGAATTACAAGAACTTGCAAGTCAATTGCAAGAACTTTCCGACAAAGGATTCATTCGTCCTAGTTCATCTCCTTGGGGTGCACCGGTCTTGTTTGTAAAGAAGAAAAACGGTTCTTTTCGTATGTGCATCGATTATCGTGAACTTAACAAACTTACGATTAAAAATCGATACCCATTACCGAGGATCGACGATCTTTTTGATCAATTACAAGGCGCAAAGTGTTTCTCTAAAATCGATCTTCGTTCGGGTTATCATCAACTTCGAGTTTTTGAGGAAGATGTGCCGAAGACAGCTTTCCGTACAAGATACGGGCATTACGAGTTTTTGGTTATGCCTTTTGGTTTGACAAACGCACCTGCGGTTTTCATGGACTTGATGAATCGCGTTTGTAAACCGTATCTTGACAAGTTCGTGATCGTATTCATCGACGACATTCTGATTTATTCAAAGTCAAAATCCGAACATCAGAACCATCTTCGTTTAATCCTTGAACTCTTGAAAAAGGAGCAACTTTATGCCAAGTTCTCAAAATGTGAATTTTGGCTTAAAGAGGTTCAGTTTTTGGGACACATTGTGAATGAGGATGGAATCCATGTTGATCCTGCAAAGATTGAGACGGTGAAGAGTTGGAAGACTCCAACGACACCAACCGAGATCCGATCACTCCTTGGTCTAGCAGGTCAAATCTTAAACTCTTAGAAATTATCTTAAAGTTCATCTCATTCTATCAACTAATCAAACGATCTTGTAACTGACAGGTTATTACCGTCGGTTCATTTCTAATTTCTCCAAGATTGCATTACCGCTCACTGCCTTGACCCACAAAGGCAAACCATATAAGTGGGAAGAAGCTTAGGAGAATGCCTTTCAAACTCTTAAACAAAAGCTATGCAATGCCCCTATTCTTACGTTACCCGATGGAACCGACGACTTCGTTGTTTATTGTGATGCCTCGAACCAAGGTCTTGGATGCGTGCTTATGCAACGTGGGAAAGTTATTGCATACGCTTCCAGGCAGTTAAAGATCCGTGAGAAGAATTATACGACCCATGATCTTGAACTTGGTGCGGTGGTCTTTGCATTAAAAATTTGGAGGCACTACCTTTATGGTACCAAGTGTGTTATGTTTACCGACCACAAAAGTCTTCAACACATTCTGAATCAAAAAGAGCTTAACATGAGGCAAAGGCATTGGGTAGAATTGCTTAACGACTACGATTGCGAAATACGTTATCATCCCGGTAAGGCAAACGTAGTAGCCGATGCTTTGAGTCAAAAAGCTCATGGCAAGTCAATCATCCTACAAAGTATTCAAAGTTCATCCGATCTTCAAAACCGTGTCTTTAGAGCTCAACAGGAAACGGTCTCGGAAGGCAAGTTAGCTAAAGAAATGCCGATGAATGTTGAACTTCAACTCGAGTCTAAAACGAATGGTTTATTGCATTTTCAAAACCGTTTGTGGATCCCAAACCAAAATCAGTTACGAGAACTCATTCTAGACGAAGCTCACAAGTCTCGATATTCCATTCATCCTGGTGCCGACAAAATGTACAAAGACCTTCGGGTTCAGTATTGGTGGCCGGGAATGAAGAACGATGTTATCCTTTACGTTTCTAAATGCCTTACTTGTTCAAAGGTGAAAGCCGAACATCAACGACCGTCAGGATTACTTGAACAGCCTGAAATACCCGTTTGGAAATGGGAGGGTATTGCTATGGATTTCATAACTAAACTCCCACAAACTGCTCGGGGTTATGACAACATTTGGGTGATTGTTGACCGTTTGACAAAGGCTGCTCACTTTTTACCGATTCGAGAAACCAATCGAGTGGAAGAACTAGCTCGTATCTACATCAATGAAATTGTGTGTAGACATGGTGTTCCACTTAACATCATTTCTGACCGAGATGGTCGATTCATTGCTCATTTTTGGAAGTCATTACAATCAGCTCTTGGTACTCAATTGAATCTTAGCACCGCTTACCATCCTCAAACCGATGGGCAGTCCGAAAGGACCATTCAAACACTTGAAGATATGTTGCGATGTTGTGTGATTGACTTTGGTGGTAATTGGGATAACTACTTACCGTTAATTGAGTTCTCATACAACAATAGCTACCATTCGAGCATTGACATGGCACCTTTCGAGGCGCTCTATGGGCGCAAACGTCGATCACCGGTTTGTTGGAATGAGTTAGGTGAAGCTCAAATCACTGGATCGGAATTGGTTCAAGAAACAACAAACAAAATCATACGAATTCGTGAGAATCTGACGACTGCTCGTAGTAGGCAAAAAAGTTACGCTGACAAACGGCGAAAGCCGTTGGAATTTCAAGTCAACGATATGGTCCTTTTAAAGGTGTCCCCTTGGAAAGGTGTTGTTCGTTTTGGCAAGAAAGGGAAGCTAGCTCCTCGATACGTGGGTCCTTTTAAAGTCTTGGAAAGGATTGGTAAAGTGGCTTACCGACTCGAGTTGCCTCATGAACTGTCGAATGTGCATCCAACCTTTCATGTTTCTAATCTAAAGAAATGTCTAGCCAACGAAAATCTCCACATCCCTCTTGATGAAGTTCGCATCGACGAGTCAATGCACTTTATTGAGAAACCAGTGAAGATAGTTGATCGGGAAGTCAAAAAGCTCAAAAACAAGCGCATTCCAATCGTCTTGGTTAAATGGGATTCTAAACGAGGCCCAGAACTTACTTGGGAACGTGAGGATCAAATGAAGACCAAGTACCCGTAATTATTCAATTCAAATTCTTAGTCATTTCGGGACGAAATTCCCTAAAGTAGGGGAGACTGTAATCCCTAGGATTTTCGATTTTCGTTCAAGCTTTGTAATCGTATCAAATTTGAAATAAATAAAAGTTGAGATACTCTTCGAACATTTAACTTATGAATTTGTAGTTAATTAAATGTTTATTAATAAAGCAATATTAATATAATCAAAGTCTTGATAAATTCATTTTATAAAGAAATTATAATTTTTATAAGTCGTAATAGGTTATAATAAAATAAAAACATTTTATTAGCAAATAACCTATTTTTAGAGTTATAAAAATATATACATAAATAACATGATACATAATCTAAGCTTTTATAAAATTTCATTTTTTATAAAAGAATTATCATTTTAAAACCTAAAAGTCATAATAGGTTATAATAAAATAAAATCATTTTATTTTGTAAATAACCTATTCTTAAATTTATAAAGTATATACATAATAATAATAATAATAATAATAATAATAATAATAATAATAATAATAATAATAATAATAATAATAATAATTAAGACATTATAATTATAAAAAGGTTTTTATAAATTATTTTATGTTTTATACAAATTATTTATAAAGTCTAAATATTGAAAATAAATAAAAGATTTTGTAAATTTTAAAACATTAAATTGGTTATTAAACTTGAGGGACTGAAAATGGTTTTAGTAAAACTTAAATGTGAAGGGAAAAAGGGTTGTTTCAAACTGAAACAGAGGGGGAAATTGAGGGACCAAGGCTGTAAATAACCCAAACCACCATCCCCTTTACCCGACTGCCAAACGGGTACCCGACCAAGACCCAGTTTCGACCCAAACTCGTCCCCAATCGATCACAACGATTTCCAGCTCATCAATCGCATATATAGCAAGGATTCGAGCGCGTTTAAACATTCCAATCATAAATTAATTCGATTGATTCGAAAATCACGCGTAAAATCATTTCCTAACTTAACCGATCGACTGAAAATTCGAACCCCATTCTAACGCCTATAAAACCCAAATCAAATCACACCCTCTTCACCCTTTATCAATTCCGAACCAGTCTGCACAAGAAAAACAAGCACACGACATCCTTTGATCGCGATTCGGGATCAAGCTTCGGCCGAACCTTCAAGCTGGTCGAACCTCCTTCAACCGAACACTTCACCAGGTGATTCTTGTACCCATCTACTCGCAATCAAGTGGGGATTAAAAGCCCTAACCTTTTAATCACTCACAATCCCTGAATCAAACGTATTCGAACCAAGAACAAATTAGGGTTCATAGGTTTCTGTATTCGATTTTAGAGACTGTATATATTGTAATAGAAACGAATTCATGCAAGGCATAACCCCCCAGCCCAGCGGTAGAGACCACCGGCTGAGGGTTAGCAGGTCGCGGGTTCGAACCTTTGGCCATGCCCGGATCCGATTTTTTTTTAGTTTCCCATCTATTTAACTCACATTTTTATACAAAAATATTTTGTAAAAATTCCAGAAATAAATTTATAAAAGCTGTAAACAAATTTCAGTTTACATAATAACCAACTTTATTTAGTTTGTAATTAAAACAAATTTAAATAGATAATTTTAAAGAAACCCATTGTTTTATTTTCAAAAAAAAATAAATAAATAAAGAATTAAATTTAAACATATTCTGTTAATACAAAATCAAATATTTTCAAATAGGATTTAATTTTTATTTTTCTTTATGTATTTAAATGTATTTATGTTAAATAAGAAGATTTAAATGAGAATTAAATTAAATACTTATGAAAAGATTTTTAAAATAAACTTTAAAACATTATGTTAATAATATATATATATATATATTACAATAAATGCTTAACTCATTTATACATTTATGCATAAAAGTTTAGATTTTAAACTATTTGTTTTGAACAAAATAAATTTATTCAAAATAATAATTATTTTTTTAAAAAGACCAAATAAAATAAAGCATATAATTCAACTATACAAACTTTTAATTATTGAATGGATGGGAAATAAATTCACTTAAAAAAACTTCAATTCCAAAATAATAAATAAAAAGGAATAATTAATATTCTATTTTTATTTATTATGAGAATATTATTGAATATTCTTATACAAGTAGTCTAGTCATGTAAATAATATTGATTAAATAAAAAGAATATCTTTGATATTCTATTTTATTTAAACCAATATTAAGTTTAGTTTATTCATATTAATAATATTGATAAATAAAAAGAATATGTTTGATATTCTATTTTATTACATCAATATTATAAGATTAGTTATTCTAAGTATCCATTCAAAACATAGTTCACTCAAACTAGGACTTCCATTAGGATTGCCATAGTTTCTAGGATTCTTGAACTTAAACTATAGGATTGCTAAGACTTGAATTACTCAAATTATAGGTGAGTAGATAGCCTTACTTCCTCATTGTTTAATCAAGGATTTGGGAACTAGCCTAAGCATCCTAACATGTGAGTTCTTCACACTCCCTTTTACTTCTTGTTTTTGGGATGTTACACATGTCATATTCAAACTATTATTCATTCTATTATTCAATTCAAACTTATGATGCAAGCCTTAGACTTATTTAGTTTTATGTGTTAGATGCTAAGTTTATACAATGTGTTGATTCTATGTGTGTTGCCAGTCAAGCAAATTAGTACTTAGTAGCCTAGGATGGTTAGATACTATCTTCGCAAAGGCTTTGGCCCTTGTGTGAAAAAGGTGAAAAGTACATTAGCAAACTAGTTGAATTACAAATGATAATTCTCGTATTATTATACTTGAATTATTATGTAAGGATACTTGTTTGGACACAAGCATTTGTTATTCATATATTCATTCAATTATTCAAACTTGTATTATGCTATGCCTTTGATACATATTCTAATTAAGTTTTAGTTTGCATCCTTTTATACTTAGTATTCAAACTTAGTGTGTAAACTCACCAACTATGCAAATAGTTGACAAAAAATTATTTTACATGTGTGACAGGTTAAGGAAGAGAAGATTCGAGACATAAGATAGGTCTAGAGACCTAGTTTAATTTAATCAAATGTTTAAGACTTTATTTATTGTTATGTTTTGATTTGAATTTGGATTATTGTAATGACTTTGAATGATTGATTTATTGAATGAATGAATGTTTGAATTAAATACAATTGTTTAATTAATGAAACTTACACATAGCACCATGAGTAATGAACAATCTAACTCGCGCCCCAACGTATTCCGCCGTTGGTTAGGGTGTGACAGTGTTTGAGTAAGTAATCCCACAACTATGACATCACATAATGAACATTGATGTTGTTGTTGAATAAACTATATGATAAATATGGCATTGGTGATAGGGGAAAGTTGAATAATAAAAGTTCAACAACCTATGATAAATCCAATACCTTGGTAAATGAAATTGTGGGAACTCTATGATGGAAGTACCGGTAGGTGAACATCATAGTAATTTGATTGAAATAATTGTGATTCCACAAATGTGTGGATAGCCAGAGGTGCTGGCAATTGTCTTAGATGTAAGTACCGGTGGGTAAACATCTTAAGACTTGAATTATTTATGGCTCCACAATGGTGGATAGCCAGAGGTGCTGGCAATTGTCTTAGATGGAAGTACCGGTGGGTGAACATCTTAAGACTTGAATTATTTATGACTCCACAATGGTGGATAGCTAGAGGTGATAGCAATTGTCTTAGATGGAAGTACCGGTGGGTGAACATTTTAAGACTTGAATTATTTATGACTCCACAAATGGTGGATAGCTAGAGTGCTAGCAATTTGTCTAAGATGGAAGTACCGGTGGGTGAACATCTTAAGACTTAATATATGTATGATACCACAAATGTGTGGATAACCGGTTAATCCGGAAACTAAATTGTTGAAACCACAGGTGTGTGGGTAATTGGTTGAGCCAATAATATATATATATATATATATATATATATGGTGTTTTAAATTTAGCCAGAGGTACTGGTGGTAGAGTTGGATTAGATAATATGCTCATATTTGTGAAAATATCCCATTAAGGGAAATAAATGCACCATGTGTTTTGGGTGCAAGTTGATGTTTGAATATGATATATTATTATCTAAACATGATTAACATCCATATGATATGTATGTGGATGTGTTTAAATAAGTTTTTGGGAACTTTAGGAGGGGTTAGTTACTTAGTTCATATGAACTAATTGTGACCTTATATGTGATGTTACAGGTCAATGATAGATATGCATTGGGCGATCAAATCGGGCACGTTGTGAAGCAGAACAAAACGTTATGTAAATTTTTGGTGATATTAAAATTAAACACACTGATTTTTATTAATCATAGATGAAAATGGTGTGTTTAACTTATGAAATAGTGATTTCACGCTTCCGAACATTATTTGTGGTAAAGTTTAATCTGGGACCAAAATTTTGACACGTGTAATTGTGTGAAAAGTTTGGGTGTTACAGCCTAGCCCGCCGGATGAGCGCAATTGGCTAGTTTTTCATGACTTGGCCCATTTTTCGCGTATTTCTCGATTATGATCATCATTTTGAGACATATGAACATCGTTTCTCCTATTTTAAGTTCCCTATAACCTAAGTGTGGTGTGGGTGGTCTGTGGTTTGTGTAATTCATCAACGTTCGTTATTCAAGACACGTGCGTGTGTTTTACGATAATTTCTCGAATTATCTGTGCGTTTAGACTGTTGTGCCACGTGTCACACTAAATATTCACAATTCTAGTGCCATGTAAGTAATAATAATACACATTATTAATTAAAATAAAGTATTGCTGACCTGGAATTTACGAGGTGTCACAACGCGTGACACATTCTCTTTAATTTTATCTTCATTCATAAGATTTTCCTTTGTTATGTCATACTTAATCATCATTCTAAAACAATGTTCAAGAAAAGATAATTTCATTGCAGGATCCAAGATAACCGCAAAATACATAAAGTCATTAAGCCTATCATACTTCCCCCAATATTTATCACATTTCTCTCGCATTGAACGTGCCATTCCAGAAAATTCTAAGTGGACGTCCCACTGACGTAGATGTTTGTCCACGTCAAGGATTTCTCTAAAAAAAGGTGAGCTAAGGGCTTTGAAGTTGCTGATACTAGTTCTGTTTTAATTTTAAACTTTTCTAGAAATTCAACAAGTTGTTTACACACACCAAAGTCTGCATGTCCAGGTATTCTTTCCAGATCACGACTGTAATCACTGTCTTCAATATCATAAGCAAAAAATACCTCTCTTAGATCCACAGCAGTTTTCAACATCTCATAGGTGGAATTCCACCTAGTAGGACAATCACCACATAATAACTTATTTGTGTCAACTTGTAAATCTTTCATGCACTTTTTGAACTTTGTTATTCTTTGTGGAGAATTTCTAATATACCTAATCGATTTTCGCATACATTCAACATGATAATTATGTTCCAATAATCCATCTTTCACTATTAGGTTTAAAATATGTGCCATACACCTAACATGAAAATGCTTCCCATTATCATACAAATTTGGCAACTTTTTCACCAACACATCAATAGCCTTATCATTACTACTAGCATTATCAACAGTCATGGTTATAACATTCTTTATCCCCCAACCATGAATACAATCTAACAATTCACGAGCCATATCATCTCCTTTATGACTATTAATGGGTCTAAAGTTAATAATGCGTTTAAGCATTACCCAATCATCATCAATGAAATGTCTTGTTACAACCATATGGTTAACTCTTTGACATGATGATGTCCAAGTATCAGTAGTCAAGTGAATGGCATTGGTTGGTTTACTTAAATAAGCCATCAATTTTTTTTCTTTCATCCACGTAATATTTTCCAATATCCTTAGATATTTTATGGCGTGCGGGCAACACAAATTTTCCATTTAACGAGTTAGTGTATTCAATAAAAGCTGGATTTTCTACAAGCTTAAAAGGTAGTTCTGTAACAACAAATAAGTCTAGTAAAGCTTTTTTTATTCTAGCCTCATCATGTTTCCAAACACTAACACTACCTTCCCCATTAGATTCTTTTTTAAATACCAAATTATGTTGTTTTTTCTTAGCAATTACTTCGGGATTCAATTGACAAGTAGATGAGTGTTTTGTAAGACCAGTCGTACCGTTTCTATGTGGATCAGCTTTAATATTGGTTTTACAATATTTGCATCTTCCATACTTCCGTTTAACCCCATCATCTTCTTCTATGTAAACCACCTCACAGTAACCCCAACACTTTGGTCTGTGTCTACCTACTTTTTGAGCTTTGTTTTGGGTTCCTTCATTATTTGTAGTGTGTTTTCTCTTACAACTTTGTTCCACATTAATCGAATCTGAGTCGTTATCAAGTTGGACAAAAGGGGTCTCATCAATAAAGATATCATCTTCCTACACAAACAAATGTAAACACATTAAGAATATTAATTTACAATATGATCAACAAAAAAAATATAGTTAAACCATTAAAAAGATAAACTTACTTTAGTTGAATCCATGTTTGTTATTCCTAGTATTACGTATGATGCTTTGATCTTTGTAATAAACAACCTACAATCATGTTTGGATGTTGGTTTAGTAAATCAATATGTCAAAGTTGATGTTAAAATAAAAATACCTGTGAATTCTTAAATAGATGAAAAGTTGCAAACTGCTCCTTGAAACAAAATATCTATTTAGCAAAGATTGTTTAATTTTGAATGTCGTGAAACGTGTATCAAAGCCGCTACTTAATTATTGAATGTTGGGATGATTTGTTTGATAAATATGAATATTCATCCAAATTAGATGATGGCTCTAATGAATTGTTGAATATCCATCCGATTATTATTCGTTAATTATGTAAAAAAATCCCAAAAAAATAGTTGATTTCCTTATAATAATCAATTAAATTTAAAACATAAAAACTATATATATTTCAATCGGTACTATACCGAAAACAACCGTTACCGATACCGAATATTATCGGTACGGTACCGGTATGCGGTAAAAAAGCTCTATCCCTAATATGCACACATCTATGATATAAAGTCGCGTTGAACAATTTTGTTTACAGCGATGAAGTTTTAGTAAATCTTATTTTTATTTATTAGAATCAGAACTAAAACAAAATAAGAAAATAAAATAAAAGACGCTTCTTTTTCTTCTCCGTGTTTCCATTGGAGTAATAATCATGAAAATCTGATTTCTTTTCGGCCGAGATCCTGGCGCGCATTTATTGAACCCCGTCTGCATATATACACAAACACATATACACGTATGACGTATCACATGAACCTACAGATACAGAGAGACGGTGGGGAATAATGGTGTGGGCGATACCTTCACATCCAACTCCATGTGATCGCGTTTACGGTGAAATTAGGTTTTCTCAAACACGCAATCATCTTCAGGTAATTGTATTTCTTACACACAAATGAATGCTATTGTTTGCTTCCGACGACGGTGACGTTAATTAGGTTTTCTAGGTTCGTTGGGGGCAAATACGCAAGCGTTATGATGGATGAGATTTTAAAACTAAGTGATGGTGAAATTAGGTTTTTTACAAACACGCAACCTTCTTCAGGTAAGTGTATTGATACACACGGATACTTGATATTGTAAAACTGCTTGTTTTCTTCCGGCAACGATAGCGTTAATCAGGTTGTTTCAGGTCCGAGATGGCCGGGGCAAATACGCAAATGTATCGTGGCATGTGTTTATCGTGATTATTTATTGAAATATAATGAGATTCGGATATGATTTTTTTCTAATATACGGGGACCGGATTATTTAAAAGTGTTGGAGATCAGACATCATCTTATATGCGGTGGGGTTGTAATTTTTTTTTCTGTATGAGGCATGTGTATATGATGTTCTAAATATGTCATATAATGTTAATATTTTGAAAATGTTGCTCTCAGTATTGTTAATCTGATAGAAAGAAAGCCAATTGCACTCACATATGATGATAATCATAGTTCAAATGTTGGCATTGGTCAAATTTCTTGCTCATTAAACCCCAAAACAGGTTTTAACTTCTGACTAAATCTCAAACTTCTGACTAAATCTCAAAAGCTTTATTATAGACAGCTTTTGCTTTCGTTTCCAGTAATTTTAATATGAGTAAATTACGTTTTTGGCCCCTGTGGTTTGAGTGTTTTAACCATTTCGGCCTAAAATAGAATCTTTTATCAATTCAGCCCCCGTGGTTTGAAAAACTAACGTTTTTGGCCCCCCAATCTAACCAATCTAATGGAAATCGTTAATAACTATCCCATGTGCCACTCACATGAGGGGCTTTTTGGTAATTTTATTCCTACAAAAAGTAACAAAACGTGTTTTACAGAGATGAAATTAAGTAGGAGATTATCTCAAAAACCCTATAATCTATGGCAACGTTTCTTCTTCCTCACGATTGAGAGTCAGTCGTCGATCAAGGCGTTCATCAAGATCAGAATCATAACATTCATCTATGTCGAATCGATCAAGATCAATCTTTTTGACATGGCAACGTTGCTTCTCCCTTACGATTGAAAGTCAGTCGAGTCGATCAAGGCATTCATCAACATCGTGTTTTCCAGAATCGTAACATCCATCAACGTCGAGTCGATCAAGAGTATTTACACTGCTTAACATGGCGTAAACACTTTGGTTTATTCGCAAAAAAGATGAGTTTTTCGATCCTTACGAGATTTATGGAGAGTTTCTTAACCAATAAATATTTTATTTGTTGATTTTGGGTGGTTTTTTGCATTTTGATGCTTACATCAATGTTTTAAATTGTTTACCACAGGAAACAACCCTAATATTTTCTCCCTAAAAATCAACCACGGGGGAATGTTCATGAAAAGCACTGTCAATTATTATGTTAATGCAAAGGTGGATTATGTAGACATGATTGATACAGATACATTTTCTTTGATTGAATTGAAAAGTATGCTCCAGGAGATCGGTTATCCAAAGGAAGAGATTATGCACAACCAAAAAGCAATCTGCAAGCTGATTAGCAACACAACCAACTCAACCTTAGATGAAAAGTTTTTTATTATTAAGTTTGTCGTGGTTTGATTATTACAGATTAAGTGTTATGTTCAAGTTTATTGCTTCTAATTTGGCTAAAATGGTTTAGTCAACAACAAATGTGAGGGCTCAGTCAATAATTTGAGTATGTTTGTTTGATGAAAAATAATTTTAATGTAATTCACTTGTTATCGGTTCATTTGTTTTGATTTGAGTATTTTGTATAGTCATAATTGCTCCTAAGTTGACTATGTTCGTTTGGTGAAAATTACATAATTCGGTTTAGCCAAAATAGCTTCTAAAGTAAGTGTCAACAATTCAGAATCAATAATCTGATGGGCTAGTCAAACAGTAGAAGTCAACTGCACTGCTTTTATATTTAGTTCATACAGACCAATTTGATTAATTTTGACTACAAACAAAAGTCAAACAAAACCAATCAGAGTCTACAACATTTGCAATAGTCAAAATGGCTCATATACTTTATTGCATGTAGACCGATTTCACTAATTTTGACTGCAGACAAAAGTCAACAGCAATATTTCATGCAGGCCCACCACATCATAATTTAATATTTGGTTGTAATTCACAAATTTGCTGTTGGAAAAAAAAAAGGTGGCTGTTGGCACTTGGCAGCAATGAAATTAGACAAAAAGACCATTATCTATATGGTTATAGTCCTATCATGAAGTAAAAATACGGTTTTGCCCCTCACAGCCAACCATTATATATTATTATGACACCATTAAATTAACTAACTTTTAGACAAATATTGACCCTTTAAAGTCATCAGGATTTAATCTCAACCATTCAAATTACCTAAAAACCTTCTAGAATGAGCAGTTGGAAGCAGTTCTGTTGTCTCTCTCCTCTGATCGTGCAGTTTTCCCCCATGTTCCTGATCTCACGCATTGGAGCGTCTTCCCTTGATGCTATATATGACACAAGTTTGCCCCGCTAATCATGCGTACAAAACCACTCTATTTCCTCATTTCTCACCACCACACCACCACACCAAACCCACTGTCATCATCTTCCCGCAGCACCACCAACACACTCACAAATCATCAATCGCACCATGCATCAACATCTCCGCCTCTTTTCTCACTTCTGCCAGACATCGTTTCGGTGGAACCGATGAAATCCCGACGCGCATCCTAAAAGCGATGACAAAACCCTTCCAATCACTGCAATGTTGATCGGAGATTCGTATCACAATCGCCGGTAATCTTGGTCGAAGATTCCTATCATAATCGTTGGTTATTCTTACTTATGCTTGCTCTATCTCATCCCTTTTGCTTTTATTTTTCGTGCCCTAATGTGTTCGATACATAGATAATTTGTCAGCACCGTTCGATTAGGGCACAATGAAATCGTTGTGTTTATGTGATCTTGATTCCTAAATTTGAGTATTATGAAGTTTAGTTTGATAGAAATTGTTGTTGGAAAGCAGAATATTTTCTTTTTTTTTCCTGAAAACGTATTCTTTTTCTAGCATTTAGAGAAGTAGGGTTTGCTTCATGGTTGCTTTTTGGGTGGCTTTTCTTGCAGGTGTATGAATGGGAAATAAGCAGTAATTGAAGGATTAAGAATTTACTGTTTGTAAATTGATGATAGCAATACTTTTTTTGAACCAATTTAGTATGACCATCATGTATATGTTTTTGTTTTTTGTTTCTTTATGTTTCTTATGTTTACGACCGATTGAGATGTGTGGAAAACATAATAAATTATGACCACAGGCTCATGACCACTAAAACCCTAATAATCGGTCATAAGTTGATTTATGTTTAGTGTGTTGTGCAACTTGACTATATGTTTTACGTATATATTGGTGTTTTTTGACAATTGGTTGTGTTTTGTATCCAAAGTATGAACTTGGTGTGAGATATTAACACATTGGAAACCTTATCGTTTTACCTCTTTGTTGCACGCCTTGAATGTTTGTGTATCTTTGTTGTTACATGTTTACATATGGATTGTGGAGTATTCTATTGCTTAATGATGCATTACATTGTGCGTTTGTAATTTTGAATTTGATTTTTTTGTCATTGTAATTTTGCAGTGATGACAAGGATCTTATTGAGGAGGATTCACTGGAATTTGATGATGGATTTGGGAATATTATTGTTGTGGATAACTTGCCAATCATGACTAAAGAAAAGTTTGAGAAGCTCAAAGGCGTTGTCCAACAAATTAACAGTCAAATTGAAGTAATCAAACACAATGGTCTTTATATGTTTGTTGAAGAAGACACTGCCAATAACTTCATTGAATGCAAAACTACTCAGGTACATGCTTACCTCCACAATTCAAAAATTCAGCAATATCTTTCTTCCAATCGATAAATTAATTTCTTGTCATCTTTTTTGTTGAATTGTTGCCATGTTGGAGGAAGCTTAGCTTGCCAAAGAAAAGAGTATGGATACAAGCTAGACAGAGCACACAATTTTCCAGTCATGTTTGATGAAATTGAAAATTCATGAGTCCCAAATGAGTGGGCTCCTCCTGAAATCAAGCCTTACACAACACGGGTGTGTATTTGATTAGCTTATTACTCTAGATACCTATTTTTTATGTCTCAATGTATTTTCTGAAAGTTGTCAATTTCTAATGATTTGCAATTACTTGTCATCAATAGTTATTGACTTATGGGTATTCCTTTTGTTGGTATGTTGAGTCCCTTTTTCATGTGAAATAATGTTTGCTTATATTGGAATTTATCCTGTTTTTTGCAATTTTGGACTTATTTTTGTGCAGTGGACTCCATTGTGGCAGTTGTAATTTCAACGCTAATCTGGTCACCGATTCTCTAAGCATCGTCTCTGTCACCTACACTATGGAAATACTATTGTGTCTTTATGACATAGATAAATCCATGAACGTTTCATTAAATTAACATACCCAATCAAAGAAATACAGTATTATCATTATAACATTAAATGCTCAGGTTAATAGTAAAATACCCGGCCACCGGACGGGTATAAAGCTAGTTATATGATGTTTCTGTTAGACTGGTTAGATTAGGGGGCCAAAAACGTTAGTTTTTCAAACCACAGGAGTTGAATTGATAGAAGATTTTATTTTGAGTCGAAATGGTTAAAACACCCAAACCATAGGGGCCAAAAACGTAATTTACTCTTTTATTTATTAGAATCAGAATAAAACAAAATAAATCAAATAAAATCAGAAAATATAAAATAAGAGACGCTTCTTCTTCTTCCGCGTGTTTCCGGCTTTCCGTTGGCGTAATAATAATGACAAAATCCGATTTTGTTTTGGCCGAGATCGTCGCGCGCATTTACTGAACCCCGTCTGTATATATACACAAACACATATATACACGTATGACGTATCACTTTTGTAAACACGCACCTGCAGATACAGAGAGACGGTGGGGGTAATGGTGTGGGCGACACCTCACATCCAACTCTAAAGCGATCGCGTTTACGGTGATATTAGGTTTTCTCAAACATGCAATCATGTTCAGGTAAATGTATTTCATTCACACAAATGAATGCTATTGTTTGCTTTTGTTTTCTTCCGACGACGGTGACGTTAATTAGGTTTTCTAGGTTCGTTGGCGGCAAATACGCAAGCGTTATGATGGATGAGATTATAAAACGAAGTGTCTTCCGGCTGACGGTGAAATTAGGTTTTTTACAAACACGCAACCGTCTTCAGGTAAGTGTATTTCATACACACGGATACTTGAGATTGTAAAACTGCTTGTTTTCTTCCGGCAACGGTAGCGTTAATCAGGTTTTCTCAGATCCGAGATGGGGCATATACGCAAGCGTACCGTGGTATGTGTTTATCGTGACTAGTATTTTTTTTTTAGTTTATTGAATTATAATGAGATTCGGATATGGTTTTTTTTTTAATAAACAGGGACCGGATTATTTAAAAGTGTTGGAGATCAGACATCATCTTATATGCGACGGGGTTGTAACGTTTTCTGAACGAAAGCGTTAATTAGAACTTAATTTTCACATTAATAATTCTTTGAATAATTAATGTATTATGGGAACGGGAGGAATTTTCAGAAGAGGGGGTGGATTGGAAATTATTGTAATTACTATAATTTTTATCAAAATCAAATGTAAATGTCAGTTAGCACTTACTGTTTCCCAATTCTATTTTTGATAAAATTGCGACACTGGTAAACATCACTATTCCGTGTGAGGAGTTATTTTTTTTGTTATATAATTAACAATTGCATTTTTGTTGGACAGTGGTGGTACAGCTCTAAAGCTAAAGGTAAATTTTAGGCTAAATTTAAAAGGAAGTTAGTGAAACTTATACTAAAAGTTATTGCCTGCTGTATATGTTTATTATGGTGAAAGACAACATCCTACAAGAACGTGAAGGACCATACTTGCACATGTGATAAGTCACTGGATCAGGATGAATATGATGACAAGAAGATAAAATCCCTTTAGGATCCAAAAGCAAAAGGAAGTACTTTATGATTAACTAGTTTTAAGCTTTCGATAAGCCAATGTGAAGACATTCAGCTTTCAATATGCCAATGTGTAGACATCCGAGAGACATATTGGGACCCATCTTTACACTACATAAGTAAAACACAATCTTTTGTAATTTTGTATTTCATTGTAATTTTATAATTTCTCCTTCCTGAAAAATACATGTTGACAGGTCTCTCATTTCCGTTCAGTGATGAATGTTCTCTGTTCTTGTAAATTGGATGATTATCTTCAAGGGGAGGCCTGCCTCATTTTTTAAAATGCTTTGGAACGCATTTTGAAAGCATATGAATTTGGTATAGGTCCTAGAACATTGGGATTTGAAGAAATATGATTGAGGTATGTGATGGCCTTGGTTGAAATGTGTAAATCTGTGCACCAAAATTGTTGGCCTCAACTATGCTTTTCTCATATGATTGAGATGATGATTCTATTAGTGAATCAGAATCTCAAGTACAAGGTGTTGTGGCCTGAGCTAAACATAATGTACTTGTAAACAATTTGTAAAACACGGTTCTAATGGGTGAGGAAGACATCTGTCTTACACTTTATTAATTTCTTTTTTGGAATGCCATTTAGCAAGGGAGACAATCCTGTCAACCAAGGGTTGTGTTGGGTGACAAGCCTACTTGGATTTGGGTCATAATGGGTCCTAAGTAGGGTTTCTGGTAAACTATCTTGAGCCAAATCACAAGTGCTACATATAAATCAGAACTAAAAAGCTCTAGTTTTCTACTATCAACATCCTGCACTTTTTGGTCAAATGATTCAAATAATATTACAACTAGTAGTCAGTATGTATTCAGCATGTCAAGCAGCAATATACGTCGTTATTAGGTATACATGAAACATGTTAATTAATTTACAATTATTTCAGGTTAAGGTACTGGACTGCTTTGCCTCTACTAACATGACCTTAAGGCTTATACAGCTGCAACATGTGCAGTGTACGTGTCAAACTTTGAGTTACATATCTATCTGTGACAATTTTTATTGAAATTTAGCTATGCGTTGTTTATTAAGTTTTTTTTTTTATGAATAGGTATCTATAGAAGACCCAAAATGTTTTCTTCTTCAGATGGCTTTTAGCCATGGTCCAAATTTTATTGAATTTTAGCTATGCCGTTGTTTATTAAGTTTTCTTATTTTATGAACAGGTATATATAGAAGACCCAAAAGGTTTTATTCTTGATATGGCTTTTCGTCATGGTCCAAATTTATCCCATTGGAGTTGATTCATTTTCAGCTGGACATTAGAGTTTTTCTTTTTCCCAAATGGTTGATCTTTTTTTTTCCTGCTCTCACACAAATTATATATGCTTTTATTTATTATAGGATACCGGCCTTGAATATTGCAGAGCGCACATTACTACTAATAGGTCCAGAATTTCCGCAAGAAGCAGGAGCATATTTGACACTTGATAAAATAGAGGAACTTGTTCTTCCGTTTTTATGTTTGTAGAAGAATTCTTCCCGTCATCCACTCTGAGTTCTCAGGTTAGTTTAAATGTTCTGGGGTTTTGGAGCATTTGGTTAAACTTTGACCTTTCACAAGCATTCAAATGGTTACCTCAATAACCATACAAGGCGTAGGGATGGTTTCTTGATTTCCGGTTTATATAGGAAGATAAAAAAAGTGTCATGTTACATGCAAATTCAACTTATGTAGTGATGTTAAGCGTCCTTGCACTTTATCAGTTCCTAGTGGAGATGTAATTTACTAGAGCGAACGAGCCAAGAAGAGCTAGGCACATATCTGTTCTTTTATATTACAAAAGCGAGAATATGCAATGACTTTTTTGCAGATGATTGGGTATAAAGGCACTGGTATTTTAAATGAATGTGTTCTTATCTTTTTTTGGAGTTTTTGATATGAAAATTACTATTTTGGTTTTATCAAAATCTAATGAAAATGTCAGTCAGCACTTAAGTTTTCTCTATTCTTTTTTTAATAAAAAGACACTGTTAAACATCACACTTCCGTGTGTATATTAGTGGTGCTTTGTTGACAAAGATGTTAATTGGTTGTTTTTTTGACACAGATGTTTCTTGATAGAAAAACTCCCCATTTTTAGCAAAAATTCCACCAAATTGGCATGGAAAGTCAACGAGCCAGTTCCGCTTTGTGAGTGGATCACATGTCAAGGCAGTGGGACCATTGCTTATTTGGACAGTCGGGTTAGCTACTTTGAATGAGAACTATAATTTGTCGGAAACGTACAAATATCCTTGGTTTTCTTTATATGTCGTGTGAGAAGTTATTTTTTTTGGTTATATAATTAACAATTGCATTTTTGTTGGAAAGTGGGGAGACAGCTCTAAAGCTAAAGGTAAAATTTTGGCTAAATTAAAATGGAAAGTTAGTGAAACTTATGCTATAAGTTATCACCTGCTGTTTATGTTTATTATGGTGAAAGACATCCTACAAGATCGTGAAAGACCATACTTGCACATGTGATATGTCACTGGATCAGGATGAATGTATGACAAGAAGATAAAATCCCTTAGGATCCAAAGTGAGTATTTAATACTCTGATCTTGTTCCACATGGATCCAACAGCTAAAGGAAGTACTTCAACCATAGTAAGAGAGACAATCCTGTCCATCAAGGGTCCTAAGTTTTGGTCCTAATGGGTCCTAAGAAAAGGGTTTATGGTAAACTAACTTGAGAAGTGCTACTCATATGAATCAGGAACGACAAACTCTAGTTTCTACTCTCAACATCCTGCCCTTTTTGGTCAAATGATTCAATTAATATCACAATTAGTAGTTCAGTTTGCATTTAGCATGTCAAGCAGCTATTTATTTACGTCATTATTAGGTATACATGAAACATGATAATTAATATACAACTATTTCAGGTGAAGGTATCGAACTGCTTCGCCTCCTCCAGCATGACCATGAGGCTTACAGTTGCAAGATGAACAGAGTTTGTGTGAAAATATGAGTTACATATTTATCTGTGACAATTTTATTTTTATTTCATTTTAGCTATGCCATTGTTTATTAAGTTTTCTTATTTTATGAACAGGTATGTACAGAAGGCCCAAAAATTTTTCTTCTTGAGATGGCTGTTAGCCATGGTCCAAATTTATCACCTTGAAGCTCATTCATTTTCAGATAGAGATTAGAGTTTTTCTTTTTCCCAAATTGTTGATCTTTTTTTTCCTGCTCACACACAAATTATATATATATATAATTATTATAGGAAACCGGCCTTGAGTAGTAGTAGTGTTGAGGGGCACACATTACAACTAATAGGTCGAGAATTGCCGCAAGAAGTAGGAGAATATATGACAATCGATAAAATTGAGAAACTAGTCCTTCCCTTATCATGTTTGTAGAAGACTTCTTCCCGTCATCCACTCTGAGTTCTCAGGTTAGGTTAAATGTGTTGGGATTTGTAGAAGACTTCTTCGCCACAAGTTTAATCATTTGACAATCGACTCATGAAGCTGGTGATCTGTAGGTAAGCATTCCATTATTTATTACGGAAGAAAAATCAACAGGATTACAGGCTTTGGTTTTGTGTTCATCAACCTGCAGGTTCTTAGCAATTTTACTAATTTTGCTTTGAGCTTATTTTGATATGGATTATTAAGTGTTATTTGATCATTGCGGTTGAGGGATTGTGATTTTGGATCATACACAACTGAAGATCCCATTTAGGTTCTTTAGACTGTGAATAACTTTCCTTATCCCTTCTTTTATTATCGTTTCCTGTTTAAGTCTTACCTATGTCACAATCTGATATATGAATTGCAAAATAGGAACCTTAATTAATGCAGCTTAACCACTAGAGAGACATCTGAGATAAAGCCACCTACTATTGTGCTGTCTTGAACAAATAGAAATCAAGAAACATAGCTCAACCTAGAACATCAGCTTCTGTTATTAATTATTATAAGGAACGAGAGGACCAATTTGACGTAGGGAGAGTATGTTTACTTGGACCAAAGTCTCTGATTATTAATGCCACTTATTGTGCATGGAAAAGAGTTAATAAGTATGAACTTAAATGTAATTATAATAATTTGATACGATAAATGTTTTTGTGATTTAGGTCATGAACAAATGATTTATAAGAGTTTTTATCACAAATCAGAAGGTTTTGGGTTGAAATAAAAGAATACGATGAAGTTCTGATTAATATCTGTTCATTGACCCAGGAATGAGGTAATCGATATCAATCCATTACTTGGACCTAGGTAATCTCCTAGGAAGGAGGTAATCGTTAGGTATTTAGCAAACCTTCTGATCTAAGGGGCTGTTCCCCTGTTCATATTTACTTTCATCTTTAACAAACCATTAAAAGACAGTCTTTTAATGACCATTACCTCTTTCCAAGGTCGACCATTTAGACCTAGGAAGGAGATAATTGGTAACCATAAGACCCAAAAGTTTATTTCTTGAGATGGCTGTTAGTTATGGTCCAAATTTATCCCCTTGGAGTTGATTCATCATCAGCTAGACAATAGAGTTTTCCTTTTTCCCAAATTGTTGATCTTTTTTTTTCCTGTTCTCACATGAATCATATGATAAATTTTTTGTGATTATAATAATTTGATATGATAAATGTTTTTGTGATCTAGGTCATGAACAGATGATCTAGAAGAGTTTTTATCACAAATCTGAAGGTTTTGGGTTTGAAATAAAAGAATACAATGAAGTTCTGATTAAAATCTGTTCATCGACCTAGAAAGTAGGTAATTAGAAATCTATTATTTGTTAGAGAAGAAAGTCAATATGAAGTGTTTAAGATTTCTTGGAATTGAAGGGCTTTCAATGATTTTTACAAGACTGAATTAAAATTAACTAATTCTAATAATTGATTTATTGTTCTTCCATGTTTTGATAATATGTAGAAATTACTAGATTGATCATTTTGGACACCACATATAGAAGGAAAAGCTAGTAGTTTTGTACTGACCTCTGAATTTTTTTTCTGTAAAAGGCTTGTGTCATATGATGTTCTAAATATGTAATATAATGTTATTGTTTTGAAAATGTCATCTGCTCTCAGTATTGTTAATCTGATAGAAAGATAGCCAATTGCACTCACAAATGATGATAATCATAGTTCAAATGTTGGCCTTGGTCAAATTTCTTGCTGATTAAAACCCCAAAACAGGTTTTAACTTCTGACTAAATCTTAAAAGCTTTATTATGGACAGCTTTTTTTTTTGTTTCCAGTGATTTTATGCTCTTGTTGTCTAATCAATTGTACTTTTATTTTGTATCAGGTTAAACAGAAGGTGTTGGAGCTAGGGCTAAACATAAAATTGAGCCTCTTGAGTTACTTGGTAAATGATCTGTGAAATATGATACAAATGGGTGCGCAAGCCATTTATCTTTGCTGTTAAATATTACTTACGCCTGTTTAAAAAAAATATTACTTATGCTACAATTTTTTTTATTGAATTTTGATATTTTCTGCTATTGAGATTTGTAGAAATTTGATTGACGTATGTGATGGCCTTTGGTTAAAAAATCTTAATGTGTGCCCTATAATTGTTGGCCTCAACTATTTTTTTCTCATATGAATGACATGATCACATGATCATGTACAAGGTGTCGGGTCTTGAGCTAAATGCTTTACTAATTGTAATTTGTAAAATACGGTTCCAATGGGTGAGAAAAACATTTGTCTTGCACTTTAGAATGTTTCTGATTCTAAGACTGTTTCTGGTTATGTGACTCTTTCTGTGATAGAATCTGGTTCTGTGAACATTGAGTATTATTACAAAGATCATTGTTGTTGAACACTTGCTGCTCCTTATTTTCTCTCAGAAAATGACATGTTAAGGTGACGTGCACTTCTTTTTTCTTAGGCTGTCGCTTTTTATGTTATATAATTAACAATTGCATTTTTGTTGGAGAGTGGTGATACAGCTCTATAGCTAAAGGTAAAGTTTTAGGCTAAATTAAATAGGAAAAATATTCGAAACTTATGCTAAGAGTTATAGCCTGCTGTATTTATTTATTATGGAGAAAGACAACATCCTACAAGAATGTGAAAGACCATACTTGCACATGTGATATGTTACAGGATCAGGATGAATACGATGACAAGAAGATAAAATCGCTTTAGGATCCAACAGCAAAAGGAAGTGCTTCATAATTTACTAGTTCGTTTTTTTAACCCTTCTGCTAAATCCAAATATGTGCTTCTATTTATTATGCTCAACACAATATTTGGTTCTGTGAATGCGAGTGCTTCTATGAGTGTTTCTGATTCTTTGATTGTTTCTGGTTCTTTGAATGTTTCTGGTTCTTACTGGTTATGTGACTCTTTCTGTGATTGAATATGGTTCTGTGAACATTGAGTATTATTACAAAGATCATTGTTGTTGAACGCTTGCTGCTCCTTATTCTCTCAGAAAAATAGAAAATGACTTGTTAAGGTGATGTGCACTTCTTTTTTCTCAGGCTGTAGCTTTTTATGCGCTTTGTGTTTAGGGATGTAAACGAGCCAAGCCGATCCTGAGCTCGTTAAGGCTCGAGCTCGGCTCGTTTAGACAAAACAGGGCTTGAGCTCGGCTCGTTAAAAGCTTTATTTACAAGGCTCGAGCTCGGCTCGTAAGAAATTTTTTAGGCTCGAGCTCGGCTCGGCTCGTTTAGATTTTACTTATTTAATTTATTTACTTTAATTACTAATTTAATTATATTTATAATTATATTTTCTACATTTAACATAAAATATTTAATTTAAATATATTTATCATAATTTTATATATAAAAATAATTAATTTTGTAAATAAACAATTAATATAATAAATAAAAGTTACATAGACAAAAAGCTCATTAAGGCTTGGCTTGTTCGAGCTTTTTTACCTGTCCAATCCTGAGTATTTTACGAGTTGCATTGATCCGTTTACACCTTATTTGTGTTTAGGCACCGGGCCAGACCGTTGCGGCTTGAGTGCACCTATTGCCTTTGACATCATACCTAGGTTTGACCTGAAGGTGTATTGCTTATTTGCTTTATAACATTTCCATTCTTGTTCTTTCCTGACAACATGTAGGGGGGGTATTGTTTAAAGACGAATACCATACCGGTGCCACTCTCTTAACACCAAGCCGCCAACCCCGTTCACAATTTGATAAAATCTGAAGGATCCAAGAGGATGATGATGTTAAAGCAGGTGCAGGTGGCTCCCACCGTGGCTATTGATTTTTGTAGAGGATTGTGTTGTGAAGGTAACTTTTCAGAAATTAGGTTGAGGTATGTGATTGAATGTGTATATGGAGGCCTTGGTTGAAATGCATGTATGATGTTGGCATAATTGAGGCTGTTTGGTTAAGTTTTGTGGCATTAGCTAAGCTTTTCTGAAATGGTTGGGTTGATGATGCTTTTGACGAATCATAATCTCAGGTATGCCGTTTATGTGCTCTATTTTACAAGTTTTAAAAATCGGTGAAATGACTTGGCTAGCTGCTTTTACTTGCATCTTGCAACTGGTCTATTGTGTTTGTGGAAATATCATGCTATTTGAGGCTACAAGAGTTAAAGTAAACCTAAAGCGTTTTCTTCTTTTTTTTAATCCTCTTCTTCTGGGCCCTTGGTTGTGTCTTAAGATAGAAAGATACGATGGTATTCATATTTTAAATGCTAGCATTTTTCAATTTTCTTGCTTATCAAAAGAGGTTTTGAGTTTTGACTAAACCCCAAAAGTTTTATTCTTGTAGGTTTTTCTTTTTGTTTCGTGATTATTAGCAACTGGAAGAATTATAGAAGAAGCGAGAAACACAGAACAAGTGAGATTATTAGCAATCAATGAAGGCCATGAGAATCTTGTTGAAACGACCTCACATGATGTTGTATTCAATCATATATTCATATGATAAAGCAAGAGCGCTTTTTAAATTAATATAGATATTGATTGAATTGCTACCAGGTTACCTTTTGGGTTCTAACTTCTTTCTTAGACTGCAGGTATGATCTTTTGCACAATGAACATCTCAACATAGGATTGGATGGGCTATTGAAATTTGCTCAGGTATGTTTATGAAAAATAATACTTATTCCCCTTCTTAAAAGTGATTCTTTAATATAGGATAATTATGATTGATTGATGGCATGTCATCGTCTAAATTCATTTTTTTGTCTGATAACACAAGTGTTATGAGCAGTAAGCCTGGGCTCGAAATCAACTTGTTTGGAGTCCTTTTTTTTGTCCCTCTAAAGCTCGGATCGGCTCGGCTCGGCTCATTTATAATTAATTATTTAGTTTAGTTTTTTCTAATATTAGTTTTATATATATATAGGGGATGGTTCAAATGTTAACCCCTTCCTTATTGCGTTAACTGAATAACTACATCTTATTACTTTGGGGCCCACATTAAAGTAAATTTAAGGGTGTAGGTTTTTCCGTATTTTTTTATTAATATAAGTGGGCCCTACATTAATTAAAAAAAAGAAAAAACGTACAACTTTATATTTACTTTAGTGTGGGTCCCAAAGTAATAAAATGTAGTTATTCGGTTAAAGCAATAAAGATGGGTTAACATTTGATCATCTTCCTATATATATATATATTTAAAACTGAACTTTTCATGTAGATTTTATAATTATACATACAAGTATGCACTAGTTTAAATATTTTTCATGATGTAATAAATTAGTTAAAAATAAATAAATAAGTGAAAAACATCCATTTTGGTAAATATTTTTCAAATTACTCATTTTGGTAAATAATATTCTATCACTTGATACTTTAAATATTTTTTTCCACATGCACTATATTTATAACTTTTAGCATTTTAATACTTTGAAACTTTATCTTTAGTATTAAAATATAAATATTGATTATTTGATATTTGAAAAGGTTTTGTTTGTTTCATCTTTGCTTGAATGTTGTGAATAAAGTTTTAACTAATTTTCTTTAACTAAATTTCATTTGAATCAACTCAAAATCTTTATTAAAAAAACACCTGTTTTAATCTTTGGAGAGATTTATCTATGTGATCTTAACCCATGCTTCTGTAAATCAAACTGACAATTAACTTGGTCTACATGTATAACATACTAAACCTCCCATAATTAAAGAGGGAGAAAATACATGATTACGTACTCTTTAAAGTTGAATAATAGGAAAATAAGTTAAAATTCTGGGTCTACATAACTAATCACGGCCTGATTGCTTCCATCCACCGATGTTCCTATCAGTTGGCTCAAAACTCCTACTTTTCTAAAACAAACACAAACCAAACAAACATTAAAGTTGAGGCCGATTCTGATCTCACCACAATAAGTTATATCCTTTGCATTTTACACTTTCCATGTGTTCGGTTTGAACAACAAAACCAAAGAACATGCCCCAAGTTTTTTGGTTCACCGTCCTGGCTACTCGGATGGAAGTGATGGAACCCATTCTAAAGCTTGAAGCAGAAATGTTAATATATCTCTTTTATGTGTTTATGTAAAACCGTACCACTTTGTAGAGGATTACTATTTAGGATTTAATTTGTAGCAAAGGTTCTATTTGATGTAATTTATGACTAGATAATTGATGAATTTGTTTTAAAAAAAAGAATGTATTTTGTGTTATGGTTCGGGCCTGTTAGTTTCAACTTACAACCCCATGAACACCCTTCAATTTTTGCAAGAAACAAATATGAACCTGGGCTGTAAAGTTGAGGCCGATTCTGATCTCACCACAATATGCATCATCTTTCATGATGTTATATGACTTTGGTGGAACATCTCCATTTCGAAACAAAGCATCCAACGAGATGCTAAACAGGTAATAACATCACATGTTCAATTCAATTTGTAATTGCAATTATATGTTACAAAATCCAGCTGTGTAACTTGCCTCCCGTGACCAACAAAGTCATCCGCACCCATACCGCCATCGCTGTCCAATATTTTGATCTTTAAATCAGTTGAATCTCTACTCGAGACGTCGAATAAGAACGTCTCTTTCCATTGTGGGTTAGACCCTTTACCTACACAATCAATGTACATAAGACCGGTCAACATGTAAAAATAAGCTTTTTAAAATAGATCTTATTATGCATAAATAAATTTCATTAGTATTGCAATAATTATTACAACAATAAGTAAGATTGCTGGGTGCAAATCAGATGGTAGAAACCTACTGGGTTAAGTGGTTAACTAACTTTTGGTATAGAACATTTAATTATTTATAATAAGTTTATATATATTTTTTCAAAATATGTTACTCAACGCTCGGTACCTAAACTTATGAGTTTGCCCCTTGAAAGTTTCAACTTTGGGCCGTGGTTCACCCAAGGCTTGTGAGCAATGTTTTCATAATCGAATCGGACGTCGAACTGGTCTCCTTACCGGTCAGATGATTTTATAAAACTATATATATATAATCAAAAAAAATAGAAAAAACCGGTTCGCCCGGCCGGTTCGCCTGAAACCACCCAGAACCCTCGAACCGAATCAGTTCACCCCCCGGTTGCCGGTCCAACCACGTTAGGCTCGGAACAATCGATGAAAAGTTTAATTTTTCTTTTAAAATAATTTACTCAATTTTTTTAGCATATAATATCTAATATGTTGAATATAATATCTTATATTGTTAAAATTATCTTTAAGTTAGATGAACACGCCTGATGTGATGGTGCTTTTCTTTTCCTGAGTCTTGTATGTTAAAATAACATACGGGTCCATGTTACCTGCAACAAAAAAAAAACATATTTATAAGCTTGTATTATGATGCAATTCAAATTCAGAAAATAAAGTTCTTGAATTTTTTTAAAATTGGCCGGAAAACGAGACCGATGAAAGACTCACAGAGGATGTCAGTATCATGGAGGCCTTTGGCGCTCACGAGAAGAACTTCGAGCGTTCCTTCTGGCATACCTAACGGAATTTAAGAAACAGGATGATAAAAATTATATTTTTATTTTTTCTGAATATATTTTTAATTAGGAGGGGTTGGTTTCAAAGGTTGTGAGACATATTCGCAAGTTTTTTGGACTTGAGAAAATGAGAGACAATAGATTTGTATGAGTTTACTGTTTTATATGGAATGACTCACAAAATGTAGGTGTATTAATTAGTGACCGGTTATTAATGTCATTAAAGTTTGAGGGTTTTACCTTGTTACCGTTACTTTTTTATTTTAGACACTTCACATGTACACCTAGCAATAACGTTTCTTGTATGCATGTAAATGGTACTTAGATACGGATTTGCATTTTTTTTTTATGAAAAAGAGAATTTTTGGTTTTTGATTGAATGAATCCCTGTATAATATGATAGTTATTTGTTCAAAAGACAAAAATCAAGGACCTAGAAAAACAAGATTGATTTAGGACGGTTCATCAGTTTTATCATATTTAATAAAATATATATTCTATAAACAACTGGTTGTAAAAATTAAAGAAATAATCTGATTGGTTAATATAAGTTTTTTTATTTTTTTTTGAAATTTAGAAGCATTCTTATAAACCCCTCTATGTATATCTTTATATTAAAGGCAAAACATTTATCAATAATAATCATCAATATAGCATTTTCATGACATACCATGTTTATTATTTTTAGTATATGTCAGACATAATTTGATCCACATTACACTAAATTGGTTTTAATTTAGAGTTCTTGAACATCTAAACACAACATTGAATTAATGTGTAGATTGATTATATTAAATAAAGTTAGGATTATAAAGTATCTCATAAAATATATCATTTAGGAATTAGGATTTATTGTGTTTGAAGTTATTATGTTATAGTTAGATTCTACTATAGAATTATTGATGTCTTCGTGTAATCACATTTGATAATTTTGTCTATTAAGAACTAACAAGAGGCACGAAGGTAGCACTGCAACAGCAAGAGCTATGACAAAAGGCCGCAAAACTTTTATAATTTGATATGTGCTAAAAGTTAAACCGACCGAACTAATTTTACGTTGTTTTATAGTTGAATTATATGATTATTCATAAACCTAATTAGAAAACTTTATTATATGATGACGGGGGTAGGTACAATCTCGTGTCCATGACGTATAGCGGTACCCACAGTACGCTGAGGGCTCGGCTGTCACTTGGTTGTGCTACAGACTGCAAGGACACAACTTGTCTAATCCTGAACAAGAACATCATGGATATGATTTCAATCAAACGGTCTCTTGAGGAGGTGACATTACTCACCCAAGAAGGGAATAACAAAAGGTGATCTTTGACGAAAACATTTCATTTTAATGCAAAGTACTTTCTGCAGACTTAGAAAGTCACAACAGCTACATAACATGGAAAGCGTAAATGTACACTAATCAATCTTTGTCATGAAAATGGAAATTTACAAAAGCCAAGGTCAAGATCAAGATTACAAGAAAGATAACTAACTAAAATAGGAAGTATAAGATCTGGCCAACCCTAGATCAACAACTATAAATACAAGGTCAAAGCAAGCAATCCAGGTTGAACACTTAACTCTCTCAACCTCTCAATTGCTTACACTTACGGTTCTTACCATCTCTCCAACGTCTGTTTCTTATTCTCATGTCGGAGTCTTAACCACAGGAGACATCCCCTGTGGTAAGGTTAACGGTGTTCTTTGATTGTCTTGGCAGGAACATGAAGCTAAGAAGGAGCCGGAGACCTTTGAAGCAACATTATACATATAGTTCTGTTCTTTAGCCATTACAATTATCATATTTGAAAACGATGAGTAAAGCATCCGTGATTTACAAACTACAAATTACATGTGTTTAAAGTTGAAGCACCAAAATAGCGCATTACTCGATAGCGAGGGCTAATTTATTAATTTTCTAAAAGTTTATAATAGCCTTAGGTCCTCAGCTTGCACTCATCGTAAATCATTTTGGCCGAATAATGACGGAGACCGTCGTATCGAAAGAAATTCTACCAGAAACCGTCAAGAGGGTTACCGACTGTGAAACCTAACCAATAACTGGTTTAGATGGTTTTACGGTTTGAAACCAGATCATGAACACCTTTAGTAAGGAGGTATACAAGTACCAATGATGTCTTGTCCTAGTGGTAAGATGGAGGTATGGGGGAAGTGATAGGAGACCTGATTCATGGGTTCGATTCTTGATCCCACCCGGTTTTATCGGCCTTCCATCGTCGTGCCTTTGGGCGGGTGCTTGAGTTGGGTTTTCTCTGGGAATTAGTGGCTGGTGGGCTAGGAGCTTCGTCCGTCTGGACCAGTGGCTAGCTTGGGCATCCTTTAACATTGGGGCCCGCGTATGGAGTACCCAGCATTTGATTAGTTGGCTGTTCAAAAAAAAAGGAGATAGACGAGTGACTTCTCAAATTGTTGTTACTTGTTGTATAATTGGGGTAGAAAGTGCAATTAATGAAATATGGTTTAACAAAGTTTTGAAGCCTTAAAAATACATGATGGAAGATGAGGGTTCCTGAGCGAATCAAACCGTGTGACACTTGCATCACCCTTTTGGCTCATTCGAACAACAATTTCACACCCTTGTGGGCAATGTTTTCAAAACTGGACCTGTACGTCGAACCGGATTTAAAAATCGGATGATTTTATAAACATTTTATAAAAATATATATATAAAAAAATAGAAAAAAAACCGGTTCAACCGGCCGGGTCGCCCAAAACAGCACATAACCCCCAAACCGGACCGGTTCAACCGGTCCTGTTATCAAAACATTGCTTGCGGGCTGTCGAGATTTGGAGCACTTGGAGTCATCAGTCTTCACCACTTGGACCAGTCGTCGCTATAGGCTATATGGCCTTAGAATTTTCATTGGCATAGATTTCATGGGCATAGATCACTCTGTTTTAGATCCTACATTATTACTCAACAGTTACACTTCATGCTCTTGTCAACTAAGATGCACAAAGAGTTATAATTTTTGTGCCACTTGAATTGTAGTCTTAGTAGCAAGTAAAGGAACGTGTAACTAAGCAGGGCCGGTCTTGAGGGAGGGCGAGGTGGGCGACCGCCCTGGGCGCGGCGTTTTTAGGGGTCCGAAATTTTAAAAAATAATATATTATAAAAAAAGTTTATAAAACCTAGGGCCCAACAAATTTTGATAGAATAAAAGTAGTTTAATTGGTTATGGATTATCCCTAATAAAAGCCTCACATATTTAAAAATATATTAGGTTTCGATTGACTTTCCCCTCAATTGGTTTTACTTTCAACTCTTCCAATCCCCTCAATTGTGGCATTGGTAGAAAAAAGCTAATCTAAATTAAAGTTGTTGAAGTCTTATTTACGATCGTCAATATCAAAAGACCGCCTTATGGATTAGCAATGGTTTCTATTGAGAACGCCGTCTTAGAAAATATGAATACCGATTAGATGATCGAGACTTTTGCATCAAAAAATGCTCGAATACTTTGGTATTGTTAATTTTTTAACAAATATATTTATATTATTAACTTTTTATATAGAGTAAATTACTGATTATGTCCTTGAAAAATATAGCAATTTGCTGGTTTCGTCCTTTGACTTCGAAAATTACTAGGGATGTCCTTATTTTGAAAATTTTGCACTGGTTTTGTCCTTTGTCACTAACCCCGTTAACTTATTCCGTTAAAGCCCCCATGTGCCAGTCACATGAGGGGTAAAATGGTCAAATCCCCATCTTCTTCTTCCCTACCTAGGGTTTTCAAATCTGATTAATTTCAGATCCCAAATTCATGTTGTTTTTATGGCATGTTTATGAGTTTAAAACGTTTAGAATCATGTTTGGGTCATGAAGCAATGAAAACCCGGTTGATTGGGGTCCAATTTTGGTCGGTTTCGTGTTGGAATCGTGTCGCCGGAGGTTGAGGTTTGCCGGATTCCGGCGAGGGGTGGCCTGAAAAACGTTGTTTTTATGGCATGTTTATGAGTTTAAAACGTTTAGAATCGTGTTTGGGTCATGAAGCAACAAAAACCCGATCGATTGGGGTTCGATTTGGGTCGGTTTCGTGTTGGAATCGTGTCGCCGGAGGTTGAGGTTCGCCGGATTCCGGCGAGAGGGTGACCTGCGTGAATATGGAAGAAGGGGATGAAATGACCATTTTACCCCTCATGTGACTCGCACATGGGGGCTTTAACAGAATAAGTTAATGGGGTTAGTGACAAATGACGTAACCCGTGCAAAATTTTCAAAATAAGGACACCCCTAGTAATTTTCGAAGTCAAAGGACGAAACCAGCAAATTGCTATATTTTTCAAGGACATAATCAGTAATTTACTCTTTTATATATAAATTAGTAAGTTAATTTTTTAAGAGGGTTTCATTTTTTTTCTCGCCCCAGACCCGGATTTTTTTTTTATTCTCGGGGCCGGCCATGTAACTAAGTGGTGTAATTTATGAAAGGTATATGTTTACAATTAAAAAAAAATGTTATAATTTTAGAAAACATAAACAGAAAAATGTTATGTTTGAAAATCTGTAAAATATTATCATTGAGTTCAAAAGAGTATTATGTTTGTCCATGTGGAAACTGAAATCAATTTATGTTTCCCCTCTTGCTAATCCGCTGTACTCAACTTAGATATTTTAATAATCATAAAAAAACACAATTTTAATAGGATAATCATAAATGATTCCATAAAGACTGCTAAAAAGTTTGGATCTTTGCAAAAAACATTTACAAAGAATGCATATAAAACGTTATATCGGACCCGGTGTGTCGTTATTCAAAAAAGATGCTCTGCATCGCAAAAAGGAGGATGGGAACACAAACCACTACACTACCATGTATCACTTTCCAGGAACTGCAATGAAATTAAAGTGTAAATTATCACTAAATTGCAAAATGAAAGAATACAAAAGAGATTTTTAATGTGTATTTGTCGTGATTTTGATTTTTTTTCTTTAAATAAATATCTGCGGGAGTTGGGGAGTTGTGATATTCGCAAAGAGATACAGCAGAAATGGAGGAAGGACTTCAAACGCCACTTGTGGGTCAAGAATCAGGAAAATGGGTCAGATCCTACACCAAAGATGAGATATTTTGTGAGTTTAAGAAACAGTTGTACTTAGCAGGACCTTTAATGACTATAAATCTGTTGATTTGTGGGTTATCGATGATTTCGGTGATGTTTGTTGGTCATTTGGGCGAGCTGGCTCTGTCTGGTGCTTCCATGGCTACTTCTTTTGCTTCTGTTACTGGTACCAGTTTAATGGTTAGTTCGTTACACCATTATTTCTGTATTTCCAATTTTCCATCTTTAAATCGTTTTCTCGGATGGGTGTTTTGAATATTGTCTTGAAAGATATTAGAAATATATATAATGTAAAATAAACCAAAACCTTTGTGAGCATGGAGTACGTGGTGCAGCAAACACAAATGAAAAACAAAACGCAAACTTGCTACATCTACATGTTACCACACAGAGATCATTCCCAGTTTCCACGTCCATTGCAAGAAGTGAACAATTACCCTTTTACCCCTTGGACCACTTGTTATCCTGACCCACACCTGCTGACCCAAAACCCATGACCCACATGACCTGTGAACGAACTCGATTAATCCAACACTTAGAAGGTTAGATGAGGACAAACTTTACCTCTGTTTCATAGGATAAATAGACGGCTTACAAAGAGAGCACTGGCTCATATAATTTAGATGTAAATGTTCCTTAAATATTTATATAATCAGAAGATTTAATGTGTTTACCCTGTTCCATAAAATTTCTAAAGTTGGATTCTTGTTTCAATATAGGTTGGAATGGGGAGTGCTTTAGACACATTCTGTGGACAATCATTTGGGGCCAAACAATATCATATGTTAGGAATCCATATGCAAAGAGCCATGATCGTTCTTTTATCAGTCAGCATCCCTCTTGCATTTATTTGGGCAAATGCTGGAAATTTGCTTGTTTTTCTAGGACAAGATCCTGAGATTTCAGCCGAAGCGGGTCACTATGCAAGATTCATGATCCCTAGTCTTTTTGCAAACGCCTTACTTCAATGTCATGTTCGGTTTCTACAATCTCAGAACAATGTGGTTCCAATGATGTTAAGCACCGGGATTACAACTCTACTTCATATCTTAATTTGTTGGATTATGGTGTTTAAATCCGGGTTTGGGAGTAGAGGTGCAGCATTGGCTAATGCATTCTCTCTTTGGATCAATGTGTTGTTGTTGGCTATTTATGTTCGAGTTTCACCTTCATGTAAAAAAACTTGGACTGGTTTCTCAAAAGAGGCTTTTCATAACATTCCAACCTTTTTGAAACTTGCAGTTCCTTCTGCAGTTATGGTCTGGTAATTCAAGATTTTTTTTTTCATGAATTCTAAACAAAAAATTTGCTTTTTGAATCTCTACCCTTTTGTAAAACTAGTTGATTGTGATTCTTTTTGTAGTTTGGAGATATGGTCTTTTGAGATGATGGTATTGCTGTCTGGTCTTCTTCCTAATCCACAGCTAGAAACATCAGTTCTTTCTATCAGGTTAATCAACGGAATCCAACCTGAATATTTGATCTTTTATTTATGCGCGCATTTTAGAATCTTAATCTGGTTAATAAACCACTCTCATTGCAGTCTCAATACATGCTCCATGATCTACATGATTCCTCTTGGTCTAAGTGCTGCCACAAGGTGCTCTCTTGTGTTTGAAGTTGGTTAAAGCTTAAATTGAGTTTTTTTTGTTCACATTTGTTCCAAACTGTATGCAGTGTAAGGGTTTCAAATGAATTAGGAGCTGGACAGGCACGCGCTGCATGTTTAGCAATACGCGTTTCAATGGTTTCTGTAATGACTGAAGGCATTTTGGGTGCATTAATCATGATTCTAGGGCGAAAACTTTGGGGTTATTGCTATAGTAATGAAGAAGAAGTTGTGAGCTACATTGCACAAATGATGCTGCTTCTTGCAGGATCTCATGCTGTTGATGGCATTCAATCTGTGCTTTCAGGTTAAACAACCAACCATAGATTTAACATGTATTCCTTTTCTATTTATAATACAGTTTTCGAATTCTCTTTTTTAGGGGCTGTAAGAGGGAGTGGACGACAAAAAATAGGCGCGATTGTGAACTTGGGAGCTTATTATTTGATCGGGATTCCTTTAGCGGTCTTGTTTGCTTTCGTACTTCATTTGGGAGGGAAGGTAGTAACTTTTGTATTTTTGATCTCCTATGACGGTTTTTCATATATATCCTACATAATATCATATATTTAATATCATGATTTTTATGGTTTTTTGGTAAATAAATATGTTACCAATTCGTTTTGAGCTTGGGATATATAATATATAAACATTCTTGAATTATGCAGGGATTATGGTTCGGTATCATAGCAGCATTGTTAGCTCAAGCATTATTTCTTTATATACTAACTTTGTGCACAAACTGGGAAAACGAAGTATGTTATTATTCCCTTTAATTTTATGTTTTGGTTCAATCTGCAGCTACTTTAATTATGTTGTATTCTTCAATTTGCAGGCAAAGAAGGCTAATCAAAGAGTGTGACTCTATAACCAATGAAGTATCATAGTGACAAATTAAAGGTAGATGATAACAGATGGAACAGTCTACTTTTCTTAAAGAACAAGCAAGCAATGGGTGATCAATTAATCTATTAAAATAATTAACACCGTAACTTATAGAATGTTAAAAATCCTTGTGGCTTTTGTAATTCGGGTTTGTGACACGATGTTAAACGTTTTGAACATCCGGTTAATGTTCATGTTCTGTTTTTCATGATGTGTTAGAGATGAGTGTTTAATTGTGTTGGACAAAGTATGTTAAGACTTAAGAATGGTGCTGGGCAGAGTCAAATAGAATTTCTTTATCCGTTTGATTTTTGTTAGTTATGTGATTTCTATATTTAGATTTATGGATATTTCTGTTGATATAGAGATTTATAGAAAAAGTTCCATTGATACGGGAGCTCCGCTAGGAGTTGCTACTCACGTGTTATGCATGTGACTTAGTTTGTTGGAAAGAGCATGGAAGAGTAGTTCTTGTTACAGTGTACAAATCTATAAACATTTTTTTTAAACAATACAAATAAGAGCTGAAAATTTTGAATTTATAAAATTATTAATTAAAAATATAAAGTTTGAACTTATTGGATTTTAATTAATATTTAAGGAAAATAGATATACGTTTTTGTTTATAATTAGAAAGTTTGACTTGATTGTATTGTTTGAAATTAATTTTTAAAATTTGTCAACTATGTCATGTGAATAGCCTAGAAAAATGACACGTGTCAAATATGATATGGATATGCTAGAAAAATAGCATGTGCCATATTATTATTTTTTTATTATACAATATAGATATAGATGAGTGCTTGTTCACGACAATTATGTTTGTAGAACATATAAATATTTAGTACCAAATCAAATAATACCGCTTAGTTATCAACTTATGAATCATCATTGGGAGTTATAACATTTACAATCATATTATTATAGAAATTATAGTGAAATATACTAACTCTACTTACAAGAACATATATAGATCTATTGCTTTAAAATCATATTCTTAATTACCTAAACTATTACTAATTAGTAATTACTAATCTATGATCTACCTACTCTAATAAAATAGTATGTTTAGGAGACACATGCCACATCCTGATGAGATCTGGATTTTGTTTTCTCGCCTCTCTTCTAGTTATTTTGACAATTTTTAATAATTATATATTGAAAAATATACATCTTCTTATTCTAATAATTTATCACTTTACTAAAACTTGGTAAACTATAATAAGATTTAAATTATATATTATTTTAAAATATAATTATATAATTATTGAATATATTTATTATTTGTTTTATAACTTTTAGATATCCACATTTCTTATTTCATCAATAGTTGATAAATCTAGCATATAAATTTTTATAAAAATTATTATTTATAATATGTTATAATTATTCAACTCATTTAATACATGAGTTTATAATATTAGTTCTATGAATATATTAAAAAGTTGGTTGGCCGCTGGGCTGGGCTGGTCTGTTGGGTTGCTTCTAGTTCTACACTTCTACCGGATCGTATGGAAGTTGTCGAATAGTTGGTGACTTGGGGTTCATCATTATGAACCGATTTTGCATCAAATACGTAACCAAATAACCAAGCAAAAAAGAATTCTGATCTTTTGTGATCAAATAAGATTCATAATGTTGCTCTTCAAAAAATAATTAAATAAATAAATAAAATTCATAAAATTCCATAAATTTTTAAATGCTGCAAATATTCCAAAGGGTGTTGTAGATTTATCCTGGGCTGGATTCAAAGAGAAGACCTCAAGTAGATGGAAGGTTCCCCTAAAAAGTCAATTTTTCCAAAGAAGGCTAAGAAATATTTTCAAAAACACGAAAACCGACTCAAGCAAACTCCAATTGAATTCATTTTTAAATCATTGGAACCGGCTTGTTGAACCCTAAAATACAATCATTAAATTGTAAACAATAAACCCAAATACTAAAACCAAAACTTTAAAAATAAACCATAAACCTAAAGATAACACCTAAAAAGCCAAAAACCAATCCTAAAATCTAAACTTTAAAAATAGTTATTAAAGCTAAAACTTAAAAGCTATTATTGTAGGGTTCGATGGGACGATTTTAATGCCATCAAAATGAGTTCAATCAGAGTTCGTTTAGGTCGGTTTTTGAAGTTTTAAAAATCCTTTTTAGCCTTCTTAGGTAAAATAGACTTTTTATTTGATCTTTCCCCCCTCAAGTAGATCCCCCGAATTGAAGGGGTTCATTTTTTAATTTATTATTTTTTTAATGTTGTTTAATAAAATTGATAATTTAAACATATCTATATAGTTGTTTTGTTTTGGGTATGCGATGTAGACGGTAACTTCATCCATTATAATTATACAAATTCTAATAATAATTACGCATAAAAATAATGACAAGTCACGCAAGTTATAAGTAATCATGTATATTATAATGATAACCATGTAAGTTATTTTAAAAAAATGCTGATTTTTAAAAAAATAAAGTATTATTATATTGTACTAAAATTAAAGAGAAGTAAAAGCTAGTTTTTATGATGCAATTTAAAAAAAATAATAAAATTGTCATTTGAAGAAAATTATGCGCGTTTATAAAACGTGGGTAAACTTTAAAAGAGAGAGAGAGAGAGAAAATATAGCAATGATAGATTATACCATATTTACCCTCGTATGTCATAGTTTTTCCTTTCGTACGTGATAATTTCGTCTTCAGATCTGAACTATTGATTGTCTGCATTAATGCTTCATAATCATTCTTATACGTATGCTAAAAGCCCTTTCTAGGCCCTCATTCTTTTTCGTTAGTAGTGTTAATTTTTCGGCCGAAATGTTATTTTTAGTTAAAAATAGTCTTTTCGTTTCAAAAAATTAACATGTATTCTGTATCATGTATATTTCAGTCCTTCCTTTCAAGATGTTCAAGCTTCGCAACTAGGTATTTTAAATTTTTACTTATGATCCGTATATTATTATCTTATAATATTTATGTGAACAAGATATAATACAAATTATACATTTGTAGGTCAAGTATATCAACATTAATAATATATATAGTAAAATCCGCACGAGTCTTTATTGATTGATCGGAAAAATACATAGGAGATTGATATGCTACTTAAAATCTTAAATGATGATTGGCGAAAATGTTATACAAATATAAAATATGACATAATGAAAAAAAAAAAAATTAAAGTGTCTTATGTTAATTTTACTTCCTTATATTTTTAACGATGAATGGCATTTGTAGATTATGAACCATTTTAACTAGTTTTATATATGTTTGATATTCTGCTACTTCTTATAATTCTATTGAATTGCAATCTAAATAAAAATATTATTAGTTTAATTAAATAAAGTATAATCTGTAAGACCCTCCGGTGTGCCCAAGGATTGGGCGTGGGTGGGGCGCCACTGGGCGTGGCACACCGCCCCCCTTGGGGAGTGAATGGGGCGTGACTGGCTCACGGTGAGCAGAGCAACGGCGTGGGTGAGGGTGGGGGGTTGGGTTTCGAACGTTGGAGGATTTAAAAAAAAAAAAATTAAATAAAACCTATATATAAAATCATCACAAACCCTCTAATATTCACACACACTCTCTAAAATCTTCTCACCTCACAAAAAAAAATAAATAAAAAAGTAGTATTTTTATAAAAATGGAGTTTATACGAGAGGATGACGATTTTAGCGAAGGAGAAGATTTTTTAATCGAAGCCGCACAACTTACTCTCGACATCATCAGACAACAAGTTGAAAGACCTGTTCTAACTAGAAGAGCACGGATTAATCGAGATCGTCTTGGAGCTCACGAACGTCTTGTTGAAGATTATTTTTCAGAAAATCCGAAATACCCCGAACATTTATTTCGGCGTCGGTTTCGTATGAGTCGAAATCTTTTTTCACGAGTGAGTAATGATTTGGAACAAAAGTATGACTTTTTCCAACAACGGTGCGACGGAAGAGGAAAGATCGGGTTTTCCGGTCTTCAAAAGTGTACTTCTGCAATACGGCAACTAGCCTACGGCACTAGCAGCGATTCTTTTGATGAGTATTTACAGATGTCTGAGCGAATGGGGCGGGAATGTGTTTATAAATTTTGTAAAGGCGTAATTAGATTGTACGCGAAAAAATACTTGAGGAAACCAAATTCCCATGACATCCAGCAGATTTATGCGTTTCATGAAGAGGTCTGCACCCATTGGGAATGGGACAATTGTCCAACAGCTTGGCGAGGTCAATTCCAACGAGGCGACCATCCAAGACCGACTTTTATGCTAGAAGCTGTTGCGTCTCAAGATCTTTGGATATGGCATGCCTTCTTTGGTGCATCGGGATCGAACAATGATATAAATGTTCTAGATCAGTCGCCGATTTACAACGATCTTATTGAAGGCAAGGCACCCGGTCTGCTGTTTATTTGCAATGACACAACATACAAATACGGGTATTATTTAGTCGATGGTATTTATCCACAATGGGCTACTTTCGTGAAATCGTTTACATCCCGACAAACTGACGATGAAAAACGTCTGTATTTCCAGAATCGTCAAGAGGGTGCAAGAAAGGATATTGAACGAGCATTCGGAGTTTTAAAGAAAAAGTGGCACATGATTCAACACCCTGCTAGAGCATGGAAGCCAAGTCGTATCCGAAACGCGTTATACGCATGTGTGATACTACACAACATGATAATTGAAGACAACGGTCGAGCGATATGTGAATTTTATGAAGAAGACGATCCGAATTTGTTGGAGCATGTGGAGATCAACGAGGAAGAAAAACAAGCAAACCGTCGAATGCTTCGCAACGAGGATACACATGCGAACCTCAAAGCCGATTTGATTGAACATTTATGGAAAAATCGTTTTTATTAGTTTGTATTTTTTTTTTAATTTTTTTTATTAGTTTGTATTTTTTTTTAATTTTTTTTATTAGTTCGTTTTTTTTTTAATTTTTTTTATTAGTTTGTAATTTTTTTATTAATTTGTAATTTGTTTTTATTAATTATATCTCAAATTAAATTAAAAAGGAATGATGACGTGGAGTGAGTGGGTTAATGGGGCATTTCTACCAAAATGGTGGGGTGAGTGGTTGTGGTGAGTGCTTATGTGGCGCCTACGTGGCGCACACGTGGAGTGATTGGGGCGCCTTGGCACACCCAATAGTCTAAGGTAAAAAATATCTATATAAAATAAACCATAAATAAAATCATTAACATGCAAATAACATAGGTAAAAACCATATAACCAACGGATACCGTCGAAAACCAATGTAACCGTCAGAAAACCGCCGTGACAATCATAAACTCCAGTAACAACCAGTGGCGCAGGTTAGTGAGGACTGGGGGGGCACTGCCTCTCCTGTTTTTTCGTTCAGTAGTTTACATTTCCCGACTCGTAGTGCAAAATTGTTTAAAAAAATTTATTTCGCCCCCCATGAAAAAAATATATACCCTATGTTCGCCCCCTCTGAAAAAAATATATACCCTATGTTCGCCCCCCCTAAAAAATTTTTAAAAAATTTTTAAAAAATTTATAAACATATAAAACCGATTCGATTAAACCTATAAACAATTAAACAAACAAATTTATGGGTATATATTAAGGCCAAAAATCTGTTTAGTTTATACCCAATCTTCAAAGCCCAATCTTTAATCCTCAAAGCCCAATCTTTAGTGTTTACGTTTAGTTAAGGAAGAAAAGAAAAAAAAAACTCATGACCGAATCTCACTCCTTGCGTCGCCCAAATCCCGATTCTCGACCATCCACCAGCAGCACCGGCGCCCTTTGCCCCGCCGCGAATCGCCGCCCGCCAGGCCGCCAGCCGCATGCAGCCCTGCTTCCAGTTCCAGCTTCTTGAGTTCTTGGCTTGATGGTTTCTTGCGTGATTCGTGAACCAGGTAAAGAATTCGGCATCTCACCTCTTCCTACTTGTTGTTACTTGCTTTGATTAAGTATTTGAGTAGTTTAATTGTTGTTTATTGTTACTTTGTTAATTGTTAGTGAATCTAAACATTTAGGGAATTAGGGTTTTGATTTTTTTTCAAATTTTTAACAGAATTATTAGTATAAATTTGGTGTCTCATTCTTGGTATATCATGAGGAAAGGAAAAACTATTGAATCATTTTTTAAAAAACAAGTTGTTGATGAAGAGAGTGATAAGGCACATCAAGAGAAACAAAAACGTCAAAGATGTTCAACTAGTGAGCCGGATCATTCGGTTAATGAAGAGAATCTTAACCATGGTAATGAAGTGGTTCTTAACAATTTAGAAAGAGATCCGGCTAAACGAATACAAATGTTTGATCGTCCATGTAACTTAAGGGAACAAGTAAGACGGGCTTATTTGAATTTAGGACCATACCAAATCTATTTTAAAGAGTATCCTAAAGATCAAAAGCAACGTAGATTCATAAATGCTTTGAATTTGACCCGACCCGGCCGGCAGACCCGGACCCGAATCGCTAACCCGAACATTTAACTGTTAGCGTTAGGCCGTTAGGGAAAAAAATTTTAAATGTTGCAAAGTTTCGCCCCCTACGCTTTTGGTCAAGCTCCGTCACTGGTAACAACGTAACTATTGGTGTTAGTTTTTAAAAAACAAACTTGTCTAACAAGAAATGGGTTTGGTTTGTACGTACGTGCAATCTTAATTTGATCTTAGCTTGTGTAGAACACGATATTTAATGCGAAATAAAATTTTCTTTATACGTCATAATCCTTTAACAAGACATAATAAAATGAATATTTTCTTTTAGTTACTTAATTAGTATTTTGTTTAAATTCATGGGAATATTCTTCATATATATCTTATAATCCTTAAACAAGACGATGAAATCTCACTCAATGTATAAATAATTGAAGCCATAGGAGAATAATTAATGCAAAAAAATTTGTATCAAACAAAATAGAATTTTTTTTTAACCATTAAATCAAGCATTATTTGATAAGGGTTGTGTAAATCTCACACCCAATTCTATATTTTCACATCCTTTGTACGTGTCGTATAGTACCCTACGCCACGTACATGTATCTATACGTGGCGTAGAGATCCCTACGCTACGTACAACAACATTTGCACTGACATTCTACGCAATGATTGGGTGTTGTACGCCACGTAGAGCACTATACGTCACGTACAAAACATCGTACAACCAGTACTGACACCTCTGCACAATAGTAGGATGTTGTACGCCACGTAGAGGGCTCTACGTGACGTATAAAGAACAATTATATGATAGGAACAGTCTGTATTTGTTGATTAAACAAAAAAATTACCATCTTATTAATTATATTCCTCAATAAAACAATATTTTCGACAATGAAGTTTCAACCATCAGTGACTCACTTTTCTTTTCAAGTTTCAAGGTTTTTTATACCAGCGGTGACGAGTTTTCAGCTCCAAGGTCCCTGTTGTTGTGTACGGTAGCGATTATATATAAACGACGTATCAATTGATCGTGTGACATGACTTTGTGTTATGATTCTGTCAAGTATTTGACTTGTTTCAGCACACGACTATATATAGCATTACATACCATTTATGTTCCAACAACTTAACTTCGCAAGTAAATAAAGAAATATATATATATATATAAATATGAAATAGTCTTATTAATTATAAGTAAATATATTCAGAAAACATACCAAGAAATTAACACGACGTTATTACACAAATGTACACAGTAGTTACTTATTGGTTTCTACTTCTTCACTTACTGTCTATCGGTCCTCTATACCTAATTTCATGACAATTAAATTTTAATTAAACTTGATGAATCACAATCGATCTTTGCACGTCTTATTTCATTGTACGTTATGTCTGATCACTAATCTTGGTATATCATGTTTTTCTGCTTATGATCGATCAAGAACACGAATTGAATCCCAAGAGTTTGAAGAGGTTGAGTTTGCTTCAAATTCATTAGACCACCAAGTCATGCAGCTGTCTTTCCCACCATGCATGTCTTTGAAACATTCAAATTCAGTACTAACCATATTCTGCTGCCCCTCCATTAATGGTGCAGCTCCTTTGTTGCTCAAGAGCTCATCTAGTTCAGCCTGAAATGCCCAACACTGTTGTAGTTCCATGCTTGCAGGTGGTTGTTTTGTGTCATTTGATTCCAGGACAAGAGATGATGATGACTCAGGAATGTTGATTCCGATGGAATTCGACATTCCGTTCATCATCATACTATTCATCGGAGAATAGTCTTGTTGAAGGCGGTTGCTAGATTGTGCATAGTATTCAACTTTTTGAGGAGTAGCAGGTGAGAAATTTTGCATCATCAAAGGGTTTGATGATTCATTTACAAGTTGGAGAGTTTGCATCATTTTTTCCTGAATAGGGTTCAACTTGCAAGGCCACATAGGATGAGGGTTATCATATTGAGAGAAATTAGGGTTTTCAAGACTTTGGAGTTGCATGTGAAGTTGTAACCTTTCAATTGCTGAGTTGCTTAGGGTTTCCAACCCGTTGCTGTCTTTCGGGTCCTGGCTTGAACCGGAGAGCTTGTTTGTCTGTTTGCGTCTTCCGAGTAATTTCTTCTTCAGCCTTGTGTTCCAGTAGTTCTTGATGTCGTTATCTGTTCTTCCAGGCAGTTGGGCCGCGATTATAGACCACCTGTATGTTTTTTTTAATCAAATTAGACAGGAAATCAAATCATGTATACACTAAAAAAGAAACAAGAAACTAGAAACCAAATTGCTTGTGCTTAGGGGTAAGAAATGAACCATATTGGTTGTGATTTAACAATGAATTTTAATCTGATGGGATGTATATATTCTTAGAACAAAAGCTTGATGGACAAATGCAAAGGACAAGTAACTTTGGTTAAACTTGAAAAACTAACATATGACCATAACTCCTATATGCACATGAGAGAGAGAGAAATTAAACCTGCTTCCAATACTGATATAGAGGCTGCAGATGATGTTGTCTTCTTCTTCAGAGAATCCCCCATGTTTGATGTTGGGTCTTAGGTAATTCAACCATCTCAATCTACAACTTTTTCCACACCTTTTAAGCCCTGCAAACAATTTTAAGGTTTAAACTACACATAACTTGTAATAAGAAACCAAAATCTTGAAAAAGGAAGCAGATAATCAATAAGAACACATCCGATCCAAGCGAATACATACCGATCTTTTGAGGAAGCGCGATCCAGTTACCGCCTGTGCCATACTTTTCGATGTAATCTTTGAGCTTAGCATCTTCTTCAGAAGACCAAGGTCCCTTTTTCACATTTGTTTTGTCACAACATGGTGCTCTCCCCATAATTCTTGAATTGTTGTGCCTTGTTTCTTGGTCTTCTGCTTGTATATATGTATCTCTCCTTCTCTCTCTAAACAATTAGATGTATGTGCCTCTGGTTAATTGGTTGAAAATGTACGAGGGGAGACCCATGATTTATAGTAGGTATGAAATGTGGGTTTTGATGTGATACTTAATAAACAAACCAAAAGAAACAAAGAAAAAAAAGATGGTCACACACTTCTAGGGTTTGGGGCACACATTTGGATCAGTTCATTCTTACTTTTAGCAAATTAATATTATGATATTGCTCTTGTTTAAAATAGCTATTGGTCTAGGATTCATGCATTCTTCTACCCATTGTTGAATTTCTACATATATATTTGTTTTTTTATTACTACTAGCTTTTAGTCTAAAGATTACTTTCTTTACTCTCTTATGATATATACTTTTTTTTAGCAAACAATTTACCTAGTTATAATGTTCCTCTTGTTAAGGTTGAACATATGCTTCAGATCGTCAAATACAAATGAATGAATGGTTGAAATCTCGTCTTAGACACACACACATGTGTGTGTATTTCTTTTAATTGGTTTTTTAGAATAGCATGTATGCATCTAGCTACCTAATTTAATAAATCAAGATTTCTACAAACACATAACACGTTCCTATATATGTTTTATATCATCTCAACTTTGATTTCTCGTATCTCTATCATATTAAATGAATCTCATACTAATAATAATATCAAAATTAAATACACTTTTTATACATTTTTAAAATAGCTAAAAATATTTTTTAATACACAAAATATATTTATGATAAAAAACACTTTTAACAAAAACCAAATTATTATAAAATATAAATTTCAAAAAGCTTTTCACAAATGCAATATTTAAATAAACAAAATTTGAAAAAATTAGTGTTTAAAAAATAATATTAATATTTTATTTCTTAGACTATTAAATTATACTAAATTTTAATCATTTTTTATATTAAAAAAGTTATCTTGTATTACCTAAATTTTTATTAATGAATATTTATTATATTTTTTATTCAATGTATGTAATATACAAGGTACTAATCTAATACACAAAATAGAGATGTAATATTGGATCTCATTTTTTTTTTTTGTATATTTTTGATTTTCCACACACTCCTACGAATAAAAAAAATTGCAAACACCCTGCCTGCATCCTCGATTTTATTAATTAGATATCTAAGATTTTTTATTATATTAGTAAATGGGGTTATATCTCCCTCAGTTTTAACTTTTAAGACATTAATGAAAACGATCGTCACCACAAATCATTAACTTTACAAGAATTGTTTGTGGATGGCATGGAAGAGTTTTAGGTTAATGTTACGGATCGAAACCATTGCAAGGTATGAGACTTGTCCCACATTGGTTGTATGGGCAATTGATGTGGGTTTATAAGTCAAATGGGCTCTCTCACCCAAAAGACTAGTCTTTTGGGTTGAGTTCTCTCGTTTGGCTTGTAACAATGGTATCAGAGCCAACTCAGATTGGTGGCCCATGGAGTGGTGGCCTGGAAGGAGCCAGTCGTGACCAACATGGCCGTGACCAACGAGGACGTTGGCCCTTAAGGAGGGTCGATTGTTACGGATCGAAACCATTGCAAGGTATGAGACTTGTCCCACATCGGTTGTATGAGCAATTGATGTGGGGTTTATAAGTCAAATGGGCTCTCTCACCCATCAGACTAGTTTTTTGGGTTGAGCTCTCCTGTTTGGCTTGTAACAATGGTATCAGAGCCAACTCGGAGTGGTGGCCCACGGAGTGGTGGCCTGGAGGGAGCCAGCCGTGACCAACGTGGTCGTGACCAACGAGGACGTTGGCCCTTAAGGAGGGTCGATTGTTACGGATCGAAACCATTGCAAGGTATGGGACTTGTCCCACATTGGTTGTATGGGCAATTGATGTGGGGTTTATAAGTCAAATGGGCTCTCTCACCCATCAGACTAGTCTTTTGGGTTGAGCTCTCCTGTTTGGCTTGTAACAGTTAATTTGGTTCGGAAAATTTTCATTCTTCTAAGTTGAACAAAATTCAAAGATTTGTTATAGATTTACCTTGGTGTTACATCCTTTGTGTGACATCAACATCTTACTTAAGACCAATATTGTAAAAATTCACATAGACAGTTAAATAATTGGCGACTAGGCGCAAGGCCATGGTTAATTCGTTGCTTCAATTTTAGATAATCTGCCAAATTAATTGGCCCAAATAAAACCATGTCTAGGCAGACCAAATCGCCCAAAAAGCCGACAATTTCGACGGAAATTTCACAACTTATTAAATTCAGACGAACTTCTGAAATCTGACAAGCCCTTATATGCATACATACATGCATCTACATATAAATGAGTATATTTATAATATATATATATATATATATATATATATCTATATATATAAATTTTGGTTATATATAAGTCTATATATACACATTTAAATGAGTGACTTTTCAAGAGCTTTAATAATAAAAATGAGCTTATGTTGTTAGTGTTTCACATTTATGATACGGTTATAAGAATCATAAAAACAAATTCATCAAAGTGGTTAAAAAACCCTCTTATGTTGTTGTAATTGTCTTCTTAATTTTACCTCATCTAGCTGGTTGCTAGTGGTTGTTACAATATGCTGCCACTTAAAGAAAAAGCATTTATTGCAATATATATATAGGAGGATGTTTAAATGAGAACCAATATAAGTTAAGAACTAAAAGAACCATTTCTAACCAAAAATTTGAAGAAGGGAAATTACTTTTATACCCTTCAAAACTTGTGGTTATAAATATGGTTCTTTTAGTTCTTTCATATTTAATGATTCTTAATAGAATAAGTCCATATATATATATATATATATATAGGACGGTTATAATACAAAGGATTTTAACGTGAGAAGCGTAGGAAGCTACAATCTTTTGACGTGTGTCATCAGGGTTTTTGACGTGTGTCATCAGGGTAAATGGTAATATCGTTCATATATAATTACAGACCGTGACTCAACAAATTACAGACCGTAATTTAACATATGTAATCAATGACCAACTGCATAATCACGTACCACTAAATCACGTACCACTTTATATGAAAATCACAGACCGTCATTTAACATGCATAATCAAAGGACCAACTGCATAATTACGTACCAATAATCACGTACCAAACACTAAAATCACGTACCACGTAAAAAAAATCGAAAAAAACTACAACAATACTATACTCAAATTAAAGATAATAAAATTCTCTATTTTATGGTGTAATTTTTTTAAAAAAACGATTAACCGTTTAAAAGCTATTCAATTTTTAAGAAAATGGTGGAACTTGATTTAACCATAAAAAAGTCAACAAATGTAGGTTATTCCTTTTTTGTCCTTTCATCTTTAAAATCACGGAAGTTTTTAATGAAGACCACTAGATCCTAACCATTGATTAATTTGATCAAGGGACATAAATCCTTCCTATCCTTCTCACGCTAAGAACCCTTTGTATCCGATCCGTCTATATATAGGAGTGCGTGTATATATATATATAGGATTGTGAACAAATAATAACCCACCTTTATTGCAATAACCCAGATAACTTTACGAAGAGGAAGCCAAATCTTGGATTTTTTTAACATCATTGTAAGACATTTATAACATTATGTTCTTTTATGAGTTTGTGAAAATTCATCACCGTTTAAGAGTTTACATCGTTGTAATTTTTGGGCCTAATTAAAACAGTTACAGTGCTGTAAATCAAAAACTTACATCGATGATATCTCTTAAACGGTGATTAATTTACACAAACTCATAAGAGAACGTAGTGTTCTAAATGTGTTACAATTATGTTAAAAAATCCAAGATTTGGCTTCATCTTGACTGGTGTTCTAATTTTGAACCACATGTTTTTATGGGTATAAAAGTAATTTCCTTTAAAGTAGGAGAAGTTACTATTATACCCTTTAAACTTGTGACTAGAAATAGTTCATTTAGTTCTCAAGTTGTAATAGTTCTCATTTGAACATCCCATATGTATGTATGTATGTATGTATGTATGTATGTATGTATGTATGTATGTATGTATGTATGTATGTATGTATGTATGTGTGTGTGTATGTATGTAGGCGATGGTTCGAATGTTAACCCTTCGTTATTGCGATAACCGAATAACTACATCTTATTACTTTGAGGCACACATTAAAGTAAATCTAAAGGTGTAGGCTTTTTTCTTATTTATTTATTAATGTAAGTGGGCCCTACATTAATTAATAAAAAGAAAAAAACATACGCCTTTAGGTTTACTTTTGTGTGGGCCCCAAAATAATAAGATGTAGTTATTCGGTTAACGCATTAAAATGGGTTAACATTTGATTCTCTCCGTATTATGTATATATATAAAAGAGTATTCTGCGTGAAATGTAATTTTTGTACGCAACAAAAATCACACGGGACCATACTTGTAAAATTAAAAACAGGGTTGGGATTTGTTTTGAAAAAGCTATATCAGACGGATTACCGACATCTTTTTCAACAATAAATCCAAAAATTTTCCAATGGAACTTTAAATTTAATTTAACAATACTAATAAAGATGCAAAGCTTAATTACGGGAAAACGTGTATTTATGGAAACCGTATGGGAAGACGGTTAGAAAAGGCTGCAAAACAAAGGTATTATATAAATGAGTAAATTACGGTTTTGGTTTATCTAGTTTAAATTTTTTAACTATTTCGGCTTAAAATAAAATCTTGGATCAATTCAACTCATGTTGTTTAAACAACTAACGTTTTTTTCTCCCAATTATAGTTAGATTTTGGACCAAAACCGTAATAATAGTTAAGTTTGAGAGGCCAAAATTGATAGTCTAAACCACATGAGCTGAATTGATAGAAGAATTTATTTTGGGTCAAAATAGTTAAAACACTTATATATAAAGGCTAAAACCATAATTTACTATAAATAAATAGGTAAATTTGGGTAAACAATTATTGCATATTGTATGGAATTTGGGTAGCATTATGACATAAAGTGGGTTGAGATAAGTAGCATCTTAACACAAATCAGGAGTAACTTATAACTATGTAAATATAATAGATTAAATCGGATAAGATTGATTAATAGTATATTTGATAGGAAAATCATTAAAAAAAATTCAAATAAAATATTTGTTTGCTTACAATTTATTTTAACTTGAGCAAAATTGATTTTTTTAAATGATTCTTTAAACCCAAACGGATTTTGGTTAAAACTCATCCTAACCCGCACTCATCTCAAACCGCACATGTTCTAACCCGTTACCCAATCCAACTCAACCTTCTCATTTTTCCAGGTTTCAAATCGCACAGGGGGTTTTCTTAAAGTATTAGGTTTCCTCCAGAACTGGTGACTTGGTGACGAATATGATCGTGTGGTACTGCTAGTATGACACAATTATACTCTAGTAATCCGTCAGTGATCCAAAAATTAGCGTTAAAAAAATAATAACGAGGGATGGTTTCTGGAGGAGGAAACTATTTCTATTTGTAATTGGAGTACCGACAAATTTATTCAGAAATACCAATGATCGAATCATCGATTGTTGTATGAAAATTGAACAAACAGTGATAATGCAATGGTTTTGAGACTTTGTAATCCGTCTGCATGTAGTATTACACACGTTTAAAAAAGGTTCTGTATGGAAATAAAATTTTGCCAAAAGCAAATAACATAATATCATGAAAACGAAAAAAAAAGTTAATTACACAGATGATCTTGTAATTAGGTGAAAATAATATAATAGAGTATATATCAAGGGTTTAAAATTGCAAATTCTGGGGCTTCTGAATTCAATTTGTAACAAGTTTGACTATTAACACTAACAAACATTAAATTGTCATTAACTTTAAGTATATTTTAGTTTAATCACGTTAAAAAAATAATTATGCAACTTCTTGAAAAAAAATTGTGCAACTCGTGTGTAATCAGAATATGTTGAAGAAAACTACTACAAAAAGGGCAAAATTAACAGCTCATCGAGGGCCAATGCAATGGTGGGTGGACAAGATAAATAATGTAGCATTCGGCCCCTTATATCATTAATATTGTGAGTAAATTACTTAGATGGTTCTTGTATTTTGCTAATACGCTCAAAATATTTGAGACGGTATATCTTTATGGCTAATTTGTATCTCTCATATGAACATAACAAAATCCTTAAAAACAATGTAGGATTTGTATGATGTGTTCCCTCCCTCCCCCCTGAATCATCGTCTCGATGAGGTTTGTATCACTATAATTGAATTGAACATGATTGTCTCTCATATCATTTGTATCATTCGACGCTCATGCTATTAATATTATCTGATTTATCCAATAGAAGTTAAAGGATTTGCTTTTAGCTATTTGAGTAAAAACTTCCTAAGGAAGTCAAACAACCCTGGATTACTCACAACCGAGCATCTTTCAATATATGGGAAAATTGCCATAATGATCATTGTTGACCACATGTTTACCAAAATGATCACACAGATTCCGGCGTCTAAGACTCCCCTTTAGACGCCCATTTTGTGTACTTTTAGACGCCAACTTAGACGCCGATTTAGACGCCCTTTTTCTGTAATTATTACAAAAAAAAGGGCGTCTAAAGGCGTCTAAGTCGGCGTCTAAGACGCCAGTAGAAAATGAGTCTTAGACACCCCGACAAAGCCGCCGACATGTGGGCCCGTATGTTGTAAAAAAGTACACAAAATGGGCGTCTAAATGGGCGTCTTAGACGCCGGAATCTGTGTGATAATTTTGGTAATTCTTTGGTCAACATTGATCAAATGGGTAATTTTCCCTTCAATATATATATTCACACATTCACAGTACATATATGTATGTATGTATGTATGTATAGGGAATTAATAAAACGAAAACATTATTTTAGTGAGAAAACCTTGAAAACTCATGTAAAACGAACGTATTTTTTTTGAAAATTTTTTTACAGGTTTGCAACATTATTGGGCACATTTTTATAAAAAAACAAATCAAAAAAGCGCCGAAGAAATATTTTTAAAAAAATATTTTATAAAATTTTTTTACGTTGTAAAACATACGTAACACTGCATCAGATGTGACGGAATTTTTTTACGTTTTTATGTATGTTTTACAAAAAAAAATTAGTTTTGTTACGTATGTTTTACATGAGGTTTTCTGGGTTTTCACATTAAAAAGTGGTTTTCAAATTATCCATACCCTGTATGTATATATGTTATATGTAACGTCATTTCGCAAAGAAAATGTGTTACTATATATAACGATGAATATGCATGTACTCTTTTTAATTACCTTAATCATTATGTAGTAGTCAGATTACGGCTTAATTAGGAACATATGTTAGGAAGTAACAACTAACACCTCTTACATAGAGAATGTATCTTATATAATATGATGTAACATTGATGTAACCAGTATTTTTGTGGTCGGACTGGACCGGTCGGTCAAACTAGTCAGATCGACCGGAAAACTATCTATAAGATCGTGTAGGTTAGGTGTTTTTAAACCGCTCTTATTTGGACATTATGGTTATCAGTCGATCAATTGAATATCGAAGCAAGATGATGGCCGGACCGGTTATAACCAAGCCTTGTATTTCTTTAAGCATGATTATTATGTTTTAACATTGTTTTTTTTCTTTAAATGTGTATAATTCTATAATATTTTTGATTTTTTTTATTTATGATATCATCCAGTCCAATCGACTCAATCTGATTGAGACCTCTGATTTATTCTAATATCATTAGATGCAACGTATAAACACAACCGTTTACACAATATACTTGGATTCTTAGGATTTCTTATGGTGAAGTGGGGTGACGTTGATTATGAGACCACGTATCCTTGCACTCACTTCATTCTTTTCTGATCCAAATTTAACTTTATAATAATAATAATAATAATAATAATAATAATAATAATAATAATAATAATAATAATATTATTATTATTATTATTATTATTATTATTATTATTATTATTATTATTATAGTTTCATTGTTTTTTGATAGAGCTCATCTAGTTCTTCACTTTATTACTTATTCAAAATTTTGTAAATTATTTAGAACGGGAATACTTTAAAAAAATGTGGAAAAAAAAGAAGAAGAAAGATTGGAATAACATAATTAAGTTTAGCTGTCCACTAAAAGAAGATAAAAAAGGCAAAAGCTTCAAGATTATTTAATGTGTAATCGTCAAAGCATTGCAAACGTCTTCTGCTTGGCTGCGCCCTCTTTTCCAATTATTCTTTCTAATTTATTTTATGGCAGTTGCATTTAGTGTAAATAAATAAATTTATAGCAACAGGATTTTGAGTTGTCTTCTTCGTTTATTAGTTTAGATCAGGTTTAATGCCGTTCAAGAAAAAAAAAAGTAATATTAGTTAAATATATTTAATATATACTAGTTTATTTTGGTTAAAATATATAAAAATTATGGAAACGTTCAATTGGTAAATCATCTTTTTACCAAAAAGTATATGAAGTAATTAGTGTTTTACATGTGACATGGTATAAAAAAAGATAATTTAGATATAATATATTTTGTTAACTATACTTTTTTTACAATGAATAAAATATTTTCATAAGATATTATTTAAAAAAAATTATAACAGAAAATCAAGCATTTCTTATGTTTAATATGAGTTTAGTATTGATATATTAAAAAAATTATTTTTAAAATTTTATAGCTAGATTTTTGGTATATTTACTTTATCTTTAAAATACATGCTAGATATTTTTGAAATATGCGTTATATTTTTAGTGTAATTCAATATATTAAAATACAAAACAAAAAATAAAACACAAAAGCATATATCACAAAAAAAAATAAAGTATATAAAAATATAATACAAGTATTATAACATACTTGATATTTTTTTTTAGAAAAAGGTATATCATTAGTGTACTTAATTTAAAGAGGAAAAAAACTCTTGATTTTACGGTTTGATTATTTTAGAAAATATAATTTCATGATATGAAATGAAATCTTATAAACATTTAAAGAATGATGAAATTCGGCAAAATGATTTTTTTTTCTATAATATCCTTTCACCTTTTTTCAACATTTTAATTAAACTATTGATTTAAAACTAGAAGGTGAAATCTTATCATATGTTTTTAAAAAAAGAATATTTTTTTAGAAATTTATTTAAGGGATTCAACCCCATAATCAAGTTATATTATGTTAATGAGATAGTTATACATTTTATTTAACTTTGAACGGATATATAAATAATGGGTTGCACAACAAAAGAAGGCATCTATATCGACAAAAAAATATGAACACTGTTCCGACGACATGTAGTTGGGTACCATGTCCCGATGACATGTCGTGGTTATATAGTCGGTATAAAATAGTACAAATAGGTGATTATAGTTGTCGGAAAATGTTCGTCGGGAGAGAGTTCTCAGTCCCGATGACATGCGGTCGGGACAAGTTGGCCTCCTTTTTTCAAAAATCACCTCTATCCCGAAGATTTTTAGTTGCTAAAGATATATTTTGAATTTTATATGTGGACCTATACCGACAACGTATAGTTGAGATAGAGTCTAAAATATTTGAAAAATGTCACCTATACCAACGACATGTAGTTGGTATAGGAGATACATATGTAAGCCAATAAAAAGTTCTTCTCTACCTATACCAACTAAAAGTCGTCGGGAAAGGGTTTGGGGTAAATTTTCAACCAAGACCTGTAACAACCACATGCCATCGGTATAACTAAATAAGATAAATAAAAAAACAATTTATTTATTTTCCTGCAATTTTAACACGTTTAAACATAATACATGTTTACCATAACACCTATTTAAACATAACATGATATATTATACCCTACTACAAAATAAGCCTAATGCAACATTTTTTATCATAAAAGGTTGCAAATATGTTGCATTAGCTAAAGTTGCATTAGATCTAATGCAACTTTAGCTAATGCAGCCTTTTTTTGACTATAAAGGTTGCATTAGGGTGATTTTTGAAGTAGTGACCATACCAAGTTGTCTAAAGTCAAACGACACTCACAAATTGTTCAAACATCTAATTATTCAACCCAACATCCAAAATGTCTAAAACGACACTTACAAATTGTCTAAAACAACACAACATCCAAACCAAATGTTACTATGGATCACGACGTTGTGATCTTTCCCAAAAGCGGCGCATTTCTTCCATTTGGTGACCTTGTTCCGACGAGTTGGGAACTTATTTTTCTCGCACGACCCTGTACTGACGACTTGTAGTCAGCATAAAGGACCCTGGCAATTTTTCTTTAATGAAACCTATACCGACGACTTGTCGGTGGGACAAAGTAAAACCCAATCGAGTAATACCCGAAATCCATTAGAAGAAAAAGGGATAGAAAAATTTTGGATTAGACTCTATGTCAACGACATTTGATTACACCCCCAAATTTCCACTAACGGAGTTAAGCCATCGGGTGTGATGTGGCAGGATCAAAGCTCTTGTCATATAGAACAACTCTATATGCGTTTGTAAAATACACTTGTTATATTACCAATGAACAAAATTGTCACACCCCCCAAATTTCAACTAACGAAATCTTACCGTTTAGGGCGTGAGAAACCAGGATCTCAGTCATTAGACATAGCGAAAGACCACTATATGATTTTCAAACATAAATTTGGTCTAAAATGTAATATCAAAGTTTTAGCGTTTACGGAAGCGTTTTAAAACCAATGACAAACATAACGGTTTGTAAAATGTAAATTACAAGTGCAAAGTCTTAAATAATCAAATTCAAAACACATGAATAAAAATGCATGCATGAGACTCCACATCCTAGTCCATGCTTGTCCTTACTTGTGCTTTAGTGTCATGAGAAAACATGTAAATCAAGTCAACACAATGGTTGGTGCATACACAGGTTTGAATAATCACAAATGTTTGAAACAACTGTTTGAAACGAAATGTTTGCAGATAACATAATCACACATGCATAGTCATGATAGCTAGTCATTTGTACTATTTACATAAGCGGTCAAAACCGAAGCTGACTGTTAGAATGTAATTTGCCTTTTCACCATTGTCTAGCACAAACAATAGCAATGTTTGAATTGGCTAGTCAAACACTTGCGTAGACCTACAATCTACAAAGTGAGGTTTGTCAAACCCAATAGATCTATTTCCAACTACCACGCTTTGCACTACGGCAAACTAAACGGTTCGATATGTAAAGACTTGTAATGCTATGTTCGCACTTATCGTAAATAGCTAACTCATGCAAGTGATATGTATCTAAAAATGTTTGTTTTCACATGTTTTCTCCCCCAAAACAGTTAAAATAAGAAAAGGGGCCGTGTACGCACCTTTGAATGCAGTAGAATGATCAAACACACGTGAAATCGCGTAAACTGTCTTCTACGAGAAATCTGTGTTTTAACAATAACGTTATGTTATTCGGGATGTCGTTTTATGTTTGAAATCACATACGTGTCAACACACGTATGTTAGATTGTTTGAAATGTACTTTACAAAGTATGCACTACTTTGTGTTCGTTTGTTTAAATTGTTTAAGCCAATACGATTTCGTTTAAATACGCGTAATTATACGCGATTATGTTTTCGAGTGAAAATATGAATTTTATCATTTCATGTTGTTCGTATTTTCATTTCGGTTCCAACGCAATTTGAACGAGTCAAAACGGGGTTAAAACGAATGAGATATGATCCAAACATCAAAATTTGTTTAAATATCAAAAACCAGTCGGGCACAGGTTCGAACCTGTGACCTCCTGGACACGACACACCCATCCTACCATCTGACCCAACTAATCATTTGCATTAGAATTCAGAATTGAATTGTTTTAAGCCTTGAGATGCCCAGCTCCCTTTGTTAAACCATAACCGAACCCAAATGGGTTCCAATTGAACCCTGAATCGAATCCGATCGAATTCACAACCATGGGGCTTTGGTTCTATGAATTCATACAAGTTCATAGATGGATTTAATTAGAAAATTGATCAACATTAGACTGTTTAAATCACTCCAATCGAATTCGAGCCCTAGTTCTAAGCTCTCGATCCAATTTAGTCAAATTCGTTTAAATCAAACTGAACTTCCATAGGGTTTTCATCAAACTAAAGATTTCGAAAGTTTCTGTATCATTTAATTTGATTTTTGCTGTCATTTATATCACAACCCATAAAATGTTTTTCAATCTAAAATGTGAAACCGGTTTTTATTCAATTCAATATATTTTATCAAAATTTATATAAGGATTATGTTAGTCGAGGCCCTCTGAAACTTAGGTACCATTTAATTTGATTTTTGAGGCTATTTGAATCAAAACCCCCAAATTCACTCATCTCATGAACCCTAGAACATGAAATCATGAAATTCGATACAATTGAATGTAATCACCATAGGGTTTATGTAAATCGGAAGTTTCTGAAACTGAGGATAACAATTAATTTGATTTTCAAATTCATTTTTATCAAAATCCCCAATTCATTTGTGAATAAGAACCCTAGAAATCAAAATCCTAGAATTCGTATTTGTTTGATGAAACTAATATAGGGATTTCATTAAACTGATGTTTTCAAAACTCGTATACTTTAATTTGGTTTTTAAATTCATTTGAGTAAAAACCCCCAAATCGGTTTCAAGGATGAACCCTAGAACTTGAAATCCTATATTTCGATGTTAAAAGTCGAAATTGGGATAGGGTCACTCTTAGTCGGCCATTTTAGTTTGAGTAGGATTAGATTTTTACCTTGTTTGATGCTCAATTGATGAAGATCGACTTTAGGCTTGAGTTCGGCTAACCCCTCGATCGAATTCTTCTCCTCACACCTTCTGCTTCGAATTGTTGTATGATACACACTCTAAAGGTGCCGAATAAGAGTTCTGTGAGTTCAGTTTCGTGAAATGTGATTGAATTTTGTGATTTTGATAGTTAAAGGCTACGGTTTCAACTTTTAGAACTGTTTCTTGATTAATTTCGATGATTGATGGTTCTAGTAACGTACTAGGTTGTTTATGATCATAATTGTGATGATTATTAAGGTTTAATTCGGTTACAACCTTATGTAATCATCAATTTTCAGCTTCAATTGAAGGAAATTCGAATTTTGACTCTTCAAAGTCAAAATTCAAAGGTTTGACATAATTACAAGATTAATCCTTGTAGTTTAAATGTTTTGCAACTGATTTTGTTTAATTCTAACCCTTCTACTTTGATATAGTGTAATGTCATATGATTTCGTTAACGTTCGGTTAACTAGGTTAACCCGAAAATGTCGGATTGTCACAAAAATAGTTCAATAGTTAAGCAGTGGAAAATAAAGATGTAAGCTGCGGAAATTAAATTGTATCACTACAATGTTTGACATGACTTAATAACATAAAAATTGTTTTTCAAAACATGAGATAATGCATCCACGACTTGTGCTTGTTCTCCTACGTGCAGTCCTATCCATGTGCGCCTTAGTTACCTGATAATACATGTTAAGAAAAACTGTCAATATAAAGTTGGTGAGTTTACAAGTTTTGATAAGCAGTAAATAATCAAAAATAAGTTTGTCGTATGTCATGCTGTTTATTAATGTTTGTCGAGCACGAGGCTTCAAGTGTCAGTTGCGTCACTACCGAACTAGACTGTTTGCCGTGCCTCCGCCATGTCTATTGTAAAAACAATGGCGATGGGTCAAGATTACACACGTCCTGACCTCCAGGCAGTCTTGGCGTCACGTGGGGTTTGTCACACCCAATAGTACTATCTAAACTCACCTCGTTTATACACATTAACGATATGACTGTGCGAGAACTTTATATGATATACAACACTTAAAGTTTGTTCCCAATAAACCAGCATACATTCAAAAATGTTCGTGCAAATAGTTTGTACAACAAGTATTCTATTGTAAAAACAATGGCGATGGGTCAAGATTACACACGTCCTGACCTCCAGGCAGTCTTGGCGTCACGTGGGGTTTGTCACACCCAATAGTACTATCTAAACTCACCTCGTTTATACAAATTAACGATATGACTGTGCGAGAACTTTATATGATATACAACACTTAAAGTTTGTTCCCAATAAACCAGCATACATAAAAAAATGTTCGTGCAAATAGTTTGTACAACAAGTATTCTCCCCCAAAACAAAGTTCGAAAACAGTTAAAGAAAGGGGTCGTAAACTCACCTGAGTTATGCGCTTATGAATACTTATTACTTAAGTTCACCTGCTTGATCGTTACCGGTTACCTATATCTCATAGGATATATAAGTTCGTGTTTGGGTTTGTGTTCGTGTTCGTGCTCAACAACCCTAGGTTGTTATGTTTGCTCAGGTTTGACCGAGTTTGACCATGTCAACTCGATGACCCGTTGGTAAACCGTTAATTTATTATTGTTCGTTCAAGGTTCATTATTCATCACATATTGCATGTAAACACATAAGTCACGTTTAATGGACAACTTACTATTTATAATAAGTTTCCATTTTTAGTAGGTTTCAATTTTAAGCAAGTTTCCATTTTTAGTAAGTTTGCATCAAATCATATTTTAACAATTCTAGCATGCTCGTTTATCCTAAGTGATCATGTTATCACATGGCACATCGTCACACGCTACCAAATAAGCGCATAATCCATTTTAAGTGGTTAAAGTTATTAAATATGATAAGTTACAATACTAACATATTTTAAACCAATCAAGCATTCCAATATTCTCATATCATTACAATGTGACATTTAAAATCACATTTCACCACTTAACATGCTCGTATTTCATTAGTTACAAAAATCACCAAATTTCAAAAGTTTCTATTTATAGAAGTTTGTCATAAAACTTATTTTACCCAAAATCCAATTACACAAACATATTCATATGATCATCCTTATCATCAATTTAACCAAATATCACCAAAATACTACATGCATGTCACTATTGTTAGACAAAAGTTTCCTTTATTAGAAAGTTTGTTATAAAAACTTGTTTTGATCATAATCAATCTATTCAAAAATGAGTTAAATTTAAAAAATGTCAACAAAAGATGTTATAATAAAATTACCTTTTACTCATTTTTCATAATATGTCACATTTCAAATTTATATTAACTAATGCTAATGCTTGTTTTAGGCAAAAACTTCAAATTTATATTAACTAATGCTAATGCTCGTTAGGATTTGATGCTTCGACTATGTGTGTCATATAAAATCTATACGAGTCATATACTACTCAAATATGAGTCATATTGTGCAAATCTTTGGTGATGCCTAAATACTCTCTCTTGTTTAACCAATGTGTGTCATGCATATAAAATCTATACGAGTCATATACAAAACGATGGGTTTGGCATAAATTTTATAAAAAACCGAAAGTTGGGTTGGTTTTGGTTTGGCCTAAAATAAAAACCAAAAAAACCGAATATGAGTGTGTATTACCTTTCAAAAATTTTAATGATTTTAGTATATTTTTAAAAGTTATTTATAAATACAAATGACTTTTAGTGAATTTAAATATTTTTATATATAATTTTAATGTTAAGTAGTGTAGTTCAGATATTTTTAGTACAAATACAATATTTTTGGTTGTTTTTTTATAAGCCTAAAATTTTTTGACCCAAGTAGAAAAACCGAAACACAAATTGAACCTAAATGGGTTTTCAAAAATAAAAACCGAAAAAACAGAACTCAAACAAGTTTAAAAACCCAAAAAACCAAAATTTTGCTTTTGAGCAAGACTAAGCTAAAAACCGACGCATACACACCCTTGGCTGAAACGCCCCACAAATGTTTAGTTGAAGAGTGTCTAATCATTTATGACTTAATTTCAGTTTTCTTATTTAGAATAATGGTTGGAATGTAAATTAACATATTACAATAAAAATTTGACACGTTTGTGTGTCATTTTCTCTCTTTATGTATATAAATTTAATTTTATTAATTATTTGTCTTAGTTTTCGTGCAGGATTAAATTTTAAATCGAATATATTAAGTTTTAGTGGGCTCTCTTGATGAATATCTATTACAATTTACATATAATGAACAATTTGTGACCATGGGTCGCCCAATATTATTCATACGTTGGATCTTTAATTATTTATTACCTACAATTTTCGAATAGTAGCTACGATTTGCTTTAAAGTTATAAAGAATATGCAAACATGAAAAAGAACAAGGAGATAATCCGTAGATTTAAAAACCTTAATGTATGGAGGGTACCACCTCATTGACCTAAGTTTCCAATAACATATTAATTGTTTTCTTAACCTGATCGATTAAGCATATATAATTGCGTTGATTAAGATTAAATGAAGGAAACAATCGGGTCCTACTACTCTTGATTTGAAATATGAAAAACTGGAATAGCAAAAAAACTTTGTTATTTAAGCTAAAAAGATGGTACTCAATAATATATCATCTTCTGTCACACAAAGAATTTCATGGTCATAAAAATAATAATAAATATTTCTGCTAATAAATAAAAATAAATGATACTAATTAATAAATAAAAATATATTTGTATATATGTCACTTTGTAAAGTATCTTTACACTATGCGAGGATTCTCGTGTAAAATGAATATCTTATGTCAAATAATAATAATAATAATAATAATAATAATAATAAGAATAATAATAATAAATGTAAATTATAGTATTTATATTTTTCTATAATAACACCACATTTGACGTTCACACATATAATGTATATACGTTTGAGCCCTTAAGGGGCAAAAATAAAATTGCAATAATTTTAATGTTATTTTACTTATTTTATGAAAATAATGTTAAAATCGTTTGGATGATTAACTTTAAACAATAACTTTTAGTTAGGAACTTATTCGGAGAATCATCTCTATCCCAACTGAGATAGGGTTAAGGTTTGTCTTCATCCATCCTCCAGATCCTATTGAAGAGTGTGCATATATTTGATAAATTTGTTTATTTGTATATTTTTGAATAGCAAAATTTTTCTTAATATATTAAAATAAACTTTTTAAAAAAGCAAATTATTATAAAATATAAATTTCTGATACGAAATTCTTTAAAATAATGAGCTTTCTTATAACACGAATTTTTATAAAACCGACCTTTTTAAAAAGTAAATTTTTATGAATTTTTTTTTTCAGGAAATGTTAAAAAATTAATAATTAAAAGTTAAATCTTTAAACAACGAAATATTTATTAAATAATGACATTTTTAAAAATAGTTTTTATGAAATGTTTAAAAAACAAATTGTTAAGATTTATTATGTAATTCGGTTGCTCTCTTTGTTGTTATAATCAGTGTTTTGAAAACCGGACCGGACCGGCCGATCGGACCGGGAACCGGTGGGTGGACCGGTCCGGTTAAGGATCTTGAGCCGTTTTTGGGTGGACCGGCTGGTCGAACCGACGAACCGGCGGTCGGACCGGAACACCGGTGGTCAGACCGGTGGTTGAACCGGTTTTTTTGATTTTTTGATTTTTTTTGATTTTTTTTTGGATTTTTTATATATATATATTTATAAAATGTTTATAAAATCATCCGGTTCTTAAATCCGGTTCGACCGGTCCGACCGGTCGGACCTCTGACCGGTTCGACGTCCGGTCCGGTTATGAAAACATTGGTTATAATTTGTGAAATACAACTTTAGAATTTAGAAATCAGAAAATGAGTGGTATTTCACTAAATATTGAAGGACCTGAGCGGTAAACAAGAGTCATTGTAACGATGGTTGTAAATATCACAGTTTGTTCTTGTTTTCTTATACATAAAATAAATTAAATTATGGTTCAAGTTCTCTTTGATTTTTCTTCTTGTTTCCTTTAATCTTCACTTTAAGTCATTTGTTCCAAATGGTCGATAGACATCTTAATTTTGCATTGCATTACAATTATGCGGGATTTCTAGATATCAAAGCGATGAAAAGAAAGTCTTTGTTTTATTAAATAAATATTTTTAAATCAACCAATTGTTGACCAAAAGATCAAGTAACAGGGTATAAAGAAATTACACTCAAATTTGTGTCTAGAATATCGAAATGACGTGGAAACCGGCGTTTAAGTGTTTTGGTCTTTTGGATAAACATCTTTGTAAATTATTGTTCATTTAAAAATTTAGTATCATTTTCTAGCCCCGTAAGTGAGGGGGACAGAGTTTAAAATATGTAAAAAAATGGAAAAAAAAAATCACGTGTTAAATGCGTATTTTTATAATTTTCACAACTCAAGATGGTATTCAAAATACCGTTACCCTATATATATAGGAAGGGTTAAAAAAAACTCCTCACTTTAGAAAAAACTAAGAAAACTCCTACTAACCTATATACTAACCTATCAATTTTTAAAAAAATCATGATTTTTTATTATTAACTTAAAATGTTATAAAAAAATTTAATAAAAATATGTAAATCACGAAATTACGTATATATAACCTATAAAGTTACATATATGTAACTCATATATGTAATATACAAGTTACATATGTAATCAATGAGTTACATATATGTAATAACATGAGTTACATATATTTTTTTTATATTTTTGTGTTTTAAATAACATTTCATATTTCTTAAAGATATTTTATATAAATATGACTTATAATATAATTATAGTATTTATCAAAATTATTACTATTTAATAGAAGAAAAGAAAAAGATTAAAAAAAAATTGTCCTATAAATATTTATCATGAGAGAAAGAGACGAGAAAACAATTTTTAGTTACTTTAAAATCATAATATGTGTCGTTAAAAATATTTATTTATAAGAATAGATAAATATATATATATAGTCGATGATAGTATTTGTGCATGAGAGTTTGAAAATGGCGTACGTGATATAAAGATGCATTTTTCTTTCTAGTTTATTCTACAACATACGTTGTTTTAATCCATTACTTGTTACTAATGGTCCTACCGCTTCTATGAATCGATAAATAACAACGGTACAAATTATCAAAGCGATATTTCCCGAGTGTCGGGAACTGCTCATTCCCGAGATATACAAGTATTCGAGTTTGGTCTAGTAGTTTTTTTTTGAAGATAATGTTTCACGTATGTTGTCTTAATTAGACCCACCGAAGACAAGTTTCTCAAGATGTGCAGGAATCCTGTGGAACAAGTAAACCTCGCTCCCTATCGCGAAACCTGGGACAAACCTCAGGATTGTCATATGGGATAAATGTCCTCCAACTTGACCCCAGGAGGAGTAGAACTCACAATCTCTACAATGAAAGGTTGTAGCTCTGCCAGTTGACTAAGCAATGGTTGACGTCTAGTAGTTGATTATCTTGAGATAAAGGGTTCTAAAGTTGGGTGCGTATATGTTCATCTCTGTATAAAGTATTCAAACTTTGAATCGTTATCAAATCTGTATATGTTAAGATTGGGGCCTACGGATACTAAATTGATGCATATATGCCTATATGGTTATAAAATTTCAGGTGTCACAATTTTAAAATTTGATATGATGTCTCAGTTATAATTAAATAGTACTTTGTGTCTAAAATTAAAACAAGATTATGTGTTACAAAATGATGCACAAAAAAGATTATTAAAAAACGATGACATGATGCAAACAAAATATCGTAGACAAACGATAATGCACCACAAATTGAAGACTATCATATGCTTACAAGTGTGCAAAATAGTCCCAATTAACAAACTGATTATTTAAATAAGGAATATTTTAAGTTTATTAACTAATTCATGAAATTTTTTATCATCTCACTTTATGTAAATTATTTTGTAGGGTCCTAACAAACGGACACAGTTGTTGACCTATGATCGATTTCTTTTCACTCAATTAATTTTAAAATTGTAGGTCAAAATATTATAACAACAATTTTTGCATAAGATATTTTTATATTAAAACAAATTGTGACAATCATTTATCATCCTTCTAACAAATCCATTTGTTTAAAGCAATTGGAAATTACACACTTGCCTTGTCTTTGAGCTGAGTCAATTGTTACAAAAACTATTTAATTAGTTTTATCACAAATATTAATAGGTTGAACAAATGTGATTAATCAATTGAATGAAATACATCCTCCATGTAAACAAATTATTAATAGATAAAACATATTAATTAATTAGTGTAAAATAAACAAGTTATAAACTGGTAGTACGTGTTACGAAATGTTCCAAAATTGATCGTGTCGGTTAGTTTCAATTGATTTTCTATGGTGGCAAGTGAAAAGAAACAAATTAAATGTTGACTTATAATAAAAAAGTCAAACCGCGTGTAGCAGGTATGAAGGTTTAGAGCAGTTAGTGATGTAAGGGAATTTGACTCTTTTGGATTTGTCTACCAAGTCAATAACTATCGAAACAAACATGTATTCACAATTCTCAAACTCGTCAGTTTTTTAATCGACACTAAATATAATATTATGGAATATTATTGTTAGCTTATATATGTAATCATACATTAAATTATATAAATGTTGTGAGGGGATCATATCATAGAAGTCTACCACACTCAACAACTAATCACAAATTATCGTCGTCGTGTGCTACAAAAATATCCTTTTAATTTTTAATTAGAGATGAGAAGGATTGTAAACAGAACTAAACGTTCGTGAACCGTTTGACGGAAAGTTCATTTATTTTCGTTCATTTGATAAATGAACGAACAAGGAATTTTGTGTGTTTAGTTAACGTCCGTTTATGTTCATTAAAGTCCGTTTGTTATGTTTACTTGTTAAATATGTTTTATATTCTCAAGTTTTTTTTTAGTTCAATATCATAATATTTAAACTAAAAATATAGTTATTTGAAATTTATATCTTCCAAAAATAGTAATTTAAAACTCAAAGATTTGAAACATTAGTTTAAAGTAATTTCAATTATGTTATTTTTTAAAAAAATATTTTTTTATTTTTAATTAAAGTGCTTAGCTTTAAGACGATTATGTCTAATATTAGAGTTTGAGAATGTTAATTTTTATTTTTAAATAATATGTGTTCGTTTATGTCCTTAAACCGTCTGTGAACAAGTTTAATTCCTTAATAAACGAACACGAGCAATAACTTTCTTTCATTGAGTGTTCATAAACAAATTAAATGTTAAATCTACTATATTAGGAACAATGAAAACATAAAGAATATATGTAAGCACCGATCTAAAATTAGGGGTGCTCGGCTCGTTAAGAGCTTTATGTACCAGGCTCGAGCTCGGCTCGTTTGAAGATTTTTAGTCTCGAGCTCGGCTCGGCTCGGCTCGTTTAGATTTTATATATTTAATGTATTTACTTTAATTACTAATTTAATTATATTCATAATTATATTTTCTAAATTTAAGATAAAATATTTAATTTAAATATATTTATCATAATTTTATATATAAAAATAATTAATTTTATAAATAAACTCTTAATATAATAAATAAAATTTATATAAACAAAAAACTCGTTAAGGCTCGCGAGCCGGCTCGAGCTCGATTTCGGGCCCGGGCTCGATAACTAAACGAGCCACACATTTGGGCTTGAGCTCGGGCTCGTTAAGGCTCGGCTCGTTCGAGTTTTTTTAACGATCCGATCCCGAGTATTTCACGAACTGACTTGGTTCGTTTACACCCTTATCTAAAAGGCAATGTATCTTGATCTCAAAGTAGTACATGCACTAATGAAAAACATGAATATTGAGAGAACGTCACTTTAATGTTGTCACACGAGAGGGCAAGTAAACCCAGAGACATCCAGTGGCGGTATTCAGAGAATTTTTTTCATGGGAAGCGAAAAAAATTTATGATTGTTTAAGGATTGTCATATAATAAATTTTTCCTCTTTAGCTCAAGTCCAGTTGAGTTAAATCAGGTCAGGTCATATTATAAAAGACAAACAAACTAAATTTTATATATAAAATATAAAAAAACTACAATACATACATCTATAGGTATTATACGAAGTTTTATTTTTAAAATTTATCCAAAACAACGTATATGGAGACATTTTAAGTAACTCTTTTAAAAAAAAAACAAGTAAACCATCACTTAAATTATCATCACAAATCCGATTATGAAAATTCAAGGGAAATAATTGCAAAATATTAAAGGGGTCAATCAAAATTTTAACATATACACACTGCTAGAAAAAAAAAAAACTTTCAAGAAGGGCGGTTGTCCCCCTTACAAAGAATGTAGGTACGCCACTAGTGACATCGAATGTAAATTGACCGCACAGTCGTATGCTAAATAATATCTCCATAGAATCGAAGTCCTTGAGTGCAAATCAGATGTGTAAATGACTGATTAAATTTATCACAAAGCCAAAGAACTCTCTTTGATATGTGATATCATCCCCATAAACAAGAAGGCTGCAGATCAAAGATAAGATAGACAGAGTGATAAGTTAAAGGTATATTATAAAAATCAAGTGTTAAGATCAGGGGAGCTTGCTTAAGGTCATAAAGTTTCGTCTAGAGCAAACAAACATAATGCGACGGAGTAGAGTAAATGAAACCAAGAGATTGTGACATGTTCATAGTTCAAATCACCATGAGAAGTTTGTTGTTGACATCGACATGTAGCATATCCCATCTTCGAGATAATGTAATGAAGAGAACCAAACAATAATAGTGGATTTAAGGACATGGATGAATAAATCAATTTGGTCAAATTTATGTCTGATGAAAGCCCTTGATAACGAATCGAACTTATAACAACTGGGCGAATCCATATGAGTTTTTCTTAATCCATTAAATTCAATTGCACCAGCAAATGTTACCCTGGGATAGTGGGATGGAGAATTCACCAATACCCTATTATGGTTAAACTATTAAAAAGCAACAATCTTTGAACACATGACATACTACCATATCAGTCATTTATGTACTTGAAGAGAGAGATGCAGGAGTAGCAGCATAGACATGCAGAAAGGCATGATTAGGGAATTGTTTTGACTGGTATTACAAGGATAAATGAGAATAAAATAGCAATAGGATGATCATTAACTAATTGTATAATGTATATAAGACTCTTGACGTTAGTGTGACGCAGCAATCTAAACAAAAAATGACCACTATGTAACGTGCTAGGAGTCATATCACCATGTAATGTGACTCTTTTAGATTCAAGGTATGGTGTGGCATCATAAATCATAGAAACATCTGATGTCATGTAAGATTATAAATTGTAGTATCCATAGGTCAACAATCTGGCAGACATGCAGTTGTGGGTCCAAAGTGTGAAGAATCGTATTGCTGAAACGTCCAAGTAGAACAATATTTAGGCGCATATTGAATTTCAGTGGAATGCCTGATACTATTATTAAGGCTAGCTGTTAGACCAAGGAAGCATAAAATGGAATGGGGTTTGGGCTAGAAACTGTGAACCCTAGACTGCACGAGGACTGCAGAGTGCAGGCCATGGGATGCAAGGTCTGAAGCTCCAGTTGTACTGTTCAAGCCGTGGGTCATAAGTCGACAATTTAATCAAGATAAAATGAAGTTTCTATTGTTCTATGACCAGCCATGTGACATTGTTAGCTGCAGATTATAGAATAAAAATGGAATTTGACAAAACTGAAAATATGTTTTTTTACCATTATTTATTTGACAAATAGTTTAAAGAAGTAAAAAAGAGATTGATATATCAATGATTGAGTTGAAACCCTGCTCTGATACATGATAAGAGGAAGCAGGAATGATAGATCTAAAAACAGTGGTATATAATCTTAAATTTAACATTCTGCCTTATTACATCTATATAAGGAGAATACAAAAACTAAAAATACAATTGAATTAGGAAAGTGAATGTCCAGTACATGATAACTAACATATAGCCTACTAGATGAAACATGCAAGTAACTGTTGTGATAACATGGAAGAACAACTCTCAACATTTAGACACCTGTCAGTGTATTCAATTAATCATGACCAAGATGATATTGTAATAAATATGAATATAAACAAATAAAAATGCTTGTTTTTTTAATCTTTTAATACTTTAAATAAGTTCAAAAAAAAGAAGAAAAAACTCTATTGGACGTACCACTAAACTAAATTCTTTAACGAAGAGATTTAAGGTCACTTTGAGCGACTTTCTACCCATTTTTTTAAAGCCAAATTTCTGGATTTGAAGCCAAAAATATAAAGCAGGACCCCAATGTTTTCATTTACCAATAAATTGATAAAATATTTGAAGCATTTGGGATAATGGGCATATTATTTGACTGACTAGCTGCAGCCATTGCTTTTGATTTATGAGAAATTTTCAGAAAAGATGGTATTTCTTGTGGCTTGGCAGATCAACAACTTTCCATTAATGGCTTCCATTGAGGATCACACCCTGATGATATTGTAGGATGCAACTGTTAAAAAAAAAAGCCCATAAAAGAAATATTATACTCCCTTCGTCTTATCAACACCAAAAAACTATAAGCATCTAGAGTACCATTTAATGCAGAACTAAGTATCTGGTTTAGTTGTGATATGTAAGACAGCTATGTAATCACATAGCCTCCCTCCCCCCCCCCCCTCCCCCCCTCCCTCTTCTAGCATTCTAACCGGCAGTATGTACAAGTGTTTATAAGGTTCCTACGATTCTCTGCTGAAATTTATTTGTGTATTGTGCGTGCCCCAAAGTGCTTGCGTCTCAATTGTTACCAACATAGCTGAATAGTGATTCAGAAGCCGGAAAAAATAGTGTATCAATGACATTAGCACAATGCATATTTGCGTAAGGTTCACTCCAGTGAGCAACTCCCACATGACTACCCTGAAAGAATAAGCATCAATCTAATTTTTAAAATATATCAACAGACAAATGATATTATATTAAGCATTCAAAGAAGAAATTGCAGCCAAGGTAAGATACCTCTTCTGTTATCAAGTGACTTTTTTTTCACTAAGAAGCCCGGGTGCCATCCAAGACAAGGTTCCACGAACGCCACCAGATACCACCGTGTGTTGTTTCACCTTTGATAATCCCAGATCTCCTATCTAAAGCTTTCATAAAACAAACATTTATATGGAAGAATCATGGATGCATATATCATTCTTTTCTTTTTTTTTTTTTGTAACCATAACCGAGGAAAACTAACAGGCCCAAATAATACATTAACCAGGATGCACATAGTTGTTTATCTACAAATTAACTTCACATACCTTGCAAATAGGTCTATGAGGATCTCTCATATTAACTAGCAGATTTTCACATTTTAAGTTGAAATGAACAACATTCTTTCCATGCAAATATTCCATTCCAAAAGCAATATCCATGGCTATAAAGCCTTTTATGCTGATCTATAGTCCTGTCCACAAGATAGATGTAAATAATATTAGACGATCAAAAACATTTCAAACATGTAAAAAAAAAAAGAAGATAAAATTGGCACCTGTTTTTTCTCTTTAAGAACTGTTTTGAAGATCTGTTGTACTCTGTTACAGTTGCCAAAGAGCCATCTGGTCCGTCACAAACTATACCATAAATAGATACAACATTTGGATGGTGCAATTAACTTAACATCAAAGCCTCCTTTCAGAAATCCGCAATTTGTAGTTTTGTACTCAAAAAAGGATTTTTATGATTTCAAGTTTTCATTAGCAGCCATAATTTTGGTTTGGGTCACCAAAAAAATGAAACCATTAGCAGTTAACCATAATTGGATTGGCCAAAAAGAACATAAATGTAAAATATTACAAAATTTAGTAAAAATTACCATGCGTTCTCTTTTTAGTCACTTCCCAGAAAAGCAATTGGCTTTGATTCTCTTAATTGTAACATCTGAACCCTTCCACTTTCCATGATAAACGGCTCCATATGTACCAGATCCTAGACGGTGTATTTCCTCCAAATCATCATTCTTTATGGTCTAAAGATACAAGCATAAAGATTATCAATCATAAGTACTAAATATAAGGCACTTTATCTGTGTTTTAAAAATCAATGATCTGTCTTTTAAAAATCAATGATATGCTATTCACCACAAAATCCAGGTCATGAATTGTTTACTCAGAACTCAGAGCTTTCTTAATGAAGGGATTATCATTTTCATTAGCAATTTAGCTTCACCTTTTTCCTCACCATATTTTAATGCCACTTTCTCAATAGATTCAGCAAATTCAGGTATAATGGTATATAACTTAATCTCTCATTTTTAATCTCCCCCTTTTCAGGAGAATAAAGAACACTTTCTCCCTTAAAGTTTGCAATAGAATTCAGTTCTGCATTCAATCTGCTTCCCTCTATCTTGATCAATGATTCAGTTTCATGAGCTTTATGGTCAACTAAAGTTGGCGATCTGTCCAATTTTACCAAATCATTAGCAGGGGATTCAATCAATGCATGCCTATGAAGGATATAAGGTGAACGACTATCATGATGGATGTAAAATAATGGCATACCTGGATACGTAGTGGGACCATATGTTCATATCTTTAAGGTAGATTGGATGGGGAAATGGTGGCAGACGCGAGTAGCGATAACAAACATTGTTTCCTGTTACCATGTTGGTACCATAAAACATGTTACTAGGAAAACCAACTTTTTCACCTTTTAATGATTGTAAACAAGGAATTTTTTATGGTAATTGGGGCTGGTGGTCAACCAATGAAAGATGATTAACAGATATTCTGTCTGGTGATTCCTCCTACGGACCATGGTAACACGACTACACAAGCACAAAGGCGGAGATATAAAGTCAGTACCAGGATGCCTATGAAGGATATAAGGTGAACGGATGTAAAATAATGGCATATCTGGATACGTAGTGGGACCGTATGTCCATATCTTTAAGGTGAATTGGATGGGGAAATGGTGGCAGACGCAAGTAGTGTTAACAAATATTGTTTCCTTTTACCATGTTGGTACCATAAAACATGTTACTAGGATGCCTAGGGGAGTAGTAAACAGGGCTCTGTGGATGATCTATTTGGTGCTTCAACGAATCCAAATGAGGGATGGTTAGGTGGTGCAAAGTTAACTGGTGTCTCAATTCTCCAATTCCTCAAATTAAATTAGTGTTCTGTCAATTGAATATCATCTGCAGGTGCCATTTGAAACTCACTAAAACTGTTCAAAGCATCTACATATCTTCTTTCATGATCCCTGCCATCAACATCAAGAAAATGTAACGGGTCATCAAGATCCGAATTTGAGATGAAAAAAACTAGAGGTGGCAATTTTTACCCATATTAAAGAAAATGGGTTGGTTTGGGTAAATAATTGTAGTATAATGAGTTGAAATGGGTAACATTATAATATTGAATAGGTTGAGATGACTAATGAGTAGCACTTAAACACAATGCGGGTCAAGATGGGTAACCAAAAAACTATGTAAATGTAGGATTCAAATATTTAAGAATGATTAATAACATATTTGATGAGAAATTCACTAAAAATTATCTAAATGAACTATTTGTTTACTTATAACAACACTAAATTGATGTTTTTTAAGAATAATCCATTTAGACCCGAACTGATTTTGCTTAAAACCCGTTTTGATCCGCACCCATCCTGACCCGAACCCGTTCTGACCCGTTACCCAATCCTACCCGACCCCCTATTTTGCCAGTCATAAAAAAAACCAGTAATCTAGCAAACCCATCATCACCCGCAAATGAAACCAGGGCATCAATACCCTCATCTGGTTGCTTGAATTCCAAAATACTCAAGATCAATTTTTCATCCTTGACGTTAGTTCCAAATCTGATGTCTCTTGAAACACTCAGGATCCGTGATTCACCGCCTAGATACCTAAGTTTCCCGTCTTGTGGACGAGGCAATATGTTGTCGTTAAAGCTGCACAAGATCTTCACACGATTATCATTGTTACAGTTCCGCACTGAACCCAGAGAGGTTGTTAATGGTATAGGGCTGTCCAGTTGAACTTTTATTTCACCACTGTCAAAACCCTAATATAATTTTCATTTAAAGATCCTGACGAACAACATTATTGATTTAATTAAGGAAGTTTGTGCAATCACAAAAGAAATTGAATCGAATAAACATGAACAAGTAATGATACAATTTTTTCGTAATAACAACCAAAATTCACCATTTGAAACAAAAAAGGAATTACATGAAGAAGATATCAGATTGAAGAACCTGAAATTAGTGGCTGCAACAAATCCGGTGATCGGAATATTTGATTTCAGTGCGATTGGGATTTCATTCAAAATTAATTTTTTAACTTATTTACTTAATGAAAAAGTGAATGAAAAAGTTATTAAGTTAAAAAATTGTTTGGTAATTTAAAAAGCACTTTTAGTTTTATCTTTTTGAGCAGTGTTAAAAAGTCATTTTTATGAAACTGCTTTTTCTGGCTTTTTAACTTTTTATGACTAAAAAGTCATTTTTTAACCTTTTTATACACAAAAGTTAATTCAAACATATTTTAAAAAACTTTATTTTAAAAAGTCATAAGTTTATAAGCACTTTTAATAAAAGGTCCTTTTAAACTTAATAAGCAATCCCAAACATAGTCTCCGGCTACGAAAACTAGTTTTATACCGGTGACAGGTGTATCTGCGTATGTTATAATGAGAATTTTGTATTTCTTTGAAATCTAAACAAAAAACAGTATTAGTTAAAATCAGAAGTCAACATGGTATTAGCACACTTGGTAGAGGTATTGCCTCTTAAAAAGGAAGTCTTGGGTTCAAATCCAAAAAAGGTGTATTTTGGTGTAATTTAGTAGTAGGATTATTGTTGTTAAAAAAAAAAGTTAAAATCAGAATACTAACTCTTTGGGTGGTAAAAAAATCAACTTTATTAAAAAATCAGAAAACAAACAACGAAAATCAATAAAGATTCAAATAACAAAAAGTAAAAAACAAACAAAAGTTAGAAGTTAACATGAATAAGTTGCATGGTTTAGCTTGAAAATAAAACCGAAATAAAAATTGATGATGAAGGGAGGTGAAATCTCAAACACCATGCTAAGCAAGTAAGCATACTTAAGGGTGTAAACGAACCGAGCCAATCCCGAGCTCGTTAAAGCTCGAGCAAGTAAAAATACAAGATACTAATGTAAATGTTGTAGTTAACACGTAAAAGTGTATGATTTACCCTTGACCATCACATAATTGTTATCACAAAATCCTCCAGGTTTTGCAGCCATTTCACAAGCTAAAAAATTTAAATGGTGAATACTTGATAATTAAGCATATCAAGATGTATGAGCATAATCAAGAAATAAACATTAGAGTTAAATTTTGCTAAACAATGGTTGGAGAATAAATTCATCACAACTGGTTTCATGAGGAAATGGAATTATAAGGCATGCCTTCTAAGCGATCCCTGTTTACATGTATTGATCTCATTTTATAAAGAAAAAGCCAAAAAGTGCATAGCATTAAAACAAAAAGCATGCCTTATAATTATAACTTCCTCCTAGCTAGATTCAAGCATGATAGATTCTATCTTTCACCATTATTTATTTAGTTTTTTTTTATAATAGTAAGAACCCACTTACGTGGTAAACCTACGGGTCTTTTTAATACCCGACTAACCAGAAGAAACGGGTATAGTGCATATGTAAGCAACCGGGTTGGTGGCATTCAAGAAAAATCAGCCTTAATAATAATTAAACTTGAGATCTCTAGATTGTCTCTCTTTCATATAAGCTTTTATACTACTTCCTTGTAGGTTTCCAACCATTATTTGGTAGCACGTAAATGGAATGTTGTTTATTTTTTAGCATTCTTTAATATATTAAAAAATATACTTTATAATCTAAAAGCATATAAATGATAAATTACTTTTAGTTATTAATTTTAAATAAGAAGGAGATGAATTTAAGAGAAAGATGTGTGAAAATTAGTATGTAAATAGTTTACAAAAGTGACACGTAATCATGTATTCAACTTTATTTTTATTTATTAGTATAAAATGTAACTTTTCTTATTCTATTGATGTTTGATTATTTCTTCTGCAATGCATTTGGTATTGTTTATATGTTGGGTAATTGATTCATGAGTTTGTGTAATTTCTTTTCACTTGTGATATCAAGTTTACAAGGATATTAAGATGAGAGAGAAAAGAAAACATTTGAGGCAATAAAGGGCATTTTATAGTCGTGATTAGGGCTAACAAGTATAACTCGTTTATAAAAAAACAGTTCAGTTGACCCATTTATAAAACGAGTCATATTTGGGTTGACCCATTAACCTTTTTAAAATTTAATAATTTTTTATTTCATGTAATATATATTTAGTTGTTTTCCTTCTGATTGTTTACTATGGTGATGTTTGTTTTTCAGAGGTAAAACGTCTGCGGTCTGCGGATCACATCTGCAAACCTCTTTTGCAGAAGAGGTGGACCAAACCCCTGCAAGAAGAGTTTTTGAGAGTGTTTATTTTCCAAAAACCTCTTCAAACAAGAAAACCTCTTCAAACAAGAAAACCTCTTCAGTCTTCCCAACCCGCCGTCCCCCAACCCCACTGTCTTGCTCAACCCCACCGTCGACCATCGAAATCGACCTACCGTCGCTCATCTCCGATCGTCCCCCTCCACCTACCGCCGCTCATCTCCGATCGAACACATCTTCGATTGAACACATCATCGTCGACCATCAACATCGAAATCGAAGACCCCACCTAGGGTTCGTCGCATCACATCTCCGATCGAAACGACCTATCGTCGCCCATGTTCTCCGATCGAACGACCTAGGGTTCGTCGCCCCTTTCCTCCGATCGAACGACCTAGGGTTAACGTCTGGGGTTGAGGCCGACGATGAGAGGTCGGTGGAGGGCGGCGGAGGCGGAGATCGCGTCCGGTGTTCGCCGATCAGGGAGAAGAGAAAGCGACGGGATCTTCTGGGCCGATTGTGGATGGTGGTAGCAGATCGGGAAGGGGGCGACGGGAACAAGGAAGGGGTGTGAGTTTTTTTTGCACTAGAAGAGGTTTGCAGATCTGAGAAGTGGGTATACCATGTCTGCAAGGAAAAGAGGTTTCGCAAACCTTTTTTAATAAAATGTCTGCGAAAAAATAAACACCATTCATTTGTCCGTGGTCTGCGGGGCGCAGACAAAAGAGGTTTCGCAGACCTTCGCAGACGTTTTTGATAAAAACAAACAACACCTATATTTTAATTGATCGATTAACAAAATTTTTATTTTTTTAATTTATAAATTTGAAATTAACATCTTTTTAGTTAATTATACAAATAAACTTATTTTGGATTTCATCCTTTAAGATTATCATTTACGTAATTACATGTTTAGTATTATACTATTAGTTTTTTGTTTTAATACTATATTAATTATATTTGTTACAAATACATACATGCTTTCAACTTATAAATTCATTTGATTAATTTATATAAACAGGTCGTGTTCGAGTTGGCCCGAATTTACGTCAACTCAGGTTAGGGTTGAAAAGTTTGTCACAAATACATATCTAAGTCATGTTCAGGTAGCAAAATTCAACCCACCAAGCTGCAACGCAACCTGTTAACTCGTCAATCCGACATAATGGACACCTCTAGTCGTGATGTAAGTTTTTTAATGGCAACAATATAATTATGAAAAAGAAAAACTAGCAAGAAATTAGTCAGAAATTTACAAACATAATAATAGGTTTTTGAGCCACTCGTTCCGATACAATATATAATTGTGGTTCTTATTCACAAACCAATGAAATAAAAATCGCATGATATCATCAAAAGCAAACTTTATAGCTAGAATCCCTACCAAAGATAGCTTACATTTCTTATCTTCCAAATAACCCACCACGAAACAAAGAAGCCCACCTCAGTCATCTTCTCCTTATTAGCCATTAGGAAAAAGAGAATCACCAATTCAATCAATGATTGAAATGTTGGCACTTTAATAGTTTTAAATTTAATATGGATTAAAATCAAGAATCTCCATATTACTCAAAACTTTTCAAATTACATATATTGATTATATGTATTAATTCAAGTCTTTTGTAATCAAAATATTGTAGTATAAATAAAAGACAATTGGTGCCTTGTTTTGTTGGCTACTTGATGGCTCTAAAAATGCTACATGCAATCTATCACGTGCTTTGAAGAATTTTCATACTAAATACATAATAACTTCTTATAAGAGTATATTCGATGCTAAATCCAACAAACATATTAACACCATAGTTAACACATAAGATTTTCACCAACTATTTAAACACACATATTCTTTATATATGTGTTTAAATAGTTGGTAAATAGAACTTATCAACTGGTCAATGACAAATTACATAACTTTTTGTCAATATATATGTATATATAACATATTGTTTTTTCAACCCGTGTAATACACATGATTTTAACCTAATTATTTATATACTCAAAAACATACGTATTATTTTAACATTTAATAATATATTCTATAATAATAGTAATATATGCCATTATAAGGTTTGCAAGTAAAAATATGAATATTACTATAAATACAATAAGTTTTTATGTATGTATATATATATTTGTTAACTGTAAAAATAATGAAAAACACTGTGTGCTTGACATATAACATGCTTTTAATAAAAAAAAAGCATTTTTTTTATTTTGCTTTATGTTTTAAGTAATTGTGTAATATGTATTAATCATTTTAACTTACATTTTGTCTCATTTCATGTTATTTTTAATTATTTTACATAATATATAATTTTGATGTCATTTAAATTTTATGTTATACATATTTAAAGTATACAATCATGTTATTTAGTCATTGTGTTTCATCACTTTTCATTTAGAAAACACACATTTTATATTATTATATAAAATGTATTCATTATTGTGTTTTAAGTTATCAATCTTTCGTGTTTGTTTGTCATCAGCTTTTATGTATTATATATTTTTTATTTTATCATGATATTTTAGATCATAAAAGTATACAAGTATGTTAGTTTACCGTTATATTTTTCTGAATTCATCATTTAACAAAAATCGTTAGACAAAATGATGATCAACAATAAATAATAGAACGTTAAAATTGAAAAACATAATTTAAAAATATACATATGACAATACTATATTGTTTAAAAGATTAAAAAAATGTTCTTTTTTATGATATGATTTTTTTAAAAATAATGTCATATATAAATTTATGAACGTTTGAAAAATATGAAGGAAATTTGACAAAAGTGCAGGTTATTTAAATAATCTTTGGTGTTTTTTTTCATCAAACATATTATTAATAATTGTTATTATACATTTATATTTATTTTATTTACATAGTTTTTAAGTAACAAATCTTGACCCATTGGATGTTATGATGTTACCCATTTAAACTCAAAATATAATAGTTCTTCAATCAATCCATCCAATTGCTTTTGCTTTAGGTCAAGATTGTCAGATAAACGCATAAATATGTATGTATTTATTTATAAAAATATTGTGCAATAATATAATTTTATAATAAGTTAAAAAATCATATACGGAAACCTTCAAGCTCCGTGAAACGGCACTCAACCGAGAATTTGGTCGCAGCCGAATTAGCCCGTCTGACGTGGCATTGTACGGCTCATCTCACAGATCCTACGGTTATAAATTTCACACAATCGTTACCAAAAAAAGATCTAAAGCAATCCAGCTTACGACACTCGCTAGTCGTCAGAGAAGACTCCACCAGACCCGTAATCACTGTGTGTGTGTGTTTCTAGTGAGAGAGAGAGAAAGATAGAGAGAGAGACAACTGCGACTTGCGAATCTCACAGGTATACTGTACGTAATTTAGGTACATCTATAAATACTTATCTCCGATTGTTGATCTGTTTTGTCTTCGATTTAGGGTTTCTTCAATCAACGGATATTTCACGGGGAAGACAATTCTAGGGTTTCGGTTTTGGTTATATAACTGTTTAAGGTTTGTAGATTGTGTTTTGAGTTTGAGGAAGTGGTAGAAAATGCAGACGAGGAACATGGAGAGGAAGAATTCAATTAGGGAGAGGGGGAAGCGGGGTTTGGAGGGTGAAGACGAGCAGCAGCAGCCAGAGAGGAAGCGGCCGGCTTTAGCTAGGTAATGGATGGATTTTGTTTATTGGTCTCTGGTTGAGATCTATTTTGAAATCAGGGCATTTTGACAGCTTGATTGTCGGTTAATTTGTAAAATTTGCAAAAGTAAGTGTGTTGACTTTGTTATTTTGCGAGCTGTTTAATCTTGTGTGTGTTGGTTTATTTGAGTCAGGTATTACTTATGTGAGATTTTTTTTTGTTTTGTTTTGGGATGCTAGTAAAGTTCATTCTTCATTGATCATGTTGGATTGTGTTTTGCTTTTTTATAATTTAAGTTCACATATTCTTACTTAAAGTGGTATTATTGTGATGTATTACTCTCCTAAGTGTAGGAAATTTCCATGTATGTATAGTTGACATGAGTTTGAAGAAACTGGGCATATTATGCACCTAATTTCATGTCTTGTGTTGGTATTGGATAATAAGGGAAAATCAGGGGATTTTACTTGGAAAACAATATATGGATGACAGCAGGGTGAATTTGATGGACTTACGTTCATTGTTATGTTGTTGACTGCTGTATTTGTGAGGAAGAACATTTTAAAAATGGATAGAATAGATAGGTGCAATTTTGGTGATATATGTATATATGATTAGCTACATATACATCGGGTGTGGATGTTAAGAACGGGCTAGGGGAATGCAGGACTGCAGAGCAGATGCAACTGCTATCACTATTGGGGTGTAATTTTTTGTATGTCCTGGTTTTGTTTATGCATTTAGTTTTAGATTAGAGTTTTTCTTTTGCAGTTTTGTTGACGAGCACTCAGTAGAATGAAAATAAAATAGTAGGTTCTTATTGCTTTTGTCATTGACCAGTTGATAAGTTCTATCTACCAGCACATGCTTGAACATAATTCACTACTTGTTTTTATTACCTTTGATCATCAATGCAAGATATCTATAACTGTGATTACCCAACAAATGTGGCTGCTGATTACATAGTAGGGATAATATATACATGGTCACCACTAAAGTATACAAAAGGTTACACTAAAAGCAACATTCCAGGCTGCCCATGAATTAAGTTGGTTTCAATTATGCTAATTCTGACAAAAAACCTAGGCAGAATTAGGTAAAGTACTGAAATACTCCGAAATTTAACTTCTTTTGGAAATCATGCTCTGAACTAAATATTTCATAGTTAGGAATCAATCTTTAAAATGAGAACAGAAGTTGTAGAACTCATCAAGATATTCAATACTTGTGATTATGTGAATTAACTTTTTTGTAAAAAAATTGAATCAACGATTGGGAAGATATGATCTTGTTTTTACCAGCATAAATGAAATGGAATAGTTACTTGGGTGGCTTGAAGTGTGTGTTAAAATTTAGGTGATCTTAGTGTAAAATTTTCAATACTTGGGTGGATTGTGTATACGTAATTGATAACCCCTACACGGTACACAACACTATTTTGATTAATCGGAGATGTAAAGACAGACAATTACGGAAGATTTTGCGATATGTTATTGCAGTGTTATTCATTGTTCAGGCAATAGCATTATCCTTTTAGCCCAAATTATAGTATTTTGAGAAATTCTTGTACCCACCACAAAGTGGAAAAAGACACCAATTTTTTTATAACTTGTTGGCTTCAAGTTCTTGTACTTTCCCTGTTTCTATTTTTTCAAATTGTATCTGCTTCTTCTATGAGGTTTGTACATCTTTTACATTGGACAGCTTATATGATCGATAAATTTGTACTTGGGGTGATGTTTGGATTTTCTTTTCTTTAATATAAGATGCATTGTAATAATGTAATCTCAGGTTGTATATATTCATGCTAAGGCTATAGCCAAATTGATTTGTATTCTTGCCAAAAATGTATCAATCCCCTTAAAGGTTGTTATTCCCATTTGTAGATTGTTTGTGCAACTAGCAAATGTTATCTCAAGTTTGTACTTCTGCTTAATGTGGAAATTTTTAGGAATTTTGGTTTGATATATTTAACTATTTATGCAGTGTAATTGTGGAAGCTTTGAAGGTGGATAGTCTTCAAAAGCTTTGCTCATCCTTGGAACCTATACTTCGCAGAGTTGTAAGACACCACCTTTTACTTCCCATTTTGTATGACATTTAAGCCACTGGTTTGCTTTTCCCATTCATCTTTACAAGCTAATCTTACCAATGGGTCTTGGGCCTAGCAGTATCATGGTGGCTCATCAACCAAGAGGTCATGGGTTAAAGTCCCTTAAGGGACAAATGTGTATTGAAGGTGTTTGTTGGGTGTGTGAGTTTTTGCCTTTCCAAGACTAAGAGTATGAGCTTACTTATACACAACCTTTGCTACAAAACAACCATCTTCAAATTTTAAATCCTAAATTAGCAAGAGCTTTTACTTGTAGATTCTGACTATGAAGCTTTTGTCTTGTAATGTCCATTTTTTTTTAAAGAAGAATGTTTTTCAAAAGCTTTTGGGTGATAGTTTTGTGCACATCTGTTACCATCACAGTAGCTCATAAGCTATTTTCTGAACAGGTTAGCGAGGAAGTGGAGCGAGCTTTAGCAAAACTAGGCCCTGCCCGGATAACTAATGGAAGGTTTGTGGAATTTCTTTCTGTATATGTATTGCTATCACAGTGATATATTTGTAATGCAGTGCTGTTACTTTCCTGCACAACATGATTTATTCCTACTCAAATCAGGATGATAAATCCACAAACATTATTTTTTTTTACCCATTTTTATAGTGATAAGCGTATTTGGTTTATTACTGCATTAAGAAATAATATGTTTACTTAAGACCTGTGTTGTAGAAATTGCTAGGTGTTAGTCAGGTGGTGGCTACTAACTAGGGATTAAATGAATTAGAATTTTATATGGAAATTTTCAAATTTTATACATATATACCAAATTTTAGATATAATTTTTATAAAAAAATATTAGTTAAATATATATATGCACGCACACAAAAATTGGCCAAAATTTGACTGGATTTTCAAAATTTGGCCTGAATCACCGGAATTTGTCTGATTAGAACTGCATAGTCTATCTAGGCCCAATTTTGACTGCTGTTGACTGATCAACAATTAATTGGCCGATTGGGGGAAATCCAAGCGGCTGAATGCCGATCAGCGATTAATCGTAGATTAATAGGCGCTGCTTAGGTTATTTTTGCATCACTGCTTAAGACTGCTTTGAGGATCTATTTTTTTGTATTATTGTGTACTAGAGGGGTGCGTGTATACTGCGATGGGGAACACAACACTAGCACAAACATTGGTAAAACACTCGACCTAATAACTGGTGAAATATCATATGAACAGTATAAGTTTTTCATTCTGAAAGTGCTGGAATTTGGGTTTTATTGTTTGAAGTGGAATTCAAAATCAATGTTTTGGTTCTGTTTGTTCAGTTTCTCTTCCGAATCATGAAACTGAAGGAACTCGTAATTCGGACTGATTAATTGATTAAATTCTAGACATTCTTGCAGGTGTCCTCACAAGTTAACTGTACCATCTACAATGCATTTGATAGTCCGAGCTGTATAGTATCAATGATAACAAAATTTCTATCCGAAGCTAATTGATGCGATGAATTTCAGGTCATCACCTAAGCGTATTGAAGGGCCTGATGGTAGAAATCTGCAACTTCACTTCAGATCCAGAATGTCTTTACCTCTCTTCACTGGGGGAAAAGTTGAAGGGGAACAGGGTGCTGCTATTCATATTGTCTTAGTTGATGCCAACACGGGTCATGTTGTTACATCAGGACCCGAATCATCAATAAAACTAGACGTTGTGGTTCTAGAAGGTGATTTCAACAATGAAGATGATGAAGGCTGGACTCAAGAAGAATTTGAAAGCCATGTTGTTAAAGAACGTGAAGGAAAAAGACCCTTGTTGACTGGAGACTTGCAGGTCATGCTCAAAGAAGGTGTTGGGACTTTAGGGGAGTTGACTTTTACTGACAATTCAAGTTGGATCCGAAGCAGGAAATTTAGGCTTGGTTTAAAGGTTGCCTCGGGTTTCTCTGAAGGGATTCGTGTTCGTGAAGCTAAGACTGAAGCTTTCACTGTTAAAGATCATAGAGGAGAATGTATGTTAGTTATTTTTTATTATTTCAAGAAAAATAGAAAAAAATAAACCTTTTGATAAATTTTTAGTTTTTTATTATTCTTCTCATTGACAGTGTACAAGAAACACTACCCACCTACTTTAAATGATGAGGTATGGAGATTGGAGAAAATTGGCAAGGATGGATCATTCCACAAGAGGCTGAATAGTGCAGGGATTTTTTCAGTTGAAGAATTTCTTCGTCTCGTAGTGAGAGATTCCCAAAAACTACGTAATGTAAGTATCTAGTATGGTGTATTGGCTTATATTGTTTGAGTGTGTGTGTGTTTCTTTTTATATCTAATTATCTATATATTTTAGATTCTTGGAAGTGGCATGTCAAATAAGATGTGGGAGGCTTTGATAGAGCATGCAAAAACATGTGTTTTGAGTACGAAGCTTTATGTATATTATCCAGAGGATAACCGAAATGTTGGTGTTGTTTTTAATAATATCTATGAGCTAAGAGGTCTTATTGCTGGTGACCAGTATCAATCAGCTGATTCTCTTTCTGATGGCCAAAAGGTTTTTGCTACTTCCGTTGTTTTAAATAATTTTTATAATTTATATATTTTTGAGTATTAATTGTTTTTTCTGTAGGTATACGTGGATACACTTGTTAAAAAAGCATATGATAATTGGAACCAAGTTGTCGAGTATGATGGCAAGTCACTTGTGAACTTCAAGCAACCTAAAAGGTCCGGTTCGTCTCGGAATGATTATTCAATGGGTTCGATAGATTATCAAAGATCACCTAATAATCATCTAATGCCACCACGTCATCCTGTTGTGGCCACCTCTGAGTCTGCCTCTGTTGATTCAAATCTGCTATTAGGAGGTAATGCTCATTTATTTATTTATTTATTTGAGTTTTGTGATTAGTTAACTAACAGAAATTAGCAAATATGTTCAGACTAATCATTTAGAGAGTTGATGTCTGATAAAATTCTTATGTCATTTGGTTCAGGTTATAATGACAATCTGGATAACATGTACCAAACTGGACCACAGCTTGTAAACACCAATCAACATGGTCAGTATGACATCAATTTCGTTTCAAACGGTCGCCATTCTCAGCAGATGCAAAATAACGGATATGATAATAGATCTGGGCTAGCCCTCGGCCCTCCACAGGCATCATCATCATCATTCCAACCTGTTCAGCAGCAATCCAACATGAACCCGTTTGATGACTGGTCCCACAACAACCGGGACAAAGGGGCCGGGGATTTCATGTCAGAGGAGGAGATCCGCATGAGAAGTCACGAAATGCTCGAGAACGAAGACATGCAACAGCTACTTCGGCTCTTCAGCATGGGCGGTGGCCATGTCAGTAACATGGCAGAAGACGGGTTTTCTTTTCCATCATTTATGCAATCACCGGCTCCAAATTTCGACTTTGATGAGGACCGCAACCGGCCCGGGAAAGCGGTAGTTGGTTGGCTGAAGATAAAGGCGGCAATGCGGTGGGGGTTTTTCGTGAGGAAAAAGGCTGCTGAAAGGCGGGCACAGATTGTAGAGTTAGATGATGAATGAATGAATGAATGAAAAACCCACTGGACTGGAACAACTGGTTTCAATCAACCTCTATGTGGTTGCTGCAGTAAATTTTAGATTGATAATTTGGGTTTGATTGTATAGTAATAAGACGTGTAATTTAAAAATGTTATTATTGTAGACGTGAAGTCGGATATATATTCCTGTTATTTTTTCATTTTCCTTGTATAATTAATTTGGTTTGTGACAGTATTATGGTATTCAACAATCTAGGAGGAATGTAATGATAGTGCAACGATGTGTTTCCCTGTGACCATGATTCCTTGTGCTGTTTAAAAACTAGTTATATATTACTAAAATAAAATTGTTTTAGGTTATAGATGCACTTAAGTGTGTTTACTAGATGCTTGAAATATGAGACTAATGGTATTATACTACAAAAATCGTAGCCTGTCACATCAATTATTACTGTTTGTATACGGGCCATATACTATTATACAACGCCTAACTATACGGGTTGTTTGATTTTAAAGACCATTGTTATTCAATTTTAGATCTTTTTTGTTTTACTTATAATTATTTTATTCCTTGATATGTGTCAAATATTTAATATGTTGTAATATTCCTTGATATACATGAGAATTAGTTAACGTGACTAGGGCTGTAAATGAACCGAACGTTCAGCGAACAGTTCGTGAACCGTTCGGCGGGAAGTTCGTTTATGTTCGTTTAGTTAACTGAACGAACATGAACAGAGGTTGCGTTTGTTCATTTGTGTTCGTAAACGTTCGGCAACATGTTCGTTTACGTTCGTTTATGTTCGATTAAGTTCATTATTATATTTATTCATTAAATGTGTTCTATATTTTTTTAATTTTTAATTTTTGGTTTAATATCATAGTATTTAAATTATTTTTAGTTTAATACTATAATATTTTAATTTATGTATTTATAAATGATTATTTCCAATGCTTAAGATTAAGATTGTTGATTTTATTGTTTAAATAATATGTGTTTGTTAAAGTTCGTGAACCATTCATAAACAAGCTAAATTCCTTAATGAACGAACACAAACAAGAATTTCCGTTCGGATAGCGTTTGTGAACCGTTCGTGAACAAGTTAAAAATTAAACGAACGAACACGAACAATGGTTCGTTCGTGTTTGTTTGGTTCGTTTACAGCCCTAAACGTGACACAAGATTTTATCTGAAATTATTGCGTAAATCATTTATGTTAATTAATTTTATCATTCAATTTTCTATATTTTATCACTCAATTCTCCATATTTTATTTGTTTATCTAATAACTAAAGTGTTCTAAAATGTCATTATGTGAACATAATTAAGTATTTCTTTGATACAAGGCTTCTAACTATTATATTACGATAGAAATATTGACGTTCTATCGCCTCCTAAGTATAAAGCTCGTGATAACAAAATGTTTACATTTTCGAGTTTTTTAACAATAAGACATCGAATCTCATGTGGGGAATAAATTTATTCGAAAGTAGTAAGGCATAACATGTATTTAGCTCTGCTTGTTAGCTTTATATCATACCATTTTTTTTATGTTTGCGTCTCATGATGAGTTGATGGATTGAGTTGTTACGAGAGCACATGACAATGGTTCGGTTAATGTCACCAAACTACCAACTAAATAAATAAATAAAATCGGTGAAGTTCTTAAGATATTACTTAATGTGACCGTGATATTATATACAAAGGATTACGTACGCTAAGATAATTTGGCATCAAAGAAACCAAATTCTCGTTTGAATTGATCGAAATATACCAAATAAACAAAGCTCGTGGGATATTATTAGCGACATATGAGTCATAACCATGAACATGTCACAAATAGATCTTCATCTCTTTTGTAAATAAAACAATTAATACTGGACATTGGGTCTTCTTTACTAGGCGCTAGACGGATTGGAATTTTTATATGTAATTTTACAAATATATATTATATACACACACGACAATATCAATAATTTAATATAATACTTCAAATAATTTAAAAAAAATAAACTTAAATATACTAAATCAAGTACTTTAAAGTTCAAACTTAAACACCGAGTTCAAAGTTTAGAGTTCGATTTCGATGTTAAGTGGTTGGATTCGATGTTTTATAGACATATTAATGATTTTTAGTTGAGAAATGTCTAAATAATCATGAAATTGGTATCTTTTTACCAGAAAAAAGTCAAAAAATTCAAAAAAGTCAAAAAAAAAAATCCGACTAGGCCCCATAGGCTGCCTAGACCTCGCCTAGCGCCTAGGCACCGCCTAGGCTAAAATCGAGATAGTAGAGTGGCGCCTAGGCGGCCGCTTAGGCCGATTTTTACAACAGTGCAATTAAGGATACTTGAGTTTCTATCAATATCAATCCTATAATAATGTGGCCATAATTGAGTACTTGATAATAGATATTACAACTTTCTTCATGTAATTCTTTGATTTTTGGTAAACAAGCCGATGGCTGCAAGAGGATTGGTGACAACTTGCTGGATCACATGCATATCTTACTATACTAATAAACAAAGATGTTTTTTGTCACATGTCATGTTCTTACACCCAAGTTGTCACATGTAACTTTTTATCAAATTTATTTAATTATCTCATATTAAATAATTGTATTTTCTTTCCTATTAAATAATCATAATTCAAATAACTAATAATATTACTTACCTTTTAATTAGAAAACACATATAAGAAAATTTTATAAAATGTAAAAAACTTTAATATTAATTTTTTAAAAATATAAAATAAAATTATTTTCAGAAAATCAAAGTTATATAGAAAAATAGTTTCTTTAAAAATGATTTTTTAAAGAATAAAATAAGATATAAACCGGTGTTTAAAACAACAAGATTTTTATAAACCGATGACGTTTTTTAAATTTATTTAAAAACCAAAGTAAAAAAAATGATTGAGAAAGTTACACTTTTGGTCCTTATATTTAATGTTATATATAAATTGAGTCATTAAAATTAAATAACTAAATAAATTATATATTTTACCCTTTTGAATTATAAAAGTTAGTATTTGATAGAATATAAACTGAAGCTTTATTGTCAATTTGTTCAAAGATAATAATTGTTACAAATCAAAAATATCATATATCATTTGTATAGTTATTAAAGTTTTTAATTGCGTTTTTTTTATTACTTGAAGTATTCATTAATATGTAAATTAATTATTTTCTCTTAAAATAACGATCGTTTTATAATTTTTTAAAATTTTATTACTAGCTATTTAATATTTTTATGTTAAACCCGTGTAATACACGGGGTAATACTCTAGTGTAATATACAAGTGCATGTAAGTGATTCCATCTATATCTAACTTTGGAATGGAACCCAATATATATATTCGATACATATTATATATGCTCAGAAAAATGGTAATAAATATAATATAAATAATATTCGGGAAAGTTAATACAAAATAAGTTAAAACAAGCAAGTTAGGCCGTGTTTCACGAAAGAAATGGACTGACTTTTAAAAGTATTAAACGGATGCCACGTTGACTTTTAGTACAAAATGAGATGTACAAAATTGTAGTGGCTTGATTCTCCATGCCTCACATGTTGCAACATTAACAAGACATAACATTGAAACTACAAACTTATATAAAAAGTTAGTAACAAATTTAAATAGATGCAAAGTTGACTTAAACGTGGCTAAACATAAAAAGAAACATATAAAATTGAAGTGGCTTGATCATGATATGCCTCACACATTACGGCGTAAGCATAACATAACATTGATACTACAAACTCAATTAAAAAGGATAGCAATAAAGAAAATAAAATAATCTTAAAAAACAATGAAAGAAAAAAATTCAAAAAGCTAACAAAACCTAAATCAAAAAAACCCGTGTTATGCTCAAAATCAAGCGGAAAGATTAAAGGAGGTATAACACCAATAACTCAATTGTAAACATATTTAAATACTTATAAAATACGCCGTGTGCTATTGTATAAGAATTATAAAAAAAGTTATTAAATATAAAAATATAAGAAACTTTAAAGGAAAAAAAATTCATTGCATTGCATCTTACGACATAATAATTATATAAAAATGTAATTTAGTATATAAAATATAAAAAAAATTCAAAGAAAAAAAATAAAATGTAAAAATAAAAGTTTACCTCTACTTGGTCGAATCTGTCGACCTCAACTAAGATTTCCATGCCATTACCACCAAACCACGTCAATAAAGGAAGCCTTATGTGTAAAGAAAGTTTAATTAATATAAAAAGGATTGTGATTAAAAACATTAAATAAAAAATTGCTATTGGTATCATTATCATTATCATATCAACCTTCCATAAACTAGTATATAATTGTTTGATTCCATTAAGAAATGAAGCAACATTAATGTTTGGAGTTTGAGATGAAGTTTTATAAATTGAGGTGGAAGAACTGGTCTAGGAAAAGTTTCCAGTTGTACTTGAGATTTCTAAGTTATTACCATCAATAGCGCATCAATCTTGTAACACAAACACATATAGCTAAAAGTTGTAATAAAACGATTATTTAGCTGTGTTAATTTAAAGTGAATAATGAAATTTTTTTAACCATACACCATGGATAACAATTGTATAGTAATATTCCAAAAATGTTCCCCAAACTCATTACCCCAACTGATTACGACCATAGAAAGTGGAATAACAAGGTGGAGTGTCCCGATAATATTAGAAGTCAAGTACATTTTGGATTTGTATATTGACTCCATATGTGGATATACCAACTTGGTGTTTCGAGAAATTGTCCAGAATATAAGGTCATCCGTAGTGAGGCGTGACCTCCATCGTGTGAGAGGCTTTAAGCACCTGTCACAGCCTCACCCCCATTACACCATAGGCATGAAGACGGCGTGAGCCGGGTCATCGTGTAAAAGGAGAAGAAAGGAGAAAATATGCGGGGGTGACGGGGGCTTGATAAGGAGGTGATGACAACGCATGTGCATTGGCGGAGGTTTTAAGGGGCCCGGGCGTGACCGGCCCCTGCCGTTTTTCTGACAAGAAGTCTCGATATAGTAGTTTTCTTTATAGGTATTGAGCTCGGCCTCTTTGGTTTTCTTCATAAAATTCCTTGGGTCCTCTTGGATTTTAAAAAATAATAAAGTTGAACTAACATTGTAAATTTTAACATTGCCTTTAAGGGTTCATAATATCGGTTGTTATCTTGTTCGTTAGCCAATCTTGAGTTTAAATCTTGTTTTGGGCCTTAAAAATTAAAATAGGCCTTAATTATTGAACATTTCCTATTTTAATAATCGTCTTCGCAAAGGAAATTGCTGAGAAGTTTGATTCGGAGTGTATAATCAATGAGTTCAAAGAGCTTAATGGTCGTCGCGTTGAATTGTGATTCTTCTTCCGAGTACTCACATTTTCGTTTTAAACATTTTATGTCTTGTTTGATACAAATATTTGATATTTTAAACTTTAAATTGTTTGACCCGACCCGAATAATCATGTGTCGACCCGAATTTTAACCTGAAACATAGCGATAAGGAAATAATTTTGTCCCAGGACTTTCGGCCCCCTCGGACAAAGTTTTCAAGCTCTGACAGTGCACATGTGATGATGATGTGGAGGTGATGGTGTTGGTCGTTTATGTGGCACCTACGGGACGCCTACGTGGAGTGATAGTAGTGTGACCACTACACATAGTCCAAGAAGAGGATTATGATTGATGACTGATGAGTATCTGTTGCATATCTCCTTTATCACCTATTCACCTCCTACGAACGTTTATTCCACTACAAGTTTGAATAACAGGTTCTGAAATATAATCTTCATCAGCGCATTGTTGAAAGATTACCAATACGTCCTTGAAGATTACTAATTATTTGTTGAAGGTTACATGCAGTTTCTTCAATATTTCTAAATATTTATCTGTTTGATCGACTTAACATATTTTATTATTAAGTTCTAGAGAAACAATATAAATGGCCATATATAGTGAAATTGATGTACTCAACAGTTGTTTATATGACACTTGAAAGATTTTATATTTATTATTTATTTATTTAACTAGGTTAGAAACCATGTTTTACATGGGTTGGGATGAATGTGTCTAATATGTTATAAATAACATGTTTTATAAAGATTTATATGTTTGATAACATTAATTGTTGATAAAATAATAAATAATAAATTTAAAAAAAATAATAAATTACAAATAATAAAAATTTAAGATTTCTTAAATTATATTTTAAGATGTTATATAATTGAAATTTATTTATGAATTATTAATCTCTAATAATTTTTATAAAAGATACATATTTGATATTTAGTTGCATAATTTAATAAAATCACTAATATTTAATATTTAGTTTAATACGAAAGACAATTAGTATTTAATAAGAGAGATAGACAATATTTTTTTTTTTCTAAAGTTAACAAGAAGATAACAAGTGTTTAATATAACTATTATTATATTAGATAAAGATTATATGTGAATCTATATTATTATACTTGTTTTATCATTTAACGCTAAAACAATAAAATTATATTATTAACAATAATAATAATAACAATAATTTAAAAGTTAAAAAATAAAGTAAACAAAGGAAAAAGATGATTGGTAACAAGTCACCAAACCCGTTAGAACTTCTAAGAGACGTTGTTTTTTTTTTAAGGGCGGAGTATTTTATTAATTTATAAAAATGGAAAGAAAGATTCCATTATCAACAAGCTACTAGAGATGCAACTCCAAATATATCAAATTGCACGTCTGAATAAAATTAAAATCGCAGCATTTTATCCAATCTAAGTTATTGCTTTTTGTAATAGTTCTTATCTAATTAATAACATTTGCCTTAATCTCATCTATTAAATACTCTGTTTTGTATTGTGCTTATTGAGAATCGTGTCGTTTCATGCTTTCCAAATAAACCACATTATGGATAGGATGATGCATAGTAATCTTTGCTTCCATGGATCCAATTGTTTACCTTTAGTCGTTCTAGTACCGAGTCACCGTTGGTGATTTCCACCTTACACCATGATTTTATCAAGGACCAAGTCTACTTTATGAATTTACAAATTGATAATAAATGATCAGTAGATTAAAGTGCTTCTCCTCACGCACCACATGTTGTAGATGAAACATACACGTTTCTTTTGGCCAAGGCCATTTTAGATGGAATTCAATCCAAACTTGCTCTCCATGCAGAAAAAGTTTCCTTTATATTTTGGAATCCACTTTACCCAATCAAATAGAAAGTTATCATGAGAAAAAAATTTCTTTTCAATCATAAGACGACTGAATGACGACTATAATTGCATTAGCCGATGTTAAGGCTCCATACTATATGAGCCAGCTAATTAGCATACGACAATATACATGTACATCATGTATTTAGCTGACAGCAGAGCTACATGCTTTTTCTATGAGAGTTTGTCTCAACTATTTCACACTGACTTAGGCAGCTAAGGGGTTCTTGATGTAATATGAGTAGTTAACAAATAAACAAACAAACACACACATGTATGGGAGGATCAAATCATAACCCGTTTCTATTACGAAAACCCAAATAACTAGGATAAAGTCAACCCAAATCTATGAATTTTTTTCATGACATTTATTATACATGTAAAAGACTATGCTCTTTTATGTATTTGTGCAAATTATTTTTCGTTTAAAATCTTATACTTGTGTAAGTGGTCATCACGTTAAATAAATGTTGGCAATGTAATGTAAAGTTACACGTGTTGTAAATCCTAAACGCTTTTGAATTAGCCAATACACATAAAAGAACATTTTCTTTTATATGTATAATATATGTAATAAAAAATCCAAAAAATTGGATTGATCTTGTCGGAGTTATTTGTGTTTATGCAATAGAAGTGTGTTAGCAATGGAACCTTACCCTAATGTGTGTGTGTGTGTGTGCGTGCACATACGTACTAGTGAGATACCGTGATATATATATATATATATATATATATATATATATATATATATATATATAAAGGATGGTTCGAATGTTAACACTTCTTTATTGCGATAACTGAATAACTACATCTTATTACTTTGGGCCCACATTAAAGTAAGTGGCTCTACATTAATTAAAAAAGAAGAAAAACCTACACCTTTAAATTTACTTTAATGTGGATCCAAAGTAATAAGATATAGTTATTTGGTTAACGCAATAAGGAAGTGTTAACAATTGATCATTCACTTTTATATATATATATATATATATATATATATATATATATATATATATATATATATATATATATATGGATGGGAAGTAAAAATAACTCACTTTTATTGCGTTAACCCAAAATAACCCGCTAAAATCAAGCCAAATTTTGGATTCTTTTTTAGGTATAATTACATATACCCCCCTCTTTTGAGGTCTAATTACATATATACCCAACTAAAAAATTTAATTACATATACCCCCCTCTTTTGAGGTCTAATCACATATACACCCAACTAAAAAAATTAATTACATATATACCCTTCTTTTGAGATCTAATTACATATATACCCAACTAAAGAATTTAAATTCATATATACCTAACTTTACTCTCTTTACACACTGCAACCCTTTGAATATAAACATAAGTAAACACTACATTTGTTACGACTCCAACTTCGTTAATTAAAAATGAAAAAAAACACGAAAAAAAAGAAGCAAAAACACTAAAAAAAAAGTGGAAAAAAACGTAAAATAGGGGTATATTTGAAATAAGGGTAAAATAGGTATAATAAATTTTTTTAAAGCAAGGGTAAAACAATAATTCCTTAATTCATTTTAATTAAAATGGATATATTTGAAATTTTTAGAATTAGAGGAGGGGATATATGTAATTAAAATTTTGGATTGGGTATATATGTAATAGATGAAATTTATAGTGGGATATATGTAATTAAAATTTTGGATTGGGTATATATGTAATAAATGAAATTTATAGGGGGATATATGTAATTGCTCCTTTTTTAAATATCTTTGTAACATATTTAGAAAACTTTTGTATTTCATGAGTTTGCATAAATCAATCACCGTTTAAGAGTTAACATCATTGTAAGTTTTTGATTCACAATACTGTAAATGGTTTACATTCAAAATTTACAACGATATTAACTCTCAAACGTGAATAATTTATGTAAACTCATAAAAGAAGAAAATGTTCTAAATGTATAAAAATAATGTTAAAAAAATACAAGATTTGGCTTAATCTTGCATCCTCTATATGTGTGGGTGTAACATTTTTTTTTTTAAAAAAAGGCCTCAAATAAATTAAAAGCACCAAGTAATTGTCTAGTTTTTTTAACTATAAGGCCGCCTTTGAGTGGAACACATATGTGTGATTTTAATTCGTACATCTGGGTCGGTGTGTTCGTCTTTCAAAAATTGAACAAACGCGGCTTTGGTGGGTGTCATAAAAGCCAATCATTAAAAGCTTTGAACAAAGGCTTTCGGTAGCCAAACTATTAAGTTATTATAAAAAAAAAATTAAGTTATTATAATTTATAAGTCTATTATAATAATGAATGTTCGATGACAAGATTTTTTAAGCTTATAGGATATATATTTTACCTGAAACAACACTCTTGTTTGAATACAAGATTAAAAGTTATTTAAAACACACTCTTGCCGTTCAACAAGGGTTTTGGATATCCAAAATTTCGGATACGGACTCGGATATCCAATCGGATATCCGAACTCAGAAAAAAAGTTGAATTTTAAAAAAAATATCTTTCGGATATCGAATATCCAAAAAATTAACCGAATTATCCGACAAATATCTGAAATATCCAAAAAATTATCCGAATATCCAAGTTATCTGAAAATTTTCAAATTAGGTATCTGAATCCGAATCTAAAACTTTCAGATATCAGAACCTCTTGATATCTGAATTTTTTAGATACTTCGAATTCGGTTTTTAGAAATTTCGGATTCAGATTTGGATACGGATCTTTTTAAACACTCTAGTCTAGTTTGTTTAAATGTAGACTTTTCAATGAAAGTATCCTTAGAAATTGTCTGTCTAAACTTTTCACTGTATGCGAACTTACAAACAATATTTAAAAGTCATATAAACACACGTGTTTAAATAATCAAGATTCAAGTACTACATCATTTTTATATACTTAACTTTTTCCAAGATATAGAAATGTTTGAAGAAATGAGTCGGACTGTGGAAGGTTTTTTGTGGTGATGCCAAAAAGGAACTTACACGCCACCTATTGTGTTTGGTATCATGCCTTTGGTACGAAGAGCTTAAATAAGGTGATTATTGACTTGATATAACATTTGGTTATTGCAATTTGGCATTCAATTTCCATTTTTGATAACTTTTCATCCAAAAATTGTATCCTATTCTGCGTTTGTTGCATTTCGGCGAAGGCTTATTTTTTGTTTTGTTTGATGCTAAGTTAAAACTCATGTATCGCAGAATATTATATTAATAAATACAATACAATTAGCTATAAGCTATAAAAATTAAGAAAATACTTGAGAAAAAAAATTACATAAATCAAATATTCTTAAAGTAAAATAAAGAAAACAATAAATAATTCAGAAATAATAAGCGGGAATATTTTTAAAAAGGAATCTATTTAGTATGTATGCAAGCTCACCACAAAATAAATAGGAAATTTTTTTTGTTTACACATGTCACAACTTATTTTATATTAGATATACCTCAACTAGATTATTACCCCCTCATTACACGGGTTTAATATAAAATATTGGGGCAATTACATATATTCCCCTATAATTTTCACTTATTACATATATACCCAATCCAAAATTCTAATTACATATATCCCCTCTTTTAATACTAAAATTTCAAATATACCCATTTTAGTTAAAATTAATTATAAAATTACTATTTCACCCTTACTTTAAATTTTCAGTATACCTATGTTACCTTTGCTTCAGAAGATTACTATGAAAAAAATTAAACCGTGTGGCACTAGTTCATACGAAATCACCGATTGTCAAAGAAAGTTGTAGAATAAACCAGGCATCATCTTCCACAACCAAGCAGGCAAGCATTATTGTCCAAACTTACCAACTAAAGTGGTCTATCAATTAGCGAAACATACTTATTCGGGTGGATAATTAAACCGAGTGGCACTAGTTCATACCAAAGCACCGATTGCACACAGTTAGGGTTTGTACCGGAGAAAAGGATCTGAGAGCGGTGAGAACCATACCGTGCTCGTTCTCGTACGTCCAAGAGGACTTTGTAAGCATTGAGAGCGGTGGCTTTAGCTTCCAATTTGTCGGGGTGCCATTGGAGAGCGGTGGCTTTAGCTTCCGATCGGATCTCATCGGATGTGCAGCGACGGAAGAGGGCGACGGAGGAACAGCCGTATGGTGGGTGGGGGAGCGATGGAGCAGTCATGTGGAGGGTAGGGGGCTGATGGAACAATAGGTTTACTATGCGGATGTTTGGGATACGCATATGGCTGTTTGGAAGTTAGAATTCAAAAGGTTATAGATAAAAGGGTATTTTTGTCACATTATGTAAAAATATTAAAATTGGGTATATATGTAATTAAAATTTTTAGCTGGATATATGTGTAATTGAAACTTTAAAGAGGGGGATATATGTAATTCTACCTAAAATATTAAATAGTTAGTAATACAAATTTAAAAAATTATAAAAGGATATTTTAAGATAAAATAATTAATCAACATATTAATGAATACTTCAAGTAATAAAACAACAATAAAAAACTGTAATAACCATACAAATGATATGTGATATTTTTGATTTTTAACAATTATTATCTTTAAACTAATTGATAATAAAGTTTTAGTTTATATTTTATTAAATACTAACTTTTATAAATCAAGAAGGTAAAAAATATAATATATGTAATTATTTAATTTTAATGACTCAATTTAAATATAACGTTAAAAAATTTAATTTTTAAAACACTGGTTTATAGTTTATTTTATTTTTTATAAAAAATTAATTTTTAAAGAAATTTTTTTTATTTAACTTTGATTTTCTAGAAAATAATATATTTCTTATTTTAAAAAAAGCTTAAAAGATAAATAATATTATTAGTGATTAATATTATAATTATTTAATAAGAAAGAGAATATAATTATTTAATACGAGAGAATTAAATGAATTTGTTAAAAAGTTGACATGTGGCAAAAGTGGTATAAGAACATGACAAGTGTCAAAATATATTTTTGATTATTAGTATAGAAAGATGTTAAATATATATAACTAAAAACTTATATGATTCTGATTATAATACAACAATTTGAGTATATTTATTTGCATTAAATTTGAACTTATGATAGCTTTCAACTGATACGTCTTCTTACTTTGAACTATTTTTATTTAATTTTTGACCCTTTGTATTGTTAAAGATTAATCATCAAAACCTAAATCGACCTATTTAGAGGAAATGAGTTGAAATTGCCACACTTGTTAAACATATATAAACATATGCAAAGATAACATATGTAAAATGAATCAAATAGCCACATCTACTAAATTGGTGTCATTTCCTTGTTCTGATATAGTCCTTTGTATATGATGACCATTCGTATAAAAGTATTGCATAATATAGTATCCACTGCTAAAGTTTTAAAGTACTATACAACATGAAGTGCAATTAAAAGAATTTAAGTATAACACAGTAATAACAGTACAAGTGAAGAACAATACAAGTAAGAATGCTAAAGTGAGCTCAAAATTATAAACTTCACTTGAGAATTAAAGCTATATTTATAGTCGTGCAAACACATAAAAGTTTGCATTTGTTGTATTTTCAATAGAAGTATGGCCTTGTATGAGTTGATCTTTATTCAAGTGAGAGATTGTTGTAAATTTGAGTAGTTCAAATTTAATATGAATTAAAATCAAGACTTTTCATATTACTTAATTAAATCAAAATTTTCAAATTCTATGTTTTGATTAAATGTATTAAATCATTACTTTTGACATGACCTTCATGTAGTATAAATACAAGACATATAATGTCTTATTAAGAGAATGGAAAATAGAATAATACATGATTTACAATACACAGACACTAGAATTTCCTACATTTTTTTATTATACTATCTCTTGTTTCAAATACACTTTCGGGTGCTAGCTTAATCCCGATAGTACACATACTGTTTCGGTTGTTGTATCCTGAGACAGACGTGTTCGTCTTGAGAACATGTGCAAAATCTGTTTTAAGGGAAGCGTATTAAATACGTGTCTCAACCAAAATCATCAACATGTCTAATTCATGTTGTAGTGAAGAATAGGTGGAATGCATAAGTAATTGAAAACTAGAAAAAGTATTCTTGAAGCATTTGTTACCGGCTCGTCAAGATGCATTATTGAAGAGTCAACATTAATCATTTTTTAATCAAAAAGACTATTTGGAGTAACCAACGAAGACATGTATCAAAACAAGTTTGGTATATAAATTAGTAGTTTATATTCTTTTATTTTAATCGTGTAACCGGTAATGTACTGAATTATTTCATATTAATAACGAGAGTATCGTTATTATTAATATTTGATTATTGTTTATAATAAAAACATGAACTCAATTCCTACAAAAGCAACTAATATATAAACAAAATATTGTTTTATCTAAATTTTTCTAGGATGTGATGTGTTGCTATTCTATTTTTTTTCTTTCTTGGATAAAAATGTCAATTATATAAGGGATAACTCCAACTTTTCATATTGTTCCAATTAAGTTACTGGAACTTTTTTTTTGTCTCAATTATGTCATTCAACTTAATATGAGTGTTCTAATCCTATATAAATAACCTGAATAGCAAGTTATTGCTAATTTTCTATATATTTAACTTATTTAATATGTTAAGAAGTGATATTGTTGTTTTTTAAAGTAAATAATATATTAAAAATTATTTAAATCATCCACATTTACGCATGATATTTGATAAAAATTAAGTTTCAAAGTTAAATATTGACACACATTGTTTGAAAAACTTATTTTTTATCAAATATATTGCGTAAACATAGATGATTTTAAATAATTTTCAATTTATTATTTGCTTTATAAAATGATTATATCACCATTTAACATACTAAATAAGTTAAATATGTTGCAAATTAGCAATAACCTGTTATTCAGGTTATTTATATAGGATTAGAACACCCATAATAAGTTGAATGACCTAATTTAGACAAAAAAAAGTTCCATGACTTAATTGGGACGGTTAGAAAAATTGGTTACATTTGTATAGAGTTATCCTTCTTCTCTCATACATTTATAATCTTTCGCATAAATGTGCATGTTTAAACACACAACACTTACATATATAATTTATTCACCATGTAAAAAATTAAGGATAATTATAGGATGATTTATTATTAAAACTAGTTTAAAAATTGTTATTATACATATTAAATAAATAAATTTAATATTATTTATTTTAAATAGTATATCTGATATATTTCTTAAAAAGTTTTATAAAAATACAAAAATTAAATTGCTTATAATAATGTAATCGCAATATTTATCAAATTAATGAAATCAAAACTATTTAATAGAAGAAAGAGGAAAAAATTAAAATTAATTTTAAAATTATTTAAATATCTAATAAATGAGACACGAAAAATCAATTTTAGATGCTACTAAAAAATGACATAAATCTTGAAAATTGTTATTGATTAAAAGACTAGATTAAAACCTCGTGTGTTACACGAGTTGAAAACAATAATATATTATATATACATATGTAATAGCAAAAAGTTATGCAACTAAAAAACATTCACATGTTACAATACATCATCCTTAATCCTTAGCTAAATTTAATACATATAAATCATTAAATAGAAGAGATAAACAGATAAACATAAAAATATATAACTTGTTTCAAAAAATGAGAAGTATATGCGTACAATTATTTTTATTTATTAATATAGATAGTTTTTTCAACAACTTTTTACTTTAAATACCTATATACATCTGTTTTTAACAATTTAAACACATAATTAGTTAACCAAATTCGTAAAACCAACCAACATCACACAACCAATACCTGTGAACTATTATATATAGACATAATTGGTTAATGGTTAACATGTGAATATCTCATTTATTAAAAAGAGTGTTCTTAAATGAAAGGTTATTAGTTCAAACTTCAATCCTTTAAAAATTTGTTTATTTGAAATAGATAGTAGAGTACTTGCACTATAATAAATTTACTCTTAGTAAAAAAAAACAAAACAAAAAACAATTGGCAGTATCGGCAACGTGTTATTGTATTAATTAATGATAACCTTCGATGATAACAATAATAATTAATAATAAAACGCGTCATTTGACTCAAAGGACCCCGTCATGCTCTAGATTTTGTTTTCAATTAATATAATATAATATTAATAATAATAACAACAATAAGAGAAAATTCCCTAAATGTCCTTGTTGACCAAGAAAATGACCAATATGTTCATCTGAACCGAACCACCATCATGGGCGTCCGAACCTAGCTATAGACGTCCCTACCTTTTTTTTGAAATTTTAAGCGGGAAACGCACTATGGGCGTCCCGAACCTAGTTATGGGCGGCGCCGCCTGGCTAGAAAGTGGTCAGATGGACATATTGGTCATTTTCCTTATCAACAAAGACATTTAGGGAATTTTGCTTAATTATTAAACCAGTGTCTCTTTCCCTACCACTTTAAGGATATGACTGGCACTCGCTAACACCAGCTGTAACTTCATATATCACTCTCACCTTCCATCAACCTTCATCTTCATCTTCATCTTCATACACACTCTCTCCCTATAAATACATACCAAATCAAGACATGTATATATATATATTTCATCTTAATTCAAATTCACATTCAAATTCAAATTCAAATTCATATATATATATGGCTTTCTCTTGTGCATCTTCACTTTCAGTCTTCCTGCTGCTAATCAGCTACACTTCCGCCAATTTCAACAATGAGTTTGATATAACGTGGGGAGATGGTCGTGGTAAAATAATCAACGACCAGCTCTTAACACTCTCCCTCGACAAATCCTCCGGCTCCGGCTTCGAATCAAGAAACCAGTATTTGTTTGGTAAAATCGATATGCAGCTGAAGCTCGTCCCAGGCAATTCCGCCGGCACCGTCACTGCATATTACGTACGTAATTCATTTATTATAATTAAATTAAATGTTAATTTCTTGTTATTATAAGCATGCATGCATGAAACTGCAGTTGATTAATTATCAAATTAATTAAATACTGATGGATTTAATTTGCTGCAGTTGTCTTCGAAAGGTTCAAACTGGGATGAAATCGACTTCGAGTTCTTGGGAAACTTGAGTGGTGATCCATACATTGTTCATACAAACGTCTTTAGCCAAGGCAAAGGCAACAGAGAGCAGCAGTTCCACCTGTGGTTCGACCCAACTGCTGATTTTCACACATATTCCATCCTTTGGAACCCTCAACGCATCATGTAAGGCATATTATACATACAAATGCACATTTTTTTTAACTTTTAATTTTAATTGATACTTACGGTTAATTCAATGGGAAAATTCTCAAACTATCCATATGACCAGATAATTTCCTTAAAATTAATCTCCATTAACTTTAAACTGACGTTGGCGCCCCTACGTATTTAGGCGCCGCTCATATAACAAACTAAATAATAATTGCCATATATTCTCACGTCTATTTGTCACTGGCGCCGGGCCCACACTGACACGATTATCAGGTCGGCAACACCCATAAATATTTTTTATTTTTACTTTAACATGAATTTTTTTAATTTTCTTTTATACGGACGACACTCACATATATACGAGTGACATCTACATATGCATGAAGTGAGCGCCGACAGAGAACAAATGACACTTTTTAATTCGTTGGTTAATTATATGGGTGGTGCTACCCGTATATATAGGGACGCTGATGCACATATAGACAATGGACATTATATGACGTTGAAAAGTCAAATGATCATTTTGTGAATTTCCCTAATTCAACTCATTTGTTCTTCAACATATATATATTTGTATCATTGATCGTGTGTGTACTGATATATATGATGATTTTCAGATTTTCGGTTGATGGAACACCCATTAGAGAGTTCAAGAATGCTGAATCGATTGGGGTACCGTTCCCCAAAAATCAGCCGATGAGGATACACTCTAGCCTATGGAATGCTGACGACTGGGCGACCAGGGGTGGGCTCGTGAAGACCGACTGGACCCAAGCTCCATTCACCGCCTCATACAGGAACTTCAAGGCGGATGATGCCTGTGTTGTGGCTTCTGGGAAGTCGTCTTGCGGTGGTTCTTCCGGCAGTCAGGGGTGGTTCTCGGAGGAGTTGGATAACTCCAAGCAGGAGAGGCTGAGATGGGTTCAGAAGAATTACATGATTTATAATTACTGCTCAGATTCCAAAAGATTCCCCCAAGGTTTTCCACCGGAGTGTAGCATGCCATAATTAAAAAATTAAAGGACTCCACAGACCACAGTGATGATTCTTTTATGCATGTATCTAGTTTTAATTATCAAGATTTATTGTTAATTATTATATATGTAATTCATATTCATTTGTTGTAGTCATCAGTAATAAAAAATGATTTTTTTAGTATATCCTCTTTTTTACACTTGTGTTTTATATTAACAAATATATTTATAGTATCATATAATTGAATTGATATAATTTTCTTATATTAAATCCTCAACATTTTCAAAGAAAAATACATTACCGAACACAAATTAAAAACCCTGACCTTACTACAAGGTAAATGATACTTACTATTGACTACGAATATGAACGGTTACAGTTTTAGATATCACGGGGATTACGTACGATTTTTCATTCAATCTTTTTGGTCTAATAAGAAGACATAGACTACAAGTATAAAAGGGCCCAATCTTAATTTTCTGACTAATCAACAAACTATGAATTCTTTATTTATGGTAATCATTTTTAACAACTATTAGTGCATTTTTTTTAACGGAAATGTATCATACTTCTATACTACGTTATCACTTGTTTGAACCGTTGATCTTCCCATCCAGAAAAGAAAGCTTTTACAAAGTTGATTAGTCACATGTTAACATTTATTAATTATAAAATATGTCTCGAGTCTCTACCATACACACATCCACTTTCTATTTTCTTTTTCTTTTTGTTTTTGTTCTATCTCAGATCGAGCATCTATAATGTGTTCTCTATCAATCTGATATACAAACTCTGATTAATTCGTATTATTCTCTCACGTTTACTTTTTAAACACACATTTATTTAAAATCATAATTACGTTTTAGTTACAAATAATCGTTTTCTATATGTATTAAATTTACATAATTTGGGCCTTTGGGGTAAACCAAAAATTCTGCAAAATTTTGAACCAAAATCCCGTAAATTTTCATCTAGTGCTCGGGTTTTTGTTGGTCGACTTAAGTAGGTTGGGCCCGTTGGGCCAGCAACCCAAAAGGAGGTTAGCCATTACTAGCCCATTAGTAAAATAGAAGATTTATTTTTATGGGCCCACGTACAAGGTTGACAGAAAATGGTTAAGTGGGCTGTGGATGGACCTTGTTTCCTGCACAGAATTCTCTCTCAAAGACGAGGAAACACAAAATTAAATACGAGTGCATACATTTCATGGAGAATTATTTTGTACTCATATTTACAGATAATTCTAACTATTGGAATTTTGTCGTGGAAGCTAACATTATAAAAATTAATAGAAATTTAAGAGTTTCTAAGCATAAAAGAAGTTACAAACTACAAATTTATGTTAGGTGTAAAAACAAGTTTATTAACACGTTGAATTTAAAAATGAAATAGTGACCCAGGTCAATTTTGTTTATAAAAATAAGTACGTTGTAACGGTTGTATATTTAGAATCTAATTAAAAATTAAGTAATAAGGAACACCAAAACATTATTTGACCTGATTTATTTCTAGTAAAATCAGTAACAAAATATAAATAATAAACATGTTATGTGTCATAACGATATCTAAAAGTTAAAAATCTATACTATATAATAAATGAATAACAATATGCCACGTGGCGTTATATTAACATATCCACATCACATTTGCCACGTGTCGTGGTTATAGGCTATCCATGTGGCGTTTTTTACACATTTAAAATTAATTTCATTTATTACAATAAAGTCAAATTTCCAAATTTGAAGAAAAACAATTAATATTAATTTTTTTAATATTAATGAAAATGTAATTATTTCAATCTTTCCATTTTCAATTAAATTTTGATCCTTATTCTTATTTGTATTGTTTAGAAAAGTGTTTAGATTTTTATAAAATATATTTTTATTTTCTTATTTTAAAAGTATTGAAACTTTTATATTATTTTTATAACTATGTTACTATTAGGGATTGCTTTGTAATATTTATTTTATACATTTCTGTATAATACACAGGTCAATAATCTAGTACAATATATATTAAAAAGTAAATGTAAGCAATGAACCTTTGCCACCGTGTGCAAGCGTAAACGCTCCGCCTACAACATAATTTAAACGGTTGAGATCAATCTAAGACCAACCGTAGTGGTCGTCCCGTGGAACAAGTGGGGTTCGCCGGTGTAACACCCAAACTTTACACACGATTACACGTGTCCCATTTTAGGTCCCAGATTAAAACTTTTTCATAAATTATGTTCGGAAGCGTGAAATTAATATTTCATGATTTAAACACACTTAATTTCATAACATTTAAATTTATGATTAATAAAACTAGTGTGTTTAAGTTTAATACCACCAAAGATTTTACATAACGTTTGGTTCTGCTTCAAAACATGCCCGATCTGATCGCCCGATGCATATCTATCTTTGACCTGTAACATCACATATAAGGTCACAATTAGTTCATATAAACTAAGTAAGTAACCCCTCCCAAAGTTCCCAAACTTATTTAAACACATCCACATACATATCATATGGATATTTATCAGGTTTAGATAATAATGTATCATATTCAAACATCAACTTGCACACAACACACATTGTGCATTTATTTCCCTTAGTGGGATATTTTCACAAATATGATTATATTATCTAATCCAACTCCATCACCAGCACTTCTGGCTAAATTAAAACACCATATATATATATATATATATATATATATATATATATATATAAATATATAATTATTGGCTCAACCAATTACCCACACATCTATGGTTTCAACAATTTAGTTTCCGGATTAACCGGTTATCCACACATTTGTGGTATCATACATATATATTAAGTCTTAAGATGTTCACCCACCGGTCCTTCCATCTAAGACAATTGCTAGCACCTCTAGCTATCCACACATTTGTGGAGTCATAAATAGTTCAAGTCTTAGGATGTTCACCCACCGGTACTTCCATCTAAGACAATTTCCAGCACCTCTGGTTATCCACCATTGTGGAGTCATAAATATTAAGTCTAAGATGTTCACACATCGGTACTTCCATCTAGACAATTGCCAGCACCTCTGGCTATCCACCATTGTGGAGTCATAAATATTAAGTCTAAGATGTTCACCCACCGGTACTTCCATCTAGACAATTGCCAGCACCTCTGGCTATCCACCATTGTGGAGTCATAATTTTTAACTCTAAGATGTTCACCCACCGGTACTTCCGTCTACACAATTGCCAGCACCTCTGGCTATCCACCATTGTGGAGTCATAAATATTAAGTCTAAGATGTTCACCCATCGGTACTTCCATCTAGACAATTGCCAGCACATCTGGCTATCCACCATTGTGGAGTCATAAATATTAAGTCTAAGATGTTCATCCATCGGTACTTTCATCTAGACAATTGCCAGCACCTCTGGCTATCCACCATTGTGGAGTCATAAATATTAAGTCTAAGATGTTCACCCACCGGTACTTCCATCTAGACAATTGCTAGCACCTCTAGCTATCCACACATTTGTGGAGTCATAAATATTAAGTCTAAGATGTTCACCCACCGGTACTTCCATCTAGACAATTGCTAGCACCTCTCGCTATCCACCATCGTGGAGTCATAAATAATTCAATTCCCGGATTAACCGGTTATCCACACATTTGTGGTTCAATTAAATCAATTTCACCGGCTCATCCGGCTAAATTTTAATGCATTTATACTATGCATACCACACAAGCATAACATTTGTTTTGAAACTAATAACGCCTTCTCATAGGTCTTTTAATTCCATTAGTTTCATTAATCAAGTTATGCACCATCATTCTATAAACACCAAATCATATTAATTAATCACCGGGTCATCCGGTTATTCTAATGCAAATATATTGCATATACGTTTCCCATTGAAACTTAACAAACACAAACTAAAGGATTTCTCATCCCATAGTTTCAATCACATATTTAACATTATTCACATATATCAAGTACGCAAGTAGACTCTTTCTACTACTTATATGTAATGTTACAGTAAGTTGGGTAACTTACCTGGTTCAAGCTGTTGTTCACTTCCTACAACCTCATTTCCACTTCTGTGAATTGTCACTTGACTTTCACCACCAACACCTAGTTGCATATTCACACATATACAACTATATTCAATACATATAACACATACAATCAAGTTTAACGCACTTGACTGGTTTGACTTTCTCAAAGTCAATTTATCACATAATTGACTCTATCTTACTATATTTAGCAAGTTTTAGTCAATTATTGCAATCAATCCTATCCCATGCATCCCTTAGGCATTTCATCAAATAATTGATGTTCAATTATATTAGTTATGATCTTTAATCGCTTCTATTATTCAAAATTTATTTATGATCATAACTGTTAATAATTTTTAACATCAATTCACCACAATCATCATTTAATCCATGGATCATAATCCATATATATTTCAAAACCACCATTTACCCATCCTACTAGTTATCACACCATGATATGGGTTTCATAACAACCGGACATTATCCCGGCTTCAAAACGAAGATTTAACCATCAAAATATCAAGTTTTTCGTTTCTAACAATCCCTAGTTATCAACTAGGCAATAATCAATACCCATAATCATAGTAATATATTCAAAACTAGATTTAATCCACAAAATATTAAACTAGTAGGATAAAACGAATCGTTACCCAATCGAACGGATGTTCGGTTGCAAAACAACGATCAAGAGTTGTAGAATCGAACCCTAGCTCGATCCGAACGTCCTGGTAGCTTTAAAATACTGATCTAGCAACAAAAAGTTGCTCTGTTCATCCCCTGCTTTAATTTTTGTCGAAATATTAAAAAAATAATAATCTTCTTAATCGAATTCTGATAAGGTAAAGAATCTGTCAAACCGCCATACCCGTTGCGTACCGCGAAGGAGGGTTCAAGAGCTTTTCGCGTACCGCGAAGCAATTCGGGATTTCAGATATTTTGGGTTCTTCGCGTACCGCAAAGGAACCTCAAAATCATCTTCGCGTACCGCGAAGAGTCCCAAAACACAATATCTTTATAATTTTCTTCGTTTCGCGATTCCGGACAATCTGTAACTCCGTTTCGCGCACGGTTTTCTCCCACGTTCATGATTTCTCACATACTTTCAATTTGTAACAATAACAATCGTTATTTTAAAGATTATTTCAAATACGTTCAATCATTAAAACCGGTTGTTACAGCCGGTGCCGCATGGTCCACCGGGAACAACCGCCCCCACCCCCACCGACGGGAAAGATTTTGTGAGTTTGGCGGGTACCGCTCCCCGTTGGGGATTTCTTGTTTTTCCAATTTTTGACCGTTGCCGACGGTCGAAATATATATATATATATATATATATATATATATATATATAAACCTTTTTTTATCCCCTATATAAACCCTTTCATATTTTATAAAAAATCACCCCATAGTAACAAAAATTCTTACTCTCTTTTACATCTACTTTCTTATTTAAAAGATGAACCCAAACTCAAACAAACCCTATTTCAACTTGTTGAACTACCCGGAAACAATCCGAAGGTGTTTGTTTCAAATGCAACAAAACCCGAACACTCAATGGCAACAACCGAATCCTCAAACCATGTTTTCGTCTTTCTCACAATCGGGTTTTCAATCGGGTTTTTTGTAACAACCCATTTTGAGGATATAAATTAACTACTTCATTTATAATTAAAATGTTATTATTTAAAAATACAATAATAAAAACGGTCAATTGAATTATAAGGTCTCGTGTAAATATTTAAAATAGTTATAGTTAACTTATAAAAGATAATTGCTCAAGAAATTAATATTAGAAATGATCGTTTAAGATTTGAAGCGTTCGTTTAAAACGAATAACTAGAATATAACACATGAATATTTAATTTATAAAAAAAATATATTGTGCGATATTATAATAGTTATTTTATACACATATGTGACACTTACATAGTAGTAAGTAACGAGTAAAATGATTATTAAAAAGTTTTGACATACTTATTCGGTTAGTTGATATCATTGGGGACCGCTCAAAATTAATAAAATATATTATAATTAAACTTTCTCCGTTTTTAACGAAACTTAGGTCAAAACGTAGAGAAAAATGAGCTGATCCCAGCAGTATTTTTAGAATTTTATAAAACATCATATTTTAAAAGTTATAAAAGAAAAACAAAATTTGAGCTAAATTAATTATAATAATAAAATAATAAAATATTATAATATTAAAAGTTTACATTCAAATTGAATTTTAAAGAAAACGTACGAATGATGAACTCACACATAGAAAATCTATATCTATGATTCCTTAGCCAGCACGTTTAATTTGTCTATTTAAGCTCATGAATTCGTCTCGATTACAATTCACAATATATTTATATACACACACGCACATACATTTGAGAAAGGAAATTAAAAACTCTGGAGGCTAGGAGGTGCCGATCAGTATAAAATGGTCAAGATGAAGGAGTCAGTTCGTTTAGGTATATGATCTAAATTTTTAGTTAAACTCATAAATTTAGAGTTTTATTAAAATATTAACTTATAGGGTTAGGGTTAAGATCCAACCCTATGTATGTATTAAAAATTTTTACTTCAAAATAATAATAAATAATAATAATGAAATAAAAATTTCAAACTTTGTGCATGTGTAAGGTGTACGTAAAAAAAAAATCAAATCAAATCAAAAGATAAGTATCAACTTTATCTTCAAAACAAATTTCAACTTATATACATATATATATATATGCATACGTTATATATATGTATATATATTAATCTTTTTGATTAACCATAAATTTAAATTTTGATATTAGTAACTTATAAGGTTCGGATTAAGATTCGATTCCATATATATACAAATATTATGTTGATTATGATCTATTATGGGATCAGAGAAGTAAACGCATCAGGAATCACCCTTGCAAATGGTAATAAGGATAGATTAAGCAAAAACGCTGCCCAAATTTATGTTGAAAAGTTCTAAGCTGTTACTCAGCCAATCAAAAATTCAGGTGAATACATTTAACTTGTTTTTAAATTATAAATGAATTTTTTGAGCATTGTATGTTTAACTTTGGCGCATAAAGGGATACTATTAGACCATCATTTAGGCCATTAGTATATGTACGATTTGCAAATTGTATCCGCTATGGGTGAAATTCCCATACGTGGCTGGTAACGTGGGCTGGAAGGTTATACGTAAGACGCACTCCACAGGCAACCTAACCAGTGACAGGCTGTGGGCTGGAGGGAACAATTGTAAGACGCAGTACGCTGTTGTTCCTAACCAGTGACAGTACAAGCCAGGGTATGCAGTGGTTGTATCGATCAGTGAAATAACCTGCTAAATGTGTAGTATGGCCAATAATAATTATGGTTAAAGGTCCGAACATGCTATGCTTACATATCGAGTCTGTTATTTGTATTCACCAACATTATGTTGACGTTTTATTTCAAAAACTTTTCAGGTAATAATGAAATGTAAAAGAAAAGCAAGATTATAGATTCTTGGCCTATGATGACTTGAATAGGATCTTGTGGTGAGACCATGGAGCTATTGGAGCTATGCCTCCAAGTCATGTATAAACCGGATACTATAAAATGATTCGAAATTGTGAGTTTGTGAAAATCCGGTTTACAATAATATGAAATGATGATTTTCATACCTATGCGTATGCACTTTTTAGAAATCATGAAACATATGGTTTTCACATCTATGCATGTGAATTATTTACAAAATTATGAATTAATGAAACAACGCTTCCGCTGATTAAAAAAGAATAATAAACTCTGACTGAGACATATCCATGAAACCAATTCGGGTCGCAGCGCTCGGGCCGCCGAGAGCCCGGGGTGTGACATTTTTCATCTTTCACGCAACCGCGTTTTCAACAAAGTGCACCTCAACTCCGACATGAACCGGATTTCGTGTCTAACGATGTGGTGCTCGAGACTCAAGAATCACAAAAAAAAGAAGAAAAAAGGGAAGCGAGTGAAATACTAATGTCGACGGAGCTTAGCTAATAAACTAACTAAAAACCGACTCTAAAACTAGACACAAAGTAATAAATCTAGACTCCCTAAATCCTAAGCTACCGACAGGCAAGTGTACCTATTGTATGTAGCAAGACAAAAGTAAGTCCGGATATCGAACCCACAGACTTCTACAGACTATACTAACTAGACTCAAAGACTTATCTATACAAAATTTACTTAAACAAAATATTAATGAGGAAAAAAGGGGGGTTTTACTACCAAAACTAAGAATAACTTAAATAAAACAAGACTAAAGACTAGCAATCAACGAAATAAAGACTAAATCAAGAGAAGGAAAGAAGCACTACCTAGGCTTGAATCATATACATGCTTGACAAAGTTCTATCGGTAATGGAACTGATGTGATACCGGGATCTAAAAATACTAAATCTATTGAAAACTTAGAGTACCCTCGACCCTTCTCAAGGGTAATCAACTAAATATCCTAAAAACTATTAAACCACCGGTTGAATGGATTTCCTTCACAGGTCATCCAACTGCTTATGAAATATCCGTTAGATTATCTACCTCACTGTACGATAATCTCAAAACATCTAAGAAATAACTGTTAATCAATCTACCTCACAGTACGAAAGTTACAGTTCACTTAAATGCTAGGGATAACTTGGGTTTTGCTATTGGACTCGATAAACAAGAAATGACAGACATACTAGAAAGATCTTCTCACAAAGTCTCTAGACTAGTCATTCGACATCCAAGACTCATCGACAACTTCTCACCTCACGGCTATTGAAGCAAGTTGCACATCTTATTTGTTTAAATCTTGATAAAACATTCCTATGAATCACTCGGCAGAAGCAAATCATCCACTAATCAAAAACACACAGTAATTGATTCTAGCATGCACCTATTTCGCGACAGACAATCGCCAAGACACATGAGAAATATAATATTAATCATTTAACAACCAAAGACATACATACACATCCAATATTCGAAACCAAATCTTTAAATCATAAATCCATCACATCATAATGTTCCAACACCAAAATAAACCAAATCAATCATGCATAATCATCTAACCTAGATAGTTCTAAGAATTTAACCACTAAACATTATATGAAAACAAGCCATAATCTGTTTAATGTAAGAAAACATGAGAAACAAAGTAAACCGATCACGTTACACCCTTCGAATCACTCGTCTAGGGCTTTCCGATGAATCAGATCGATTCCAATCTTGTCCTCTAGATTATAGTCGCCTCCCTGCCGTCTCTCCTCGTCCAGAATTGAATACCCTCGCCTCCAGCCGTTTCAGAAAACATAAACTCGAAATTCTGAATTTTTAACCCTGTCGCGCTACGCGACAGGCTCCTTTGAACCCTTCGCGCTACGCGAGGGTATCCACTACCCGACAAAATAGTCGGGTCAAACCCGCAATCATTAAAAAGGGTATTCTGGTAATTTTCCACCTGTCGCGCTACGCGACAGGGTTTCCCATACCCTTCACGGTACGCGACAGCACCCAAATGTCATATTTTTCTTCTTTTGTTCTTGGGTTCGTTCTCGTTCAACCGGGAACTCGTTTTCTTGATCATTTTGTGCCAAACTGACATGTTTATTACCTGCAAGCATCAAATTATAGAAATGTGAAGAACCAGCATAAATCGACTCTAAAAACTAATAAACTGTACAGAAACTCAATAGAAACAAATGGAAAAACAGATGTGTTTTGCAACACATCAAATACACGGAAACGGGCGGAAGTAGTGGTCCAATGGCGCCAAAACCATGGACCCATGACGAAGAAACCGTGCTCGAAGATGTTACATCGATCATTCTGTGAAGAAGACCAAAGTTAATTCGCAAAAAACGCGAAAACTTTTGGAAAAAATTAATCGAAAGTTGGCACGAGATGATGGGTTATACCGATTAAGAATACCGCACATATCATCAACTATGTTCAAAATGGAAGGATATGGGGGCGAAATTGATGCGGTTTAGTGGCATCTACATCAACTGTGCCAACAACCGCAAAAAGCGGTATGAATGACGAATGTGTGTAAAAATGGGCGGAAAAAGAATATCGACTAAAATCGAACGGCCATACATTTAACCATTATCATGTTTGGGTCGTAATAAAAGAAGCTCCAAAATTTCACGTTCTTTGTCAAGAAGCTAACGAGGCCAAAGGTCTTCAAAAAGAACTAAAAATTCTGAGATGAACGAATATTCACCAGAGGGTTCGGATGCACATACGATTAACCTCGAATTAGACGAGGAAGACGATGAATTCGAAATCCAGGAACCGGTTGGATGGGATACGGCAAAACGGGCATCGTCAAACGTCTTCCTCTATCCTGACAACAAATGAACTCGCTCATCAACTTGAAGAGTTCACGAGGTTTCAGAAAACAAAACACGAGGACCGACTTCTCTGAGCCGACCTCAAAGTTACGGGTACTGTGCCTTCCGAAGAACTCGGCGACGAAGAACGAGAGATTATGGGAAAATTAAGAGCGAAAATATTTGACAGATATCGTTAATTTTTTTTCCAAGGTAGAAATGTAACGTTTTTATTTTGTTATTTATTAATTTATAACTTAAAAAAATAACAAATAAAATTATAAATTGGTGATGATGTGGCACAATGGGAAATGTTTTTCAGTTGGGTAACCATTAAAGGATTTTAAGATTTTTAGTGAGGTGATAACGTGGCAGAAAGTTTCAGTGGGGTGGGATTTTAATGGGGTGAGTACTACACATGGTCTAAAGAGTGGTTGAGAAGACCCCTATATATATATATATATATATAAATTACTTTTGTTGTGTGTTTGGAATAGATAGGACGTAAAATGTATTACATGTGGTAAAATGTAATTGTTCTTATTATTGTTCACTACTTTACTTTCTAGTTTAAATAAACTTTATATTAAAAAATAAATGAAAATAAACAAATTAAAATGACATATTCAATTTAAGACATTATCTTATAAACATAAAGGAGTAAATTACGGTTTTGACGTATGTGGTTTAAGTGTTTTAATTATTTCGTCCCAAAATAAAATCTTCTATCAATTCAGCCCCTGTGGTTTAGACAACTAAAGTTTTTGGCCCCCAAACATGGTTAAATTTTGGGCCAAAAACGTTATAATAGTTAAGTTTTATGGGCCAAAACCGATAGTTGTCTAAAACACATGAGCTGAATAGATAAAAGATTTTAATTTGAGTAGAAATAGTTAAAACAGTTACACTAAATAGCAAAAAGATGATTGGTAATAAGTCACCTAACCCGTTAGAACTTCTAGACGTTGGTTTTTTTTGAACGGCGGAGTATTTTATTAATTTATAAAAATGGAAAGAAAGATTCCATTATCAACAAGTTACTAGAGATGCAACTCCAAATATAACAAAATGCACGTCTGAATAAAATTAAAATCGCAGCATTTTACCCAATCTAAGTTATTGCTTTTTGTAATATTTCTTATCTAATTAATAACATTTGCCTTAATCTTGTCCATTAAATACTCTGTTTTGTATTGTGTTTATTGAGAACCCTGTCGTTTCATGCTTTCCAAATAAACCACATTATGGATAGGATGATGCATAAAGCCAATTTCTTGTAATCTTTGCTTCCATGGATCCAATTGTTTACCTTTAGTCGTTCTAGTACCAAGTCACCGTCGGTGATTTCCACCTTACACCATGATTTTATCAAGGACCAAGTCTACTTCATGAATTTACAAATTGATAATAAATGATCAGTAGATTAAAGTGCTTCTCCTCACGCACCACATGTTGTAGATGAAACATACACGTTTCTTTTGGCCAAGGCCATTTTAGATGGAATTCAATCCAAACTTGCTCTCCATGCAGAAAAAGTTTCCTTTATTTTTTGGAATCCACTTTACCCAAATCAAATAGAAAGTTATCATGAGAAAAAATTTTCTTTTCAATCATAAGACGACTGAATGACGACTATAATTGCATTAGCCGATGTTAAGGCTGCATACTATATGAGCCAGCTAATTAGCATACGACAATATACATGTACGGCATGTAATTAGCTGACAGCAGAGCTACATGCTTTTTCTATGAGAGTTTGTCTCAACTATTTCACACTGACTTAGGCAGCTAAGGGGTTCTTGATGTAATATGAGTGGTTAACAAATAAACAAACAAACACAAACACATGCAGGGGCGGCCCTGAGAAATTGGGTGCCCAGGACGAGTCGGGGAAAAAAGGCCCCTAACGCATTCAAAGCTCCTGACCAAGCGAGGGTCAAGGGGGCCGCGCCCCCTTGCGGGGTCCTAGGGGCAGCGCCCCTGGCTGTTAGGATAAAGGGCTTTTGAGTTATGAAATGGGCCCATAAATATATTTAACTGAGTTATTTGTTACTCAAACCCGTGTAATACTCGAGTTTATAACCTAATATATATATAAATACATATATAAAAATGTGCCCCTCGAAAAATTGGGCCCGGGACGGAGGTCGGGTTTGCCCCTCCCCCGGGCCGCCCCTGCACACATGTATGGAAGGATCAAATCGACAAATCATAACCCATTTCTATTACGAAAACCCAAATAACTAGGATAAAATCAACCCAAATCTATGAGTTTTTTTCATAACGTTTATTATACATGTAAAAGACTATGCTCTTTTATGTGTTTGTGCAAATTATTTTTCGTTTAAAATCTTATACTTGTGTAAGTGGTCATCACGTTAAATAAATGTTGGCAATGTAATGTAAAGTTACACGTGCTGTAAATCCTAAACGCTTTTGAATTAGCCAATACACATAAAAGAACATTTTCTTTTATATGTATAATATATGTAATAAAAAATACAAAAAATTGGATTGATCTTGTCGGAGTTATTTGTGTTTCTGCAATAGAAGTTTGTTAGCAATGGAACCTTACCCTAATGTGTGTGTGTGTGTGCGTGCACATACGTACTAGTGAGATACCGTGATATATATATATATAGGGGATAGTTCGAATGTTAACACTTCCTTATTGCGATAACTGAATAACTACATCTTATTACTTTGTGACCCACATTAAAGTAAGTGGCCTTGCATTAATTACATTAATTAAAAAAAAAGAAAAAACCTACATATTTAAATTTACTTTAATGTGGACCCAAAGTAATAAGATATAGTTATTCGGTTAACGCAATAATGAAGGGTTAACAATTGAAAATTCCCTTATATATATATATATATATATATATGTGGATGGGAAGTAAAAATAACTCACTTTTATTGCGTTAACCCAAAATAACCCGCTAAAATCAAGCCAAATCTTGGATTCTTTTTTTTAGGTATAATTACATATATCCCCCCTCTTTTGAGGTCTAATTACATATATACCCAACTAAAAAATTTAATTACATATACCCCATATTTTGAGGTCTAATTACATATACACCCAACTAAAAAAATTAATTACATATATACCCTTCTTTTGAGATCCAATTACATATATACTCAACTAAAGAATTTAAATACATATATACCTAACTTTACTCTCTTTACACATTGTAACCCTTTGAATATAAACATAAGTAAACACTACATTTGTTACGACTCCAACTCCGTCAATTAAAAATAAAAAAACACGAAAAAAAAGAAGCAAAAACACTAAAAAAAAGTGAAAAAAACGTCAAATAGGGGTATATTTGAAGCAAGGGTAAAATAAGTATAATAATTTTTTTAAAGTAAGGGTAAAACAATAATTCCTTAATTCATTTTAATTAAAATAGGTATATTTGAAATTTTTAGAATTAGAGGAGGGGATATAAGTAATTAAAATTTTGGATTGGGTATATATGTAATAGATGAAATTTATAGGGGGGTATATGTAATTAAAATTTTGAATTAAGTATATATGTAATAGATGAAATTTATAGCGGGTATATGTAATTAAAATTTTGGATTAAGTATATATGTAATAAATGAAATTTATAAGGGGATATATGTAATTGCCCCTTTTTTTAAACATCTTTGTAACATATTTATAAAACTTTCGTATTTAATGAGTTTGCATAAATCAATCACCGTTTAAGAGTTAACATCATTGTAAGTTTTTGATTCACAATACTGTAAATGGTTTAGACTCAAAATTTACAACGATGTTAACTCTCAAACGTGAATAATTTACGTAAACTCATAAAAAAAATGTTCTAAATGTATAAAAATAATGTTAAAAAAAATACAAGATTTGGCTTAATCTTGCATCCTCTATATGTGTGGGTGTAACATTTTTTTTTTAAAAAAGGCCTCAAATAAATTAAAAGCACCAAGTAATTGTCTAGTTTTTTTAAGGGGTAACTTTATAGAAATGTAACCAACTTTCAGCTTTGTTCTAATTAGGTCACTCATACTTTTTTTTGTTCCGATTAAGTCACTCATACTTTTTTTTGTTCCGATGAAGTCACTCATACTTTTTTTTTGTTCCGATTAGGTCACTGTACTTTTAATTTTGTTTCAATTAGGTCACTCATATGAGTGACTTAATCGGAACAAAAAAAAGTATAGTGACCTAATCGGAACAAAAAAAAAGTATGAGTGACTTAATCGGAACAAAAAAAAGTATGAGTGACTTAATCAGAACAAAAAAAAGTATGAGTGACCTAAGTGGAACAAAGCTGAAAGTTGGTTACATTTGTATGATGTTTTCCCTTTTTTTAACTATAAGGGGACTAGGAGTCGTCTCATTTATCCTCACTTTTCCCCGTTGCCACATCAGCGCCACATCAGCTTTCCTCACTTTTCCCCACTTTTCCCCATTTTGCACGGTGTCGTCACACTTTTCCCCATTTTCAAATCTTATTTTTAATTAATTATTTTAACAATAAATAAATAATAATAATTAAATAGATTCATTAAAAATAAAATATAAAATTACATTAAAATTTAAAAAGATATTACATTAAATTAAAAAGATATTACATTAAATTAAAAAGATATTACATTAAATGAAAATACTAATTATTCGGGTTATTGGCGTGATATTGTTGCGATAAATGCTCCAAATGCTCGATAAGGTCGGCTCGAAGATTTACGTGCGTTGTTCTTGATCGTAGCTGATAAAGAATGTCTTCTTCAGGCTGTTCATCGCTAGGAGGGTCCTCTATGTACTCTGGTGATATTGCTGACCCATTCCATTTTAAAATCATATTGTGTAGAATGATACAAGCATACATAATTTTTCGTAATAATTCGTTGGTGAATGTTGGGTTGGTTTCAGTGTTAAAATAATGATCGACAAGCCTCTTGTGTGATTCGGCACGATCGTCCCGACATATATACCTTTTAAACAAATTGTAACATATATATTGTAAAACACATAATAAAAAAAATATAAAAAAACAACTATACTAAAAAAATTGTGTATACCTTCTCGAAGTGGATGCGGTGGATGCAGACTCGTTTAAACTCGTGGCCACGGTGGTTGTCAAAAACTGAAAGTTTCGTTGTTTGATATTGATCTCCTCTTGTTCTGAACTTGACGATTTACTTTCAAATGGGGGAAGCTCAAACGTAAACGGATCCATTGTTTTAAACTTTATAAAATTTGAGTGTAGAATGAAAGAATAAAATGATAAAGAGTGTGAGTTGTGATTGTTTTGGAGTTGTTTAAATAGAAAAAAATTAGATTTTTTTTTTTAAAATCCCCAACGGTCAAAATTTTCCCCACAACGGTCGACACCCTTTCTTCCCCATTCGGCTTGATTCGGTGAGGGGCTCCCAATTCACCCCACCCCACTTCCGGGGGGCGGTGTTCCCTTCTTTCCCCGATCCGGCAAAACGAACCCCGGGTTCTTCCCGAGCTCCACTCCGTCTCCCCTAAGGCCGCCTTTGAGTGGAACACATATGTGTGATTTTAATTCGTACAACTGGGTAGGTGTGTTCGTCTTTCAAAAATTGAACAAACGCGGCTTTGGTGGGTGTCATAAAAGCCAATCATTAAAAGCTTTGAACAAAGGCTTTCGGTGGCCAAACTATTAAGTTATTATAAAAAAAAATTAAGTTATTATAATTTATAAGTCTATTATAATAATGAATGTTCGATGACAAGTTTTTTTAAGCTTATAGGATATATATTTTACCTGAAACAACACTCTTGTTTGAATACAAGATTAAAAGTTTTTTAAAACACACTCTTGCCGTTCAACAAGGGTTTCGGATATCCAAAATTTCGGATACGTCGGATATCCAATCGGATATCCGAACTCAGAAAAAAAGTTAAATTTTAAAAAAAATATCTTTCGGATATCGAATATCTGAAAAATTAACCGAAATATCCGACAAATATCTGAAATATCCAAAAAATTATCCGAATATCCAAGTTATCTGAAAATTTTCAAATTAGGTATCTGAATCTGAATCTAAAACTTTCAGATATCAGAACCTCTTGATATCTGAATTTTTTAGATACTTCGAATTCGGTTTTTAGAAATTTCGGATTCAGATTTGGATACGGATCTTTTTAAACACTCTAGTCTAGTTTGTTTAAATGTAGACTTTTCAATGAAAGTATCCTTAGAAATTGTCTGTCTAAACTTTTCAATGTATGCGAACTAATGACAAACAATATTTAAAAGTCATATAAACACACGTGTTTAAATAATCAAGATTCAAGTACTACATCATTTTTATATACTTAACTTTTTCCAAGATATAGAAATGTTTGAAGAAATGAGTCGGACTGTGGAAGGTTTTTTGTGGTGATGCCAAAAAGGAACTTACACGCCACCTATTGTGTTTGGTATCATGCCTTTGGTACGAAGAGCTTAAATAAGGTGATTATTGACTTGATATAACATTTGGTTATTGCAATTTGGCATTCAATTTCCATTTTTGATAACTTTTCATCCAAAAATTGTATCCTATTCTGCGTTTGTTGCATTTCGGCGAAGGCTTATTTTTTGTTTTGTTTGATGCTAAGTTAAAACTCATGTATCGCAGAATATTATATTAATAAATACAATACAATTAGCTATAAGCTATAAAAATTAAGAAAATACTTGAGAAAAAAAATTACATAAATCAAATATTCTTAAAGTAAAATAAAGAAAACAATAAATAATTCAGAAATAATAAGCGGGAATATTTTTAAAAAGGAATCTATTTAGTAGGTATGCAAGCTCACCACAAAATAAATAGGAAATTTTTTTTGGTTACACATGTCACAACTTATTTTATATCAGATATACCTCAACTAGATTATTACCCCCTGATTACACCGGTTTAATATAAAATATTAAATAGTTAGTAATACAAATTTAAAAAATTATAAAACGATATTTTAAGATAAAATAATTAATCAACATATTAATGAATACTTCAAGTAATAAAACAACAATAAAAAACTGTAATAACCATACAAATGATATGTGATATTTTTGATTTGTAACAATTATTATCTTTAAACTAATTGATAATAAAGTTTTAGTTTATATTTTATTAAATACTAACTTTTATAAATCAAGAAGGTAAAAAATATAATATATGTAATTATTTAATTTTAATGACTCAATTTAAATATAACGTTAAAAAATTTAATTTTTAAAACACTAGTTTATAGTTTATTTTATTTTTTATAAAAAATTAATTTTTTAAATAAATTTTTTTTATTTAACTTTGATTTTCTAGAAAATAATATATTTCTTATTTTAAAAAAAGCTTAAAAGATAAATAATATTATTAGTTATTAATATTATAATTATTTAATAATAAAGAGAATATAATTATTTAATACGAGATAATTAAATGAATTTGTTAAAAAGTTGACATGTGGCAAAAGTGGTATAAGAACATGACAAGTGTCAAAATATATTTTTGTTTATCAGTATAGAAAGATGTTAAATATATATAACTAAAAGTTATATGATTCTGATTATAAATCAACAATTTGAGTATATTTATTTGCATTAAATTTGAACTTATGATAGCTTTCAACTGATACGTCTTCTTACTTTGAACTATTTTTATTTAATTTTTGACCCTTTGTATTGTTAAAGATTAATCATCATAACCTAAATCGACCTATTTAGAGGAAATGAGTTGAAATTGCCACACTTGTTAAACATATCTAAACATATGCAAAGATAACATATGTAAAATGAATCAAATAGCCACATCTAATAAATTGGTGTCATTTCCTTGTTCTGATATAGTCCTTTGTATATGATGACCATTCGTATAAAAGTATTGCATAATATAGTATCCACTGCTAAAGTTTTAAAGTACTATACAACATGAAGTACAATTAAAAGAATTTAAGTATAACACAGTAATAACAGTACAAGTGAAGAACAATACAAGTAAGAATGCTAAAGTGAGCTCAAAATTATAAACTTCACTTGAGAATTAAAGCTATATTTATGGTCGTGCAAACACATAAAAGTTTGCATTTGTTGTATTTTCAATAGAAGTATGGCCTTGTATGAGTTGATCTTTATTCAAGTGAGAGATTGTTGTAAATTTGAGTAGTTTCAAATTTAATATGAATTAAAATCAAGACTTTTTATATTACTTAATTAAATCAAAATTTTCAAATTCTATATTTTGATTAAATATATTAAATCATTACTTTTGACATGACCTTCATGTAGTATAAATACAAGACATATAATGTCTTATTAAGAGAATGGAAAATAGAATAATACATGATTTACAATACACAGACACTAGAATTTCCTACATTTTTTTATTATACTATCTCTTGTTTCAAATACACTTTCGGGTGCTAGCTTAATCCCGATAGTACACATACTGTTTCGGTTGTTGTATCCTGAGACAGACGTGTTCGTCTTGAGAACATGTGCAAAATCTGTTTTAAGGGAAGCGTATTAAATACGTGTCTCATCATGTTATAGTGAAGAATAGGTGGAATGCATAAGTAATTGAAAACTAGAAAAAGTATTTTTGAAACATTTGTTACCGGCTCGTCAAGATGTATTATTGAAGAGTCAACATTAATCATTTTTTAATCAAAAAGACTATTTGGAGTAACCAACGAAGACATGTATCAAAACAAGTTTGGTATATAAATTAGTAGTTTATATTCTTTTATTTTAATCGTGTAACCGGTAATGTACTGAATTATTTCATATTAATAACGAGAGTATCGTTATTATTAATATTTGATTATTGTTTATAATAAAAACATGAACTCAATTCCTACAAAAGCAACTAATATATAAACAAAATATTGTTTTATCTAAATTTTTCTAGGATGTGATGTGTTGCTATTCTATTTTTTTTCTTTCTTGGATAAAAATGCCAATTATATAAGGGATAACTCCAACTTTTCATATTGTTCCAATTAAGTTACTGGAACTTTTTTTTTGTCTCAATTATGTCATTCAACTTAATATGAGTGTTCTAATCCTATATAAATAACCTGAATAGCAAGTTATTGCTAATTTTCTATATATTTAACTTATTTAATATGTTAAGAAGTGATATTGTTGTTTTTTAAAGTAAATAATATATTAAAAATTATTTAAATCATCCACATTTACGCATGATATTTGATAAAAATTAAGTTTCAAAGTTAAATATTGACACACATTGTTTGAAAAACTTATTTTTTATCAAATATATTGCGTAAACATAGATGATTTTAAATAATTTTCAATTTATTATTTGCTTTATAAAATGATTATATCACCATTTAACATACTAAATAAGTTAAATATGTTGCAAATTAGCAATAACCTGCTATTCAGGTTATTTATATAAGATTAGAACACCCATAATAAGTTGAATGACCTAATTTAGACAAAAAAAAGTTCCATGACTTAATTGGGACGGTTAGAAAAATTGGTTACATTTGTATAGAGTTATCCTTCTTCTCTCATACATTTATAATCTTTCGCATAAATGTGCATGTTTAAACACACAACACTTACATATATAATTTATTCACCATGTAAAAAATTAAGGATAATTATAGGATGATTTATTATTAAAACTAGTTTAAAAATTGTTATTATACATATTAAATAAATAAATTTAATATTATTTATTTTAAATAGTATATCTGATATATTTCTTAAAAAGTTTTATAAAAATACAAAAATTAAATTGCTTATAATAATGTAATCGCAATATTTATCAAATTAATGAAATCAAAACTATTTAATAGAAGAAAGAGGAAAAAATTAAAATTCATTTTAAAATTATTTAAATATCTAATAAATGAGACACGAAAAATCAATTTTAGATGCTACTAAAAAATGACATAAATCTTGAAAATTGTTATTGATTGAAAGACTAGATTAAAACCTCGTGTGTTACACTAGTTGAAAACAATAATATATTATATATACATATGTAATAGCAAAAAGTTATGCAACTAAAAAACATTCACATGTTACAATACATCATCCTTAATCCTTAGCTAAATTTAATACATATAAATCATTAAATAGAAGAGATAAACAGATAAACATAAAAATATATAACTTGTTTCAAAAAATGAGAAGTATATGCGTACAATTATTTTTATTTATTAATATAGATAGTTTTTTCAACAACTTTTTACTTTAAATACCTATATACATCTGTTTTTAACAATTTAAACACATAATTAGTTAACCAAATTCGTAAAACCAACCAACATCACACAACCAATACCTGTGAACTATTATATATAGACATTAGGGGTGTGCATGGGTCGGTTTGGGTCGGTTTTTGGCTTAGTCCAAACCCAAAACCGAAATTTCGGTTTTTTCGGTTTTTAAACCCATTTGGGTTCGGTTTTTTCGGTTTCTATCTTTTCAAAACCCATTTGGGTTCGGTTTGGGTTTCGGTTTTTTCGGTTTTTTCTCCTTAGACATTAAATTATGCTTATAAAAAAATAAACTAAAAAATTATATTTGTATTAAAAATATTTTAAGTACAACACTACTTAATATTTAAAAATATATACAGAAATATTTAAATTTAGTAAAAATAATACGTGTTTTTAGTATCCTAAGCCAATAATAATTATAAAATTTTGATTTTTATTTAACTTTTGATATCAAGAAATAAGAAAATAAAAATAAACGGCTTATAAATTGTTGAAAATTTTCAAAGGTAATATATATATGTGCATATACGCATGTATTCGGTTTTTTCGGTTTTTCTTTAAGGTAAAACCAAACCCAAACCCAAACTTTCGGTTTTTAGAAAACTTACACCAAACCCGTCGGTTTCTATTTGGGTTCGGTTTTTTCGGGTTGGATTTTTCGGTTTTTGGGTTTTGGGTCGGTTTTTTTGGTTTTATGCACACCCCTAATAGACATAATTGGTTAATGGTTAACATGTGAATATCTCATTTATTAAAAAGAGTGTTCTTAAATGAAAGGTTATTAGTTCAAACTTCAATCCTTTAAAAATTTGTTTATTTGAAATAGATAGTAGAGTACTTGCACTATAATAAATTTACTCTTAGTAAAAAAAAACAAAACAAAAAACAATTGGCAGTATCGGCAACGTGTTATTGTATTAATTAATGATAACCTTCGATGATAACAATAATAATTAATAATAAAACGCGTCATTTGACTCAAAGGATCCCGTCATGCTCTAGATTTTGTTTTCAATTAATATAATATAATATTAATAATAATAACAACAATAAGAGAAAATTCCCTAAATGTCCTTGTTGACCAAGAAAATGACCAATATGTTCATCTGAACCGAACCACCATCATGGGCGCCCGAACCTAGCTATAGACGTCCCTACCTTTTTTTTGAAATTTTAAGCGGGAAACGCACTATGGGCGTCCCAAACCTAGTTATGGGCGGCGCCGTCTGGCTAGAAAGTGGTCAGATGGATATATTGGTCATTTTCCTTATCAACAAAGACATTTAGGGAATTTTGCTTAATTATTAAACCAGTGTCTCTTTCCCTACCACTTTAAGGATATGACTGGCACTCGCTAACACCAGCTGTAACTTCAGATATCACTCTCACCTTCCATCAACCTTCATCTTCATCTTCATCTTCATACACACTCTCTCCCTATAAATACATACCAAATCAAGACGTATATATATATTTCATCTTAATTCAAATTCACATTCAAATTCAAATTCAAATTCAAATTCATATATATATATATATGGCTTTCTCTTGTGCATCTTCACTTTCAGTCTTCCTGCTGCTAATCATCTACACTTCCGCCAATTTCAACAATGAGTTTGATATAACGTGGGGAGATGGTCGTGGTAAAATAATCAACGACCAGCTCTTAACACTCTCCCTCGACAAATCCTCGGGCTCCGGTTTCGAATCAAGAAACCAGTATTTGTTTGGCAAAATCGATATGCAGCTGAAGCTCGTCCCAGGCAATTCCGCCGGCACCGTCACTGCATATTACGTACGTAATTCATTTATTATAATTAAATTAAATGTTAATTTCTTGTTATTATAAGCATGCATGCATGAAACTGCAGTTGATTAATTATCAAATTAATTAAATACTGATGGATTTAATTTGCTGCAGTTGTCTTCGAAAGGTTCAAACTGGGATGAAATCGACTTCGAGTTCTTGGGAAACTTGAGTGGTGATCCATACATTGTTCATACAAACGTCTTTAGCCAAGGAAAAGGCAACAGAGAGCAGCAGTTCTACCTGTGGTTCGACCCAACTGCTGATTTTCACACATATTCCATCCTTTGGAACCCTCAACGCATCATGTAAGCATATTATACATACAAATGCACATGCAATTTTTTTTTTTAACTTTTAATCTTAATTGATACTTTCGATTAATTCAATAGGAAAATTCTCAAACTATCCATTTGACAAGATAATTTCCTTAAAATGTCCATTAACTTTAAACCTGTACGGGCGCTAGCGCCCCTACGTATTCAGGCGTCGCCCATATAACAAACAAAATAAAAATTGCCATATATTCTCACGCCTATTTGTCACGGGCGTCAGGCCCACACTGACACGACTGTCAGGTCGACGGCACCCATAAATATTTTTGATTTTTATTTTGACATGAATTTTTTTAATTTTCTTGTATACGGGCAGCACTCACATATATACGAGCGACACCTACATATGTGTGAGGTGAGCGCCTATAGAGAACAAATGACACTTTTTGATTCGTTGGTTAATTATATGGGTGCTACCCGTATATGTAGGGACGGTGACGCACGTGTAGACAATGGACATTTTATGACGTTGAAAAGTGAAATGGACGTATTGTTTAGGAAAAGTGTGATGAAATGGACATTTTGAGAATTTTCCGTAATTAAACTCATTTGTTCTTCAACATATATTTATTGATCGTGTGTGTACTGATATATATGATGATGTTCAGATTTTCGGTTGATGGAACACCCATTAGAGAGTTCAAGAATGCTGAATCGATTGGGGTGCCGTTCCCCAAAAATCAGCCGATGAGGATACACTCTAGCCTGTGGAATGCTGACGACTGGGCGACCAGGGGTGGGCTCGTGAAGACCGACTGGACCCAAGCTCCATTCACAGCTTCATACAGGAACTTCAAGGCGGATGATGCCTGTGTTGTGGCTTCTGGGAAGTCGTCTTGCGGTGGTTCTTCCGGCAGTCAGGGGTGGTTCTCGGAGGAGTTGGATAACTCGAAGCAGGAGAGGCTGAGATGGGTTCAGAAGAATTACATGATTTATAATTACTGCTCAGATTCCAAAAGATTCCCCCAAGGTTTCCCACCAGAGTGTAGCATGCCATAATTAAAAAATTAAAGGACTCCACAGACCACAGTGATGATTCTTTTATGCATGTATCTAGTTTTACTTATTAAGATTTATTATTAATTATTATATATGTAATTCATATTCATTTGTTGTAGTCATCAGTAATAAAAAATGATTTTTTTAGTATATCCTCTTTTTTACACTTGTGTTATATATTAACAAATATATTTATAGTATCATATAATTGAATTGATATAATTTTTGTTATTTTAAATCCTCAACATTTTTAAAGAAAAATACATTACCGAACACAAATTAATAACCTTGACCTTACTACAATGTAAATGATACTTATTGATCAGGGCTTCCAATTTCAGACACATACACTTTAAAACGACACTACACGACTTTAACATGTTTTGTGTTCATCCTTGACATGTTTCGTGTCTAAAACAGGTTGACACGTTAAAACATATTTATTTTTCGTGCCTAAACAGGTAAAACCTGTTAAGACCCGTTAGGACCTGATAAGTTTCATTAAGGCTTGTTTAAAATTTAAAATTTAAAATAAATAATATAATAAAATAGTTAGGTAACTTATTACCTTCTAAAGTTTATAATTCTCTAACCCTAGTTACTTAATGGGTTCGTTAACATATTCTTTTATAGGTCTTTAACTGGTCATTTATAGTGTTAATTGTTAACAAGTTCCTTAAAGTGTCATTTCGCGTTTGCATGCTTTTAACAGGTCGTGTATGTGTTTACGTGTTTTTAACTGATCGTGTTTGTGTTTACGTGTTTTTAACCTGTCGTGTTTGTGTTTACGTGTTTTTAACATGTATGATACTTCTATAAGACGTTGTCACTTATTTGAACAGTTGATCTTCCCATCTAGAAAAGAAAGCTTTTACAAAGTTGATTAGTCACACATTAATATCTCTGAGTTATAAAATATGTCTCGAGTCTCTACAATACACGCATCCACTTTCTTTTTTCTTTTTCTTTTTGTTTTATCTCAGATCGAGCATCTATCATGCGTTCTCTATCAATCTAAAATACAAACTCTGATTAATTCGAATTATTATCTCACGTTTACTTTTTAAACACACATTTATTTAAAATCATAATTACTTTTTAGTTACAAATAATCGTTTTCTAAATATATTAAATTTACCTAATCTGGGGTTAACCAAAAGTTCTGTAAAATTTTGGACCAAAATCCGGTAAATTTTAATCTAGTGCTCGGGTTTTTGTTGGTCGACTTAAGTAGGTTGGGCCAGCAACCCAAAAAGAGGTGAGCCATTACTAGCTCATTAGTAATATATAAGATTTATTTTGATGGGCCCACGTACAAGGTTGACAGAAAACGTTTACGTGGGCTGTGGCAGAAAATCTGGGGTTGTTGACTTGTTGGGCTGAGCGTGAAAGAAGTGGGAACGTGGGTCAGGTTAGCAAGCCGGATCGGGTTGTGGGTAGGCCTGGTTTCCCGGGTCAAGGGTGGGTACTGGGTAGGATTAAATTAGCTTGATTAGCGTTGAACGACTCCGTACCATTCATAAAAACCTAAGCGATTTCAAAGAAATTGATTGGAAAAATTAGGATTATAGATTGTTTAGTTTCACATTTACAATTAAGAAAGCTCGTGATCGTTGCAATAGTTTAGAATTGTTGGGTATATTGTTGTGAGGGTAGTTTGCTAACACTATGATCAGGGTGGCTCTGGAAAGGGGCAAACCCGACCTTCGTCCAGGGCCTATTTTTTTTAGGGGACAAAAATTTTATAAATATTTTATATATCAACTGAAAAAACAAAAATTTACAATTCACAAGAGGGCTTTTAAACCCAGCTCACCCGGAGCACTAAAATTCTTAGGACCGTCCCAGACTATGATATGATGAAGGAATAACCAATAAACATAAACATATGTTATGGACCTTCGAGAAAATATATTGTTGGAGGCTTTAAATTTTAAATAATTAATTCTTAAGATGATCTCTCTAGAATTTGCTAACATCTTGACACTTTCTCTCTTCAATTCCAATTTTCCTTTATAATCCTGAAATAAATCTCCCTCTTTCACTTCTAGTTGTTTTTACTCCTACATACCCTCTTGAATCTTGAAAGTCTAGAACCTTGAAAACTAGTTCACATTAAAGTTTAGTAAAAACTTATGTTTTAAATAAACAAATTTATTCTAATGTGTTTTAATGTGTATCACATATTAGTTTTAATGTGAAAACTCAATTTTAAAAAGAAATATTAAAACATATCAGAGCCTTCTATTTGTAATCTTGAAAATAAGTATATGCTTTATATTAAACCATATTAAAATTAATTTTTTTTATGCGGATCCTATTTTTATTTTATTTTCATAGGGTATAGAATGATTAATAACCCATTCTTTTTGCATATATTATTGTTGAATACTACAAATAGTTTTCTGTTTGGGTCCATGTGGTGTGGATGGACCTTGTTTCCTGCACATAATTCTCTCTCAAAGTCGAGGAAACACAAAACCAGGCCAAAACTAGGCCGTCTCTCCCCAAATCCAGGTCAAAACTAAGCCGTCTGGGCAAGACGGCCCGTACAGGTCAGTACGGCCCGTCTCACCCAAACCAGGCCAAAACTAGGTCGTCTGGGCAAGACGGCCCGTACATGTCAGTACGGTCCGTCTTGATTCAAATCATTGTCCTAGGATGTCAGGGAATGTCTGTACAATGAATGAGATGGGCCGTACTGGTCAGTACGGCCTGTTTTGCTGCCAATCATTGTCATAGAATGTCAGAGGAATGCCTGACCAATGACTGGCCCAGTACGGCCCGTATTGAGGGTGTGTTTTTAAATTTTGGGGTGTTAGTTTAACACAACCCTTGTTCAATATTTTACTTTCTAGTTTAAATAAAATTTATATTAAAAAAATAAATGAAAATAAACAAATTAAAATGACATATTCAATTTAAGACATTATCTTATAAACTTAAAGGAGAAATTACGGTTTTGGACCCTGTGGTTTAATTGTTTTAACTATTTCGGCCCAAAATAAAATCTTCTATCAATTCAGCCCCTATGGTTTAGACAAATAACGTTTTTGGCCCCCAACCATAGTTAGATTTTGAGCCAAAAACGTTATAATAGTTAAGTTTTAGTGGTCAAAACCGATAATTGTCTAAAACACATGGGCCGAATAGATAAAAGATTTTATTTTAAGCAGAAATAGTTAAAAAACTTAAACTAAAGGGCCAAAACCGTGATTTACTCATCTTAAAGAAAACAATGCAATATGTCTAAAATTATTTATAAATATTAAAATAAAAACAATCAAAGTTGTCATTCACTCTATTTTTGACTCTTTCTAATTTTGTACAGAACTAGAACTTAGATAAAAATAAACTAAGTTCTCCAAAAATTAGAGCCGGCTCTATAGTATAGCTTAAGACCATCAAAACTAGGGGTCTCAAATTTTTGAGTTTTTTTTTAATGAATTCTGATTAATATAAAACTTCTTGTTGTTTTAATATTTGTAATTAAACTACATATTTTGTTTGTGATTAATGTCTTTTTATAACTTTCTCCTTTATTACCATCTATATTTTTTTGTAGCATACGTTCGAATATAAGATCGGAGTTTTAATATACGAAAAAAATTTTCAATTTTTCACTCCATATTGAGCAAGAAAAAAAAAACTTGAGTCTATATACCCGTGTTTTGTGGCAGTTAGTGGGTCTATTTAATATAAACGACTGTAAATGTATGTTTGTTGTTACAAAAATGAGTGAAAAAAACAGGAAAACGATCCATATAAACTACTTACAAGTTTATCTTTTTTTACTGTGGTGCTGCAACTTTAGTGGGTTACGCTCGCCCTTTTTGGTAGTGCGCAGGCCCATTTTTTTAGTAAAATTAGTTAGAAACGCAAACAGGTAAAAATAACATTGATAAAAAGATATTAAAAACCAAAACATTAAAAAACACAAGGAAACAAAAGAGTAAATTGCACTTTTGGCCCTTTATCTTTACACAAAATTTTAGAGATAGTCCTTTATGTTTCAAAATGTCAAAAACAGTCCTTTAAGTTTTCAAATGTTGCAAACTCGGTCCTTTCTCAGTTAACGCCGTTAAGTATTAACAGAATAGGGGCATAAATGTCAAAAAAAATCATCACTTTTGGTCCTTTATGTTTACATAAATTTTCAGATATGGTCCTTTATTCTGTTAGTACTTAACGGTGTTAACGGAGAAATGACCGAGTTTGCAAACTTTGAAAACTTAAAGGACTGATTTTGACATTTTGAAACATAAAAAACTATCTCTGAAATTTTGTGTAAACATAAAGGACCAAAAGTGCAATTTACTCGAAACAAAATACACACTAAAGAAAAATCATTTCTTATGTTATATCTATTTAAAAACTTCTTGCTCGTCTACGGGGAAATTGCACCTAAGATCTATTATATGAGAAGTTAACCGAGTACTAGTAATAGGTAAGATTGTTAGAAAATCTTTGGTTGAAGCCTCTTCTTCTAGTACTTATGTACAGGGTCGACCCAATCATTTTAGGGGCATAAAACAAATAATAAAATTAGGTTCTTTTATTAAATACATATCTTGCTCTCAATTTTTAATAATTGTTCATAACACACTTAACATAGTATTATTTTGATAATACCATAACAAATGTCTAATTAACTAATGACAAACAGAAACAACAAAATTGTATTAAACATACATCAAAAAGTGCAACTAAAAAAGGATAATGTATTATTATCATATCAACTAACAATCGAAAATTTTAATAAAACATACAGTAATAAACAATTTTAAAAGGCTATATGCAATAAATGTTCAAAAAATATAAATTTTTAAACAAGCGGAAAAGTTGATAAATGTGTGATTAAACTTTTTTACAAAAAAACCTCAAAAATACTGGACCATAAAGATAAAATTGTTGTATTTTTTCACTCTAATTTATTCATTTTATATCAATTCAACAAAATTCTAACGTATTGAAAAAATTTGATAAGAAACGGGACTTTAAGGTTTTGAAGATCCCAAGCCATAACTTTACTCTCTATGCTTGTCGGGCCACCTCTGCTTATGTATATATGAACTTACTATTTTTACTCGTTTATAAGTTAGTCATAAACTTATAGCTTTATTCATTTAATTAAATCGACCATGCATGAAGAATTTAAAATTTGTTGTAGTATAATACAGAATTTAATTATTAAATCGCTATTCACTTGCCAACATAACTATATACTACGTAGACATAAGTTATTTAGCTTTTATTAAATTTATACTAACATTGAATAAGGTAATAGATTTAAATACAAAATCTTTAATGAAAAAGGTATTTACAATTTTTAATACAAAAAGATTATTCGCCGGTTCAAAAGCATCCACAAAATTTCAACAAACCGCGTTATCATCATATATATTCATATTCGTTGCTAATTAAACTGATGAAATCGGTGTCGAAGTGACCCACACCTTATGTCACTATTACTATCGTTTTTTATAAAGTTTTAATTTAATTTAATTTATTTTATTTTATGTATTTATTTATTTTTTTTGATATAATAACAAATTGGCACCACCTTCTTACTACGTCTAAATATTATTGCCACACACAACATTCCAGCTGTTTTACAATAACCAAATTTTCTCACCAACTTAGTTATGAACACTACGTACGTACTTGTAGCAAGTCTCACCTTCCTACTGACCTTCGCTCGATCAAAAACACCTTATAAATACAACACCCTCCATCCAATTTTATCTTCACTACAATTCAACCAAATAAAAATCAAACAAAAAACATATTTGAAAATGGGATTTTCTTCTTTTTCTTTAAAGCTTCCATGCTACCTGCTGCTCATATTTCTAATTGGCAACTCACTTGTTTCAGCCAATTTCTACGACGAATTCGATATCACTTGGGGCGACGGCCGTGGTAAAATCATTAACGGCGATCTCTTAACGCTTTCGCTTGACAATTCATCTGGCTCAGGGTTCGAATCAAGAAATGAGTATATGTTTGGCAAGATTGATATGCAACTCAAACTGGTGCCTAATAATTCTGCTGGAACCGTGACAGCTTATTATGTAAGTTTGTAGTTATTATTGAGCTGATTTGCATTTTATAGTCATGATCATCATTTAATTTATGGAAATTAACAAATTAAGATGGTAAACATGGTTTCTTGTGATTGTATTGCAGTTGTCTTCAAAAGGATCAAACTGGGACGAGATAGATTTTGAGTTTTTAGGAAACTTAAGTGGTGATCCTTACATTGTACATACAAATGTGTTTAGCCAAGGCAAAGGCAACAGAGAGCAACAGTTTTACCTGTGGTTCGACCCAACTGCTGATTTCCATACCTACTCCATCTTATGGAACCCCAAACACATTGTGTAAGTATATATGATCACTAGCTATCATCATCATTATACTCATAATATCCCACCATTAGCAAAGCTAAGGTCGGGTTTGAGCAGGTAATTAGATGTAGACAACCTTACCTCTATATATCCCGTAGGAATAGAGAGTCTGCTTTCAATGAGACCCCTGGCTTATGATGCTTGATATATAACCGACCAACCTAATGTTTTTAATGTTATTTTCACAAAAATTAAGTAAACTAACGTTAAAATTAGTGCAATTTTACTTTTGTCTCTCGAGGACTCACAAAGATGTACATTAAACATGACCCATATGATCACTAGCTATATATACATATATTAACACGTGCACTTATGCTAAACAAACAAATGAGTATTTACAGACTGCTAATTAAGTGCTAATCTTTTATTATGGATGTCTAGATTTTCGGTTGATGGAACACCCATCAGAGACTTCAAGAATGCCGAGTCGGTTGGGGTACCATTCCCGAAAGATCAGCCGATGAGGATACACTCTAGCCTATGGAATGCTGACGATTGGGCGACCAGGGGTGGGCTTGTGAAGACCGACTGGACCCAAGCCCCATTCACCGCCTCATACAGGAACTTCAAGGCGAATGATGCTTGTGTTGTGGCTTCTGGGAAATCGTCTTGCGATGGTTCCGGCAGCAACGCAGCATGGCTGTCGGAGGAGCTGGATAACTCGAAGCAGGAGAGGCTGAGATGGGTTCAAAAGAATTACATGATTTATAACTATTGCTCAGATTCCAAAAGATTTCCTGCAGGGTTTCCTCCTGAGTGCAGTATGGCATAATTAATTAAGGGCTGTTTAATCATTTAATTTATATATTATCATCACATACTCGGGATTCATTTTGTGTAATGAAGGTTAATATGTTGAAAATTAAACCATCTATACTTTTTTTTTTTTAATTTTATTGATTGTTAACAATGAGAATATCATTGATCTATAATAAATTATTAAATGTTGGAGTTTTATAATTTGAACTTTTTTTTACTAAATTTTCTTTATTTAGAAGGAACCAATCCAAGATTTTCATTATACCTGGCAATCTTGACACGTATCAAGATAAATGATAGAAATTGCCAAATTGGTAAACAATTATTGCATTTTGGGTTGAAATAGTTAACATTATAACATAGTATGAGTTGACATGAGTAGCACCTCAACAAAAAGCGGGTCAAGATGGACAACTTAAAAACCATGTAAACATAATGGATTTCAATGGGTAAGAATTATAAATAATGTATTTAATGTAAAAATCATAAAATATTATTCAAATAAACTATTTGTTTAAAAATGACTCGTTTAAACCCAAACATGTTTTGCTTAAAACCCTTCTTGACACGCACTCATCCTAACCCGCACCTGTTCCGACCCGTTACCCAACCCGCCCATTTTGCAATGAATGATTTTCATACACGAAAAATTACAAAAATGGACATCTAACTATTGCATTTACTAAGTTAATCGTTGAGTTTCAAATAGTGGAAGTATAGCCATTATCTATAATCGTCGGCTAAGCCAACCCTTTTTAGCTAGTTATAAAAACGTATATCAAGTTGTCAAATGTTAAAATTTAAGCCAAACCTTCAAAAAACGGGAAAGCCGAGTCTTAGTCGGCACTTTTGAAGGTTTGGCAAATTCAATCTAAAGACCGAAGTTGCAACGATATATATTTGAAAATTATTCAAAAGGTACATCTTTGTAAAAAAATGTTAAAAGAAAAACTATAACGACGTTGGAATGTAGTTAACATATCTTGTTGTTGTAAAAACTAGAATATGAAAAATGTTGCAGTATTTAAGAGTAATAATACATCGTAGGTAAACCAACCGAAAACATAGATAGAATCATTTGTGACTAATCTTTATGTCTAAATGTGTAAAAAGTAAAAGTATATCAGAGTTAACCCATCAAAATTAAGCTAAATCTTAGATTTTTTCGAACGTACATCATTGTAACACATTTAAACATTTTCTTCTTTTATAAGTTTGTGTAAATTCGTCATCGTTTAAGACGTGACATCATTGTAGGTTGAGTCTAAAACAGTCACAGTGTTGTAAGTCAAAAACTTACAACGTTGTAATTAAGTTTTCTTTTAAATGTGTTACAATGAAGTTAAAAAAAAATTCCAAGATTTGGTTTCATCTTAGTGGAGTTATTTAGGTTAATGCTTTAAGAGTGGGTTATTATATTTATGTATGTAAACTAGAGGAGGAAACGAGCCGGCTTGTAATTTGAGATTTTTGACAAACTCGAATTTTTGGCTTGCAAAATTTCAAGTCGGCTTGGCTTGGCTCGAAAATTGACGTGTTCGATTACAACCCTAGTTACGAAGAGTGAAACATAAATTACAAAAACTATTATATCCCATACGTTCTGATATAAAAATAAAATTTAAAAGATAATTTTAATAGATGGCATTGCACAATGAAGCACGTTTTCAAACATCATTATGTGAATTACGTTGGAGACGTTAACGTGGTTAGGTATCAAAAAAACGTATAAAGTTCCAATTACTTAGTTATATATATCAAAACATAGATAAAAAACAATTATCTAATAGTATTGATGTTATTCAATCAGTGTTAGATTTTATTCTTTATACTACCAACATATTATCATAAGTCGAGCAATGATACCCACTTGTGATGGGATGGTACCATTAAAACTCGTGTGTGCACGGGTGTGATTAAAAGGAATATAAGAATTCACGACATATCAGTTACGGGGATTGAAATATAAATAGAAAAAAATGTTATGTCATGTATGTTGTAGTATAAGAACTTAAAAAAAGTAAATTAATTATAAATAGAAGAAAAATTAAAACCGATATTGCATGATGTGACGTGTTTACGAACCCAATTATATGTCTTACGTTGATGAAAATAATGTGCTGAAGTACGTAAAAGAAAGCATATGAAATTATGACAACTTTGTTATATAAAGATCAAAATAAAAATTAAATTAATTATATAACGTTTTCAATGTCTTTAATTGCTGTTGGTATCGTTATTTACTGTACGTTATTCAATATAAACCATTATTATATATTTTTTAAAGTTTGTAGACAAAAATTATTAAAAAAATCAGATATATGCATTATATGAAAAAAATTCTAAAGTTTAGAAATTTAGTAAGGTTACTAAATTTTAAACACTTTAAAAGTTGAGTGCAATTTTAACCGGTGGAAAATCACTGAAATTCATTAACGAGTATAAGTAGAAATTATATACCTAAATTTAATATTATTTTGTTGATTCTACTTCAAACCTAAGATGATATTTTTGTTAAGATTGCTTTGGGTCGATTATTAATTTATTACACTAGTTGGGATTAGTTTATGCTACAACCGACATGTGCGTAAATCGGGGTTTTTTGGAACCGGTACCGGTTTCGGAATTGGTTCTGGTTTCAATCGTTTCCAGTTACGGTCAACAAAGTCAATTCCCGGTTCCGGTTCCAGTTCGGGGTTTCGACCGGTTCCGGTTTTGGCCGGTTCCGGTTCGAGTTTTGGCCGGATACAGGTAGAACCAGTTCCGGTTTTGATTTTAATTTGTCTAAAAAACCGAACCCGTTTGTACCCATCGGTTCGGGTTGCCGGTTAACACATGAAAACGAGGGTTGCCTAAGAAGTAGTTTTGATAAATGAAAAGTCACCGAAATTCATAAATAAATGAGTATAGGTATAATTTTTAGTAAAAAAATAATTATAGTTAACGTGGGACTAGCCCACTTGGTAGATGCTTGTCTCTTAGAATGGGAGGTATGCAAATTAATGTGTAATTATGGTGTAATTTAGGTGAAGTGTAAGTTTAGCCGTTCAAAAAAAAGTAAAAAATAATTATATTGATATATCATAAATTAAAATTGTTTAAATATTGGTAAAAATATATAAACAATATCGTCAATGCTTACATAAGTATTGTCTTCCAGAAGAAGGAATTAATACCTTTCAAATTGAATGTTACACGAGTCGCTTTCTCCACCTATCTAGTAGCAAGTAGCTTATGGATATTTGTTGAAACTCGTAGTTGTTGACCCAATTCATATCACTTGCCTTAACAAATCAATTAAATAACCACTACATAAAGAAATTAAATAGTCACCTCATAAATCAATAATAACCACTTCACGTTGCCGACTTTCGTATGAAAAATTTGAGTTATGGTCCTAAGACATTTCAAAAAACATATTCATACTTCACTTGTCTTCCGTCTTACATTAGAGCTAGCAAGCGAAGGGTCGGATTGTTTCACGATATGATATATGCAGCTTTACTCTACACATTTGTGTAGAATATTTTTCCATGATTTAAAAAATATATATACTTGTTATATACATAGTGTTAAGTTGAGTCTTTTTAATTTTTTTTTGTCTAAAAATATTAAAAGTCAAATATTTAAAAAAAAAGTTATATGTAAGCATATTCCACTTTGTTTATTATATAAAAAAATTAAAGTCAGATAAAAAAAATTCTTTTATATGTAAGCATAGTTCACTTTGTAATTTAATTTTTTAGTTTATTATTATTATTGTTTATAGGGTTGAAAAGAGTTTTTAATAGTGACATTATTTGAAAGTTACAGATTTGATCGATTCTCTTTACGTTATCTTTTAATAATAAAAACTTTGACGTGTTCCTCACATGAAGGTTCTTCTCGTATATTTCCTGAAAAAGGATATTGTACGTATACTCATTGGTTCGTAACATGTGTTTTAAAAGAATAGTTAACCTTAATTAATTTGATTAAAGTGAATCATGTTAACTAGACAGACAGTCATTGCGGCTATTCAAAGACAATATGTTTGACTATTAAGGCTTTAAAATATATGTTTGAATTTTTACAATGATTTTGAGTATTAAAACTTATTAGGTTAAAACTCGTTATATTTGGCTAGTTTACTTGATATAACATTATCCGTTACATTAATATTGTTTTTAGGAATGAAATACTGCATTTTAAATATTACAGCAATCTAGGTGCATACATTAAAATGAAACCTAAGTGTATAGGTTAGAATGAAAATAGTTGTCTACAAATTAACTACAAGTTTTTAATTAAGGATTTACTGATAAATGAAATGTTTATTTCTCTAGCTAAATGATGGTAGGTTCCTGTAAGATATACATTCTGATGAATTTATCCTAAAATTTGAATTATTAGTATTAAAATAATGAAACTTAATATTCTATTAGAGTAAAATAATAAATCACTGAGATGGTCCTTGTGGTTTGTAAATTTTACTTTTGGTCCCTAAGTTTCATAAATTACACATATGGTTCCTAACATTTGACATTTGTAACCCATATAATCCTTATATGAGGGTAATTTGGTGACCAAAGGACTATATGAGTTACTAATGTCAAAAGTTAGGGACCATATTGGTAATTTATGAAACCTAGAGACCATGAGTGAAATACTAGCTAACCACAAAGACCATATCAGTAATTTACTCTTTCTATAATGTATACTTTAGACATAACATAAATCTTCCTTTTATCTATAGTTTATTTTCAAAGTCAACAAACAAAATATTAGTTTAAAATGTCATTTTACTCACTATGATTTGACAACTTAGCTATTTTAATCCAATAGTTTAAATTTTCCAATTTTGGTCATTATGGTTTCATTTTATTGTCATTTGGGTTATTATGGTTTCCATTTTATTGTCATTTTGGTCCAATTAAATTTAAATTTTGGACTAAAATGACAAAAATTACAAAAACACAGGGACGAAAATGGCAATAAAATGAAGCCCTAATGACCAAAATGACAAACTTCAAACTATTGAAATAAAATGGCAAAAGTTGCCAAACCATGAGGACTATATGGCATTTACTTAACAAATAAATTAAATATTGTGAAAACCTAAGTTGGTGTTTTCGTGAAAACTAACATGTCGATTATACTAATAACAATAGTAAGTATGCCGGCACAAGCTAGATCACTCGCGTTTATGTTGCAATAACACTAACATTAACAATAAGTAGCTTAATAACAAGCCATAAAGATCAAACAAGTATATGAGTTAAATTGTAAACAAATACGTGCAGCCAAAAAATAACCTTATGTTTCCGAGTGTATTAATGGAGGGAACAGAAAGAAAAATGAAAGAAAAGAAATAAGAGAAAAGCAAAATAAAAGAATGAAATTCTTTTTCTTTCCTTCCATTTGCTTCCAAATCGGAAGGAAAGAAAATGTTAATAATTTTGTCAAATTTTCTTTCAGTTTCCCTCCTTTAATGAAATTCGAGAACACAACATGTGTTATTTTCTTTTTCCTTCTTCGTTAAATGAAATTCAGGGCACAAACATGTTTTTTCTTTCCTTACATTTCCTTTCTTTTCTATCCACATGTGTTAACTCATCGTCAATCATCCATCACCCCCTCCCATTTTCCCCATTTTTCTCCCTCTTCACACCATGACCCCTCTCACGCCAGCCCCTTTCACGCCCTATGTAGTGGGTGGAGGGCATCATGGTGGCGTGACTCATGCCCCTAACGCCGCACTCGCACACCACTATACATGGCCTTATGGTTAAGCACTGACATAATTTATTAAATACAACACATTAAGGGGCTGTTTGGTAGCCACTTAATAGGTTTGAATGGGTCTGAATCTGAATGGTTCAGATTCAGACCGTTTGTTTGAGACGTCTGAATGAAAAAAAACATCTGAATGGAGGTCTGAACCATTCAGATCTTGAACCAAGTCTGAATGGCTCTGAATGGAGAAAATGGTGTTCTTTCCCGTCTTCCTTCCCGTTGGCTTCGTCCTCGCTCAACCCTAGCGCCGCTCGAACCCTCCCCCCGCTACTGCACCGCCGCTCGACCCCACCGCCTACTGCACCGCCCCTCGACCCCACCGCCGGCCGCATCACATCCCACAGCCGACCGACGCCGATGTTTCGATTGCGGACTTTTAGATGCTCAACAGAGGTTCAGATGGTTCGATTGCGACGGGGGATTGATGGTTCGACCGATTAATGCTCGACGGAGGTTCAGATGGTTCGATTGCGGCGGGGGATCGATGGTTCGACCGATTGATGCTCGACGGAGGTTGCGTCTGGTTCGACCGATTGATGCTCGACCGATGGTTGAAGGAGGTCGATGGTGATGGGGATGTGTTGTTGAGGTCGACGACATGATGCAAAGGCGGCGACGGGAGGCTGGGGCGCTGACCGGAGGCGGCAACGGCGAGGGAAGAATCGGGGATGCTAAAACCGTGGGTTTGACCGACGGGGTGTGTATTTTTTTTAGGGTTTTTCAATTAAAAGGTATTTTTATTCAGATGTTAAAACAAACACTACCACTTAATGGTTCAGACCCTCTTAACCATTCAGACATCTTAACCATTCAGATCTTAATGATTCAGACACAACCAAACGGCTCCTAAGACTTAATATGATATATGAACATGACAAACCATCGTGATCGTGAGAGGGGTTTGTCATATCAGCTCCACGCTCAGTAAACACCGCATTTGTAGTTTCATGAGCTATGTATGGCAAACAGTGCTCCGTTGGCACCATTAGTGGATCCTGAATGACTATTGACACTCGACACATAAAAAAAAACTATATAAAAACTTATATAATTAATTTAAAGAAATAAGCATTTGTTATTTTAAAGATAAGAAAATAAGTTAATCTAACATTTAATGACTAAGTCTAATCTAACGTTTCATATTACGTCGTAAGTGTCAAAATGGGTTGGGTTGGAAGAGGCATAATGAATTATAATAAGTCATAACGATCAGCAAGAAGACAAAATGAGTCATTTACACCCATGATATTCATACTGATTTTGGGGTTCCATCCATATTTTAATGCTTTTTTATCTTTATAGAAAAATACCTGCAATCACCAAGTTAAAAATACATGCATAAACAGGTCTAATGTGACAAAAAATGTAAACAAGTTGTTAATGTTGATCCCTACATTGATTGAATTTCATAAAATGTTGAAACTCCATGCGCAGACGATTGAAATTGAAGCGATAAATCTGTCAAAAATGGCAAAGCCCTTTGCTGCCCATGCTTACAAGTTACCCCTTTTCTAGACCTCTTAATGGGCCGATTATAGGCCCTATAACTCCCACTCTAACAAAAAGAAATTATTAGTGTTTGAACTTTGAAATAGTGCATTTTTGTGATTCTATTCAAAATTAACTTTTTAAATTATTGATTTAATGAAAAAGTTATTAAGTTAAAAAGTTGTTTGGTAATTTAAAAAGCACTTTTAGTTTTAACTTTTTAGGCAGTGTTAAAAAGTCATTTTTAAGAAGCTACTTTTTCGGGCTTTTTTAACTTTTTATGACTAAAAAGTCATTTTTTTGACTTTTTCATACACAAAAGCTAATCCAAACATATTTTTAAAAACTTTATTTCAAAAAGTCACAAGTTCATAAGCAATTTTAACAAAAAGTCCTTTTAAACTTTATAAGCAATCCCAAACATGTCCATAGTAAAAATCCAATTTGACAGTTCACTCATGTAAGTTCTTGTTGAACTTGAACATGCGCATCAAACTGGACATGTTCCTTGTTTGCATTCATTTGACACTTTTGCGTCATCGGATACACACACAAAAAATTAGGAATAAAATATAGCCCAAATTATTTGCAACACATTTATCCAATAGTTAATCCAAAAGGTTAAGTAAATAAGATCGTGTCACGTGTTGTGTTGCTACTATTTTTTTTTTCATTTGAGAAGGCATTTAAGACATTTTATATTATTCAAAAAGCTATATGTAATATAATGGTGACAAGTGTCACCGTCTAATATATTTTAATTAATTCAATTTTTTATATAAAACTTATCCAATTTTTTTCTGAACATTTATAACTTTTTATACTATATTATATATTATTTTTTTATAACAAATTTCAGCACTATACTCGTTTCATTTTTCTTTTTAATTCGTTTATTTTGGTTAATTTTTTATGACCTGTATTAAAATTAATGTAATGAACATAAATATAATACATTCTTTAGAATCTTGAAAATAAATTTGTAGTTCACATTAAACCATATCAAAATTGATTTGTTTATCTGAACCTCAATTTCTTATTCAACTTTAATGTGGACTACATGTATATTTTCAAGATTCCAAATGAACAACTCAGATAGGTTTAAGGGTTTTCACTTTAAGATCGAGTTTTCACATAATACAATCACTGTATGTATCTATCATCTATGTATGCATATATGTATGTATGTGTGTGTGTGTATGTATGTATGCATGCATGTATGTAGGATGGAAGTAATAATAACTCATTTTTTTGTACTAACTCAAATAACTCTGCCAAAATCAATCAAAATCTTGGATTTTTTTGAACTTTATTGTAACAAATTTAGAATATTTTCTTTTTTTATAAGTTTGTGTAAATTAATCAGCGTTTAACATCGTTTTAAGTTTTGGGTATAAAATAGTTAAAATGTTGTAAGTCAAAAACTTACAATGATGTTAACTTTTAAACAATAATTAATTTTCACAAACTTATAAATGAAGAAAGTATTATAAATGTGTTACAATGATGTTCAAAAAAATGAAAGATTTAGCTTGATCTTAGTAGAGTTATTTGGGTTATTGTTATACAAGTGAGTTATATTTTTTTACCCAAACCTATGTATGTATGTATGTATGTATGTATGTATGTATGTATGTATGTATGTATGTATGTATGTATGTATGTATGTATGTTTGAGGGTTCATTAGAAACTCCTTATTTTTGTGAAAACCAAGAAAACGCATACTAATCAATGAATTTTAAAAAATTATTATTTTTTATTATAATGTTAGAAATGTTACAAGAAAAAAATATAATTTTAATAAAAATATGTATATCACGAAGTTATGTATATGTAACTCAACAAGTTTCGCGTGTAACTCATAAAGTTACATATATGTAACTTCATCAAGTTATATATATGTAATAATATGAAATACATATTTTTTTTCTAACTTTTTTCCTTCTTTTTACATTTTTTACCTTATAATATAAAGAAATAAAAAAAAAAGATTAATTGATAATAATTGTAATTAGTTTTCTCTATAACCTTTTGCATTACCAATAATGTAGGCAAACTATATGTTATGGTTTTATTATAAAATCGTATAGTTAGGTTTTGTCGTTAAAATATTAATGATCAATTACTCAGTATATGTTGCTTCTACAGATGTAAACAGTTTTGCATACATTCACCCTTGAAAACTCAAAAAGTACGTTATAATTTGCCCAAACATTTTATGATTATTTGTTACAATCAACATTCGTGTGCATTTTCAAATAAGGTTGCAAGTTTTACGTCATTATTATATATAATAATATGTAATTTTGTTAATTATAAATTGTTATGGGTTATGAATTTTGTTGTTTTTTATATTCAAACTGTGTATACATAGTAATATAGTATTATAACCTAATAAACATTCCATTAGCTACACGGTATTATAACCAAATAAATAACAAATGATCTACACGGTATTATAACCAAATAAATAACAAATGATCTACACGGTATTATAACCCTAGTAAAACTATACAAAAAGTAATTTTCCAAAAATCAGTACACCTTTTTAAAATACAATATTTGTGTCAAAAATCTTTTTTTTTTTTTTTTGAAAAATAATGCCATATATAAAGTTATGAATCTAGTAAAGCTAGCCTAGTTGTTACTTGTTAAGGCTTAGTCCTTTCTTCTTGCAGACTAGGGTTCAAGTCCGACTGATGACACTTTAATGGATACCAGGTAAGGGAGGAATCTTTAGCTTAATCTTGGATTCTGAACCAATGAGGGCGAAGGTTTTACCCATTCTACGGGGTTCCCGTGTATCAGGAGGGTACGGTCTCACGGTCGACGATCGAGAAATTGATCTTAGTTACCAACTACCAGGATAACTGAAGATAGCATGACGAGACCATCTGCTGTTCAAAAATAAAAATAAAAAAATTTAAAAAATATTAGTGACTTGAAAAAATAATAAAAAAATGTTATACTCATTTATTATCTTCTTTAGCTTTTTCTACCTTGTATTTTATCAAAAAATGGTTAGATACAATTTACGTGTAGTCTATAAGACAATATTATGGTCTATTAAGGGTGTTTTTCTGTATGCTTTTATTTAATTTGGCACTTATTTCATTTTTTAAAATTATGCCTGGCAAAATAGGCGGATCGGGTTGGGTCAAAACAGGTTTTAAGCTAAATTAGTTCGGGTCTAAATGGATTGTTCTTAAAAAACACCAATTTAGTCTAACTTAAGATGTGTTATAAGTAAACAAATAGTCCATTGGGTAATTTTTAGTGATTTTCTTATCAAATATATTATTAATCATTTTTAAATGTTTGAATCCATAAATTTACATAGTTTTTTGGTTACACATCTTGACCCGCATTGTGTTTAAGTGCTACACATCTTAACTCATTCAATATTATGATGTTACATATTTCAACCCATTATACTACAATTGTTTACTCATACCAACTCATTTTCTTTGATATGAGTAAAAATTGCCACCGCTATTTAAAATAGATAAACATAAATGACTTTAATTATTAAGTTTATAATAATAATAATAATAATATTTGTTTAATATACGATTACATCAACTATAACGCATTTACACTATAAATACATGAATATATGTTCATATGTAATAAAAATAGATTATCATAATGGATGAATTTACATAGACACACACATATACACATGTTTTATGAATTTACAAGGACCGATAAAAAGCAAACATAAGGCCTAAGAGAACGATTCACAAACCAAAATGTTTTATGTGTGACTAGGATCAATGGTTAACAAAGCATTTCATTTATCTTATCATTTAAGCTATTTATCATGTTTATTAGGTGACATTTTCAATATATGTATATGTTTACGTTGTTATGTCTAAATTGTTTAACAACTATTTCTTGTCATTTGTTTTTTTTGCTTTCGTTCATGTACTTCCGAATTTAATGGTTAATTATTCCGAATGTAACAATGGTTAATAGTGGTTTCATTATGACATTAAAATACCCGGCCACCGGACGGGTATACCGCTAGTTTATAAAGTGCTCAAGAACTTTAATCTTGACAAGTTTGGCATCCGTAGAAGCAAACATGAGAGTGAAGATATCTGACACCATTGTCTATAATTATTGAATTTTGGTTGCCGGAATCAATGCCGACCAACGAAGACGTACACCAATCATGTAATATCCACTTTTAATCAAAAGTCATTTTTTTATTACTTATTTTTGATTGTTAATATTTATTTAAATGAGAACAACAGGCCATCACACCCACACATTATAAATTATTATGACGTTAGACAAGTTTAACCTTACAAGTGCTATACATCTGCCGTAGAATCAATCCTAGATAAAAACTGAGTTGTTTAAAGTTTATTGAATCCAGTGATGTATCTAGAAAAGTCCTCATAAGGGGCAAAAAATTTTATGCTTGTTTGAAGAACACTATATAATAAATTATTTTCTCTTATGTTCAGGTCATGTTGGTTGAATCGGGTTGGATTATGTTAAATAAAAAGACAATCAAACTTACTTTTACATATAAAAGTATAATAAAATACATGTCTAAAGTTCTCTAAAAAGAACATCAATAATTTTCTAAAAAAAAACAAGTTAAGCTATCACTTGAATTCAGTTCACAATTCTGTTTATGCAAATTTAAAAGGAACAATTGCAATAATTCTAAAAGGATCGGTCAATATTTTAATGTACATATACTACTGAAGAAAACAAATTTTCAAGTAGGGCTAGTGTCACCTAACCACCAAGGTGGGTACGCCGCTGCCTTAATCATCTATAAGTGGTGATTCAAGGCGGTTGAACACTCTTTCTTTTGGGTTATGATGATTACAAGCATTCTCTAAACCATTACCAAGTTTCCGTTATTTTCATTTGTAACTTCCCTTCTCCATCGTTTCAAACGTTTCCTCTTTTAATTTAATCCTCAATGTTCCTCCACACACTTTTCGTGTTCCTTGTTTTTAATGTACATATACTAGCATTTTCATGATGTTTGCTCTTCATTCTCACCAAAAACACATTTTTGGATGCTATCATCATATCATGTAACTATCAAAAAGACCGTGGGCTAGCTTTAATAAGGGTGTTCACTTTTCGAATATGACTCGAAAAAATCGAAATTCGATTCGATTTCAATTCGAAAAACACCAAGTCGAAATTCGATTCGAATTTTCATATTCGAATTCGATTCAATTAGTAGTATAATATCGAATTTCGAATTTCATATTTTTAATTCGATTCGATTCAAAATTCGAATTTAAGTTATCTATATATTTTTATTTTATATACATAAGCACTTGCTTTTTTTGAGCCGGGGGTCTCGTTCGAAGCAGCCTCTCTACCACATCTGGGGTAGGGGTAAGGTTTGTTTTCATCTCACCCTCCCCAGACCCCACACAGTGGGAACATACTGGGTTTGTTTGTTTGTTTGTTTGTTATACATAAGCACTTGCTATATTTAAAAATTAGACTTTTTAATAAGGTGATTTCGTTTATAAAAACTAAAAAACTATTACACAAATGTCAATTTAATTATAAAATACCCATAATTTTAATACTTTTAAATACGCTAAACCATAAAATTCACAATAAAAGCATAAATCATGAAGCCCGAAAAATTGATCATTTAGTTGTTAATTTCTAATATTTTGATTACTTGTCACTTTATGTTTTTTGTATGTTATTACTGGTATTATATATTGAATTCTTATCATTTTATTAGTTTAAATAATATATCTAATATTACAACTTAGATGTTGGATATTTGATATTTGGATGTTTAAGGTTTTGATTAATTGATATTTTGAATATATAAAGATAGCAAATATAAACAATTTTTAATTAAATTCAAATCAAACCAATTCGAATTCGGATCGAAGTCGAATTCCGAATTCGAATAGAATCGAATTTCGAATTCGAATTGGATTTTTCGAATTCGAATCGAATTCGAATGCTCTTAAAAAAATAAAAATTCGAAATCATTCGATTTGATGAACATCCCTATGCTTTAATTATAGATGATTGGGTTTCTTTTCTTCGGCTGGAGAGTTGATTACCTAAAGGTGGTGGGCAAAAAAACCAAAACCGGTCATATCCGAACCATTAGGTACAAACTGGTCCGGTTTTTCAGACAAATTGGAAGTGTAACCAAAACCGGAACTAGTTCCACTTTTACCCGGCCAAAACCGGAACCGGAACCGGCCAAAATTCCCAAGCCGGAACCGACTAAAAACCGGTCGGAACCGGTCAAAACCCGAAACCGAGTATTGGCTTTGTTGACCGGAACCAGTTCAAAAAAAACCCGATTTGCGCACCTTTACCTAAAGGACTTCAATATTCATCTCGATTTCTGAATCCGTTCTTGTGCTTTTTTGCCACACCTTTTTTAAGCCACTTCTAATTTAGGATGAATTTTCATGTTAGAGTATTTATTTTGAGGCAATCCACATAAGACTTAAGGCTATCAAATATATAACATTAATGATGCAGTCTGGTATCAAAATTGTGAAGCCACTTGAAAAGTCGGTAACAAATATTTAATTTGGAATCAAGTAGAAAATGGTTTTTTTGTTTGATTTTTATTTTAGTTATAAAATAGGTTTAGAATCAAGACAAGCGGTTGGGAATTAAATAGCAAAATTGTCACTAATTGATCTTACACCAGAAGTTGAAAAAGAGTTTAATTTGAGATTGCAACCTTTATTTAATATGCTCAAGATAAAGGGTAAGAAAGAGGTACTATTACAATAACAAGTTCTAGAATACTAGAATTGGAGAAGACTGGAAACTAGAGCATCTAATTAGAACAAAATTGCTTTTAGCTTTTAACAGTTGATGTTATGATATTAAAAGGTGACCAAAAAAGAAATCAAACATATGATTTAAAGATGGTTAAATATTTCAATCTAAAGTGTCAAAAATTGAGAATACAACTTTCTTATTCTTTTACAATCAATCAAGAATTATACAACTACTTCAATATGAAGTACAAAATCAAATACAACAATAAACACGAGAAAACTCAAATATCAAACTATGATACTCATTAAGAACAAACTCAAAAAATCTGATCTATCATTGATATATATCATAACTACACAAAACCATATCAACAAATTCAAGAGAAAACCCTAAAAATATTCTAGTTCCATAGAACGGAAACGGTGGAAGTGAGGAGACTCTATTTTTCTCTCACTGCTACATCTCTCTTATTTATATATGAAGCTCAACAAGATGAACATGTGTTCTAGCTCCTCAGTCCAGATCTTCAATTAGCCCAATCAGTTCCAATTTATCCCAAATCAGTTCCAAGTTGTGCACTAGATTTTATCCGACTCGATCATATTCCAGTTGCAACAAACAAAACAAACCACAACAAAATTAAATATCCACCTTTTTCTTTAACATCAAGTCTTATATTAATTTGGACAATAAACTCTCTGGATATTTTAGGTAAATACAATTGTGGCAAAAGCTTCTCTCAAGTACAAAGACAATGAGGATTTATATCCTAAGAGCTGCAACGAATTGCACCTAGGCTAACCAGCTAGCTAGAATACCACTAGAATACAATCATAATCGTTTATTCTAGGGTAAAAATCAATGGTAAACTAGAGTCGTTAATTATACAATCATGAAAGGACCACGATGCATCCTCTAATTAAATTGGATAGTACAATAGAAAATGATACATAGGAATTCTAATAATTCTCTTGAGCATAGAATCTATTATTTGTTATGCAGTTGAGGTTGCTCTACCAGTCATCAGAACTAACGCACTGATAGTTACAATTTATTGACAATTCTATTTGTAGGAAGTAGTAAATTACTTGAATTACAATTTATTGTTCAAAGTCATTAATGTGTACCGGTCCCGATTTCTCTGAGAATCCGGAACCGCCTGTATCCACCGGTTCAGGTACAACTGGTTCCAGTTCGGGGTTTTTTGCCCACCTCTATGTAGTTTGGTATGACCTCCATGTTAGGATTGATCAGTAAGGTTGATCTCTAGCAAAATACTTCAAATTTCTTACATACCAAACAAAAACCTCGTAACCTTCTAGCGGGAAGGAACCCTAAGTCTAATTGGTCTTATGTTAACCGACAGTTGAAGTATAATTATTTTACATTAAAAATCACATATACAGAATACATTAAACAAAATTAATTGTTGTTATTTTGGTGTTTTCGTACTCTTAACAGTAATATTTATCTTTATATGGGTCCGCAAACAGGGCTTCCTAGTATGTTTCATACATATCATATGTAGGAATCTTGTTTGCTAGTTCATGGACAAAACTGCAAAACTCGAATAAATTATTAAATCAATTGGTCCTTTGGTCTATTAATCAACGTGCTTTTATTCTCTCACCTATTCTGCTTCATTTGAAAAATCACAACAAGATCATTTAATTTCTATATGACAAAATGCAAACCAAATCATGCCCATGATCCAGTTGCAAATATTGTCTCCTTGGTCGATCGCATCCATATACTATACATGTTGTCTCTATAGGCTCTGATTCTTGTATTGATACATAAATGCAAACATTTATATGAAGTTATACCAAGTATTTTCATACCAGGTTTTATCTTTAACGGGCTATCGATCGCATGTTTAGAAATTGAATACGACATGAAGTATTAAGTTAATAAACCTATATTAATTGGTAATGTGATACTTAACACAAAAATATATAAACTAACAATAATTTGTTATAAATAAATAAAACAGATGTCAAAACACTCTTAATTAGTTAATCTCTCTCCCTATATATATATATATTAAAAAACATGATGATATATTGTAGCCACCGGCAAGTAGCTTCAGTCCTGCCATAAACGGAGGCGACAATAATTCGATTGCCCATTCTTTCTAATGCAACATGAACCTACCTTCAAACAAATTTAATCTTTAATATATAAATGTACATATCCGTATCAATCAATCTAATTAATTCACAGGATTCTATATAAAGCCATATATTATGACATCTGCAACTTATATCAAGTCTTAAACATTAATTCTTCACAACGTACTCGATCGATTCCATATCTTTGTTCTTGATAAATATCCATCCATGAATCCCCTTGATCTAAACTTACCCGAAAACGACTTCACGCTACACCTCTTGCATGATTCTTCTTTGTCATCTTCTCCTTCATCAAGCAGCCACGAGCAACGCGTCTTCTCATGCAACTATTGCAGTAGAAAGTTTTATAGTTCACAAGCACTTGGAGGCCACCAGAATGCTCACAAGGTGGAACGCGCCTTGGCAAAGAAAAGCAGATACTCCAACTCAAGAGTTAGGATCTGGGACCAGATATCGATGTTGACGTCTGGTCCTGATGGCTCAGGCCATGTTGGTAATTGGGTGCAGCCACACTCCATGAGTCAGGAACATGTTGAGAGGAGAGAAATGGGTAATTGGTATAGGAGTGAGACTGTTCAAGTAGATTTTCATCAGCTTGATTTGTCTCTCAGGCTTTGAGCAAAATATGTGCCTAATATATGTTCCACGGTCCATCTATGGATCAATAAATATGCTACCTTTTTTATTGATATTTTTAATCTATTAATGTTGCTTCTTCAACAATGAAATTAGCTTGTAATATACCTTTCTAAGTCAGTAAGCTGAATGAACTACAAGTAAACAAACAAACAAACAAATTTACCCAGTATATTTTCATTTTTCATTAAGGCTTGAGAGGGAAGGATAAGGACAAACCTTACCATGTCCCAGTTAGGATTGAGCTAGATGCTGCTACATAGGAGTCATCGGCTTAAAGTTATCATTTGAAACGCTTTTAACGTTGTTTTCACAAAATAAGTAAAATAACGGCAAAATGACAAATTTAGACACAAATTTAGCTCCGAAGGAGATCTTGCCCAAAGCAAGGTGAAAAGTATCTATTTCCTCTAAACCCCTGTTCTAGATATAGTGTTAATCATCCATGACAATAGATATATTATGAATTGATTGATCATTTGAATCATCACAAACAATATATTCCTAGTGCATATTCAGTAAATTAGCATGCCAGATTTACTGCTAATGTACTCTTCATAACCTTGTGTAGGAACACCGTTCACAAAATAAATAAATATTTTTATTATTCAATTATTTGAATTACAATACAGAAAATACACAATGAAAAATACATTATTACAATAAACATAAAAGTGCTAAAATTCAAATTACAAGAAAGAAATGTAGTACAAGATGAAACAAATTCTAAAAGTTAAATTAAAATAAGAAGTATAGCATAAGATGAAATGAATTAAAACGAGTTCGGTGGCTGAGGATTTCTGTTCAACTGAGGTCCCTTAAAACAGATTTCGGGCCACCCAGGTGAACCCGATTGTTTCCCAAGGTACAACAGCCGAAGCAGTATGTACTACCGGAGTTAACCGAAAACTCGAAACGTTACCTGAAACAAGAGTGTTTAGCACTAGGAATCGATTGTTCTAGGTTGTTGAGAACTCAACAAAGTATCTTCTTGTGTTGTGAACTTGTGTTTGTGTGTTTCAAAGGGTGTAGAGATTTCTCTACTTGGCCAAGAAAACAAGAGACCAAATGTCTCTATTTATACATGTTTCATATGGCATATCAAATGTTGCCATTATGTCCATTAACAAGCCAATTCATGGCTTAGTTAATAACTAATTCATGATAAATAACAAACCATTAATTACTTAATTAATAACCAATTCATGACAAATGAATTGGTAGTTAAAAGATTTCTAATTTCTTTTTCCTTTTTTTTTTTTTTCTTTTCACACAAAATTCCAACACCTTGATCATTCTTAGTTGGGCTAGAGTCATGATTGATGAGAGCAGTAGTGTCTTGGACGTACTTATAACAGTTTTTCCAAATTTTTATATATTCATATTTTTTTGGTTATTCTCTTTCTCAAAAGTCAACAATCTACCATGCAATTAAGTCATGATGACAAGCCAAATTCAAGTGCAATTTTGTGAACAATGTATAGACATCCTATTTCTAAGGTAATGACCTTATAAATCGATGTAGAATAGAAACATTTGGGTACTCTTGCCCAACTAACTTCAATTCACTAATCAAAGAGTATATTCTCTCAACCTGATGTGTTAATAATTCGTCATCAAGAAAACAAAGGGTATCATATTGTTTAGTTAGTATTTCTTGGATATCGGTAATAACCTTAAAAGTTCACCCAAGTTGTTCTTTAAGTTATAACAAAGCTTTTTAGTAGAGTTGCCAGACAAAAAAAAAAAAAAGAAAAAAGCGAAACATTTATTAGAGTCATGGTCAATTAAGCTAATTCATTAACCTGCCTGAACCATGTTCGATTTAACTTAAATTGATTTTAACCGACGGTTATGGTTAAGCTAAGCCGTTAACCGACCCATTCAGCTATGGTTATAGTAAAGCCAAGCTATGAATCAACTTTGATCGAATTGAACCGATTATTGTATATTTGTTTTTTTATATTTCTAGGGGTGTGTTTTTTCTAAATAAGTAATGATACAAGTTAAGTACAGAAGATGAGCTACAACTTTTTATTGGATGTAAATATTATAGGTTACATGTGAAACAAAAATATTAGGAGATGAGTTAGTCCATATGGTTTTTACGTTTTGTTAACTTATTTTCAATTACTCCAAAATCATACGAGTTCCACTTAGATTTTTATCATCAATAAATCTATAATTCACAAGTTTATTTACAAAGTTTTCTTAGTTTTTTCAAGAATTTTATTATTAACTGATTTTATCCGAAGTCAAACCATAACCGGTGGTTAATCGATCAATTGGTTATGTTTATGGATATAGATGTAGAATTAACCGATGTAAAGGTTCCAGTTATGAAAATGATCATAACCGCATCGAACCACACTATGCACGCCTCCAATGATAACAGTGGGTGACATCAATTGCGAGAGTGACATCACTCGTGCAGCAACATCAAAAAATAAAATAGCTAATTTTGTTTATCAGTTGTATACAACTAAAAAACATCATAACAACTTATGAACAGATAAAATAAACTACATTTAACAATTTTATTAATCTACTGAAGTATATATAATTGATGAGTAAATAACTAATCAAATATTGATCAATTGTTTAGCCAATCAACATTTTCTATCAACAACTCTTTTTCATTCTTCAATAACTTTTTATCAGCTCTGTATCTTAGTTAGCTATTTTGTTCCTCAGTTTTTATATCATTAGTCGTCTCTTTTCTTCAAGTATTAGTCTTTTTTAACTAACAGTTATTATATATTATATTTTTAAGAATAAGAACTAGGTTTGGGGTAGATTATATGAAAGTGAGATGATTAATATGATTTACATAAATGTTTATGCTTGAAATATAAAAAATCAATATCTTTTTGTTGATTTTGAGCTAAAGATAACTAATTGCCCAATCTATACCTCCCCTGTTTCATTAAGCTGGTTCATACAATTTGAAAGTTCAAATCAAGGATTTTTTTTTATTTAATTAAACAAGCCATATTCCCAAAACAACTCTATGATCAATGTATGTTTTTATCTCATAGCATGAGCAAATTTAAGAACTAATAGCCCAGAAATTAATCATTTGGAGAAATAAACTTTGATCTCTTTCAAGTACATCACCACACCATATTTCAAATTCAAAAATAAATACATATATATTTATAATATCCTCAAAATTATTAAGAATACAATAAAAGGTTAAAAAAATTAAATCTACTGATCAAGTTGAAGCCCCATTGAAAATTTTTTAGTTTTGTACAAAGAAGACATCCAAAATACCAGAATATACAAGAAAATTCAAAAAGTACTAAGCTGACAACCTATGCAGCCAATTTCTTTTTCCACTATAAAATATCGAATTCAATAAAAGAATCAATCAAAAATAAACAAACAGATGTATGAAGATCTTATCACCAAAACAAAGGCCTCCATATACAATAAATGATCAAACCTGATTCATTAACCAGATCCATCATTAGTCATCCTGATCATCAAAATAATCGCTCGATCGACAACCACTGCTAACGAATTATTAATCACTTCAATTCACAAAACATAAAAGACTCATCTTGTAATCCTCATCTTGTAATCTTCATCATCATCAGCTGATCTTGATCATGGTGAAAAAGTGTTGGATGATTCAAAGACAGCATCTTTTTTATACCTGAGCTGTAAAGAAACCTGTCTTTCCATCTTCAACTGCCGATAAAAGTTGGATATAAACAAATCAGCTCGTTTGTCAATATCATCTTCTTGCGGGAAACTGGTGGTTCGTTGCAACGGGAAGCTTCGGGTCTTCTGCAGCTCACCTTGATCCGGTGACATCCGAGAATTAGGAGTCATAAAAGGGGTCACCCAGTTGCTATGATCATCTTGATCTGATGGTGATGAGATGATTGATGTCAATCCAAGGCGCTCGTTGAAGCTATGCGGTCGGCTGCTCAGAGCGCGTGTGCGACCGCCGCGACCGATGATCGATGACACAAGCTGCCACCGGTTTATGCTGAAGTTCATGAGGAATGTGACCTTTTTCACGGCGGTTCTTAGCCGACCCAACAAAGAAGTCGGTTTATTGCTGGTGGGTTTGTGTTTAGCAGCCATTTGATGACAATAAGCCTTGAAATTAAAATGAAAATGAAGTGGGTACGCTAATAATAAAGAAGTTTTATGGTAGTAGTTGATTTTGGTTAATGTATTTATATATGGAGTTATTATATAATATTATAATGCTTGTGAAAGGGACTACCGCGTGATTATATCTAATGAATGAAATTGTGGAAACAAAGCAGGTTTTTTTTTGGAGTTATTAGGTAAGCTTTGAAAGAGTCCAATGATTCTTCTGGATCATCAATTGGATACCATTTTTTTTTAATTATTACTGTTAATGTAACACTTTTTTTTATTATAAAAAGTTATATGAACTTTATATTAGAATAATCTAATGACTTATAGTTAAAAGAAGTATCAACTAAAAACTTATCTTATGAATTGAGGTTGGTGTGTATAATTGGACCCTTAGGGATGTTCAATGGTTTAATTATCGGTTTGATTGGTTTAACTGGTTATGAAAAACTTCTTATTTGTAATTGAAAATTGATTTGAACCGAATTTAACCAGATAAACTGATTAAAAATAAAATAAGCCGGTTAAAAAACCAAATAACGGATTAAACCTAACCGAGTTCGAATGAATTGTACCAAACCCGTCAAGATCACTCCGAATTGTTGATTTTTTAGAGTGTCAATATTACACATGTACACCATTTTTTTTCTTTTATTTATATGTGTGTATTCATATACATTTAGGATTTAACACATCTGAATATATTTCTTTTGTACATGTGTAGCTACAATTTTAGAAATTACACTTGCGTTAAATTATAAACACATGTGACTTTACATATAAACATAAAAAAATGTTATATCTGTGTAATTGTAATACTTGAAAAACTAAATTTTGATTGATATTGACGAGATATCTCATGTTAGCGATCTAAAATAGGTTATATAAGTGTTGAAAATCAAATGGTTGAGATTAATGGGAGAATGATATAACAAGAAAAGATGTATTTTTTGACATTAAAATGAAGTGTTAAAAGAATTTAAATTTATTGTTGAGATTAAAGTATTAAAAATCTTGAGCTTTAAATTTTAAATCAATAGTTGATATTAAAATGTTCAAAAATAAAAAAAAGTATAAGATAAGAAAAGCAATTTTTTTTACTTTCAAAATATTACCTTTTTTTTAAATATTCATAAATTTTTCATATGATAGTTTTTTTAATTATCATATCATAAAATTAAGTTATTTTTCCTCTTTAATTTGAGTAAAGCGATGCTATATTTTTCTTAAAAAAATCATTATGATTATATATTATGATATATTTTTATATGCTGAAAATAGTAATGTGATGATCCAACTCATTTTTGTCAAATTACAACTAGAATAATCATGTATCTTAATCCTAATTAATTTTCTTCAAACGAGAATACAGCTCGTTGTGTCTCATAAAAAAATTTTAACTTTACTGTACGTTGAACCAAGTAGTCTTTAGTGTGAATAATGGATATATATGTTTATACAAGCTATATAAACATGTATATTGATATATGTTTTCTAATTTATTTAAAAGTTTTTATAAATTAAAGTTAAGAGTTTTTTTATAAATTAATGAATTTTATTAAAAAAACATCCATGCTACATATTTATTTAAAATAGCGGTCGTCGTGCATGATTTAGACAATAACAAAAACTATTCTTCATTCATGGAAATGAACTTCATCATTCGAATTTCTTCTCGAATTAAATTTATGAAACTCTAGTATATTTACTTATAAGGCTATGTGTAATGCTACGTGATGTGGGTTTGAGTGGCTAAGGTCACGCCCCCTAGCGCCCTGTCCCCATTACACCCCAGGCGTGACCAAGGATGACGCGATGGTGGTCACGGGTGAAGCAGTGAATGTTGGAGGATTAAAAAAATAAAGGTGATGATGACGTGGAGTGATAGGGAAGTGATGGGGGGTAATGATAACATATGCAAAGATGATGTGAAGTGATAATGAGTGATTGTGTTGGTTGATTATATGGCGCCTATGTGGCGCCTAACGAACTGCATATTGAACTCATTCTGGATGGACAACACATAGCGGGTGAGATCCATTAAAAATTGAACTCATTCTGGATGCGTTAGAACTGTCTCGTCGAAACTTAAACCTTAACCTAAACCCTAAAGCTAAACCTTATATCCTAAAACGAAATACTAAAGCTGAACTCTAATGCTAAACTTAAAGCCTAATGCTAAAAGTCAAACCATTATCATATTCCTTAAATCTAAACCCAAATTGTTAAAACTAAACCATGAACCCTAAAAGGTAACCCAAAACCTAAACCCGAAAACTAAATCTAAACCCTGAAGATAAACTTTAAAGCTAAAGGCTATGCTAAATTATAAAATCTAATTGCTAAACCCTAAAAGCTAAGATCATCGAGATCAGTGAAACATTGATAAAGCTTCCAGTATTAGTTCGCGTAATGTTCGTTAGAGTTTTCAAATATTATTTTTATGATTGTTTTTATTGTTTATAGGAAAATTTGTGTCCGTATTTGATCATCTCTAAACTTATATACTATATAATAAATAATAACAATATGTCTTTAATTTTTATGCTTTCCTTCTTTTTTATTTTATTCGTATCTATATCAACGGAGGCACCTAAATAATCGTACGTTTCTAATCTAATTTACCATTTCTATTTGACAGTTTATGAGTTGAAATAAAATATACTAAAATTTATAAATTACATTTTTTTTTATTATTTTACTTATTTACTACATGCATATGTTTCTAAGCAAATTATAGGTATACCACTAAAACTTTCATAAAAATAAATTTTAGCAGTATACCTATAATTAGCTTAGAAACATATGAATGTAGTAAACAAGTTAAATAATAAAGATATTGCCGTTCAAAAAAAAATAATAAAGATATAAATAACGGATATGAACAAAATGTTGAAAGGTGACTTGAACTTGTTGCAAAAGCCAGGCTTTAATATTCATAGCCGTCATGGGTGCATCTGTTTCCGTTGACCACATCAATGTCAACATACGTTGCTGCAAGAATAAATTATACTCAAACCTAACATAAACGAAAACTATGGGCTGTTTTTCTCTTATCAAATATGTTTTTCAACATTCTGGCTTTATTTATGTTTAAATTATCTATTTATTCGCTTAAGGTTTTGAAGATACATGTCATGTTTTTCTAGGACTTCAACCTTGATTTATCGTCTCTTTTATATTAAATGCATCATATATCAAATTATTATAAAATATAAAAGTTTTCTAAAACAAAACGCTTAAAGAAATAATCTTTAAAAAAAAATTAGTGTTTAAAGAAAAAATAGTATTATTTCATTATTTAAAATACGTCTCATTTTCGGTGTACATATATAATATATATGTGTGGGGCGGAGGGGGCCTCAAGAGTCAAGAGATAAAAGTCAAATTGCATTAATTTTAACGTTATTTTGCTTATTTTGTGAAAATAATGTTGAGATGATTAACTTCAAATGATAACTTTGAGCTGAGCACTCCTTCGGAGCAGCCTTTCGATCCCAAGTTCCCAACTAAGATTGGGATAAAATTTGTCTTCATCATTCACCCCAGACTTACTAAAACGTGAGGATATACTTGGTAAGTTTGTTTGTTTTGTTTTGTTTTATTACTTAAAATATTAAATTATATGAAATAATTATATTTTATATTAAAAAAATCATTTTGTATTGTCTAAATTTTTAATTAATAAACTATTTATTATAATTTTTTATTAAAATTGTATATTTCACAGGCTATTTACCTAGTTTTGTAACATACATACATATATATACATGTATGTATTGAAATGAAAGTAGCAATTTTTCTAGAATAAAATATAATTATCTATAAAGTATAAACATACGAGTTAAGAGACGTAGAAGTAATTTTCTTTTGATTTAACAAAAAGAAAATTGTGAATGAAAATGTTTCTTTTGATTCTAACTAATTATATATATTATTAAAAGAGATGGGAGGGAAGTAGGGAACAGTAACTTACCATTCAATAAACATGAAATACAATTTACATCAAGAAAAAACAAGGTCAAACAACATACATCAAGTCAACTTTGTTAGGCTTTTCACATATGCATGCTTGCGTATCCCAAAATCTTTATACACATCATGTATATCTCAGTATTACTATATATATATTGAAATAACAACCTCAGATTGAGTGCATAGTAATATATATAATCAATAGGTTTAGAATGTTGCTGTTTATAATAAAAAAAATAACTTAATAAATAAATATGCTTTTCACAAGAATAAACATATACTTTGTAGACTTGCCGGTTGTAGTTGTGTTTTCGATTCCCATCAACAACAAATATGAGTAATAATTAATTAATAGTATAATAATAATAATTAAGTAACGATAGTAGTTAAATAATAATAATTAAACAATGTTTTCTTCATTTTATATATCAGTCCTATGTTCACATTATTTATGATAAATTTTGTGAATGCATACACCTTTTTTATTATTTTTATTTTACGATTTTTAACATCACATGTTTATGTTTGTGTTCGTGTTTTTTGGGAGTGTCGTATATTTTTGTGATTGCGTTCGTATTTTTTGAGAGTGTCGTATACTTTTGCGATAGTTCGGTTAATTGTTTCTGGACGAATTGACAACCATTGTGTCCTATATTTTGGTATGTGTATATGTGTGTATATATAAGTGGAAAAAATAGTCAAGAGTTAGTTTTTTCTGTTTTGGCAACTATATTTAAGTTTCAAAGTTTTATTTTAAATCCTTAACTTTGATCTCTTATTTTTAAATTTACTGTTTACTTTACTCACTTACGTTATCGGATAATAGTCATAATCATATTTATTTGATCCAATTACTTCACGAATGTTAATTTATATAATTTCAAACCCAAACGGTGACAGAAATTTTGTGCGTTATTCTCATTCTTATAATGTGTTCGTACATTATCAACTATTTGTATCATTTTGATCGTAATCGTTGAGTTTTTCTAATGATTTGTTTTTTTTGATTTCTCACATTGTACGCTTAAGTTTGGGTTCGTATTCCTTAGAAGTAACATTTGATTTGTTGTTTTATGACGTATTAACAACCGTTGCGGTCGATTTTTTTTGCAGAGCATGCACATTTACGACGAAGTGACAAAAGTTGTGACATGTTTTTCTATTTGTGTTTTAATCTACTAGATGGTGTCTGCGTTCTGATATTCGAAATCATGGTGGAGTACCCGCCGCAACTCGCGGGAGACCTGCTAGTTTTCTTTATTAAACATTCTCTCACACATATGCACGCATAAAGACTTGTACATATACTTGCATACATTTTTTTTAACGACTAAACTTACTTCCACCTAAATTACACCATTGCATGGGATTGAACTCATGACCTCCCATTCTAAGAGGCTAACATCTATCAAGTGAGCTAGTCTCACATTGGCATATACTTGCATACATAGATAGAAAAATGTATGCACGTTGGTGATCGAAAAAGCCCAGTGGGTCAAACAAGAGCTAGGACCCTGAAAAATATAGATTCTCTAGTTTTTTTTTTAAAAAAAAAAAATTATATGTAGTTGGATTTATTTTGCATGTGGGTTTTTTTAGTTTATGCGCTCTAAAGGGAATAAGAATACATAAATGTCTAAATAAAACTCATTCTTTTCTATTATTCACGGAGGGTTTTAGTAAGGTGATACGATTATAAATCCATAAAAAACTTGTAAAACTTGTTTTAGTTAGAAACTTGGAACTTTATAATTTAGAAATATATGAAAATACTTTTAGTTTATTATTATAGTTCTCAAGCCTGGATAAAAGAAAAAGGTTTTAATGTAACTATTAGTGAAGCGTCATGGATTTTTATTTTGCTTAGAATCCCCAAAACAATTTAGCCGATCCTGGTGGTTAGATATACCAAGCACTCATGAAAACACAAAAACTAAAGAAATAGATTTTATATTTGCTTGCACCTATTACAAAAGAACAACGAAAAATACTTGATTGAAAAATAAACTTGAAGACACTCCCTTTATACAAGAACCAGAACTAAAACTTAAATACCATGCATAATATAAAAATAATAATAATAAACCCACAATTTCACCAAGTCACGTAATTGAAATTGCCCATTAACACAGACTACCCACTAGATTCTGTCAAAGCAAGTCCAATATGGACATAAAACTTATACCCTTAGATTCATGACATGTAACTAAATTAAAGTGCAAAAATGCCCATGAAGTTAACATATTTTCTAATAATGTTAACTCACTAAACTGAAATAACAATTTAATAGAAACATAACCGCAAATATTGTAAAAAGTAGTAAAAAATGACACTCTTATCAAAAATAAGAAAAATCAATTCATTGTCATGCACGTGATAGAACCGTGAAAAGAGCAAATTGAAAAAAAATTACATGATCATGGATTATTAAACTGGAAAGTATGTCTCATGGGTCAAGTTATGCCCCACCACAATCTACTAGCATGTATTCCCATTACATGAGAACATGAATGTAACCAAAATTGGGTCAATCTTATCCAAATAAAATCCAACGTCAATATACCCTTTAAATGTCCAAAATAATTTCATAAGCTTCAAACAAAGTTATGATGGGATATCAAGGCTTGAGAACTAATGCAAGACCCCATTTGGGAGCTACTTCAGTTTTCTTGGTGTCATACTCTGCAGAAAAAGTGATCAACGACTTTGGTCGCCATTCTTGTTGACACAACATTGCCACTTTTCCGTCATCTGAAAACCTAGTTTTCACCGTGTTGTAACGGTTGATAGCATGAGCACTTCCGATTGTGAAGCTGTTTTGTAGGGTAGATAATCCATGTGTCATCTCAGCAACAACCTGAGTTTTGTTTGAAGCATCGACAGAGTGTACATATGATGCCTTTAATGTTTGACCTTTGTCCATCCTGCCATTTGTCAAGATAATCGTTATGCTTATACCATTTACCAGAGATTAATAGATCATAGAACTTTCATAACATAAAAAAAGTAATGAGGGTGTTTTTGTACATACAGTAAAAGTGCAGCAGAAAGATCTGGTTTGTTAAAACTTAAGCCAGCTGTGTATTTGGTGAAAGAAGCAGAAGCAGTATCAAAACCAACTTCACAACCAAGTAGTATATCCTTGTGGCCCACTGCTGCAGCAAGATTTAGAACTGGGGACGGATTCAAGCCTATGCTGGAATCAATTGCAATTCGAGGATGAATGTACTGAACATCAAGCTGAAAACAAAAAACATCTACACACTTTAATACTTTGTAAACTAGATTGATGAAAAATTTTGTTATGGGGTATATTAATCGATTTTTTAGTTATATTTTAATTCAAAAAATTCAAATTTTTTCTGTTAATCTAGTTTCATATTTTTTCTTACTTATAAATAATATATTCTAATTAGAGAAAATCTATAATAAAATGATAAAATAATTTTTTTTAATTTAATGATGGATAAGGAAAGTACATTAATAAACTAAACAAACGAAAATAAATAAATTTTAAATCAAAAATATAAAATAAATTTATATTTATAAAATAAATAATTAACAAGTTTTTATAAACTAATAAAATAAAATGCTGAAAAAATAAAAGAAAAATTAAAAAGAAAGAAAAAGAAAGAAAAATTTAAAAGAAAAGAAAAAGAATTAAAAAAGAGTAAATTACCTAAAACGTTTTTTTAACTAAATACAAACATATTTCATCCTTAAATAGCACGGGAAAAACAGTCATTTTAGAAAAAACATCACAAAAAAGTTAACTTTAGTTAGTGGAAGGACCCGAATGTTACAAAACATGTAGATAAAGTATCATAACTTCCCTCTCAGGATATGCATTGCCTTTTTGGTCAAGGGTTTTGGGATTGAGTGTGATGCGCTTTATTTATCTGATAATAAGTGCAAGGTTTTGTTTGCTGCATATTTTAAGTGCTTATGTCTCTTTGCTACTTTGTAAGCGTATGTAATAATTTACAAATGAAAATATCACTGACCTTTCCAGACTTGTGATCAGGAACATCAAAGCTCAAAATTGCCTTTGTAGATGGCATTACTTCATGAACAGTTACTTTTGTTGATACCTGCAGCATGAAGAAAACTTAGAAAATCATACAAAACATCAAATTAAACAAAACTTATGTATCCAAAGTCATATAAAGAAAATTTTGAGAGGAAAGTACTTGATTCTTACATTAGAATATGTATCAACTTTTACATCTACAACAGTCTTCCCGCTTTTATACTGAGCACTTACATCCCCGAGAAAAATCTGACCTTTTGTCAAACCCGTAGCTACAAGTCCCTGTAAAAAATATGGGTTTTCAAACAAAACATAATAAGAATTTTATTTAAGGGGAGTGGAACAATGGTGGAATATGTTTCGGCATATGTATCATTATAAAAGTTTTGAAGTATTAAGGTTTCCTATTACCATAGGAGTTGATCCAGGAACCGAAAGTACAAACTTGTAGTCATAGTTGTAATCTTTGGTCAACAGGTCTGTATTAAGCAAAAAACATTAGTCAGCTTTGTTTCCATCTACAAGAGCAAATAGTAACAATTCAAGTATTCAACTATAAATGTATACATAACCATAGGTGCCAAATCAGATATCCTTGTGTAAAAGCAAACAAAATCCACTTGGAGCAAAAAAAACAAAAATCAGCTAAATTCACCATTAAACAAAATCGAGCCACTAGCAAAATATAATAGCTAAACATGAACTTGCATGTGCAGTGTAGCTAAGAAATGCAACACAAAACAGATCTGATGTATCGTAATAAAGATGCCTTTAAAAAAATATAGCATGCATTAATAAGCTAAATTTTAGCATCTTACAGGTACAAAAACGTACAATATCATTTTTGTACTTGAGAGGATCAAAGCGAACCTTTTATAGAGCAACTTCAGATGCCAATTTGTGCCTTATTTAAAGGCACTAATACAAAGTGAAAGTTAAATCTAAAAGGATTGCAACATCCAAGAAAAAGTGTAAAGTAGTTCCTGTAACAAAATATTTTTCACTACACTCATGTGAGTTCAACCTAGAGAGTGGAGAAAAGATTGACACCGCATCTTCAGCATATTAGAAGCAAACCATAGTTGTCAAAAGCCCTCAGACGCTTGCCTAGGCTCCAAAAAAAAAGCCAGGAGCATGAAAGGCGCCTCGTGGCAGCCTAGGCGCACTCCGGTGACTTTCCGACAAAATTCTGGAAAATCCGGCAAAAGTTTAAAAAATCCGGCATAGTTCAAAAAGAATTAACCATAAACCAGAATAAAACAACTATTAAAAGGTTTATGTATTTTAAAAACTCTAAATAACTAGATTATAAATTGTTTTATAGTTATACTTTATATATTTTTTAAAGACTTTTATGCCTAAAACATGTAAAACTTCTAATATTGGCAATTTAATTCTATGCGACTAGTTTAAAAAAGCCCTCGTTTTTTTAGCCTTGTGCCTAGGCTCAAGGTGTGGCTTATGCGCCTTGAGTACGCTTGCGTCTTTGACAACTATGAAGCAAACACAATGCAATAATGTACCAAAAAAAGAACAGCAGTAAAATATTGTAGCTTATGAAAGTTGGATCTCCAAGTTCCACATAAACATCTGTACCACATCTAATAATTTATGAGGTACACTTATACAATCTAATCAGAAGAAGTACGAACTAATACATACTTGGGTGCATACCCAAGGACTCTAAAGTAAAATATAAATTGATCAATGTTCAAGACTTCAAGCAGAAGCAAATGAGCACATGAATTTCTAAGTCACAATTTTTTGGCAAAAGTGGTCAATAAGAAAAAAAATTAGAAGTACTAAACATTACAGTGTGTAAAAACTAAGACTTTTCAGATAGGATAAAGAAGAAACTCAAAAGACTTGTGGAGAAAAATAAAGTTTTCAACTTTTCATTGACATTTTCTATCCTTCTTGGTTTCTTTTGCTACTGTTTTTCACCCACTTTGGTGAAACCCATTCAACAGATGATCATAAGAGAGTTTGTAGCTTTGCCAATTTTATCATCTCCTTTCAATTGGCTATTATATGTACCTTATTGCTAAGCGACAAACTAAATATGTTAGAGTGGTTTACCTCGAAAACAATCTCGAAAGGGATGCAAGATTTGGATAAGTTTTATAAAAATCAAAGAGTAGAAAGAATCTAGAGAGCTTCTAATCTATCTAGGATTAAAGCTCCTCCATCTATGAAATACGGTTTTTTAAAAGGTTAATGGGAGGACAACCATCCCTGATAAGATTAAGAATCTCAAAACACAAAGCAATACCTCATTCTAGGGAGACATGCCTAACCTTCAAGGTCAAGAACTAGAAAAACCATTCCATGCCACAAGTTTTTTATTTTAAAATTGGAGTAGAAGGAAGTTACTTTTATGCCCCTAAAATCATGTGGCTATAAATGATTACATATATGTGTGTGTGTATAGGGATGCATTCAAATGAGGACCACTAAATTATTAAGAACCAAAAATAATCATTTATAATCACATGATTTTAAGGACATAAAGTAAATTCCCTTTAAAGCGGAGAAATATACTTTTATAACCTTTAAACATGTGGCGGTGAATGGTTTTTTTAATTCTCAACTAATAGTTTTCTTAATTGAACATCCTCCTATATATGTATATATACTGGAAAGTTAGATAAATAATATTATATAAAGAGAATTTAATTATAAACTTAGACTTAACAGTTATCAGAGATTAAATATTCAAACCAGAAAAGTAAAAATTCAATAACTCTTTTCACCAACTCTTATTACTTGACACTAAGAAACATGTACTATTTAACACCCGTCGATTCTCTCTGTAGAAACCTACTTTAAGAGTTTTTATCACCAACTTTAACAATTGCACTTAATTCCTTCACCATTTATACATAGATGAAACAATCCTTCAAATATAGAACGTAAGCTTGCATGACTTTATACTCAAACTGAGTCAAACACTTAAGCGTATTTAAGTGAAGTGAAATTTTTTGACAGGTGCTAGTTCAGTTTGCATTGGTTTATACTCCCAAGTCCCAACTCTATTTCTTTATTACCTTAACTTTTTTGTTTGTCAATTGACATGGGGTCATCAAACTGTTTACACCCATATACGTTGTACATGCTAGATCTTACCTCACAAGCTCATGGGAAAGAATATATCATGTAGAAAATGAAGATGCAAAAATGAGGTGTTAGTTTTTTCGATATAGAAAAATAAGGCTCTAATATATAATTACATATATCAGTTTCCATTATATATGAAGGCAATCTTGGGCAGCATTACATTAGCCATTAGGCAAGCATGAAAATGCAATGTGCAAGTTGATTGTAAACAAACAAACATACCCAATAGAGTCCCACTTATCAGTAGGATCGGAAGAGGTGAGACAAAGACAAACCTTACCTTTATCCTAATGGGATAAAGAGGCTGCCACTAAAAGGATGTATAAACAAACAAACAAACCCAGTATACTAAAAGGATGTATATAAAAATAAAATAAAATAAAATAAAATAAAAAATCAAAAGTGCGCTTTCTGAACAGAGCAAAAAGTGTTAAAAAAACTGATGTTACAAAAAAGATGAGACAGAAGGAGAAGAATAATGAAGTGTTGGGGTAAGTTTTATCAAATTTAAAAAATAGTTGACCATAGGAAATGTTAATTCCATATTTCCATGTATAGGATTACTAAAGTAAAATCACTGGTGATCTAGAATAAAGGCTTGCCTTTTGCTCGTTTGCCGATATCTGAAAAGGGTGCTGGACCATTGGCCATAGGGATATAAAATTCACGTTACCACTCCCAGCTTCCAATCACAGCCTGGAAGTCATGTCATACGTCAATAGAGCATCATGAAAAAAATATGAAAATATTACAACTATACAAGTATAAATTAACTGCCAATAAGACTTTAAACCTACCAATCTACCATGCATGATTAACGATAAAACTTGGCTATAAGAAGTGCACGATATCAAGTCAGTTGACATAATCAATGCTATCAGGTTAATGCAACATAATTATAACTCTATCCATAAATTACTATTACATTTACTTCTTGAGTGTTGCAACTTGCAAGAACAATTGCAATCATCCCAATACACAGGTTAATATCTACTTCTAAAAATCCCCAAACCCATCTTTTCATTATCTTGTTTCTCTGCCAAACAAGAAAACTTATTCGCATTGAATCTGCCCCAAATTTATAACACAATCGTTTCAATGAAGCAAAAATCAAACCTATCCAATTTAATCCCACTTTGAATGGGGTCTTGGGGGCATGAGATAAATACACACTTTACCCCTACCTAAAATAGGATAGAGAACCTTGTGGAGATAGCCTAATGGTAAGGGTGTTAGGTCTCAACCTTGAGGTCATGGGTTCTAGTCATGGGGGTGACATTTTCTCCGCAAGGCCACCAACCCGCCCTGTTAGTCGGGTATTGGGGGGAGCCCGGGGTTTACCACGCAAGTGGGTTCCCCGGTCATCAAAAAAAAAAGGATAGAGGGGATGCTTTGTGGGAATCCCTCGGCTCATAAGTCCGCCTTCAAATTATTTATTTATAAACACACACATATGTGTATGTGTGTGTAGATTATTGGGTTTTTTTCATATACATTTACATGCATACAACTTGCTTCAAAACACAGCATAAGAAAGCTGCCTCAATATGAATCCGATCATATAAGTACAAATAAACACAGAACCATGTAGCACACGGATTAATCGAATCGAATAGGCACAACACCAGATAGGTCTAATCATTAAACAATGAAAACAACAGTTGTAAGCTAACCCTACATCCCCCATCCCATACCCATGCAAAAAAGCATACTATCATATAAGCATATATCATACATTTCGAGGCAGCAAACATAACGACATGTCAAACACACATACTATATACAAAAAAACAGCTAAAGCCACACCTAATACTTCAGGTCCCTAAAACTAAATTCTACAAAAGAAGACCTACGTATCCCTCACCTTAATTCTACGCCTTCACGAACTCCTATCACTGACCATTCCTCAAGAAAGGTGCAACTCTGACAATTTGTTGTCTGAAACGTGAGCATACTATATAAAGTGCTATCACTCTGCTCTGTACAGTTTCTAATGCATTGCACTACAATATTCACTGTTTGCACATTTTCTAGGACTCATCACCTATAACTGAAAGGAAAATACTTGACCCCTGCACCTGTGTCCTAGAATATCTCTTTAAATTTTGATCACAATACGAACATTGGTTCTTGGTTATCTTGGCTCTTTCCTCTTCAATCTCCTTTTGACTTAACTGCCTTTTAAAAATTGTGCTAGCAAACACAGGTTTACAATTCATATTAGAGCTGTTATTAGGACTGGTAGTGCCAAAGTAATATTGTTTAAAAAACCATAAGTTATAGACCTGTAAGATGCCATGTGGAATGGTTGTTCATGTATCTAGGACTAGATAATACGGGTTTATAGCTTTCTCTGTATTATTGTTGGCTTCTGGCAAATATTCTTACTATCATCTCAATATTACTTCATTGCTTCCTTTCAAAACCCTGAAAAGAATTCAACACCTCTACTTGCAGCCTTAAATAGAAAATCAAACAGGTACCCAAGGTCAACACCTCACAAATTCCACTAAAGTTTCTGGTTTCTAACCTAATCTATCTGATGTCGCCACTAAATTTGATTCAGATATCAATGGTCTGTAACAAGAATACTTATGTCGCCACTAAATTTGATTCAGATATCAATGGTCTGTAACAAGAATACTTACCATATAACTAGCATTAGCCAATACCAATCTAACATAATAACAATTAACAAAAAACAAGAAAAAAAGGTACAGCAAGAAGTTGCAAAATTCAGATTACTTCAAATCTGTCACAAGGATCAATCAAAACAGACATCATATCATCCCACGACAATCAACTAGACCTGATTACCAGCAAAAAACCAAAAAACGTCCGCCAGTAATCAAGATTCAGGCTACTTGAAAACATTTATTTGAAGAAATGTACTTACATACGAAGATTGAATACAGTGGGAGGAAAAGCAATGCGCAGATTTTTCTTGAGAAAGATGTGCGGACGACTCTTCAAATTAGGGTTTTTGTTTACTGTAGATTTATACGCGCAAGTGGTGACTCTCGAGATTCTTTGACGGTGTTGACAAAGTGCGTTGCGATCAGCGGTCCAGATCGATCTGCTCTTCACGGCCAATAGAGGAGCGTTATGGTAATAGAATTTTGTTTAACAAAGTCTGGTGACGTGGGCCGGGCCGGATAAGTATTTTAAATATATTTGACTAGAGTTATTCTAATATCAAGATAAACAGTTTAACGTGTGTTGTGAATAATTTTATTTGAAATAGACGTGTAAATATATTAATAATATCCCTAATGTTTATACTCAGTTTTAAATTTCAGGTTCAGCAATAAACTTCACATTGCAATTTTTCCTGACTTAACGTTGGCCTCTGTAACCTATGTGAAGACTGATTTATATCACAGTCCAGTATATGAGTTTTCAATTGCATAACATTCAAACCAAATATACTTGTTCGTAATCTTTTGTTAGAAGGTTTGGTACCTACATTTGGCATTAGAGCCTAGGGCTCGATTAGATTAGAAGAAAGGAGGCGATCTCATGTGTTGAATCGCTAGCAAGAAAAAAGACCGTCGCATCGCCGGAAGGAAGAAAGCACCGGCAATTGAAAGACCGTTCCCGGACAAGAAGAACAGAAGCCGTAACATACTGAACGGCTTGACCGAGACCGACCAGTTCTCTGCCGAAAAGAAAGAAGACCGAAGATCATGACCGAAGACCAAAGCAATCAGCTGAGACCGTGATTTGCTGAGAAAGAGAGACCGTCCTGATCCTAGTTTTGATCACAGAAGACCGAAAGGAATGAAGAGTTGAAGACCAAAGGAGGCTACGTGTTTTTTTTTTTTTTACCAAAGGAGGCTACGTGGGTTTTTTTTTTTTGCCAAAGGTTCGCAATAAAAAAAAGGAAAGATGGCAGGAGAAAGAAAAGACATTGTGGTTCGTGAGCAAGGTAATAATGTATCGTTTCAATGTCCAAAATTAACCGAGACTAATTATATTACTTGGTATATTATGATTGAAACCGTTTTGAGGGCATATGGACATTGGGATGCTATAACCAAAGACGAGGTTGATGAGAAAAAGAATTATACCACTAAAGGCATAATATATCAAACTCTTCCAGAAAATGTTCTTTTGGAAGTTTCTAAGCACAAAAATGTGAAGGATGTTTGGGAATCAATCCGGGTTCGTTATCTAGGAGTCGATCGAGTGCAAAAGGCGAGGTTACAAACATTGAGGAACGAATTAGAAAGGCTGAAAATGAAGGACGATGAATCAATCAACGACTTCGCGGGTAAGATTAGTGGTATTGTTGCTAAATCTAAAAGTCTTGGTTCAACCTTGAAGAGGATGTAAGTGTGAGAAAGTTTCTAAACTCGCTCCCTAAGAGGTATTTGTCAGTTGTTGCTCCCATTGAACAATACTCGGACCTTGCAACTATGTCATTTGAGGAAGCGGTTGAGAGAGTGAAAGCATATGAAGAAAGAATTCAAAGTCTTGAAGCAAATGTTGATGAGCAAGGAAAACTTTTGATGGTTAATGTGACAACTAGTACCTGACCAGCAGGCGAGTCCGTACGGTATGTGTATTTTCACTATTTACTATGTGTAAATACATGTTTGTGAACAGTGCTTGTATTAACAAAATTCAAAATACAAGAAACAGTTGTACGTATTTATGTGTAAACTTAAATGCTGTAAGTACAACACACACATTTGAAACAATAGTTGTTAGTATTTAGGTGAGAACCTAAGTATAGTTAACACAACTAATCAAGAGAAACAACAGTGTGCAAGTGAGTAACAAGAACAAATCGGTTGTGATCTGATATCCATAAATGACAAGAATCAGATGGCCGACAAATCAGTGTGAAAACAATGTGATAACAGGATGTTTAGTTGAGTCCGACAGTGAGGAAATACAATTTAAAACAATGTTGTAGTGTTGTTTCAGAATAGCAAACTGACAGTGTGTTTGCGTGGGTGACGATTCACATAAACATATCTGTGAGTTTAACGTTATGAAATAGTGACTGAAAAGTAGAAAACAAAAGTCGGAAAGCAAAACCATCGTCGTGTTCGTTCGAGTGACGATTCGAACGAATACGCGCGAAGGCGACGCGATCCGACGAAACGAAAACGACTTTCGACACGAACGAAAATAAATTAATAAAATAAAATAAATTATGTTTTACAATTTTGAAACTCATCAAAAATAATTAAAACCGTTCTTTTTATTTTAAAACACGTAAATTACGCGTTACGTTCCGGAAACGCAACGAAAACGCGAACCGAACAACCGAAACGAACCCGAATACCCCCGGGGTATATAAACAACAAATGAGGCTATTTTCCTCATTTCACCACCTCCCACTCTCTCTCTACATTCAATTTCCGGCCATACTCTCTCTCACTAACTTCTCTCTAGCATAAACCACTCAAAACTCCATCATTTTTCAAGATCTTGGTGCCTAATCGAAGCTATAATCATCCTCTACCTAGAAGTACAGCAAATCGGAGTTTTTGTCCAGCCAAATTCGAGGTATGATGCTTGAAAGATCCGAAAATTAGGGTTTTATTAACCTAGTTAGAACCACCACCTTAAAAACCGGCCTAGGCTCAACTACTACAAGCCCCGCGTCTTTGAAAACCTTCAATAGCGTAACACCAACTTGGAAACGATATGGGTCTGAGTAGTTCGAAGAAGGTGATGTTGGAGACTCAAGGTTCGTGGAAGACCTGCATGGCCGCCAACCTGTAGGCATTTTGGCTGCCTTGGCCGAACCTGTGCACCATGCGAACCTACCATCCTCCACCGAACCCACAGCAGTGCACGAACCTTCTCTAATGAGAGCCACGAACCTCACCATCAACGAACCATTCACGGGCTACGAACCTTTCTAGCAGAGCCGAACCCTCCGCCGAACCTGAGCCAGCCGAATCTCCAACATTCACGAACCTTAGAGGTTCGCCGATTCCAAAACTCTGGCCGAACCTACCTAGGCGAATCTATGGTTTCTAATTGAACGAACCTCATGAATTGATGTTGTAGCCGAACCTGGAAACTATAACTAAGAGGTTCGCTGGAACCATGCAGAAATTCCGATAACTACCACCCCTTTAACCTAACACTATTTAGATGGCCCGCATACCTTCGGCCCAACAGCAACATTTGGTTGGCAGGAGTCCTTCGGCCCATTCCATTGGCTCATCTTTTCTATTCGGCCCAGAAGATAATTTGTCCCATGATAGTGTTTCGGCCCAAGAACAATAATTAGCCATCCAACTTATTCGGCCCATACTCTTTCTCGGTCCAAAGAGCTACTCGGCACACTTTACTTCGTTGGATTCACATACATAACATTCGGCCCAATATTCTTTTATAAGCCCAACGAGTGGAAATGAAATCTAACATTCGAATTAAAGTGTCAAGTTTTAAATAAGTAGTTTCGTAAAGACAAAAACATGGTATTTTGACTATGATGACAAGTGGTTTAAAGGAATTAAGACAATTGAACAATGATGATACAAGAATTATGTACAAAACTAAGTTACAAGAGGTTAAGGGTTACTAACTTTTAACTTAAAATCTAAGTCTTGTACTTAATATCTTTTTGTTATATATTAAAACAAAAGGATATAGGCAAGCTAACAAGGACATTAGCCTTACATGATTAGGCTAAGGGCTAGTAAAATCCTTAGTAAACAAATTGGGCCGAATAAAGACCACGACTCATAAATGATAACCAAATTAGGACTAACACATTTTCGAGTTTCTACATCTTACACTTATAAGTTAAAATCACCTGAAATCAATACAGGATCGTGAATACACAACAAATACAATCAAGGAGCGCGTGCATTACTTGTTTAAACTAAGTCAACCACTTCACTAACAAGGTGAGTTCATATGCCCCTTTTCTTTAATCTTAACTGATTTTAAACTCTCGTGGCTGAGAAACATGCTTACTTTTATTTACTTAAAAGTTTTAATGTTTAACATATTGCTTATACTATGAATAGATAATATTGTTACTTTATTATCATTTATCATTGTATGCATGCTTGTATGATCATGATATGACATGAACAACCAAGATGAATATGATAATATAATTTCATAACTCATCAACACAATAGAATAACATAGTTGTAAGATTATATCTTATAACACTTAGTTATTCTTACAAGTATGAACATGGAGATAATCACAGATAAACATGATGACAAGAACAAAACACAAGAATGATAGGAAGATAACACATCTTCTTAACATCATTCAACACTAGAGTTAACTAAGTGTAATAAGACAGGTGCTTATAACACTTAGCTTACAACTCAACACATATTCCAAGAGAACATGGAACAAGGAATCATCCACCACCTTAGTCGACTAAGTGTAGTAAGACTAGTTCTTACTACAGCTTAGTGACAACATGGTGACTACATGGAATAACAAGGAATGATAATCATGATAATGTAACTTCATGATAACAACATCATTCACACAATAATTAACATAGTGTAATAAGACAAGTTCTTATTTAACCTTGTCAACAACAGCGAGAACATACAACATTGAGAACAAATAACATCGATGAACACGCAATACAATTGATTACTATTGAACTGTCTGCATTATATCATTTCAATCATGTGCCATGTACTTAAATTTGATCATTGTAAGCCCCATATAATTCGCTGGCCAGTTAATTTGACGTGACTAAACCGACGATAGCATAGTGGTACCATATGTAACATCTGTGCCGGAAACGTCGCCGGAACAGTGAGCTGAACAGTAAACGCACAGTAACTCAAGTACAAACTACGTAAACTATTGTTATGCTACTAATATCATGATGCTTGATATTAAACTATTATGCTATTGTTTCTGAAATCCGATTAAACTTAACAGTTTAACAGTCAGAAACACATCAGACAACACTGAATGGTGACACAGATACTTATTGATATGCTATTATGTGTAAACGTATACGAGGTTTAAACAAAACAAACACATAACGGTTGTTGTTACGGAATGCTAAACACACGAGTTATTCGTATATGTGACGATCTGTACGAATGATTCTGATAGTTTAACGTTCTGAAATAATGACTGAACAGTAGAGAACAAGAATCAGAAAGCCAAACCATCGACGGGTTCGTTCAAATGACGATTCGAACGAATACGCGCGATGGCGACGCGTTCTGACAAAACAAAACGGAAACGGAAACGAAAACGAAGAACGATACGATCGGTAATAATTTTAAGGAAATAAAATATTTCCTATTTTACAATTTTGAAACTCATCACAAATGAAATTAAACCAAACTATTTAATAAATCGCGAACAAAAAAATTATTTAAACGCGTAAAAATAATATAGCTCGATAAATAAATAAATATAACGATATTTAAAATGGTTTCTAACAATAATTGTATTTTAAAACATCATAAAATAATCCTTTTTATTTTAAAACCGTAAACACGCGCGTTACGTTCCGGAAACGTAACAAAAACGCGAACCGAGCAACCGAAACGAACCCGAACTCACTCGGGGTATAAATACCCTTAATGAGTTCAACCAACTCATTTTCTCATCTTCATCTCTCTCTAAAAACCCTAAATCCGGATTCAAGCCCCACCACCATTTTTGAACTTCCAATCACCATATCTCCTTCAAATCTCAACGAAATCAAGTGGTTCTTGAGCCTAAATGAAGCTCTCCTCATCCCCTACACGAAAGTACAACTGATCTGGGTTGGAATCCATCTGAAACGAGGTAATCAGTGAAGAAAGGTAGCGATTTTTAGGGTTTTCTACAAACCCGACAAAATCCGAACTTTAGCCGGTTTAAAACACCCCTTTTTCGACCCATACACCTTCTAAATGAGTTTACTCATCTAAACCCACTCAAAACGACTATATATACGACTATACCCCGAAATCGTCTTCTCCCATGGCTGAAAACCCGTTCCGGCGAATGGCCCATGAGTATGAGCCATTCGGCCGAATGAGTCGGGAGTATGAGAAGGGAGTATGAGTCGGGAGTATGAGAAGGGAGTATGAGTCGGGAGTATGAGAAGTGAGTATGAGTCGGGAGTATGAGAAGGGAGTATGAGTCGGGAGTATGAGAAGGGAGTATGAGTCGGGAGTATGAGACGGGAGTATGAGTCGCGAGCATGAGTCGCGAGCATGAGTCGCGAGTATGAGTCGGGCGAATGACTCATTCGGCCGAATGACTCGGGAGTATGAGAAGGGAGTATGAGTCGGGAGTATGAGAAGGGAGTATGAGTCGGGAGTATGAGAAGGGAGTATGAGTCGGGAGTATGAGTATGAGCCATTCGGCCGAATGAGTCGGGAGTATGAGTCGGGAGTATGAGTCGGGAGTATGAGTCGGGAGTATGAGAAGGGAGTATGAGTCGGGAGTATGAGACGGGAGTATGAGTCGGGAGTATGAGTCGCGAGTATGAGTCGGGAGAATGAGCCGGGAGAATGAGCCATTCGGGTGACTCATTCGGGCGAATGACTCATTCGGGACTCATTCGGCGACTGACTCATTCGGGACTCATTCGGCGACTGACTCATTCGGGACTCATTCGGCGACTGACTCATTCGGGACTCATTCGGCGACTGACTCATTCGGGACTCATTCGGGTGAATGACTCATTCGGGTGAACACTCATTAGCATGAGCAATTCTTATGAAAATCACAAAAATGAGTCATTTTCACTACACCAACTCAATTAACAACTCAGATTTCGAAAAGAACAATCAAATAAGGGATCGTAACTCAATTAACATTTAATCAAACACAGGACTGTGAATACAACATCAGTACGATAACAGCGAGCGCGTGCATTCTTGAGTCTTAGTCAACCACTACAACAACAAGGTGAGTTCATTTGTCCCTTTTCAAACTTATTTGTTTTACTTCGGGACTGAGAAGCATGTTATACATTTTAAACAAATGTTTTAAATATAACAAAATGCTTTTATACGATTCTTATATACAGATGTTAATGCTACATGATTATGCCAAGTGCTAAAGGCATATGTTCACTATTAATACTAATGCTACATGATTATGCCAAGTGCTAAAGGCATAAGTTAATTTGCTAATACTAAAGCTATGTGTTGATACCAAGTGCTAAGGGTATTTACTATCTGAAGATGCGATTGTGAATGCTAATGCTAAGTGCTAATTTACAGGCTAATACTAATGCTAATATAAGTTGGTAAACATTGATGCGAGATGCTAATGATAATACCATATGCTAATGCTACGGGATAGGGTTACAACGAACACTAGATACTAATTAGGATGCTAAACGCTAATACCACGGATAAATGTTTAATGCTTATGATAATGCTGTATACTAATGCTATAAGCTAAAACTACGGGAAATACTAAGGATTGATGCTAAATGCTAATGATGCTATGATGCTATGAGAATGCTAAATACATACATACATACATACATACATACATACCGAATACTTGAAGCTATGGATACTATAAACTCTTGAATGCTATATGATTGCCATGCTAAAACAACGGTCTGGCCTCTCAGTGCTTGCCCTACCGGTTGTAAAGCTAGTACTTGTGCACAAGTTACGTAAATGCTGAACTATTTGAATGCTATAAAACTTGTATGCTAAAACTATTGACTATGGAAGATCAATAGTTGGTCTCTCAGTGCTTGCCTTCATGTGTTCTTCCTAGTCGGGACTTGAAGAACAATAGTTGGTCTCTCAGTGCTTGCCTTCATGTGTTCTTCATAGTCGGGACTAGAAGGCACCTACTATGGTCTCTCAGTGCTTGCCATAGGGTGTCCTTCATGGTCTGATACGAGGAAACTGACTGATGGCCTCTCAGTGCTTGCCATGCAGTGTTTCCCACAACTACTTACTCAGGTGATCAGTAACTAGGACGATACTGGTGATCCTTAGTTGACTTTGTGTCATCATGGGAATCCTCTATCTCCCCCTAAGTTGCTAATGACACCTAGTGCTGGTATGGATCGATACTAGATTCCTTCGGGCATTCAGTTGTCTATTCTGGTGACTCACAAGCTAAACTCACGGATGCTATGGGTAAACTTACATACAAAATGCTTAAACTATAATGGGGAAAAGAGATTGGATGGTAGGTAAAATGCTTAATTATCATTAACACCAATGTCCTATGTGGCTTAGTATGTGGAGGGACGGCGTCTGGGCGGGTCGTAGGCTCGACTCAGGGGTATACCCTATATATAAGCATACCGAGTTACATGATACAGGTGATGTTAATGAGGTTAAGGTTTTACTGGAAAGGTTTGCAAAAGCTATTTTAAACTTATAAACTATATGAACTCACCAACCATTGTGTTGACTTGTTTTCCTTACATGCTTTCTCAGGTGACGTACAGGAATAGACTAAGGCTTCAGAATTGCATGCTAGGCAGCCCAACTAGAGGACCTAGCAGACTTTTGAAAGCACATCTTTTGTAGTCGATACGAATCCCTTTTGATATCTTGTACAGACACAAGATAGAAACAGTTGATTCTTTTGTTGTGTTTACTTAGTTAAATTATCAAACATGGATATTGTAATTTAAATTTGTAACCCTAATTTAAATGCTACTTGTGCTTTAGATATTCTTAACATTGAGGCTATGTAAACAATCTGATCAATACGATTATCACTCACGATATCGCGCCCCGAGAACCTTCCGCCCGACGGGGACTTCGATCCAACCCCGCCGGCTCGGGGTGTGACAGATTGGTATCAGAGCTCAAGGTTATAGAGAATAATAGGTCATTTACTTAAATGGTTTGGCCTAGACTATAACTTAGGGACCCTCATGTAGAGAACTTAGGATTATGTTTGCATTATGTTTTCTACATTTGATCACTGCACTAACCAAATTCGTTTGGTTATGATCAGAATGCCGCCAAGAAAACAACCAACCTCACAGGCCTCTGCACCACACTCATCTACTCCTACACCACCAGATTCACCACCGCCTCCTCCTCCACAAGACCCTCCTCTAAACCCGAATGCACCACCAGCTCTTGATCCTGCTACTGTTGCTTTAGCAACTCTTCTGAGCAGTCAACTGACAAGTCAGTTGAAGGATGTCATCCCTGTGATGATTAACAGGATACAAGGCCACGGTAACACCTCTGGCCATACTTCTAGGGAAGCTAGTGGAAACACTGGCCATACTTCTGACTGCTCCTACAAATCCTTTGTAGGATGCAAACCACCAAGTTTTACTGGTGTCGAGGGAGCTGTTGGACTGATCCAATGGCTGGAGAAGATGGAGAACACTTTGGACATAAGCAGTTGTCCGGAACACCATAAAGTTCGCTATGCAGCTGGTTCATTTAGCAAGTGAGCATTGACATGGTGGAATGCTCAGATTAGAGCAAAGGGGAGAGATGAAACAATGGCGATGCCCTGGGCAGAGTTCAAACTCCTACTGAGGAACGAGTTCTGTCCGAAACATGAACTGCAACAACTGGAGGTTGAGCTCTCGAACCATGTGATGAAGGGAGCCGATCATATGACTTTTACCAACCGCTATCATGAACTGGTAGCCCTGGTGCCAGAGATGGTGCCAACATTGGAAAAGCTGATTGATCGATATGTAGCAGGATTACCTTCATGTATTCAAAGCATTGTACTGGCTTCGTATCCTGCTACACTGGAGTCAGCTATCTCCCTCTCAGCCAAGCTTACCAAGGTAATGGTAAAGTCAGGAGTGTTGAAAGATGATGCAGGAAAGTCCAAGGAAACAACAACGAAGAAACCAAACTATCATCAAAAGAAAAAGCAAAAGGTCGTAAAGAACTATGCGGCCGTCACTCCTCTCCAACAAGTTACTGCAGCACCTGCTCAGGTTGCACCCAAAAACTATGTGGGAGTGCATCTCCAGTGTGTACAATGCAAATTTCATCATCCTGCTACGGCGCAATGCAGGAAATGCAACAACTGTGGCCGCTTAGGTCACCGGGCTCAACAATGTCGTGCTCCAGCAACTCAAGCTGCAAACAATGCTGCTGTAGCACTTCCTCCACCACCAAGACCGAGCAATAACAACAACAATAGGGGATGCTATAACTGTGGAGAATTAGGCCATTTCTCCAGAGTTTGCCCAAAACGAGTGCAACAAGGAGCCCAAGCACCTCGCGGACGAGCTTTTGTGATCGGAGCCAATGCAGCTCGCCAAGACCCTAACGTGGTCACTGGTACATTTATTATACATGACTCTTATGCATCTATTTTGTTTGACACTGGTGCAGATCAGAGTTTTATTTCATCTGACTTTGCACGCCAACTTAATCTTACTAAGGAAACTTTAGACTCCCCTTATATCATCGAAGTAGCGAATGGGAAACAAATAACAGCTAGCACAATACTTAGGAACTGCCCACTTACACTTATTGATCATACATTTACCATCGACTTGATACCGATGGAGCTGGGCAGTTTCGACATCATTGTTGGGATTGATTGGCTATCTATCAATAGAGTGGAAGTCATCTGTTCTGAAAAGCTACTTCGGATTCCATTGGCGAGTGATCGTGTATTGGAAGTTCGTGGGGATCAAGCAAAGCATAGTGTCAAAATCATATCATGCATCAAGGCGCGTAAGTGTCTACAGAAGAAGTGTGTAGCTTTCTTGGCTCATGTGGTGGAGAAACAGAAAGACAAAAAGACAATCCAAGACATGCCAATAGTAAAAGAATACCCTAAAGTGTTTCCTGAAGACCTACCAGGTTTGCCACCTGTGCGACCGGTAGAGTTTCGCATTGACTTGATTCCTGAAGCAACACCTGTTGCTAAATCTCCATACAGGTTAGCACCTTCGGAGATGCAGGAATTGTCAAACCAACTACAGGAGTTACTTGACAAAGGTTTCATCCGACCAAGCTACTCACCTTGGGGAGCTCCGATTTTGTTCGTAAAGAAGAAGGATGGATCTTTTCGTATGTGCATAGACTACAGGGAACTGAACAAGCTAACCATCAAGAATCGGTACCCATTACCGAGGATTGATGATTTATTTGATCAACTGCAAGGAGCTCAGTATTTCTCAAAGATTGATTTGCGATCTGGATACCATCAGCTTAGAGTGCAAGACGAAGACATACCCAAGACGGCGTTTCGTACCAGATACGAGCATTACGAGTTCATGGTGATGCCTTTTGGTTTGACGAATGCACCCGCGGTTTTCATGGATCTCATGAACCGTGTGTGTAAGCCGTATTTAGATCAATTTGTTATTGTTTTCATTGATGACATATTGATCTATTCTAAAAGCAAAGCAGAACACGAGCAACATCTTAGAATGATCTTGGAACTGTTAAAGGGAGAAAACTCTATGCCAAATTCTCTAAATGTGAATTTTGGTTAAAAGAGGTTCAATTCCTAGGCCATGTTGTTAACAGTGAAGGAATACACGTTGATCCTGCCAAGATCGAAGCAATAAAAGATTGGGACACTCCAAAGACACCGACGGAGATACATTCTTTTCTAGGTTTAGCAGGCTATTACAGGAGGTTCATCTCGAACTTTTCTAAGATAGCTCTGCCACTCACAAAGCTGACACAGAAGAGTGAGCCGTTTGTTTGGGAACAAAAGCAAGAAGAAGCCTTTCAGGCTTTGAAGCAAAAGCTATGTGATGCTCCGATCTTATCTCTCCCAGACGGTTGTGATGACTTTGTAGTGTACTGTGATGCATCCCATCAGGGACTCGGCTGTGTGCTGATGCAGCGAGACAAAGTTATTGCGTATGCCTCTAGACAACTGAAGGTTCATGAGAAGAATTACACTACTCATGATCTGGAATTGGGAGCTGTGATATTTGCTTTAAAGATCTGGAGACATTACTTATATGGCACCAAGTGTACCATATTTACAGATCATAAAAGTCTGCAACACATATTCGATCAGAAGGAACTCAACATGCGACAGCGACGTTGGGTTGAGCTTCTGAATGATTATGACTGTGTAATCAAGTACCATCCGGGCAAGGCAAACGTGGTAGCTAATGCTTTGAGCCGGAAGGAAAGAGTCAAACCCTTGCGCGTCAGAGCAATGGGAATGACTGTGCAGACAAGCTTACACGACAAAATTATGCAAGCACAACGAGAAGCTATCGAACAAGCAAACTTGAAGAAAGAGTTAGATTTTGGAGCAGAAAAGCAATTTGAAACAAAGTTTGATGGAATTGTCTATTACAAGGATCGAGTATGGATTCCTGCAGTGGATGAATTAAGGAAACTTATCTTTGATGAAGCACACAAGACCAAGTACTCTGTGCATCCCGGTGCTGATAAGATGTACCAAGACTTAAGGGCGTTTTATTGGTGGCCGGGTATGAAGAAAGACATAGCTGAGTATGTTGGTAGATGTGTCACGTGTGCTAAGGTGAAGGCAGAACACCAGAAACCATCAGATTTACTCGAACAGCCTGAAATTCCACTTTGGAAGTGGGAACAGATACCTATGGACTTTGTTACTAAGCTACCCCGCACTTCCAGTGGACATGACACTATTTGGGTTATCGTTGACCGATTAACCAAATCTGCTCATTTCTTGCCAATGCGAGAAACTTACACGATGGATAAACTAGCGAGGCTTTATATCAACGAGATAGTAGTACGTCATGGTGTGCCATTGTCTATCATTTCAGATCGTGATAGCAGATTCACATCAAGGTTCTGGCAATCATTGCAGAAATCTCTGGGGACGCAATTAAACTTGAGTACAGCTTATCATCCACAAACGGATGGTCAAAGCGAACGTACTATACAAACCTTGGAGGACATGTTGAGAACTTGTGTTCTAGACTTCGGTGGAAATTGGGACTCCCATTTACCACTGATTGAATTGTCACACCCCCAATTTTCAACTAACGGAATCATACCGTTTGGGAACGTGACAAACCAGGATCTCAGATCATTAGACATAGCGAAGACCTCTATATGAATTTCAAAACATATGTTGGTCTAAAACTGTAACATCAAGGTTTTCAAAGTTTGCGGAAGCGTTTTAAAAAAACAATAACAAAACGTAACGGTTTGAAAATGTAAAGTACAAATCCAATAACATTCAATGTCTTAATTTATCAAAGCTAAAACACTTGAACTGAAATGCATGCATGAGACTCAACATCCTAGTCCCTGCTTGTCCTTGCTTGTGTCTTAGTGTCCTGAGAAAACATGTAAATCAAGTCAACACAATGGTTGGTGCATACACAGGTTTGTATGTATAATCACAGTTTGAATATAAAGTTTACAGATAACATAATCACACATGCATAGTCATGATAGCTAGTCATTTGTACTATTTACATAAGTGGTCGACACCGAAGCTGACGTTGCCATGCTATAGCATGTTTTTGCCTTAACACTATTGTCTAGCACAAACAATAGAAATGTGTGTTTGGTCAGTCAAACACCTGCGTAGATCCCATCTACCAGGTGAGGTTTGTCAAACCCAATAGATCTATCTTCAACTACCACGCTTTGCACTACGGCAAATTAAACGGTTCGAAATGGAAGGCGTTGTAATGCTATGTTTGCACTTCATGTAAACAGCTAACTCATGCAAGTGATATGTATTTAAAAGCGTTTGTTGCACATGTTTTCTCCCCCAAAACAGTTAAAATAAGAAAGGGGCCGTGTACGCACCTTTGATTGCAGCAGAATGATCAAACACTCGTGAACTCGCGTAGAAAATCCTCTACGAAGAAACTGTGTTTTAAACAATACGTTGTGTTATTCGGAATATCGTTTTGTGCTTGAAATCACATACGTGTCAACACACGTATGTTAGACTCGTTAGAAGTGTGCACAATTAACTATACATGACTTTAAATTCGTTTAATAAAATCATATAGTCCATATGTGATTTTATTTAAATAAGCGTAATTATACGCGATTTCGTTTTCGGTTTAAAATATAGATTTTATTACTTTATTTAGTTCGGGATTTCGTTACGGTTTCAACGCAACTGGAACGGATCGAAACGGAGTTAGAACGAAAGAGTTACAAATTAAAACTCAAAATAGTTTTAATTTTCAAAAAAAACAGGTGAAGCCCTAGGCTCGAACCCGTGACCTGCACCTCTAAACCCACGCATCTTACCAACTGTTCTGGTTCAGATTTCATTAACAGATCTCATTTTAATTTGTTTTAATCTACAAAGGATCGGATCCCCTTGGTTTTTCTTAAACCGAGCTATTAAGCCCAAATTGGCCCACGGTTCGAACCCGATAGAGCCTAAAACCATGGGGCTATTGTTCCATATATCCCAAAGAGTTCACAGGTGGGTTTAATTCGAAAACAATTCACCGTAGCCCGATTAATCGGCTATGCACACATTCGAACCCTAACCTATTGATTCCCAATTCAAATCAATCGAATTAATGATCAATTGTCCCTTGACTCATAAGGTTTTCATTACACCATTGATTTCGACTCATTCTGTACAGAGTAATCGAATTTTAGTGTTCTTTTTAACCAAAAACCCTAACTCGTTCTTAACATGAATACTTGAAACCGGTTAACACCCAATTCGATGATTTTTGATAAAATTGACATAAGATTTACTTAAATCGGGATCTTCAGAAACTGAGGTACCATTTAATTTGATTGTTGAGCCCATTAGAATCAAATCCCCCAATTACGTTTATTCTAAGAACCCTAGAATCCATCATCATACAATTCAATGTTTTAATATTAAATTGGCATAGGGTTATCGCTTGTTATGTTAATCCGAAACTGTTGATGTGTTTTGATTTGGTTTTCGAACATATTTCGTTGAAAACCCCCAATTCGGTTTGTAAAAAAATGCAATTCATTCAATTCTTAATTATTACATTAAATTGACATAGGTTTATCATTATGTAGAGTATTTCGAAACTCTCTGTAATATGTGATTCGATTTTTAAACTTGTTTTGATCGAAACCCCCAAAACGTTTCTTAGTATGAACCCTAGAATTAAGATTTCAATATAACGATGTTATTTCAAGAAACCTGCATAGGGGTTTGCTTAATCGAGACTTTTAGGTAGTAGAGAAGTCGAGTTTACCTATTTTTGGTGTTGAATTCAAAGAGATCAACTTCTGTGTTGATGTTCGGCCACCTTCCTATCGAGTTCTTTAATCCACAGCTTCTTGAATCCAATTGTTGTGTGTACTAGGTACTAAAGGGGCCGATTATAGTGTATAAGTGTTCAATTGTGTGAATTGTTGACGAATTGTGACGATTTCATAGCTCCTAGTTACGGTTTCAACTTTACGAGTCATTAATCACATAAATTCGATGATTTATGTTGTAACAACGGTTACTAGTTGTTAATAATCATCAATATGACAATTATTGACAATTTAATTCAATTAATTACATGGTTTTAATGCGAATTCGAATTTAAGTTTGATTTTCAACTGAATTTTGACTTTTAAGAGTCAAAATTGTGTTTCTTCTAATCACATGTTTAATTCTCATGTTTTAAGTGTTTATATACTTGTTTTGATCAACTCTAATCCTTGTAGTTTGTTTTTGTTCGATTCAGAGTCGTTTCGGTTAGTTTCGAATTAACGGTGGTAACTTGAAATTGCAGAATTGTCATAAATTGAGCCAATTGAACCATTATTGGGCTAGATTAACCCAATTGGGCCTCCTAAATACTATTGGGCTTACCTGGGCCTACCTTGGCCTTATTGGGCCTTCCTAGACTTCATTGGGCCTACACTGGCCTTATTGGGCCTAGCTTGATCTCATTGGGCCTACACTGGCCTTATTGGGCCTACATTTACCCTGTTGGGCCTGTGATCTCACTATTTTCAGTTCGCTAAGTTAACTCAAAAAGTCGGATTGTCACATCATCCCCTTGTTGAAGGAATTTTCGTCCCGAAAATTAGTAAATGATAGGAGTAGTTAGGAAACTACTTACGAGTTTAAATCGTACGTGTTAGTGTGGTTTGATCATTCCGCGTGTTTGTGTGTATTCCCACACAAAATCTAATGCTTGCAACATCACAACTAAGTGTGATCGTTCAATGTGACTGTTTGTGTATACACTAGTTAGTTCACCTAACTGTGACTGTTTGTGTTTGATCATACTGTGTTGTGTAACCCCACACATAGTGAGTGTTCCCACACATAGTGAGTGTCCGTAACTGTTTGTACTATGCAACCCCGCTCATAGTAAAATGTGTGTAACCAATCATGCATGTACTACCATAACATGTAACATATGAAATGTAGCACATAAAATGTATAGAATGTAATTTAGCACAAATGTTTGTAACAAAACCAATTGAATAAAGTGTTTGTATACTGTACTATGTAATCTCACACATAGCAAATGTTTGAATGTAGTCGACAAAATAGAACTTCCAAAATTCATGCGTACCTGTAAATTCACGAGTACATGGGCCCCTGTATTCGTCAATTTACCTTACACAATTATTCTGGTTCCTTCTATATGTAACTCCACCCTTGTTTAACCGATCATGATTGTACCACCATGAAATTTATTACATCAAATGTAATGTTTGAAATGTAATACATTGTTTGAAATCAATCATGTATGTACTACTATGAAATGTTTGTGTTTGCATTCTGCAAAGCTGGTGTTCAACCCAGTTGTTTATACTAAAATCAATAGTATGAAGTTTTGTGCTTACAGTTAGAGTGTGAAATATCACATCATCCCCTTGTTAAAGGAAATTTCGTCCCGAAATTTAACGTGTCTTCACAGTGTTTGCAGTTGTTGTTTTGAATAGATGAGGATACTTCTTCATCATTTGATCTCCCCTTTCCCATGTGAATTCAGGACCACGTCTTGAATTCCACCGAACTTTAACTATCAGAATCTTGCTTTGTTTAAGCTGTTTGACCTCTCGGTCTATGATTTCAACTGGTTCCTCGATGAATCGTAACTGTTCGTCCACTTGTATTTCTTCAAGTGGTACTACCAATGTCTTATCAGAAAGACATTTCTTTAAGTTCGATATGCGAAAGACATCATGAACTCCACTGAGTTCATCCGGTAATTTGAGTTGATACGCAACCGGACCAATCCTTTTTAGGATCTCAAAAGGTCCTACGTAACGTGGACTAAGTTTCCCGCGCTTACCGAATCATATCACACCTTTCCAAGGTGATACCTTTAGAAGAAATCGGTCTCCTACTTGAAATTCCAACGGCTTACGACGTTTGTCAGCATAACTCTTCTGTCAATCCCGGGCCGCTGCCATACGGTTCTGGATTTGAACTATCTTCTCTGTCGTCTCGTGCACTAGTTCAGGACCTGTTATCTGCCTGTCACCAATTTCAGCCCAGCAAACTGTTGAACGACATTTGCGACCATACAAAGCTTCAAACGGTGCTGCTTGAATACTTGTATGATAACTATTATTGTAAGAGAATTCCACCAACGGTAAGTGATTCTCCCAACTATCACCAAAATCAATTACACAAGCTCGTAACATATCCTCGAGCGTTTGAATCGTACGTTCACTTTGACCGTCGGTCTGTGGATGATAGGCGGTACTCATATCCAAGCGAGTCCCCAATGACTTATGAAGAGATTTCCAAAAGTTGGAAGTAAATCGGGCATCCCGATCTGAGATGATAGAGATTGGCACGCCATGCCGTGCTACCACTTCTTTGATGTAAATGCGAGTCAGTTTCTCCATCTTATCAGTTTCCTTGATTGCTAAGAAATGTACAGATTTCGTTAATCGATCGACAATTACCCATATCGTACCACAACCACTCGGTGTACGGGGTAACTTAGTAATGAAGTCCATTGAAATCTGGTCCCATTTCCACATTGGTACTTCTGGTTGTTGCAGTAAACCAGATGGCTTCTGATATTCAACTTTGACTTTCGAGCAAGTCAAACATTTGCTATCGTACTTAGCAATGTCAGCTTTCATGTGAGGCAACCAATACAGTGCCTTCAAGTCATGATACATCTTGTCTGATCCCGGATGGACTGAATACCTGGACTTGTGTGCTTCATCCATCACGAGTTCCCTTAAACCTCCATACAAAGGTATCCAAAGTCGATTAATGAAATAACGAATTCCATCAGACTTAACATTCAATTGTTCTTCCATCCCTCGTAAGGATTCCTGTACCAAGTTTTCCTTCTTCAAAGCCTCGAGCTGAGCACTGCGTACCTTGTCAGGTAAGTTAGTATGTATCGTCATCATAAGTGCACGAACCCGCCTTGTTGAAGTGTCTTTTCCGCTTAAAGCATCAGCTACCACATTAGCTTTTCCCGGGTGATACTTAATCACGCATTCGTAGTCATTCAACAACTCAACCCATCGTCGCTGTCTCATATTAAGTTCCTTCTGATCAAAGATATGTTGCAAACTCTTACGATCAGTGTAAATGATACACTTGGTTCCATATAAATAATGCCTCCAAATTTTCAAAGCAAAGACCACTGCTCCTAACTATAAATCATGAGTAGTGTAATTCTTTTCGTGTGGTCGTAGTTGTCTTGAAGCGTAAGCAATCACTTTATCACGTTGCATCAACACACATCCTAAACCCTGTGTAGATGCATCACAATACACCACAAAGTCTTCTGTTCCTTCTGGTAAGGACAGAATCGTTGCACTGTAGAGTTTCTGTTTCAATAACTGAAAAGCAGCTTCCTGATTATTCGTCCAGTTATACTTCGCATCCAGAAGTCACATTTCGAGAACTTAACGTATAGTTTCTTCTTGTTTCAGTAATTCCAACAGTAAATCGAAAATGTTCAGCGTGCTCTTCCTCAGTCGGAGAATAGCTAAGAATGTCATCAACGAAAACAATGACAAACTTATCAAGATAAAGTTTACAAACACGATTCATGAGATCCATGAATACAACTGGAGCGTTTGTCAACCCAAATGGCATCACCAAAAACTCATAATGGCCATAGCACGTTCTGAATGCTCTTTGGAACATCTTCCTCTTGAACTCTGAGTTGATGATAACTCGATCTGAGATCAGTCTTCGAGTAGTAACTCGAACCTTGCAACTGATCGAACAGATCATCAATTCTGGGTAACGGATACCGGTTCTTGATAGTAACCTTGTTCAATTCCCGGTAATCGATACGCATACGGAAAATCCCATCCTTCTTCTTAACAAATAAAACTGAAGCTCCCCACGGTGAAAAAAAAACTAGGTCGTATGAAGCCCTTATCCAACAACTCCGGCAGTTGTGTAGATAACACTTGCGTCTCTGACGGTGCAAGTCGATAAGGCGCCCTAGCTATCGGTGCTGCATCTGGTGTAAGGTCGATTCAAAATTCCACCTGTCTGATAGGTGATAATCCCGGTAGGTCTTCTGGAAATACTTCAGGAAATTCATAACCCACTGGGATGTCTCCAATCTTTTTCTCATCTACCGGCTTAAGTGTTATAACTGCTGCATGACCTTACGCAGGCGTTTGTGTGCTTTCGTACAAGATATGAGACGCAGTGGCGCACTGCTCTTCTCACCTTATACATACAGTGTCTCCCCATGTGAAAGCGGTATACGGACGAGCTTTTGATAGCATACTATTTCAGTCTGGTGTTTGGACAACCAATCCAAGCCAATGACTACATCAAACTGTCTAAGACAGTAGGCATAAAATCAATGTCCTGTGTTCGACCCATCAAGTCAAGAACACATCCTTTAGAAATATGGTTTACAACAACTAACTTATCATTAGCTAGTTCTATAATGTATGGGTTTTCTAAACCCCGATCTGCACCAGTGTTAAATATCATAGAGGCAGAGTGATAATTCAATAGAAACGTACCCGTACCGACGTTGGGATCTTCCCATGCCTGACGTCCTCCAATCACAAAAGCCCTGTTCGAACAACATTTGTGTTGTTGTTGCTGTTTCCTTTTGTAGTTATGTCATTAGCCCTTCTTTTCTTGAGTTGTGGGCACTCCTTCTTGAAATGTCCTGATAAGCCACACTCAAAACATCCTTTCTGTGTGTTGTTCCGATTGAGTGAGCTTGCCTGAAGTTCCCCTCGACAGTCTTTTGCTACATGACCTATCTTTCTGCATCGCTGACATCGGTACTTGTCACATTGATTCCCAAAGTGATGGAATCCACATCTGTTACACTTCGGGCTTCTACCATTATACCCTCCCGATGACTGTTGATTATTGTTTGGATTGTGATGGGTTCTGTTTGATTCCTGCTTGCGGTTCTGCTGAAATGACTGCTGAGTGAAATTCTTTGAATCCATGACATCCCATTTTCTTTTGTGGTCTCCCGCCTTAGCTGTTACTGTTCGTTTGGGTAATGTTCCTCGTTGCATCGTTTGATCAGTCAGTTGGTATGCCAGTCGAACAGCTTGCTGTATAGTAATAGGATTTGCAGATATGATCAATTTTCGAACCTGAGATACCAGCCCTCCAATGTATCTCTTGATCCACTTGCTAGGTGGGGTTGCCCTGTGCGGTAAGAGTCTTGCTAACTGCTGGAATCGAGTAGTGTATTCCTCAATATTAGAACCTTTCATCTTGAGTTGACTGTATTCATCCTCAAGTTCTTGCATTTCATCACGGTGACAATACTCCTCCTGCCACAGGATTTTGAATCCGTTCCAAGTAAGTGCATTGGTTGTATTCAAACCGAGTGTCTGTACGATAGAGTTCCACCATGTCAAGGCTGAACCCTCCAAAGTACAAATAGCATATCTGACCTTGTTTTCTTCCGGACAATTGCACATCTCAAACACCGATTCTGACTGTTCAATCCATCGAAGAAGTCCAATGGCTCCTTCCGATCCTTTGAAATTACATGGTTTACAGTTCAAGAATGTTTTGAACGTGCACATTTGTGGGTTTATCAGTCCTCCCGTTGGATCATGTGATCCTGTTTGGTGTGTTTGCGTATAGTTTGCAATTGTCTCGGTAATTCGAGTGTTAATAAGTGCCTCAAGTTCCGTTGCGTTCATGTTAATGTTCTCTCCAACCATGATCTTCCTATTTACAAATATACATAATGAGATTACACCCATCGCATAATCATCACTCATGCACAAGGTAAATGTAACATACCATCATAGTCATTAAGATAACAATTCTTAATCATTTATGTTAAACTAGTGCTTACAATTGTTTGTCAAAGAGATACAAAACAACTAAACACGAAATCTACTTTTATGAGTACAACCCACTCATATAAGTTTGTTAATTAGAATGAAATAACTAGATTCCATCGTTTGGTTGATCAACGGTTGATGATGAATCTTCCAGTTCTGTTGGACCAGTCACTACACCATGCTGGTAACGCATATGCCCAGTGATGAGGGTCATGGCCTCCCCAGCCAAGTCTCTCACTATATTGGCTTCAGTCGCCGCTGCACCAGCCCGTGCATTGGCTTCCTCAGCCCTTGCCTCAGCTACAGCTACACGTAACTCAGTAGTTTCTAGTCGTGCAGTGAGTTCGAGGATCGTCCCTCGCATCATCCAGATCGTTTCCACCAAATTTTCCTGTTCCTCATTAGTCCTAACCAACTCCTCAGTGAGGTTATCCCACATTCGTGTCAGCCAGTTGTTATTCTCAAGCAATTCTGTGATCATCCCTGCTACTTCCCGCATGTTGCGGATTTCACGCTCCATACGTGCAACAAAAGCAGCAAATGCCTGTTCTAGTGGATATCCTAGAGCAGGTAACGTCCAAAGGCTATTAGCAGTGTTGGCAGTTAGTGGTGGTGGCACTCGTTCTTCCCTCACCCAGCTGCGTATGAGATCAGGAAACCATTGCCAATATTGGTTGTTCCCCCTTTGTTGAACATGTGTTTCCTCTCCATAGTGGATCGTATCATCCACTGGTTCGATCCTCCTTGTCATGATTTCTGACAATGCTACTACTTGTCCCTCAGTGTGAGTAAGTGTAGATGATAATGCCATGTCTGTTACAAAATGCCATATGTAAATGCATATAAACTATCGTGTAAATAAGTGTCTAATGTCTAACAGTTATAGTCTAAGTCTACAAATGCAAACCTAGTTCGCTATAACCAATGGCTCTGATACCAATCTGTGACACCCCCAATTTTCAACTAACAGAATCATACCGTTTGGGAACGTGACAAACCAGGATCTCAGATCATTAGACATAGCGAAGACCTCTATATGAATTTCAAAACATATGTTGGTCTAAAACTGTAACATCAAGGTTTTCAAAGTTTGCGGAAGCGTTTTAAAAAAACAATAACAAAACGTAACGGTTTGAAAATGTAAAGTACAAATCCAATAACATTCAATGTCTTAATTTATCAAAGCTAAAACACTTGAACTGAAATGCATGCATGAGACTCAACATCCTAGTCCCTGCTTGTCATTGCTTGTGTCTTAGTGTCCTGAGAAAACATGTAAATCAAGTCAACACAATGGTTGGTGCATACACAGGTTTGTATGTATAATCACAGTTTGAATATAAAGTTTACAGATAACATAATCACACATGCATAGTCATGATAGCTAGTCATTTGTACTATTTACATAAGTGGTCGACACCGAAGCTGACGTTGCCATGCTATAGCATGTTTTTGCCTTAACACTATTGTCTAGCACAAACAATAGAAATGTGTGTTTGGTCAGTCAAACACCTGCGTAGATCCCATCTACCAGGTGAGGTTTGTCAAACCCAATAGATCTATCTTCAACCACCACGCTTTGCACTACGGCAAATTAAACGGTTCGAAATGGAAGGCGTTGTAATGCTATGTTTGCACTTCATGTAAACAGCTAACTCATGCAAGTGATATGTATCTAAAAGCGTTTGTTGCACATGTTTTCTCCCCCAAAACAGTTAAAATAAGAAAGGGGCCGTGTACGCACCTTTGATTGTAGCAGAATGATCAAACACTCGTGAACTCGCGTAGAAAATCCTCTACGAAGAAACTGTGTTTTAAACAATACGTTGTGTTATTCGGAATATCGTTTTGTGCTTGAAATCACATACGTGTCAACACACGTATGTTAGACTCGTTAGAAGTGTGCACAATTAACTATACATGACTTTAAATTCGTTTAATAAAATCATATAGTCCATATGTGATTTTATTTAAATAAGCGTAATTATACGCGATTTCGTTTTCGGTTTAAAATATAGATTTTATTACTTTATTTAGTTCGGGATTTCGTTACGGTTTCAACGCAACTGGAACGGATCGAAACGGAGTTAGAACGAAAGAGTTACAAATTAAAACTCAAAATAGTTTTAATTTTCAAAAAAAACAGGTGAAGCCCTAGGCTCGAACCCGTGACCTGCACCTCTAAACCCACGCATCTTACCAACTGTTCTGGTTCAGATTTCATTAACAGATCTCATTTTAATTTGTTTTAATCTACAAAGGATCGGATCCCCTTGGTTTTTCTTAAACCGAGCTATTAAGCCCAAATTGGCCCACGGTTCGAACCCGATAGAGCCTAAAACCATGGGGCTATTGTTCCATATATCCCAAAGAGTTCACAGGTGGGTTTAATTCGAAAACAATTCACCGTAGCCCGATTAATCGGCTATGCACACATTCGAACCCTAACCTATTGATTCCCAATTCAAATCAATCGAATTAATGATCAATTGTCCCTTGACTCATAAGGTTTTCATTACACCATTGATTTCGACTCATTCTGTACAGAGTAATCGAATTTTAGTGTTCTTTTTAACCAAAAACCCTAACTCGTTCTTAACATGAATACTTGAAACCGGTTAACACCCAATTCGATGATTTTTGATAAAATTGACATAAGATTTACTTAAATCGGGATCTTCAGAAACTGAGGTACCATTTAATTTGATTGTTGAGCCCATTAGAATCAAATCCCCCAATTACGTTTATTCTAAGAACCCTAGAATCCATCATCATACAATTCAATGTTTTAATATTAAATTGGCATAGGGTTATCGCTTGTTATGTTAATCCGAAACTGTTGATGTGTTTTGATTTGGTTTTCGAACATATTTCGTTGAAAACCCCCAATTCGGTTTGTAAAAAAATGCAATTCATTCAATTCTTAATTATTACATTAAATTGACATAGGTTTATCATTATGTAGAGTATTTCGAAACTCTCTGTAATATGTGATTCGATTTTTAAACTTGTTTTGATCGAAACCCCCAAAACGTTTCTTAGTATGAACCCTAGAATTAAGATTTCAATATAACGATGTTATTTCAAGAAACCTGCATAGGGGTTTGCTTAATCGAGACTTTTAGGTAGTAGAGAAGTCGAGTTTACCTATTTTTGGTGTTGAATTCAAAGAGATCAACTTCTGTGTTGATGTTCGGCCACCTTCCTATCGAGTTCTTTAATCCACAGCTTCTTGAATCCAATTGTTGTGTGTACTAGGTACTAAAGGGGCCGATTATAGTGTATAAGTGTTCAATTGTGTGAATTGTTGACGAATTGTGACGATTTCATAGCTCCTAGTTACGGTTTCAACTTTACGAGTCATTAATCACATAAATTCGATGATTTATGTTGTAACAACGGTTACTAGTTGTTAATAATCATCAATATGACAATTATTGACAATTTAATTCAATTAATTACATGGTTTTAATGCGAATTCGAATTTAAGTTTGATTTTCAACTGAATTTTGACTTTTAAGAGTCAAAATTGTGTTTCTTCTAATCACATGTTTAATTCTCATGTTTTAAGTGTTTATATACTTGTTTTGATCAACTCTAATCCTTGTAGTTTGTTTTTGTTCGATTCAGAGTCGTTTCGGTTAGTTTCGAATTAACGGTGGTAACTTGAAATTGCAGAATTGTCATAAATTGAGCCAATTGAACCATTATTGGGCTAGATTAACCCAATTGGGCCTCCTAAATACTATTGGGCTTACCTGGGCCTACCTTGGCCTTATTGGGCCTTCCTAGACTTCATTGGGCCTACACTGGCCTTATTGGGCCTAGCTTGATCTCATTGGGCCTACACTGGCCTTATTGGGCCTACATTTACCCTGTTGGGCCTGTGATCTCACTATTTTCAGTTCGCTAAGTTAACTCAAAAAGTCGGATTGTCACATGAATTCTCCTACAACAACAACTATCATAGTAGCATCGGATGTGCACCGTTCGAGGCTCTCTATGGTCGTAAGTGTCGATCGCCGATCTGTTGGTCGGAAGTGGGAGATAATCGTATCATCGGCCCATAACTCATTCAAGAAACTACAGACAAAATTGATTAGATACAGCAAAGACTACAAGCAACACGAAGCAGACAAAAGAGCTACGCCGATAAGCGGCGCATCACTGGCCAGTTAATTTGACGTGACTAAACCGACAATAGCATTGTGGTACCATATGTAACATCTGTGCCGGAAACGTCGCCGGAACAGTGAGCTGAACAGTAAACGCACAGTAACTCAGGTACAAACTACGTAAACTATTGTTATGCTACTAATATCATGATGCTTGATATTAAACTATTATGCAATTGTTTCTGAAATCCGATTAAACTTAACAGTTTAACAATCAGAAACACATCAGACAACACTGAACGGTGACACAAATACTTATTGATATGCTATTATGTGTAAACGTATACGAGGTTTAAACAAAACAAACACATAACGGTTGTTGTTACGGAATGCTAAACATACGAGTTATTCGTATAGGTGACGATCTTACGAATGATTCTGATAGTTTAACGTTCTGAAATAATGACTGAACAGTAGAGAACAAGAATCAGAAAGCCAAACCATCGACGGGTTCGTTCGAATGACGATTCGAACGAATACGCGCAATGGCGACGCGTTCTGACGAAACAAAACGAAAACGGAAACGAAAACGAAAACGAAGAACGATACGATCGGTAATAATTTTAAGGAAATAAAATATTTCCTATTTTACAATTTTGAAACTCATCACAAATGAAATTAAACCAAACTATTTAATAAATCGCGAACAAAAAAATTATTTAAACGCGTAAAAATAATATAGCTCGATAAATAAATAAATAAATAAATATAACGATATTTAAAATGGTTTCTAACAATAATTGTATTTTAAAACATCATAAAATAATCCGTTTTATTTTAAAACCGTAAACACGCGTGTTACGTTCCGGAAACGTAACAAAAACGCGAACCGAGCAACCGAAACGAACCCGAACTCACTCGGGGTATAAATACCCTTAATGAGTTCAACCAACTCATTTTCTCATCTTCATCTCTCTCTAAAAACCCTAAATCCGGATTCAAGCCCCACCACCATTTTTGAACTTCCAATCACCATATCTCCTTCAAATCTCAACGAAATCAAGTGGTTCTTGAGCCTAAACGAAGCTCTCCTCATCCCTACACGAAAGTACAACCGGTCTGGGTTGGAATCCATCTGAAACGAGGTAATCAGTGAAGAAAGGTAGCGATTTTTAGGGTTTTCTACAAACCCGACAAAATCCGAACTTTAGCCGGTTTAAAACACCCCTTTTTCGACCCATACGCCTTCTAAATGAGTTTACTCATCTAAACCCACTCAAAACGACTATATATACGACTATACCCCGAAATCGTCTTCTCCCATGGCTGAAAACCCGTTCCGGCGAATGGCCCATGAGTATGAGCCATTCGGCCGAATGAGTCGGGAGTATGAGAAGGGAGTATGAGTCGGGAGTATGAGTCGGGAGTATGAGAAGGGAGTATGAGTCGGGAGTATGAGAAGGGAGTATGAGTCGGGGGTATGAGAAGGGAGTATGAGTCGCGAGCATGAGTCGCGAGCATGAGTCGCGAGCATGAGTCGCGAGCATGAGTCGCGAGTATAAGTCGGGCGAATGACTCATTCGGCCGAATGACTCGGGAGTATGAGAAGGGAGTATGAGTCGGGAGTATGAGAAGGGAGTATGAGTCGGGAGTATGAGAAGGGAGTATGAGAAGGGAGTATGAGTCGGGAGTATGAGAAGAGTGTATGAGTCGGGAGTATGAGTATGAGCCATTCGGCCGAATGAGTCGGGAGTATGAGAAGGGAGTATGAGTCGGGAGTATGAGAAGGGAGTATGAGAAGGGAGTATGAGTCGGGAGTATGAGTCGGGAGTATGAGAAGGGAGTATGAGTCGGGAGTATGAGACGGGAGTATGAGTCGGGAGTATGAGTCGCGAGTATGAGTCGGGAGAATGAGCCGGGAGAATGAGCCATTCGGGTGACTCATTCGGGCGAATGACTCATTCGGGACTCATTCGGCGACTGACTCATTCGGGACTCATTCGGCGACTGACTCATTCGGGACTCATTCGGCGACTGACTCATTCGGGACTCATTCGGGTGAATGACTCATTCGGGTGAACACTCATTAGCATGAGCAATTCTTATGAAAATCACAAAAATGAGTCATTTTCACTACACCAACTCAATTAACAACTCAGATTTCGAAAAGAACAATCAAATAAGGGATCGTAACTCAATTAACATTTAATCAAACACAGGACTGTGAATACAACATCAGTACGATAACAGCGAGCGCGTGCATTCTTGAGTCTTAGTCAACCACTACAACAACAAGGTGAGTTCATTTGTCCCTTTTCAAACTTATTTGTTTTACTTCGGGACTGAGAAGCATGTTATACATTTTAAACAAATGTTTTAAATATAACAAAATGCTTTTATACGATTCTTATATACAGATGTTAATGCTACATGATTATGCCAAGTGCTAAAGGCATATGTTCACTATTAATACTAATGCTACATGATTATGCCAAGTGCTAAAGGCATAAGTTAATTTGCTAATACTAAAGCTATGTGTTGATACCAAGTGCTAAGGGTATTTACTATCTGAAGATGCGATTGTGAATGCTAATGCTAAGTGCTAATTTACAGGCTAATACTAATGCTAATATAAGTTGGTAAACATTGATGCGAGATGCTAATGATAATACCATATGCTAATGCTACGGGATAGGGTTACAACGAACACTAGATACTAATTAGGATGCTAAACGCTAATACCACGGATAAATGTTTAATGCTTATGATAATGCTGTATACTAATGCTATAAGCTAAAACTACGGGAAATACTAAGGATTGATGCTAAATGCTAATGATGCTATGATGCTATGAGAATGCTATACATACATACATACATACATACATACATACCGAATACTTGAAGCTATGGATACTATAAACTCTTGAATGCTATATGATTGCCATGCTAAAACAACGGTCTGGCCTCTCAGTGCTTGCCCTACCGGTTGTAAAGCTAGTACTTGTGCACAAGTTACGTAAATGCTGAACTATTTGAATGCTATAAAACTTGTATGCTAAAACTATTGACTATGGAAGATCAATAGTTGGTCTCTCAGTGCTTGCCTTCATGTGTTCTTCCTAGTCGGGACTTGAAGAACAATAGTTGGTCTCTCAGTGCTTGCCTTCATGTGTTCTTCATAGTCGGGACTAGAAGGCACCTACTATGGTCTCTCAGTGCTTGCCATAGGGTGTCCTTCATGGTCTGATACGAGGAAACTGACTGATGGCCTCTCAGTGCTTGCCATGCAGTGTTTCCCACAACTACTTACTCAGGTGATCAGTAACTAGGACGATACTGGTGATCCTTAGTTGACTTTGTGTCATCATGGGAATCCTCTATCTCCCCCTAAGTTGCTAATGACACCTAGTGCTGGTATGGATTGATACTGGATTCCTTCGGGCATTCAGTTGTCTATTCTGGTGACTCACAAGCTAAACTCACGGATGCTATGGGTAAACTTACATACAAAATGCTTAAACTATAATGGGGAAAAGAGATTGGATGGTAGGTAAAATGCTTAATTATCATTAACACCAATGTCCTATGTGGCTTAGTATGTGGTGGGACGGCGTCTGGGCGGGTCGTAGGCTCGACTCAGGGGTATGCCCTATATATAAGCATACCGAGTTACATGATACAGGTGATGTTAATGAGGTTAAGGTTTTACTGGAAAGGTTTGCAAAAGCTATTTTAAACTTATAAACTATATGAACTAACCAACCATTGTGTTGACTTGTTTTCCTTACATGCTTTCTCAGGTGACGTACAGGAATAGACTAAAGCTTCAGAATTGCATGCTAGGCAGCCCAACTAGAGGACCTAGCAGACTTTTGAAAGCACATCTTTTGTAGTCGATACGAATCCCTTTTGATATCTTGTACAGACACAAGATAGAAACAGTTGATTCTTTTGTTGTGTTTACTTAGTTAAATTATCAAACATGGATATTGTAATTTAACTTTGTAACCCTAATTTAAATGCTACTTGTGCTTTAGATATTCTTAACATTGATGCTATGTAAACAATCTGATCAATACGATTATCACTCACGATATCGCGCCCCGAGAACCTTTCGCCCGACGGGGACTTCGATCCAACCTCGCCGGCTCGGGGTGTGACACCATAGGTCTGACAAACCTCTAGCTTGTAGGGCTAGTATGTTGATCGTATTGATTCATTGGCCGGTAACGTGTGACCGGTGACAGGGCGACTTCAAGTCAGGGTCTGGAAAGCGACACATGGTGATATTAATCTGCAGTGAAATTGTAATTAATCTAGCGGGATCCTATTGACTAGTAGATTGAGAAATTGATCTTCTCTCATGTCATACTACTGGTAATACATTTCGTTGAGGCCTATGGATACACAAGGTGGTAGAGGTAAATCGGATGCATTGTAATCTGATTACGTGAGGATTGCAATGGATTCCTTTTAGGCTCTATGCGCTACAATTGAGAACAAATATTTAATGGTTAACTAACACTCTTAATATTTAAAAGTGATTAACAGTTAACCCTACAAGTAATAGAATAATACAAGGATCAGATTAAATTAATCTAATATCCTTAATACATAAAAGGGTTATCAATACTTCGGTTTGATAACTAAAACCCTATTATTATTTTATTCTACATATGATGCTATAGGTGATTAACAAATGAGATGAACAGGTGAAATTGAAATGGATATCGATAGTTGTATTGCAAGTAGTGTGGAGTTCTAGTAGTTATGTGGTGGGATGTTGGTTGGGGCTTGGTTCCCCTACATATGCCCTATATATAAGCATAACTGCTAGGATGATATATTACTTGTGAATACTACTATTGAGAGGCCATTGGGTGAACGGGTGAATCAAACAACATACAAGTAACAGAAATGACATTGTGATTGTGTATGTGAACAAACAAAGGTTTTCAATTATCATACTTATGAACTCACCAACCTAGTGTTGACTTTCCTTAAATGCATGTTTTCTCAGGTGACGAACAGCTTTAGTCGCCCATATTCAAGAACATAGCTAGTGGACCTTTAGAAGACCTAGCTACATTTTGTGTGATCATATTTCGAATGACAAAACAGCGAATCATCTTTTGTATATCTTGTACAGATCAAGATATGAACTCATTGATTCTTTTGGGTAGATTTACTTAGTTAAATTATGAGGAACAATGTAATTTAACTTTGTAATTCTATATCATTGTCATTTAGCATTTCTCATTTATATCTCATGTGCTATGTAAACAATCTGATCATTCCGATTATCAAACGATATCGCGCCCCGGGAACCTTCCGCCCGACGGGAAAGTCGATCCGTTCCCGCCGGCACGGGGTGTGACAGTTAAGAATGATAGGCAAGATGAAAGCAATATGGCCGAGGAAGAGGATTCGATAGATGTGAAAGAAGACGTGGAAGAGGCTCGGGTCGAGTTGACAAAAGTGGGTTTCGATGTTTTGAATGTGGATAATTTGGGCATCTTGGGTATGAGTGCACAAAATGAAAAGACAAAGATAATGAAGCAAATTTGATTCAAGAGGAAGATCTGACTCTACTTTGAAGAAATTGGTTAAATGTCAAGATTACGGGGGTGAATGTTGGGTAATCTTGACGGGTTAAATTATGGGTCATGGATCATATTAGAAGTTTATTTGTAGTTTATTAATTATTATAAGTTTTTGTTAGTGGGTCAAAACATGGGATGGTTTCCTCCCATGTTATCACGCCTGCATGTTTCTAGTTGTAGTTTAATTTCATATATATGTAAGTTTGTGTGTCTTTATGAATGGCAGAAGGTTTGAGTAGTCCAATACGTGAGTTTTCAATTGCATAACATTCAAACCAAATATACTTGTTCGTAATCTTTTGTTTGAAGGTTTGGTACCTACAGTTTCTGACGTTAGTTGTATATTATTGATTTTATTTGCTTTATATTTTAATAAAGATGGATATTTTTACTACTTTACTAGTTATATTTTAATAAATTAAAACAATGTTGTATTTGTTAAGAATGTAATTTAGTATATTGATAAGATTGTAACATTGATGACCATCATCAAACATATATAAAACAAATTGATATGTTATTTTTTTATTTTTCTAAAAAGATCATTTTGAACATTTGTTTTATATGTTTCAGATAATTGTCTAATATGTAATCATCTTTATTTTACGTTTTAGTTCATTTCATGTTATTTTGTTTTCTTTTTTATACATCAAATAATCTTTCTGTCATTTGATTTTTATATTTTATATATTAAAAGCATATAATTTTCTTATTTTGCCATTAAGTATTTTAGTACTTAGCATTTTTGAAAATATAAATTTAAAGTTATTTTATTATATGTATTCATCATTATATATTATGTTTTATATCATTTCGTGTCATTTTAATATTATTTTTTATGTGTTAAATAAATTTGTTGTTTTTTATCATTATATTTTACATATTAAAAGTATACAATAACGTTATTTTATGTTATTTTGTTACATGTATTTATTATTATGTATTTTGTTTGATTTTAAATAAGCTTGTTCCAGAATTAAATAATAATAATAATAATTTATAAAACATAGACGTTTCATACCTTTCTATAAATAAAATAGTAATAAAAATAGTTATTATTCAGTAGGGCTGTGTAAATAGTTTGAAACTTGAAACTTGATGAAAAAAATTAAAAATAAGCTCATTTTATTTTGGCTCGCTTGTTACTCGTTTGATTTTTCTTGAATATTTATTGATTTATTATACATATATACACATAAAATTATTTTATAGATACTTAAGATAAAATTGGCAAATACTTAAGCTTTTAAAAAAGTAAGTATTCATATTTCAGACTAGATTTGTGTAAATTGAAAACATAACAATAAAATAAAAAATTAAATTAAATGTAAATGTGTAATTAAACTTTTAAAGTATTTGTTTTTCGTGTGTATATGTGTGTGTGTGTCTGTCGTTACCTGAATAGGCGACAATTTTAACTTTTTATACCAAGTTTTAATCTGAAATCAAGCAAAGCCAAGCGCTTGATTCTAAACCGAACCGAGTTCAAACATTAATATTTCGTTCGGTTTAGTAAATTCAAACTGAACCGAGCTGCTCGATTTTAAAAACAAACCGAGTTCGAGCGAACATGCGCTTAATTTGGCTTGGCTTGGCTTGTGAAGAGCCGTGTTATTCAGAATCAAGGTAACACATATAATAAGATCAAAAGGAAAATATTATAAGGATATGGACGAAATGGTTATGGTGTCAGGTGTCCTTTGGTGAATGTTTAGGGGTGTTTATTTAAGTGGCTGGTTGTCTTCCGATCTGATTAGGTGAAATTAATTACTTTTGTTGTTTTGTTTTGTTTTTTTAAATAGTATGGAATCAAAGTATATATTCAAGCATCTCAAACAAGCGAATTATACCTATCGTATTATAATCTCGTTCTGACAAGTTTGACAATTTGTTTTTCTTTACTATTGTTACTTCAATATACTTTCAATATATATATAAAAAAATTATTAAAAAAAAAAAAACTCATGCCATGAGCAAGTCTTATTTACAAATAACATGAGATGATGATGAATAATACTCATCTAAAAACTTACTACTTTTGAACTTATTCGAGAAAACTTTAAATGAGTCAAATATATTCCTGGCTAAGATTGACTTGGCTCGTGACTTGACTCGATTTTATATGAATACACAAATATATATACAAGGATTGTGATCATAATCAAATGAAAACCAACAAGTTGTATATAATTAAAAAGAATCATTTATAACTACAAAATTTAAAAGGTATATAAAAGTAATTTTTTCTTAAGTAGAATATGAGAAGTTATTTTTATGTTATTTTAACTTGTAGTTAGAAATAATTATTTTAATTCTCAACTAGTTGGTTCTCAATTTAACAAGCCTCTAAGGATCATTGTATTGTATAATAATCCAACCTTATAAAGTTAACCCTTAAACTTATTTCCATCCATCAATTTTAAATCCCGAAAAAAAAAAGAGTATATATATGTGCTACACATTTAAGTTAGTTTTGCTAATTATTATACGATAAAAAACAAATAAACGTTAATGTGAATAAATATAGACCATATATTTTTTTAAGATCTACAATGAGTAACCAAAGATAGTTTAAAGTGTTAATTATTTAATATTAAGTTAACATATGATACAATCCATATTTTTGAATGTCTATTTTAAATGCTAATAAAATATATGGTTCACATTAAGTTCATTTTATTAGCAAAATCAGCTTTAATGTTAATTGATGTAAGACCATACTTATTTTCAAAGGTAAAATAAGTAGGGGTGTTCATCGGTTCGGTTAACGGTTTTGTAACACCCAAACTTTCCACACGATTACACGTGTCCCATTTTAGGTCCCAGATTAAACTTTCTCAAAAATTTTGTTCGGAAGCGTACAAATAACATTTCATAAGTTAAACACACTTAATTTCAAATCATTTACATTTATGATTAATAAAACTAGTGTGTTTAAGTTTAATACCATCAGAGAATTTTACATAACGTTTGGTTCTGCTTCATAACATGCCCGATCAGATCGCCCGATGCATATCTATCTTTGACCTGTAACATCACATATAAGTCACCATTAGTTCATACGAACTAAGTAAGTAACCCCTCCCCGAGTTCCCACAACTCATTTAACACATCCTCATACATATCATATGGATGTTTATCATATCTAGGTAATAATATATTATCCAATACAACTTTATCACCAGCACCTCTGGCTAATTTAAAACACAATAATCACCACACACATATATATCATTGGCTCTACCAATTTCCCACACACCTGTGGTTTCAACAATTCAATTTCCGGTGTAACCGGTTATCCACACATTTGTGGTATCATACACATATTAAGTCTTAAGATGTTCACCCACCGGTCCTTCCATCTAAGACAACTCCTAGCACCTTTAGCTAGTGTATCCCGTAACACATTACGGATACACTACCGATGTCCCAAATATAACTTGGTAACAATATTCAATCACCTACAAAACGATCCACTAGTGGGTCGTTTCCACCCAAAACCCCATGAATCACCCATTCATGTACAATTATTATAATTTAACACCACACATACATGTGCATATTTCCAATTCACCATTTGTTCACACACCTTGTGAATCAATTACATGGGAATTGCAAGTTTTATGTTCACACACCTTGTGAATCCAAAACATGCACATTACCAATTCAACATCTACGCATTCGTAGATCACCACATGTTCACACACCTTGTGAATCATGCAATTACATTGGAATTGCAAATTTATGTTCACACACCTTGTGAATCCAAAACATGCATATTTCCAATTCAACATCTACGCATTCGTAGATCACCACATGTTCGCACACCTTGTGAATCATGCAATTACAATGGAATTGCAAATTTATGTTCACACACCTTGTGAATCCAAAACATGCATATTTCCAATCCACCATTCATCCCAACAATGCATATTCCACATGCATTGTCAAGTTAACACCAATTCATTATAACAATGCATATTCCACCTACATTGTTAATTTAAACACCAATTCATCCCAACAATGCATATTCCACGTGCATTGTCAAGTTAATACCAATTCATATTAATTAATCACCGGTTCATCCGGTTATTCTAATGCAAATATATTGCATATACGTTTCCCATTGAAACTTAACAAACACAAACTAAAGGATTTCTCATCCCACAGTTTCAACCACACATTTAACAACATTCACATATTTCAAGCATTCAAGTAGACTCTTTCTACTACTTATATGTAATGTTACAGTAAGTTGGGCAACTTACCTGGTTCAAACGGTTGTTCACTTGCTACAACCTCTTTTCCACTTCTGTGAATTGTCACTTGACGTTCACCACCAACACCTAGTTGCATATGCACCCATATACAACTATATTCAATACATATAACACATACAATCAAGTTCAACGCACTTGACTGGTTTGACTTCTTCAAAGTCAATTTATCACATAATTGACTTTATCTTACTGTCTTTAGTAAGTTTTAGTCAATTATTATAATTAATTATATTTCATGCCTCCCCAGACATTTTATCAAATAATTGATATTCATTTATATTAGTTACGATCCTTAATCGCCTCTATTATTCAAACTTTATTTATGATCATAACTGTTAATAAGTTTAACATCAATTCATATCATATCAATATTTAATCCATGGATCATGATCCATATTTCATTTAAAATCATAATCTACCCATCCTACTAGTTATCACACCATGATATGGGTTTCATAACAACCGGACATTATACCGGCTTCAGAACGAAGATTTCACCATTAAAATATCAAGTTCTTCGTTTCTAACAATCCCTAGTTATCAACTAGGCAATAATCAATACCCATAATCATACTAATACATTTAAAACTAGATTTAATCCACAAAATATTGAACCAGTAGGATAAAACGGACCGTTACCTATTCTGACAGAGTTTCAACCATAGAACAGCGATCCAGACTTGCAGAAACCTTCCCCTGTGCGATCCAGATGTTTGGAAGGCTTCAAAATGAAGATTTAATGCTAAAAAGTGTGTGTGGGTGCGTTTTGAGATGAAAGTGATCGAATTGGATGAAAAATATGCGTTCTGATGCGATCTGATCCATTTTACCCACTTTTTCCCGACATAGGCCGCCGGGCGCATCGCCCCAGCCCGAGGGTTGGCTCGGGGCGTACCGCCCCACATCAGCTTTCGGAAATTTTGATCTTATCTTGTTTTCGCGATTCCGGGGGCATACGGACTCCGTTTTGCGCACGGTTTTCGCATACGTTCACGATTTTTCGAGCTCTTTCCAATGGTTATAATTTCAAGACCTGAAAAATTCAAAATATATGATCTCTTATTTAACGCTATCTTCAACTTAGCGTATCTTGAAATCAGAGTCTCGTTTCGTGATTTCGCTTTCACTCATTCTCTTCATTCTTGAGTTATGATTCTAACCTGAGAATTTTAAGTTTCATAGTAACCATCACAATCGTTCAATTAACGATTATCACAATTACATTTCGTTTTATTAAAAACGGGTCGTTACAGGTTTGTTCGGTTTATTCGGTTTTCAAAAATTCCCCCCTAACCATTAACCGAACCGAATTAGGGAAATGGTTATCCGAACCGAATTCAACCGAATTCAATTCGGTTCGGTTTCGGTTATAACTGAACAAACCGAATCCAACCAAACAAACCGATTAAAAACCAAATAAACTGGTTAAAACCCGAACAAACCGAATTCAACATTATATTATTAATAAAAATAAGAAATTTAATTATGAATTCGGTTTAACCGGTTAACGAATAAACCGAACAAACCGAATTACAAAAAATCTAAAACCGTTAGCCGAACCGAAAACCGAATTCGGAATTCGGATACGGTTAGGAACTGAAACGAAAACCGAATTCAGAATTCGGTTCGGTTTTTTTCGGTTACGGATATGGTTCGGTTATCGGTTTTAAATGGCTTTCAGTTTTTCTAAACACCCTTATTTTTATTCCACAACAACGAAAGCACTTTTTCACTCTTTCATATACTAGGGGATTTCACTTAGTCAGAAATAAATTTAAATGTTAACTCTCTAATGTTAGATTATCATAAGATACAATCTATACACACACCCACATGGTATAGATAATTTGAAAACCACATTTTAACGTGAAAACCATGAAAACTATGTAAAAAAACGTTTTTTATTATTTTTTATAGGTTTGTAACATTATTTGACACATTTTATAAACAATATTAAAAAAAGCACCAAATAGATATTTTTTAAAAAAATATTTTGTAAATCATATAAAACATATGTAACAACACGTAAAAAAATATCGTAAGACCTGGTGCAACGTTACGTAAATTTTACATGAGCTTACAAAATAATTTTTTAAAAAAAAATCCACTCGGTGCTTTTTCAATTTTTTATAAAAATGTGTTAAATAATGTTATAAACCTGTAAAAAAATTAAAAAATAAAATTTTTTATATGATTTTTACATGATTTCATGGTTTTCACATTAAAAGAGGGTTTTCATTTTATTAATTCTCCGTAGTCACATACATACATATGTGTGTGTAAAAACAAGCAAACTTATGTCTTAGCTTTTTACAACCGAGGTTAAACTCAACTTTTCAACTCAATTAAAAAAATCAAATTGGCTCACCTTCACTTAAACCTAGCTCAACTTGGCATGCCTTATTACATCCCAAGGATTAAAGTGGAATTCTCATTCGTAGACTAGGATTACTAAATGGTTTAAATTGAATGATTTTTTTAAATAGCTTATCTCAATTATATACTTAAATTTGGTTTTGTGTTAATTGTGCTTATTTGTACTTAGATACAGACGTGCACACACATACACATACATATGTTTCCTATATTTTAAAAAAAAAACAAAAAAAAAAAAGCTTATAAGTATATTAGTCTTGAAAATCTTCGTTTAAACACGCACGCGTATATTCAATGTATATTGTTATCTAAAAGAAGAAGAAAAAAAAAGAAAAGGAAAAGGGTTCTAAACATATCATACTATGTTTACTCCATGGAAGTTTTCGTAAAAAACATGTGTAATTACATGACACATTACCAACCCGTAATTTAAGTATACCTTATATTATTATTCTTATCATCTAGAACTAGACCAAAAACACACTCCACCCACCCTCAGTCACATGACGCCTAGTATGCATGACATCTTTAGATTAATAATTATTTAATACTTAGAATGCGAATATAAAATGTGTAAAAACGCAATAATTAAAACTTTAACCATTAAATTAATGCTAAATAGGACATAAACATATTTTCCAAGGAGTATCTGACAGCCTATTGTCATAGAAGACCAATCTTGAACATCAAAGGTTAATCAAATTATTATAATTAATTAAATTAATATCAATCTTAATTTCCCCAAACTTTATTTCAAGTAAGTGAAGAAATGACGTTAACAACATTAATAAACAAAGTGAGATCCAGGTTTGAATTCCTGATGACGTGTTGTTCAAATCTCTTGTTTAGTTGTTTATTCATTTTCTTGGTTGAATCCTCATCCATTTTATTAGCAAAGATGGGATTACGTTTAAATTTTGTCGTCTTCTTTAGATCATTGGAACATAAGAATTGATTGTATAATCAAACCAGTCATGGATTTTTTTTCTTTGTAAAATACAATTACATAAATATATAAGTTAGGTTTAAAGTTGTTGACGGGCAGGTATATAGGCATTACTTATAATTAATGATTATTTGTTATAATAAGCTTTAGGTTTTAATTAACTCTTAATTTAACAGGCTTTCTTACTTAATTTAACTCCCTATATTTCTTATTTAGGAGACTCTCTTTTCATAAGATCATGGAAATTGTGAATTAGATAAGGGCTGGCAGCCCGACACAATATGATAAGATACGAATAGGGTTGACATAAACAAGACACAATTACTAATCGTATCATGTTTTCAAACACGAACAAGTTTAAAAACATGTTACACGATAAAACATGTTTAGAGGCACGATAAAAAACGCATATTTAGTGAAACCTTGAGTGACAATGGAGTAAGCATGAGTAGCCGATGGGGACTCGGTCACCGGCATCTATGGTGGCGGCAATAGTTACGGTCGCCGACATGAGTGACGGTGATGGGGATTTTTGTGCAACATAAATCTCTCAAAACAGATTTCAAGTCACCCATGTGAAGTCGTATATCTGTTAGGATACATGAGCCTAAATAGTTGTACTATCCAAAATGAAACAAGAATAGATAACATATCATTGTTAGAAATTAGAAAGAATTGTTATTCGTGATATGAAAGCAAGACACAAGCCTTGTATTTATACTTTGAATTTTAGCTTGAAAAATCCTAAATTCAAATCTTATAATAGCTAAAACCTGAAACAAATAAAAGAATTTAAACATGTAAGTTAAAAGTAGCTTGGCTATTTCAATCATTGTAGAGGTTGAATCATTCCAAGAAAACCCGAACTAGGCAGGCTTGCTACAGGGCAAACGTACCAAAGACGGATCACAAACGGCTCACGGTCGTCTATCACATGATCCAACTACCGGTTGCAGGCACTGGCGTGAGCTTGGGGGTGACCATCACTAGGTGTCTTACCTTACAAATGAACAAATTTATGTACAAACTCCCACTTATACATTCGCGCATTTTTACATAGTTTTAATGTTGTAACAATATTATTTTGAACATTGATAACTCATTCATCTTAGCTCTTTATAATCCTCTCACATAGCAAAACACATACGTAATAAATAATCAACAAAGTTTTAACAAATACAAATATTACTTTGCTCCAAAGTTAGTAAAAACACATTTTTACTAAAAATTTATATCAATCTTGGAGATCGACTCATATACTAAAGTGTCATGATACAATTTTAATGTTGAGTAACACACAGGTAGTAGATGTCCCCTTTGGACCATTATTTGTGAAGTGTGCTTGATCTCATAGCGATAAGTAGATGTGGTGTTATTAAACCAATCTACTTTTACAAATACATTATAAATATATGCAGTAATCTTTCCAATCTAGTTAACCCCTTCTTATCATCCTTACTATGATTATGGAGCACTAGCATGAATCTACGAGAGCTTTAGGATTTGCACTCTCCATATATCCATTCAAAGCGACTCAACATCTCTCTCAAAGGTATTTTACACAAATAATTAAAATTCATATGTTTATTGTCCTTTGATATCATTGATTTGTCATAGGCATGGATAGGGAACTATGTAGCTTTCTTTGCATGGTAGGGTACTCTTTCATAGTGACCTGAATTCATACATTTAAGTTATATATGCTGCTAGAACATGACATCTATAAGATTTTAAAGTTGTTAGGCACAAAGTTAACCTCCTCCAACATAACGATATGGCCATAGATCATGATAATGAGATGCACATCATTATCAATCATAAACACCCTCTCATTTTTCGTTTATCAACATGGTGACCAAATTCACCAGAATTAAATACTTTTTGTTAAAAGATGTAACCCTTATCACACCATGTTTCTTTGGCCCAAGGTTCACAACCATAGCCTTCCCTTTGTGTTTGTACTTGTTACCTTTGCTTCATTTGAAAGAGTGACCGTGTTCAACTATGTTAGCATTTTTGACTTTTTGGAATGATTAGTACAGCCTGAGCTCCTTAGCTACCAACTAATGATCTCATGATAGAAGAAATGGTGTGAAGGTGGTCGTACTTGTCGTTTCTAAAACAAGAATGTAAAATAAGCGAGATATATTGATTAAAATAATGTTTACTTAAAGAAATATTTTTTTGGAAACAATCTTTACTTAAAAATTTTACGCAACCACAAAGGCTTTTGGTTTTCAAGAACCAAATAATAAAAATTTAATCAAAAGTTTAATGAAACACCAAAGTGACTTTAAAGGACAACTGTTTTTGCTATGTCTTGTAGGCCAAAAAGTTCATAAAAAAATTACTAACGATAGTTTTAAAAATATGTTTTAAGCTTGTAGGAGAAGCATTTATAAATAAATAAAATAATATTTTATTATTATTAGTTTGAATTACTGAAGAAATGAAACAAAAAAACAAAATTTTCAATAAACAGTGATGATTATGGATTTCTTTTCAACAAAAGTTTTTAAAACATATATAACACTCAATTAAACTCGTCTGTTTCTCAATTTACAACAGTATTCTGAACTTAACTTTGCACTCGATCAAAAGAATACGTGAAACAAAATCATAGAAAACATATTGTTTTTTAAAAGGTTCGCAAGAATTATTTTTGTTTGTAAAAATAAAGATAAAAAATAAATAAGGCACACAAGCATTGTTTTCAACGGTAAATAATTAGCTAATCTCTTCTTATGTTTATCAAAAGAGAAGAAAATTATCATTTATATAAATAAATTTTGGACATATTTCAAGCAACTATTGACCATACGCTCCAAATGTGACATTCTTACAATAAAATGTGCCTCTTGATGAATACCAGAGGTTGTAAACTACTTTTTGACTTTTTGTTATTTTTTAAAATAATTTAAAATATTTGATTGCACTTTACATTGAAAATCTAACACTAATGTTTTGTTTTCCGTAAAGGTTTCTAAATTTCACTTTTATATGACCCGTGAAAAAATTAAATATTGACCGACTCTGATATCTATTATATTCTTAAGGTTGTTAATGGATAGTTTGTGACGTTTTGGAACCCTCTAGAAAACTTGAGAAACCAATTTGTTCTCTGTTTTAAACTTTATTTAGTATGGAATATATACTCGTCACATGTCAGTATATGATAAATTAAGAGATTATTCGGTCATTTTTCCAGTTTAATAAAAGCAATGATTCTGTCATTGTTTCTCTATATGGTTTGTAAATTATGCATTTTTTTTTCTTTCTGAAATATAATAAAGATCCATGTTTCTCCTCTTGATACCATCAAAAGTTATCAGGATCATCTTTAGGGGTGTGTTAAATGTAACAAATATAAACTAGTATGGTACAAAAAATACTAAGAAATATAAACCTATTTTAAATTAATTAGTAGATTGGCTCATTATACATTATCCTTTCAGGGATTATTGCACTTGTGAAATATTTGCCAAATATAATTTAACATTTTGTGAATTAAATGAGAGATTCTATTAAAAAAAAAGTAGTGTGAATTTTCTGGGAAACTATTAAGATGATGAAAGATTTTGACCTGATTATAGAAGAACATGTGTGGCATATAGCAATTCAAAACAAATTGATACTTTTATTAGCTAAAGGAATTCGTCAAGAATCATTAAAATGATAAAAGATACTCATTTTTTACTCATTGATAAGACATCTAAATATACGAGACAACCATAAAATTAAAATTACATGTATAAACCTTAAAGATATGGGTATTAATCTTTATCAAAATGACATGGTACACGTGATTAGATAAGGTATGATTAACTGATAACTAACTTGTTTAAAGATAAAGTTATCATAGCATACACATATATGTGTTTAATTGATAACTAATTTGGTTTATTGGTTGTTGAGTGTTGACTGCTTACATAGTTTAATAGACACATTTGTTAATTTGGTTAGTTGGATTTATTAGTTTGGCAAACCCCACGTAAGATAGTTGAGTTTAAAAATAAGGTCAACTTTATCTTTAGGTATAGTTAGATTGAGTTTCAAATAGCTTTTGTACCAAGTTCAGAACTATTATAAAAAATATGTGTTGGATCTTTGTATTGTGTATTTGAGAATCTAAAAAATTCTTGTAGTCGATTCAAGTTTCATTATTAACAAAAATAGTTACACTAGTTCGTGTAAAATGTTCATGTTTTACTGTTTTGGATTGAAATCATGTCAATCTCTGTTGAAGTTCAAGATTTTGCAACTTTCTATCGTAAATGTTGTCTTTGATACAAATTCTCAAATTCTAACAGTTTGGAATAGTGTGAAAAAGAAAGGAAAATTGACATGAATAACACTTGTGTATTTGCTTAGTGCTAATAATTATAAATAACGGTGAGGATCTTGTGAACACCACTTGATGCGAAATTGGGAAGTGTCAAGATATATGCTGATACTAGTAACCAAAATAAAAAGGCCCAAAAGAGTTGGTGAAATATAGCAATCTCTCTTGGTGTGAGATACTTTTGAGCATGAAGTTCATACACATAAATCCGATTCCATATAATAAGATGTTTGTGTGAAATCAAGCTAATAAATGAATGTGTGTGATGTAAGACATAATTGTTTTCATTTAAGGGTATAAAATTAATTACTGGGAGGTATGCTTCGCTCCATGATGACGGGGTAAGTACACCCCTTTAGCCGAGCTAAAGTATATCACGGCTAAATTATAGCACAGATAACGCACGGTCTGGACAAGCCTTACCCGGGACACCAACATCACCGGTAAGCTTGGCCAGCACAAGGAGACAAAAGATACGACCATCGGATAAAACAGACGGTTGTGCAAATAAGGAAAGTCTGTAAATGTGTTTTTGCATAAAAAGTAACAATCAGCTATTATGATGTAACTTTCTGCAAAAATATCACTACATGACTAAAGTATAAAGGTAACCACTGTATGATGTGAATGAGACAATTGGTAAGTCAAACACTAACACCAAATTGGAAGCATTACGATAATCAAAGTCTGGAGAAGAGATTCAAGGAAGATAGTGTTCAGAAGGAGAATGAGATGATCTGGCCAAGCTAGAGCTCAGCTGCTATAAAAGGAGTTAGAAACTTAAACAAGGTACAACACATTCAACTATCGAATACTCTCTATACTTCTCATTTACAGTTATTTTCCATTTCCTTCAACCGGTTCTTATTCTCACGTCGGAGTCCTGACCACAGGAGACCCCTCCTATGGTGAGACTAACTGTGTGTTCGTGGTGATCTTAGCAGGACCAGGTCATCAGCAAGAAGCCGGAGGTCATTGAAGAAACACTCCACCCTCTTTTTGACTCTGAGTCACATGCTCGTTACATAACACTTTTTTTCACTGCATAGCACTCAAAAAGGGAAATAAATCAATTTTCATTAAAATTGACAAAATTTTTAAACTTACATTAAAAATCAAGAGGAAAAACAAACTTAAGACTAGGGGTGTTCATCGGGTCGGATAACAAGTTATTCGGGTTTTTCGAATCGGGTTATTCGGATTTGAAATTTTTTGTGGCCTATCCGAAACCCGAACTGAATCTCAAAATATATTATCCAACCCGAACAACCAGAATTCTTATATCTGATTAACCCGAACAAACATGTTTTATTCAGGTTATTCGGATATCCGGCCCGGGAAAACTAGTTTTTGCATATCCGAAACCCGACCCGAATCTAAAAGCATATTATCCGACCCGAACAACCCGAAATAGATTTCGGATTAGGTTTTTTCGAGTTTCGGATTTCGAATTTTTTCGAGTTTTGGATATTTTGAACACCTCTACTTAAGACTGGAGTTAAGAAAGTTGAGAAAGAAACTAAGCAAGAACAAGATTGGAAATTCAATGTGAAAATGTTTCTGAGTTAAAAGGGGAGTGATCAACGTTCACCATCAACACTTCATTCCACACAAATAATGTGACGACAACACATGGTGCATATCAGATAGCATAATGAATATTAAAACTTTTTTATACTAAGACATTTTAAAAACCATAAAACATGTGTAAAAATCTAATAATTTAATGTTACCTAAAATCACGCATTTAGTCTTGGATGTTAAAAATTATATCATCCTAAAACTTTAATAATTATGATTGTCAGTTGAAATTGTAACTTTTATACAAACTATTAACAAATCGGTTTGGGAATCATAGGACTTGAAACTTGCTAACTTAGGAAGATGATAAATCTTTAGAAACATAAAACTGAAAATGACATTCTTGATTTGCTAATCACAAATGTTTCATTAAATTGTCTATAATACTATTTAAGCTTCAAATGACCATCCAAAGTGACACAATTTCTTTCCATCATGTCACAAAGCACTTGATCATCAAATGAAAAAGACAAAAGACAATAGTCATAGCTTGACCAAAACACTAACATCAATAGTGTTATCTTTTTTAATTTCTATACCAACAAAAATAACTCACATCAACATTTACCATTTCACACACTATATCTTTTCCATACACATCTTTTGTACTCATGTCCAATAATTACCACTCTACTTGTGTGATACTTGCATGACATGTGATGACCCACATAACTTTTGAGTATGAGAAGTGGGGTTTGTGAGTGCTTTGCCAGAATTCATGCAACGGTTTCAATTGGTAAACATGTTGCTTTTTGATTCTTTTCTATTGTAAAGCGACATGGATTTGGTCATGAGGTTAGGTGATTCTGTTGCCTCTTTTCATTTTTCCTTACATGGATCCACTAATGCGATCCAGTTTATTAAACGAGCTAACTCAAAAGCAACTTGTTTAATATATAGGCTAATCCAAACACAACTCATTCGATAAACAATTAAGATAACAAGTTAACGAGTTTAATATCTCCTCTTTTTGGAGGCTAAGTATTAATTTCTATTGAAATTAATTTGTTGATTTAATATATAATTTACTTTTTTTATTAGTTTACTTTTAATTATATATTCTTCAATTCTTTTCATTTGCCTAGCTTTGTAAATTGAGAGTGGGAGACAGAAATATAATAACAACAAAAATTTTATGTTAGCTACTGATCGACTTTATTCTCAATAAATAATCCATTTGATTCAATTTTTGAAGCCAAATTTATGAACCCATTAGAAGTAAAACATAACAAAAATTGAATCAATGAGCACATTTACGAGTAAATAATTCGGTTTTCTTAAATATTAGTTTAATACCGTCAGCCCCAAAAACCCACCAACACATGACACGTGTTTTAATACAACAACAGAGTTTAGGTCCCAGATTTTTTCAACAATTAAGTGTATTAAACACTTTGAACACTCCAATTTACAAAACTTTACAAAAGATTGATGTTACTTAAACATTCAACAACCAATTTACTTTTAAAGTTATTCACCAAAAACTTTGTTTCAAAACAACAAAAATAAACCCCAAAATATGTTTGATCCAAGTCCTTGCATAGCGATCCAATCACATCCGCTTTCACCCCTTCCGTTCACCTGAAAACATCATAATTACGTCACCGTTAGTTCGTTAGAACTAAGTAAGATCACCCCTAACGTTACCCCAAGCTTCCACCAAGCTTAAACACCTTTTAACATCACCTAATAGCTCCCATTAATCCATAGGAACTAAGTAAATTAATCCCCAATGGTTCTCCAAGTCAAAAGGGTCAAAAAAAAAACTCAAAATTTGGTCATGGCCGTAAGCTGGGCCGTAAACCCGAGAGCTCTGGCCGTAAGTTACTCCCAACCCAGACCCAGGCCGTAAGTTACTCCCAGCCTGCCGTAACTTATTCCCAGACCTGCACAATATGCAGATTTTCAGTTTTTTTCTGCGTTTTGACCCTTACCGACCCCCGGAATCATTCTCACTCAATTCCGATCATTTCAATACTCCTATATACATGTCATAACACCATATGAACATAAAAATCCAACTTCAATCACCTTTTTATGACAATAATAATAATAACAACAAACGACTTTCTAACGGGTATTTTCACCCAATTCACCAATTAAATCTTGTTACACCCAAGATTTCTCAAGTTTAAGCAAATCACACCACTTGTGATTAAATAAACTTAATTTCACCAATCAAGGACATTCACACACCTTGTGAAAAGTCCTTTTAATGATCACACCACTTGTGATTCATTACACCAATTTGAGTCAACCTCAATTATAATTCACACACCTTGTGAACTAATTCACATCATTCAACACACATATAATTAAACACCAAGTCAATCATAGACAAGCATTTAAACACCATAACAACAATAATCAAGCAATATATCTCCTATTGCTCAAATTTGTCTATCAACAAATACTCCATGACTTATTCACCATAAAGTCAAATCTTCTACAAAACATTCATATATGTAAAGCACCATTACACATAATTAGTAGAAGAGTTGGGTGACTTACCTTGATCCAACGAGCTATCCTCTATAATAATTTCCTTCCCGGGTCGTTTGGTTCCACCCACACCTTCACTATCAATTCCTATTATCACAACTAATAGGTTTAATATAAAGTTTGACTACAACTAGTCAAAATACACCCATTCACCCCAATGTCACCATTTTCAATCTGATTTGCTTCCAATTGACCCTTAACCATATCAATTCACCCTTGTTGATGTTATACACCCACATACTTCATATCACCATTGGTTTTAAACCAATTTTAAGTTAAATACCCTACTTGCATTTCATCAAACACCATGTATGCACAAGTTCATGTGCTAATGATCATTCATCATTAACACATCTATGTAACTCCATTACTTTGTTTATAAATGAACAACTTCATCATTATCACCACAAACTACAACAACTTAGTGATAATCATCAAATCCCAATCATTTAAACACTAAGTTTACATACCATGTTCATCTACTCCATGAAAACCCCAATTCCCCCATTATCATAACATATACATCATGAAAGAAAACAATCAAAAGTTGTTCCTACATGATTATCAACATCATTAACAACATTTGACACTCTCAAAACACCCAATTGAGAGTTTTACCCATCAAACTCACACCCCATGGGATACCCACGAAAACATCAACAAGAACACCCAAAAATCTTACCTAGATGTAGTTTGATGCAAGAGGAACTCCAAATTATGCTTGCATTAAAGATCAGATCAACATTCAACCTCCAATTTGATCAAAATTTGAAGTTCTTGAGTTTTTCTCCTTGTCCTCCCCTTGATCGACGTTCACAGCCCAAAACAAATGGTTTCCCCCAATTTTGACTAGTCAACACCCTTTTAGCCTTATACAAGTTTCACCTAATTACAGTTTTAGTCATCCAATTACTAGTTACAACCATCTAGTGTTAAACTAACTTAGTTAAATTAGTTAACACCACCATATAGTTATATTTTATTTCAAATATTTATTAAAACACCCATCAATTAAAGTAAAAACATAATTTATACACCAATTACATTTTACTTATAATGATTCCCCAAAATGGGTTGTTACAAATACTAACTGCATCATAATTAATTATTTGGTTTGCCATGTATATAGTTTTTGTTTTGATTGCAGTTGTAGGTTGCTGTTAATTTGGTATGAAATTCCATGTTAAACTATACTCTTTTGAACTACATAACTAATTTAACAGGTAAATAAGCCTGATAATGTGATGCATTATAGCATCAAAAATCTCTGTAACTATTTTTTTTAACTACCAATGAATAATATTTAAGTCCAACCATGCATCCAGGTAAACCTAATGACAAAGGGTCATTCACACCTGCAAATCACAGATAATGGTAGTGACTCGGCTCGCCTATCATTAAAAAAACCATATGAAGACACGTTATAATAAAACTTTTAACACACTTCAAATATAATGTCCCACTTTAGATTTTAGAAAGTTATAAGATTGTCTTTTCACAAACCAATTGACCTGTAATTATTACGTTGTTTAAGAACACATACATTCGATCTATATATAGAGATTTTTTAAAAGCATTAACATGTCAAAATGAGATATTAACTCTTTTGTTCGTTGTCCATATTATACATATATGCAACACAATCTACAGTAGGAATACATAGTCCAAATCCAAAACAAAATTTTGGTTTTTGGGTTTTTAAACCCATTTGCGTTCGGTTTTTTCGGTTTTTATCTTTTAAAACTCATTTGGGTTTCAGTTTATTATGTTTTTCTACTTGGGCCTAAAATCATGCTTATAAAAAAACAAACCAAAATATTATATTTAAATTTAGTAAAAATTATATGCGTTTTTGGTATCATAAACCTAAAAAATAATAAAAATTATGATTTTTATAAACTTTTGATATCAATAACCAATCAAGTAAAAATAGAAGGTTTATAAATTATTAAAAATTTTGAAATGTGATATACACACATACATACACATGTATTCGGTTTTTATTTTATGTTACCAAACCCAAACTTTCAGTTTTATGAAAAACTTATACCAAACACGTCAATTTATATCTGAGTTCAGTTATTTTGGTTTGGATTTTTTGGTTTTTGAATTTGGGTCGGTTTTTCAGTTTCATGCACATCCCTAATCTACTAATGCACAAAATTTTATTAAATTTAACTTTATTGGTTTGATGTTTTCATCTATTCTTTCACCTTAGTCATGTCAAGTTAATGATAATATTGTAGGTCTTAGGCCCTGTTTGAGATTGCTTATTTAACTTCAAAAGGACTTTTTGTCAAAATTGCTTATTAACTTATGACTTTTTGAAATGGAATTTTTAAAAATGTGTTTGGATTAGTTTTTTCAAAATTAATTTTCAAAATGACCAAAAAGGACATTTTTTATTGACACTATTTAATGTTATTGGGTAAAGAGTAAAGAGTATGGTAGATTTGTGATTTTATGTCAATAAGTCATAAGTCATTTTGAAAAGTTAGAATTTTTAGCTATTGAAAAACAACTTATCACTCTTTTACAAAAAGTCATTTTCAGCATCCTTATTGTTTATACATTATACTTAAGTCAAACAAATGAAAATAGGGTACTCCAAATTCGGGAGTCAAAACGTATAATACACACGTTATTTTTACTTATATATATTTTTTATTATTAAAAAAATATAAAGAAAATAATGTTATTTGATACATTAACACTGTTGTTAGAGTAACTTTTTGCTTTTGGTGATAGGTTCACTACAAATCTATATAACTAGATGACGCTTCTAACGCGTTGCCGCGCAAATTTAACTTACTCATTTTGATTGGGGAACGAACTCAAAAGAAAAAAAAAATTAACGGATAAAGAGTCATTACTATAAAACAACTTTGTTATGAATCAAGAAGTAAAGCAAAAAACTCGGGAACAAACAAAAAAAATAATTAACACATAAACATTTACAATTATAAAACAAATTTATTACATGTTAAGAAAAAAAAAGAAACTAAAATTAAAATAAAACTACCCGATTGTGAGTTAATTTATACTCATTATATGAACGAAAAAAATTATGTAAAGCCGCAAAAAAAATATAATTATGAAAAACGAAAAACAAAAAAAACAAAAAAAGGTCGTTTCTGTTATAAAAATAGAAGAAACATGAGAGAAAACATCCACTATATTCATACAATATGATACATTATATAGTGATACAACGAGAAACTGTAAAGTCACGTAACTCAAACATAATGTGTGAGAAGACGAATGGTTGGTAGTAATCATGTCTGTGATTAATACTACTTAATACATAACACTCCCCCTCAGACATATTACTGTTTACCATACACCTATTAATATCATGCTTCAGGATGTATTAATTCGATACTTCAGGATCGATTAAATAACTGATATCTCTAGATCAGTTATGTTGCCTCATTAAAACCTTACTAAGAAAACCCAATGGGACAAAACTTAGTCAAGAAAAAAGAGTACAACGTGTATAATGCTCCCCCTCAATTTAGTAAATGCCTTTTAATCTATGAAGATTAATTCTATCTTCTATGATATTTTCTTGAAGCTGCTTCTGGGTAAAAACTTTGTAAATAGATCAGCTAGATTTTTACTTGATATGATCTAGCAAACATCAACTACATTATCCTTTTGTAAACTTAACGAATTTGGTGAAATATACATGGCTATGTCACCCTTGATATAATGTGTTTTAATATGAGCTATGCTAGCAATATTGTCTTTATAGATAATTGTAGGACTCTTCTTAATCTCTTCCAAGTCACATGCTTCTTCTATATTTGATTAATCACCGATCTCAATAGCACACATTTTCAACTAACATTATATAGTTCTATAATGTTAGCATTATTTGATGAAATTGTTGTAAGTTTTTGCATTGTCGATCTCCAAGATATTGTTGTCCCACCATATGTGAATACATAACCTCTTTGAGACTTTCTTTGTGTTGGGTTCAAACTATATCTCGCTAGCTCGTGCAACGCAAATGCAATATCAAGTGTCGTAAAGATATTAAATGAACCCTTAATATGAAATATGATATTGTCTTATAAAAAAAAAAGTTTGCTAAGAAAACCTAGTGTAATAAAACATAGCCAATGCAGTTCATATTTTATCCCCCTGAGATATATTATTGTTTATTTTACACAATTAATAACATACTTCAAGATGTTGTTAAACTTGTAATTACGGATCTGTAATATAAACTAATACTGCTGGATCAGTTATGTTGTCTTGTAATATTTTCGAGACACCTTAGTCATCAATCACAATTAGGTATGGTACTTCCGGACCAATTACATTTCACCCTCTTGTTGGGGCAGTAAGGATTCATTGATATGTCTAACGATCGAAAAACTATAGATGTGTTTTGTGAATAAACTTTGTTCTATATATATATATATACACACACACAATTATGTATAAACCTGAAATGCAGATAAAGTAATTTCAACTTGTGTCATTTCTTTCAAAAAATTCTCTCTAAAGGCTTCTACAGAGTCTGTGGACAATTTTTTTTTAGATCATCTTTGTAAACTGCAATTATATAAATTCTAGAGAGAAAATTTCTAATAAACACATGGTTGATAGTGTCAAACTTATACCTCAAATTATTTACATATTCGAGATACCAATTCTAATGCTTCAAGCATTTTTAGGGATTTCATGTAGATGTCACTTTAAATGTCCCCTACAAAATATTTATGACAAACTCTTTATATTTTATCTGAGGTATATCTGAGATTGCGAGGCTAGGAATAATCATGGGGTTATCACATCTACAACAGGGGAATATATTTACTCATAATCAACTACTGGGATTTGAGAAATAAAAAAACCTTTGTGTTGCAATTCATTTTACGTTTCTTTTTAATCTAAAGACGTCTATGGGTGTTCGAACTACAGGTCCGAAAACGTTTCGCGTTTCAAGTGAATCTAACTCAGCCTTCAAGGCGATTTGCAATTTATGTCAATCATTGATATATATATATATATATATATGCACTCTTCTAGAGTTTTACCTACGTAATCTTTTTCACTGATTACATTCTTTGATATAGCATATGCAAATATTTCATTAACACGTGTTTCATTTAGGTTTAAAATTGTACCATTTTATACAATACTGAGATCTCATATATATTTAGTACCGAGTTTCTTCTGGAACTCCATTATCCTCTTCTGGGGTTTTATTAATCTCTTCAAGATTTATAATGATAACCTCTTATAAAGTTTTACCAATATCTTTTAGGATTTTACCGATAACATCTTCTAAAGTAATGTTAATCTCTTCTGGGATTTTTACTAATAGCATCTTCTAGAGTTACGTTAATCTCTTCTAGGATTTTACGGACAACAAATTCTCAAATAATGTTAATCTCTTCTGGGATTTTGTCGATCAACCTCTTCTAGAGTTTCGTTAATCTCTTCTGGGATTTTACCGATAACAAATTCTCGAATAATGTTAATCTCTTTTGGGATTTTGTCGATCAACCTCTCCTAGAGTTTCGTTAATTTCTTCTGGGATTTTATCAATCAACTTCTCCTAGGGTCTTATTATTCACCACTTCAGGAGTTTTATCAATAACCTCTTCTTGAATTTTGCATGCTTTCTTTGTAGGGTAATCTTTTTATGATTACATTAATTTGAACAAATGAATTTGATACGAGTATTTGTGACTTTGTCACTTTGTTTGTGTTTGTGCTTGTGCATGCATCTAGTAATTCATTTGTTATTCTTTGTAAATATATTGGATTTGTGATTTTCATCGACCACTTCGAGGGTCGATATTTGATAGTGATGACACATTCTATTATTTTCATGTTTTACCAGTCTTTCATTATTCATTCTCCCCCTAAAGACTGAGAATATATTGTGTTTGAAATTTGTCTCATTTTGGCATGGTAGTATTTGTACATTAACCGCATAACCAAATACACTTACATGTGAGACACAATTTGTTCTCTTCTAGAGATTAGTTACAATGGGGAGTATTTATGAGCTGTCATTTGTTTGTTTGATCAGCTCAACGATACATAAAATGGCATACTCTTGGGTCGAAGATAGTAATTTCACTATCATAAGGAGCGGTCTAACAATTAATTGTAACCGTTTATTAATGATTCAACTAAATCATTGCATGTGTGAACACAAGCTATCTACCAGATGTTCAACATTTATCTAAATAGACATATAATAGTTGTTAAAAGACGGATTCATTTTTACTATGAATGTATCTCACTATATTTCACATTGGGTCCAACATAATTATCTTGATAAAGAGTGCCATTTAAAAAAACACTTATTTGATGTGAGGAAAGATGCTACATTTAAGTAGCTGAAAAACTTGCATGCATCCACATGAAAATGCAACTTTTGAGACCATAAAATATTTGCATGGTATGTGGAGAAGATGTTCACATACATCCATTGAAATCTTTTTAAAAACAATAGAGAGTTGTTTATAAAAGATTGTTTTCTAAAGGCTTAGATTGATATGCCATAGAGAAAACACTTCACATGATAAATCTATTAGAAAAAAATTCTCATTAATAAGAGGGGGTGCTCATTGAAGCTTTTAGATCCTCATTATCCTCGTGTTTTATTTCAAAAAAAAAACCCCTTGTTGGTCTTTCTGTGCTATATTGGCTGGTAGCATTGAGTTGTTTTGTCATGCCTATGACTTCAACCTTAGGAACAAAACCATTTTATTCTTGATCCATGTTGTATGACAACAAAAATCACCATGTGGAATGGCTAGTAATGGTTAGGCGCACTTGATGATGTTTTAAATAGGAGTTTTTATATATTGTAGTCGCAAATTGTCTTACAATGTTGCAATCTAAAAATCATGACTTACGATTTAAGTATACACTTAGAGGAAATTGATGTCTTATCAAAGTTTGGCTTTTCCATGCTATTAGCTGTCAAATTAGAATGTTGGCATCTAGATCTAAAGTTGTTCCTTCGTATAACTTTGGAAGGACTTTAAGTTTTCAACAATGTTTTATTATTCATTGTGAAATACAATTTACTTTACAAACATATCATAACGTCCTTTGAACCTATCTCCTTCCCTTAACATGTCTAATTGTATCTTTAAACTCCTAATGGCAAAAATAATGACTTCATTATGTTGTTCATCATCTATCCATTTAGTTAAGTACATAGTATGTATATATATAGCCTAGTAATCGTTACTTAATAGATAAGGGTTTCCATTGACAAAATGAAACATATTTACTAAACACATTAAAAGTCCTTTATGTTACCAACATTGAAAAATCATAATTGAAGGTAACTGTCCTAATTTAAACTAATTGAAGGTAACTTCTATATAGTCCATAAGAATAATTACCATGCAAGATTGCGAGCCATGTTCCACTTGTTACACGATCGTGTAAATCAATCGCAAGGAACGTGTGCACTCTCTATTTAATTTGTTAGGTTAATAGTTATCATAATTGTGACTTTTTGATTTCCAATAGTTTCACACAACCGAATCGGTCCTATAAGATAAACCACCACAATGGGCCACATATATTTGTTTATGCTAAAAACCACTATTTGTTTAATTATTTGCTTAGTTGATCTTGAACTTATGAATATCAATGATCAAAGAAAAAAAATTAAAAATACTAGAGCTCAAATATATCAATTGTTATAACATAATTAAAAATAGTGATACACAAAAAAAAATTAAACAAAATAAGTTTGAGTTTGATGATTTATAATAACCTTACAGTTATTATAGGCTTCTGGCCTGCCTTCAAACTTGCGAGATATATATATATATATATATATATATATATTTCAATGTGTTTTTTTTTCTTTCGGTCAAACATATATTTATGTTACAAAACTTTTGAGTTGATTTGATCTAATCATTTATATTTTACTTTAACCCTTTAATATAAACAAATTATGTAATTTCATAAATATCATTCTAGTTTGTCTTTAAATACACCAAAGATTTTTCGTAAAAAAAACTTGATAATTTGTTCATATCTGTTTTAAAGTTTTTCTTTCTAGCAAATGAATTCTCATTTAAACTGGACTATAAAACGAAATGCAATTATTGTGGGACATCATGCATATACAACTTTTTCAAGAACTGAAACAGAAATAATGCAATATCAAAGAGAGGATCAACCGGCAGAGATGAGATCGCAACGGTCGGTCTAAAGGCCAAATCGGTTCATTGTGTTTGATAAAAATTATGATCTTTGACATTTATATCAAATCAAACGTAATCAAAACTTTATTGTAAAGAATAGTGATCAGATTTGTACCTTTGAGAATTGTTGGAGGATGGCCATGAGAACATATATGGTAGACAAGAAGTTGAACCACATGTGCTTTAAGGAGCAATAAAATATATAACCGTGAAGAAAACCTTGAATCATTCATTCCATCATGATGGTGTTTTGACCAGAAGCAACAATAGTCTTTGAAGGAAACAATGGTGGTCGTCAAACACTATGGCGGCTGGTAGCAACAAATTGAGAGATCAAGAGAGTCGATCGTGCTGATAACGTGTTATAAAAATAGAAGAAACATGAGAGAAAACATCCACTATATTCATACAATATGATACATTATATAGTGATACAACGATAAACTGTAAAGTCACGTAACTCAAACATAATGTGTGAGAAGACGAATGGTTGGTAGTAATCATGTCTGTGATTAATAATACTTAATACATAACAGTTTCACATTGCCCACTTAAAAATATATAATTTTGAAGAACCACGTGGCCCACTTAAAACGTCCACGACAAAATAATGCTTTAACAACTTATGCATATTTTTGCTGTACACTGTGCTTTAACTCTAGTATCTCACTGTTCATAATTTCATATTGTTGTAGATAGCAATATGTTTGAAAGTAGATAAAGGTAAAAAAATAAAATAAATTGGGTAATGTTATAATCAACATTACCTCATCCTTATAGTCTAGGGGTGATAAATGGGTTGGGATGGTTTGTCGACCCAACCAGAAAAATAGATCATGCATATCAACCTTAACACGAACCTAACCCGAATATTAACGAGTTGACAAGAACACGACCCGTTTGACCTGAAATTTTGTATTTTTGTTATTTTTTGTATTTATATATTTTTCAAAATATATTTGTAAAACAAAAAATACAGATATACAAAAAAAAAAATTATGCATAATTATAAGTTTAGGTTAATTTTTTTAGTTTAAACTTATATTATTAAATACCTAGCCAAATTAATATAAAACACAATAATAAATAATCAAATACATATAAATGGGTTAAACGTGTCAGCTCGTGAACTTGCTCAGGTTGACCCTAACCTGACCTGATTAGCCAAACGGGTTCACATGTTCAACCCAAACATAACCCTAACTCATTCATACTAAATCCAAACCTAAATTTTATGTCAGGTTCGTGTCGTGTTAGAAATTTACATTCTTATAGTTATAAATGTAAAAGATATATTGATTTCTTTAGTATTTGGTTATTTGGTTTTTTTTTGTCCCCGAGATGGTGGCCTAGTGGTAAGTGGGTGGGAATCCATAATGGAGGTCTAGGGTTCAAAACCCGGCACCATCCAATTTTCCCTGGGTCACGCGATTTACCTCCCTCATGTTGGCCGTGAGACCGGTCGGTGATGGACGCCTAATGGTGGCGTTCACCATTTTTTTATGATTTTATTCGCATTATTGTTGGTTTCTAATCTTGTTACTGATTTATATCCGGATGTCATGATATAATGTTGTCGTAGAAGATGAAAAGTTTATCTGCTAATTCACGTTACATAAATATATTGTTGCAGTAAATATGACAAACATGAGTTTTAATCTAACACTTTTGTAGTTTTGTTTCAAGTGAGATTACACACTCCTAAGTTTTATATATAGCCGGAACTTGCTTTCTTGATCATTTTTCACTCATATGGCTACGTGTAACAAGGGTTGATTCGGACATAAGACCATGGGGCGCGCCCGGGCGTTGGGGGCGTGCACGGGCGTGGGAAGGAGTGGAACACCGCCCCCTAGGGCGTGGCTCCCTTGGGCGTGGCCACAGCGGCACAGCCACGCCTCTTTTTCTCGAAGTCGACCGTTGCCAGCTCCATTATCCGACCGTTGCACCCTCTTGACCGTTGCCAACCTAAAAAAACACAAAAAAACAAAAATTTTACCTATATAAACCACATTCAACACAAAAAAACTCCCACTCAAAATTTCAAATTACTTCGAAATAAATATAGAGATAATTAACTTGTTTTTTTTATTAATTTGTAATGTTTATTTATAATTTTATGTAATTTTTTAATTTATTATTAATTATATCTACTTATTTAATTTTTTTAAAAAAAGATGACGTGAAGTGATTGGACCAAGGGGCATTTCCACCACTTTTGGTGGAGTGAGTGGTTGTGGTTGGTGCCTACGTAGCGCATATGTGAAGTGGTTTGACCAATGGGCATACCCATGGTCTAATACCTCTTGGTCATGCTCTCGTCAAATCCATCCATCATTACACTCTTGACGTGAGTGAGACGTGAACGTCCTATATGACGATTACGTGGCACCGGTCAAGCCACTGTCAAACCTCGATCACTATAACCCATAGCGTAAGTTAAATAATTTTGCATTTTAATCTTAAAGGTTATTTTAGATTAATTACTAAAAAATTATAATATAATGATATTTTAACGTTAAACCAACTTACCTTGAGTTTTTTTACCAAATAGGTATAATTAAAAAAAATATTTACCAAATAGGTGTTGTTTAAAACTTATTTACCAAAATGAGTGTTTTCTTTTATTTAATTATTTTTAACTAATTAAAAAGAGAAAAACAATAATAAAAGAAAACAAATATTCTGGTAAATAAGTTTTCAATTAAATCCATTTTAGTAAATAAGTTTTCAACGTAGAGGAATATAAAACTAGGTTTTTAACTTTTTATTGTCTAAAATAATTTTGGGTCAGATGTGATTTGTTGATTAAAAACATCGTTAATCTATATATTCCAACTCCACAGACTACAATTTCATCATTATCATCTTCCCTCTTTCTGTCTGTGAATCCACCACCGGTCCACCGTCGCTGACGCCGGCGATGAAGGAGCTTTGGACATCCATGGCGTCTCTTATGGCCGTCTGGGCATTCTCCCGAACATTCCTCACCACCGTATTCCCGCCGGAGCTCCTTTTCGCTTTCACCAAACTCTTCCAACGTCTTTTCAACTGCTTCTCTTCCTACTGCTACTACGACATCACCGAGATCGAAGGCGTCAACACCAACGAGCTCTACACCGCCGTCCAGCTCTACCTCTCTGCCACCGCCGCCTCCTCGTGCTCCGCCACATCCTCCAACCGCCTCTCCCTCACCCGCGGCCTCAACTCCTCCGCAATCACCTTTGCTCTCTCCCACAGCGACCGTCTCATCGACGAGTTCAACGGCGTTTCGGTCGTGTGGGAGCACATCGTCATTCCCCGGCAATCACAAACGTTCTCATGGCGCCCTTTGCCGGAGGAGAAGCGTGGGTTCACGCTCCGGATCAATAAACGAGATAAACCCTACATCCTCGAACCGTACCTCGAATTCATTAACATAAAAGCGAACGAAATTCGAAGAAAAAATGAAGATCGGTTGTTGCACACAAATTCACGTAAGAATGAATTGAAGATCGATTGTGCCTGTATAAACAGTTGATTATCATTCTAATTTTTCATAGTTTTTACAGGTGGATCGCTCGATTCACGGGGACATCCATGGGAATCGGTGCCGTTCAAGCACCCTAGCACGTTTGATACACTAGCAATGGATCCGGTGAAGAAAGCGGAGATCATGTCGGATCTCCGGGACTTCGCCGACGGTCAGGCGTTTTACACACGTACCGGACGCGCGTGGAAACGTGGGTATCTATTGTACGGTCCTCCGGGCACCGGAAAATCGAGCATGATCGCTGCAATGGCGAACTTCTTAAAGTACGATATTTACGATCTTGAATTAACTGAGGTGCAGACGAATTTGGAGCTCCGAAAGTTACTCATGAAAACGAGTTCCAAATCAATCATTGTAATTGAAGATATTGACTGTTCGTTAAATCTAACAAACCGGAAAGAAAACGCCGGTGCCGGCGATCGGGGCAGTTTCGGTTTATTTGATGGGGCTCCGGATGTTGAAACCGGAGGCAACAACAATTCCGTTACATTGTCCGGGTTATTGAATTTTACAGACGGGTTATGGTCGTGTTGCGGGTCGGAGCGGATATTCGTTTTCACGACGAACCACATTGAGAAACTTGACCCGGCATTGTTACGGAGCGGGCGAATGGACATGCATGTGTTCATGAGTTACTGTAATTTCCCGTCGTTGAAGATTTTGCTTAAAAATTACCTTGGGTGTACGCCGGAGGATGTGGGGACGGAGATGTTACGGCGGCTGGAGGAGGTTACCTGCGCGGCGGAGATGACTCCGGCGGATGTCAGTGAGGTGTTGATAAAAAACCGGCGAGATAAAGATAAGGCGTTGAGGGAATTGGTGGAGGTGTTGAGTATCCGGGCAGAGAAAAATAGAAATGGGTTGCGGCGGATTGAGGCGGAGGAGGTGGCGGAGGAGGAGGAGAAGAGGGAAGTGGAGAGTCTGAAAGAGGGTGGTGCGGCGGCCGGCGGTGGGCATTTGGCGGAGGAGACGTGGAAGACGACGAGAGGTTGACGGAGATAATTAATGTTTTATTTTTTAGATGAATTTTGTAACGTGGGATTGGTGGGGATAGACATTGAGAAGTGGAAAACTGTAACGCAAGTATCATAATCATCATCGTCCTTGTTTCTTATGCTTTCTAGAGTTTTTATTTTAGCTTTTATTTTTTTTTTTAGATTTTATAAACTACGGAATCTGATGCCCAAAAAGATAAAAATAAAGAAAATAAATAAAATGTTATAGAATATTTTAGTGTTAATAACTACATCTCCTATAAGTCTCCTATAAAACAAATACGTTTGAATGCCGATTATGTAATGGTGTAACTTAGAGAAAAATAATAATTACGGTAGTGTTACCTAATTAATACATGTTGTAACTTAAGTGCACCAAATAAAGTGTGAAAGTGATCTTAAAAAGCAAGATGATGCTGTAATAATAAAGGGAAACAAAATGTAAGTTGTTTGTCACAATTCCTTAAGTTACTTTTTAATTTACTATGTGGATCATAAGGTGGTGATATGAAGGCTTATAGATGCTAACCTAGACAAGGTGTGTATGTGTAACATATGAAATGGATCAAAATAGATGGGTGGTTTTGAACCAACATGGGTTTACCTATTTCACAGGGTTCCCGGCTCCCGCGCATCAGGGGTATAGTCTCACGGTCGACGATCAAAGAATCGATCTTAGTTACCAACTGTCAGGATAATTGAAGGTAACACGACGGGACCATCTGCCGTTAAAAAAAAAGATGGATGGTTTTGACTTTTGATTGACTTGTCCAAATTTTTTGACCGTTACATTACTAAATAAACGTTTATAATTGGCTTAAAGTTATAATAGCATTAAACAATTGTGCTTTTTTATTGGAAAATGGAAGTTTTGTAGTTGTAGTTTAGGTAATAGTTAACACCCACAAATTGGTTGCTTTACTATGGTAACTATCCATTAGCAGGTAACCATATCCCATCAGTGTAGTATTTTAATAATTTTATTTTAGCTAAACTATAACTATATTTTATAAAAACTAGTATCAAAGCAATACTCCATTTTATCAAGATAAACACGATTTTATGTGATAAATATTTATGTATACTTTACAAGGGTTCTAAGCTCTATATATGTCTTTTATGTTAAATTGTTTGAGTTTAATTTTTAGCTGCATAAAATATAACACAACATAAATCAAATCGACCGATAATAGAAATAAAACATTATGATGGTTTCGTTGAAAAAACTCAATATGAAATTTTTTAAAAAATAAAAGAGTATGTACATGATGTTTGATTTAGGTACTTTTTAGTTTTTACACAAGATTCGAAGGGGGGCGTGATCACTTTATAATATGATATATTGCAACCTTATCCTACATTTTATGCAAGATAATGCTAATTTCTTCGACTTTAGCATATAAGTGTATAACAACAAGATCCTAATATTCACATGTATAGAAAATAGTCTATAGCCTAATACTTAGGGAGTTTGTAATTCCTCTATAGTACATACCTAACAACACTCAAATTACAATTATTAACACACATAGGTTTGGTTTCAAAAAAAAATTATAATTCAAATAAATGAAGTATTTAACAAATAATAATAAAACAATATTAATAACAATTTAAATGAAGTATTATAATCTGGACAACAAAAACTAGGTTACCTAAAAGATAGGAGTTGAAATTTTTAAATTTTAATTGCATATATGATAGAAATAGGTTGGAAACATGCATATTACATATGTTAAATAAATATTTTTAAAACTAATTTATTTTATATAAAATCTTGTATATTTCTTAAAAATGTTTTGTAAAAAACTAAAAAATATGAGAGAGAAAAAAATCAAAAAACGTATTTAAACATAATATAACATATATCATTCTCTATTTAATAAACAAAGAGATGAGAAACTAATTTTTAAGTGACCAGAAATTAAAAGCTTACATGTGTCTCATATTATTTTTGTTTGTTAGATATAGATATTTGTATAAAAGTAATAAAATGACAAGTAAACTCATAAAGTTTAGAATAGTGCATCTAATTAATACATTTGCTTTTTAATATGATATGATATTTCTGTTTGGAGAAAGATATAAATATATGATATTCCAACTCCTTGTACGTCAAAATTTAAATTTTGTGAATCATATTAAAAATATAAAATCATTATATATGCAATTAGGGGCGGTTAATGACATGGAAAAGAAGGCAGCCAACTAGATCTTCGTACTCAAGTGCCCTTAATAACTTTTTTAGAGTTTTTTTAAAACAGTTAAAATCACATATCATTAATAATCATTAAAGAGTAAAGCATAAAAGAACTACTGTTTATTTGTCATTTAAATGTGTGAATAGATCTTAATTTATGCAACCAATTTCAGGTTATCCAACATGCATACATGCAAGAACTAGTAGCAATTTAATTTCTTGTTATAATATTAGTTGATATTTATAGGTTTGACTGGAAATTGTTATCATTTAGTGGTTTAAATTAGTACGTTGTGTTTCATACAATTTTGGTGTTTTTTCTTAAGAAAATTTGGAAAAAGACGTGGATTATAATTTATAAGACTTAAAAACATTCATTTCACATACATTGTTGTATTTTGCTTATGTGATTTACTTATAAGAAATTAGTTCATTTCTAATAATATGTACTATTATATAAGTCTTTCTTTTTATTACTAAATTGCTTCAGACTTTTTGATTATACACAAATTAAATTGTAATCGTCATAAATAAATGTTAATGTCTCGATCTTTAATAATAAGTAATGTTATGTCATTTTACTACAAGTATTGTTATCAATATTAAAAGAATTTTTTTTTATGAATATTTTTATTGATAGAGAGTATAAAGTTAAGAAGTAAATTTCATAAATGATCTACGTGAATTATTTAAAATTATAATTTTAGTCTTTTAACAATGAACAATTGTAAAGATCGGAGCTACATGTTATGCTCATAGGTACTACGTGCGAGCTACACATATAAATACTAAATATCGTTCATAAAAGAAATACATGTTAAGCTCATGATACAAGTATCATGTTTTGTAGATTTTTAATTTTTTTTAGAAAATAAATTAATATTTTCTCAAATGAAAGGAAGCTTTGCTCTCCCCTTTCATTTCGACTTTACAAATCAAACATTGGGATTGACATTGTTTGTTTTTTTCAATTCGTAGTATTCATATTCATATAAAAAATAGCGATCATATTTCAATGGAAACTTGATGAGTCGAACATGAATGCATTAAGCTCGGTGGTCATGTACATTATACAAAAACAAAATGCCACATCACATGTTCGAACTCTTTTTTTTAGCGTTTTTTGTTTGTTTGTGTTTTAATTTTGTAGTTTCCTTTTTATGTTTTATGTTTTATATTTTAATTTTTTAAATTTTACCTTAAAACTACAAAAATACCATTACAACTTTTATCTATGTATATATAAGAAATGTTATATTTTTTTTAGTTTTTACATTCACTTTCGTATGCCTGTTTATTATGTTTTTATTTTACTCGATACTCACAGATATGCCTATAAACTTGGCCATTAATTAGTAACGAATATAAGACAAGATAAACACATTTATGTCCTTTTTTTTTCTTTTCTAGAATGATTAGTTCACATACATGGTAATAGTGGTGATTTTTAAATGTTCATTTTTTTTATTTCTTTTTAAGACTTTCAAATAACATACATTCATAGTGCTAGACTACTAGACTACATATATGCTCCCATTTGGCCCTTTTGAATATCATCTCACATATATATGATATTATCGACCCTATCAATTTCTGATAAGAGTGAGAGGTGAAGCCCACTTTGAAAAAGAGAAAACGTGACTAGGTTAATGGATAAGATTTGAAGGGTAATTTAGTAAATTCACAAGATGTGAAGCCATTAGGGGTCCTGGAAAGTGCACATTGAAATTCTAGGAGTGGAAAAGCATAAAAATTGCACATCATTTGTTTGTTTGATTTTAATGTCCTTAGTTGTAAAGCTTGACCACTCTAGATTTGTTTTTCTTTTAAAAGTTGCCATTGTAACTCACTTTTGTTAAAATAAGAGTTGAAACTTCATATATACATACATATATATACACACACATATATCTTGCATTATTTGAAACTTTATTTTATAGTGATATAAGCACCGCAAAAACATTTCAAGATTATTTAAAATCTTTATTTTTTTCGAATATTGTTAGTAAAATACTTTCGTTTTATAAGTTTATGTGTAAATTTAAATACCTTAAAAAATACATGTTTGACTGATTTTTTTTTGTAATTACAAATCGCATGCTAGTTAAACAAAAATAATTTATACGTACGCACAAAATTGAAAGTGCTCTATATTATTATAATGTTGTGTAAAAAAATAAATATTTGAATGATTTTGATTGGTTTGCATTCTAAGAAAGAGTTTAAAATATATACAAACCATACATGTATATAGAGAGGGAGATGAGAGTTCAAAAGAAAATTTCTTATTTTTTAGAAAATTAAGAAAACTCCTTCTAACAATCAATTTTTAAAAAAAAAATTATTATTTTCTATTTTATGGTTAGAAATGTTATAAATGAACAAAATTAACAAAGATAGATAGTTCACGAAGTTACGTATATGTACCATGGTTGGAGAAATCGCTAGGCGCTGCCAGGTCGGCGGACTGGGGAGTTGCGAGTACTCGGCCTAGGCGGGGAGTACTCGGGGAGTACTCGGATATGATAATTTATAAAGAAAATAATTTTTATAAAATTATATATATGTTAAATATCATTAGTTTACTAGTATTTATAACAAATAAAGTAAATATCAATAAAAATAAAAAAGATACATGTTAAAATCGGTAAAAAAACAAGTGAAAATACCGTCTTGCAAGGCATATTTATGTAAAAAAGTGAAAATCAAACAATAATTAGTAAAAAACAATGAAAATCAGTGAAAAACAGTAAAATTTGGTCAAAAATAGTGAAAATCGGTCAAAAACAGTTAAAATCCGAGTTACCCGAGTTGGACCGAGTTGCCCCGAGTTGGACCCGAGTTGGTCCGAGTAGACCGAGTACACCCGAGTAAATCCGAGTTGAACCATTTCCGAGTACAGTGGGCCGAGTTGCAAGAAATCGCCTCGGAAGGTGGCCGAGTCCCGAGTACTCGCCGAGTACTCGGCCGAGTCGGCCGAGTTTTACAACACTGATATGTACCTCACGAATTTTTGTATGTAACTTGTAAATTTATATAAATGTAATAACATGAACCACATATATTTTTTATTTTTTATTTATATTAACATTTTTAACCTTATAATAAAAAAACAAAAATTGATTAGTAATAATTATGATTAGTATTACAACTTTCTCTCCAAAATGAATGTTTTCTATGGAACACTCTTCTATATATATAACTCGATCACTACTATTTGTTTAAGTCGTATAACTTCTTCCAGATCAATCTAAATATTTGATTTTTTTCAAAACCATTGTAACAATTGTTGAACACTTTCTTATTTTAAGTTTTTGTGGACTGATAAACAATTATATTTTGAACTAAATAATAGATCAACTTCTTTAGTTTTGATTCGATTTGTAATTTTAAACAATTAAATATTATATTAAAGTTAATTGCGTAAATGGTACTTATAGTTTGATCATATTGTAAATTTGGTCTCCAATCTTAAATGTAGCCTAGTTATTTTTGCTCGATTAATTTAAATAATCCACGCATCCAAACTAATTATTTAAACAATGTTTGGGCTAAATTTGCAATTTTAATACATGAGGACCAAATTTGTAATCTAATCAAATCATATGAACCATTTATGCAATTAGCTCTAAAAAAATTACTTTCGACATTGTGTAAGAAGTAAATTATTTTCTAATAATGGGTGGAAAAAAAGGTTGTGTAAATCACCTCTAATTAATCAACACTTTCGTTTAATCAAATGTATCTTTATGATAATTCTTATAAAAAAATTGGCCAATATAGTTATTTTAGCTATCAACTTTTAGTGACATGCACATGGTGGTTCCCATTTTCTAAGAAACAATTAGAGTAACAAAATTTTAAAAAGATATACGTCTTTTAACTATGCCTTAACCGGTTCCTGATCAAATCCAAGTTAGTTCTAGACTTGTCTTTTTGTCTATCGTTGTTTTTATAATCACATGGTTGACATGTTTGTGTTTTCGATAACCGGTGGTCAACATCGTGGGTTGAACTTCATATCTCATTGGCATCGCTCCATTATTTCCTCCCGATGTATAACTATAATGATTTGATTCTTTTGTAAATCTTTATATGGGCTTCTTAAGTTTCTTGTGAAAAGTTGGACGAATGGCCCATCTACTGTGGGCCCAGCTTACTACATTAGGATTTAAGAGAATAAAATAATATAAATTTTAGAGGATATAAGTTGAAGTTGTTTTGTAAATCAAAAGGTACCCTTTGAACCATTAAATGCTAAATTAGTAAGATTTTCGAATGGTTATGAGGCTCTGAACCAATGAGAGAAGAGATGTCATCGGAGAGGAGAGGCATTCGATGGAGATGAGAGGAGGTCGTCGGAGAGGATTGGGAGAGGAGGCAGTCCCTTTCATTCAGGCCCAATCAGACATAAACTCAAAATTGAATCATTTATAAAGCTATACTTTCTTACTCTATACAACTTTAACTTTAGATTTATATTATCCCATTACATTTAAAGTCATAGATAAAATAAATGAAAATGTTAACATATTTTACGCTTTTCAAATAATTGTATAATTTAATTATATGTTTATCATATTTATAGGTTGGAATTGTTATCGTAATAGTATATGGTGTCTTGTTTTGGAGTGGTGTGCCAATCCAAATAGTGACTATGTGACCAAAAAGTCAATGTTGACTTCGGCCAATAAACCGTCGCCAACCAGAATGATGATATTGTGACGTTTATGAAGATTCAAGATGACTTTTTTTTTTGAGCATTGAGCTATCATATTTTTTATTTGTCAATTTGTTTAGTAGATATATTATGGATTGTAAATTTAGAGGTGCACAAATAAAGTTTTTTTTTTTTTAAACAGGTTTCAGTTCAAGTCATTGAAAATTAAATCAGTTTCAACTCCAAATTAGTTTCAGTTTCATGTCACTTTTTTAAGTGTAAAAGCACTGGTTCAGTTCAAAACGTTTTTATCTCTTTGTTCTGGTTCCAAACCGACCTCAACGTGGGGTTCTCAAACCAATTTGAAACATGCGGGTTTTCGGGTAGGAACCAATTTGTACTTTTAGTCAGATAGAAACCGAACTAGTTCTAGTTCAGATAAGTGGAATTGGTTCTAGAACCGATTTTTTATGCACTTCTAATTTCTAAATGTGTAATGACCGTAATCTGCACTGAAATTGGGCCCATTTTATGAGTTTGCATGATTGGGCAATTTGTGTAGAACCAATTTGTAAAACTTTGTCCAGCTTTCCAATCCAATTTGTTTAAGTCTCACGCTTGACATCACTACGATTTTGTGGTATTTCATCAGCATGCCTTATAGAGTCCACATTTTAGCCTAGTGTTTTAGGTTTCAATTCTGGGCCTTGCATATCCGGAGAAGCATTGATGGAGTTTAAACGGAAAAACGGAGGGGGCCAAAGGATTTTTAGAAAGAAGAGGAAGGGATCGAAGGATTTTTAGGGAAAAAACGAAGGGGCAGAAGAATTTTTAGAAATAAAACGGAGAGGGCCGAAGGATTTTCCAATGAAATACTACAAAATCGAGTTTTTTGACCGGAAAAACAGAGAGGCCGAGGCACCCCCAGGCCATTCTTAAGCTTCGTCCTTGTGTAGAAGGTTAACATGAAACTAGCCATTTGATAACTAGTTTAAAACTTATGATAGATTTACCTGCAATATATATTTATGCATGTGTATATATATTGATTAAAAGTTATGCTCATTTAAAACAAAACGCAAGGAGACAATATAAAAAGTTTACAAAATGGTCATGAATAAATTACTCTTCTAACATTTTTTTTTCTCTACAAGTTATTCTCAATTTTTAACTATGGACCTTTAATTCTTCCTATATTTTTACAATAAATATATATTTTTTATTTTAATCTAACCTTATACATACATACAATAGATGATCAACTAAAAATAAGTTTTTGGTTAAAAACATAAAAACATTTATCTTTGTATTGGGTTTATATATATTTTTTGTATTGTATTTTTAAATAACAAATAAACATACCCAGTTTAATATCACTTTTAAGTAGGGTCTGAAGGGGAAGAAAGATGGAAACAAACCTTACCCCTACCTCATAAAGGGCAGAGAGGCTGCTCCAGAAGAGACCACTAGCTCAAGAGATTGTCCTTTTTAATTTATTTATTTACTGTTATTTATGCATTTATTATTACTATTATTCATTTATTTATTTATTTATTTATTTTATGACCTAAACATGTAGGTATAAATTACAATCACATACGCAAATATACAAGCATTAGCAATACAACAAGTACCCAGTCATGGAGCACAAAGAAAGCTTATAAAACATACAATCAATCACATATAACATGTAACATGTATCCCTAAAAGCAGCATATAACATGCAAAACAAACAAAACCAACGTTACAATCAATCCTTTTGTAACTATAGTTTTGGTACCCTATCTTATAACTAACTAATAGTTTATAGCCTTTATTCTACGTCTTTACGATAATTTATCACTGATCATGTCCTCATAGAGGTGCAAAGCTATCAAATCCTGGTGAACCTGCTCATCCCATTTCAACATTGGTCTTCCCATGCCCCTCTTCCCGTCCACTATTAGGTGCTCTACTCGTCGAACAGGCACCAACAGGTGTTGTCTCCTCATGTGGTCGAACCATATCAATCTTCCATCCCTTATTTTGTCTGAGATGCATGCTACCCATAGTATTCCCCTAATGGTTTCGCTCCTTATTATGTCATGTCTTGTGTGCCCACACATCCATCTTAGCATCCTCATCTTCGTCGTTTCCATCTTCCTCTCCCGAATATTTTTGATCGACCAACAATCGCTTTCATACAACATGACTTGTCACATAGGATGCTCGCAGCTGATCTCCACTTGTTCCAGGCTGCCTGAACTCGGTGAGTTACGTCGCAATCAATGTCTCCATCGCCCTGGACTGAAGATCCTAGGTATTTAAACTTTGTTGTTTGTGTCACCTCTTGACTTCCAATAGTCAGCCGGTTCTCTTCGTATTCCTCCTCGTTGGTCCAACTAAAGTTACAGCAGAGGTACTGTAAGGCCCAAAATCCCCACACGTATGACACGTGTTTAAAACACCCTCAGAGTTAGGTCCCAGATTTTTCAAAATAAACAATCTATTTAATCTCCCAAAATAACCCAACATTTCACCAAAACATATATAGTTAAGTCAATTCTACATTTAAAAACCCCATTACAACATTAACAACAATTTACAAAATTCGTTGGGTTTCAACCAAAACACATTCGATCCGATACTTCATACAATTATGATCACGTGCGCCATCACCCCTTACGTTCACCTACAAAACACCACATTTAAATCACCATTAGTTCGTTAGAACTAAGTATGAACACCTATATATACTTTTTGGTTCATAACGGAAGGTTATTAGATCCTAAAACGTGATTAAACGATCAAAACGACTGATTTTGGACACCCCCAGCCGTAGCTTATGGGCTGACCGTAGGCTATGGTCATTCTAAACAGAACCTTCCAACCATAGCTTATGGTCTGACCGTAGGCTATGGTCATTCTAAACAGAACCCTCCAACCGTAGCTTATGGTCTGACCGTAGGCTACTGCCACCTTAACAGAAGCACTCAGCCGTAGGCTATGCCCAGGGCATAGCTTATGCTCCCTGCACATACCAAATATCACTTTTTTCGCGTTTTACACCTCCGTAACCACCCCGGATCGTATCAACCCTTCCGTTTCTCCCAAATACATCCCATAACACCTTTGAAACATAACTACCAAGTTTCAAAACATAATTTAGTGTTATAATTAAGTTAATCATCAAACGATTTGTTAAACGGGTTATTTACACCTAAACCCATTAACGACACAAATTTTCACCCAAAACTAATAGAACTTCTTTTCCGCCAAGGATTTCCATTTGTTACATTAATTCAAAATATTCAACACATGAAAACCATATTCATAGCACTTTAAAACACCTATAAAGTGTTAGAATATATAATTCACCAAGTAAAAGTCAAATCATTTACCATTCCCTTGAGACTTCCTTTTTCACCAAGGATTCTCAAGATAGGTAATCACACCACTTGTGATTTACTTAAGCTCCATAAATTCACCAAGGGAAGATCACACCACTTGTGATTCAACCCATTTCACATTTACACCTCATGCGAATTGTTTGACTACTTTTTAGTCAAACTTCAAATAAGAGTTCACACACCTTGTGAATCATTCTTATTTCACCACACCCTTTATAAACATATGAAAATCACAATAACTAAGCAATTTAAACACATATTGCATGTTATTGTCAACACCAAGCACCTATCACCAATTAATTTCACCTTCACACCTCTTATGTATCATTTGACCAATTTCAGTCAAATTTCAAATATGAAGTTCACACCTCTTGTGAATCATTCATACTTCTACACACCACTTGTAAACATACAATTTTTACAATAACTAAGCAAATGTAGCACATATTGCATATTATTGTCAAACACTAATCATACAAACATCAATTCACCCAAATTACATATTCACACATCTTGTGAATTGTTTGACCAATTTCGGTCAAACTTCAATAAGAAGTTCTGAAATAACCGAAGTTATATAATAATAATAATAATAATAATAATAATAATAATAATAATAAAATCAATAATTGAAACAAGAAGTTGAGATCTTGACTCACGTGACTTCTGGCCCAAAGATTTAACCCTCAAATTGTGACCTAATCACGTCTCCTCCTTGATTGGCAACTCATCCCTCATTATCAACAACTCACCGAACAAACAGGGATGAAAACTCTTTCCAGATCGCGATGCCGTCCACCAGTTTATTCACGACACATATCGGTTTCACCTAAATCGCAGCCACACAAGTTTTGGATCGCGATGAAAACTCTTATTTGGACCATTAATTATAGGTTTAGGTGTAAATAAGACGTGATTTGGTTGCTTTTGCTTAACCGACTAAGGTACGGATTTTCTGGTCCTTTGATCGTAGCTTTAAATTTTCATATTTCGTTTAGAGTACGTATTTCGACCCTTTCTCCTATTGATGCACTTTCTCTCTTGTGTCTGAATCGAATTGTCATTGTTACTTGACTCACTTTTATTATTGTTATAAGACTCGTATGATAATATTTTTTTTGATATGATATACATGCGATAGATTTAGATACTTGAACTCATTATCGCATGTTCCCGATCATTGATTAGTTGCTTAACGTGACTTAGCATATTTATAGTGAAATATTTTGGCTTGACTTATCTTTCGTTTGACCTCAATACCCGAGCACATCCACCTATGGGTTCATAGGGCGTCAATTGTGGCACCCTTGACGTGCTCTATTTGTGACGGAGCGATTAGTCCACGGCGTCTCTCACTGTTTATTGATGTGCTAAGTTGTTGCACTTATTGTTTATTTAAAGGTGTATGGATCGATCCTAGGATAATCTGTGGCGGAGCGATTAGTCCATGCTTCCATTGCACATTACTGGTACATTAGGGCTGCAACCAATGTACATACTGATCATTGAGTTACCGAGACTGGCTCATATGGGTATTTCTGTTGATATGACTTGATTATTTTTTTCTAAAGTCATACTTTCATTGTATCGTTTATATAAGTATTGTTGCTATTGTTCTATCCGTTACTGAGCAATTTTGGCTCAGCCGTGTTCTAATCTATGGTTTTCTTTTTATGCACGACAGGTACTCAAGGGGCTAATGGGAATGTGTGAAGAGAGTGAATCAAATAAGTTAGGCTATGAAGTGAAGAATTATGAGAATTATTAGTATTTGACTTAAGACTTTTTATTATTTTCTAGTTTGAACTAATTTAAGGATTTTGTTTATTCAAGGATTTCAATTAGATTTAGTACTTAAATATTATGTTAATTGTTCTGATTACTGTATCGAGTGACACGTCAGCTCTAAACAGGGTTGGGGTGTTACAGGTTCACACCTCTTGTGAATCATTCTTATAACGTCCATCAAACGTAAAACATTCTACATTACAATAACTAAGCAAATATAACACCGACTACATGTTATTGTCAAACAATAATTGTACAAACACCAATTCACCCAATTCAACATTCCATGTGTATTCCACATACATCTACATACATATATACTTGTATGTGCATAACACCATTTAACAACATCAAGTATAATAGGTGGGTGACTTACCTTGCCCTGACAAGCTATCCACCACCACAATCTCCTTTTCCGGGTCGTTTGCTTACACTAACACCTCCTTTAACGCTTCATATTATCACAACTAATAGGTTTAACACAAAGGTTGACTATAAGTAGTCAAATTACATCCAGTTGACCCATTATCACCAATTACACCTATATCATAGTCAAATGACATTATAATCACAAAATTTTCATCTTTTATCATCATAGAAACCAATTGACATCACCCATCCATTTAAACCCATTCTTAGGTGAAAATTCAAATTGTTGACATTTCATCAAACAACTTGTGTGCAGGAATTTCACCTACACATTTCAATTGCTTCTAAACTCCAACCATCTCCCATTTTTGTTTATAATCAACCAAGTTCAATAATCACACAATTTACCAATGTTATACAACTTCAAATGTTAGAAATCATCATGTTTTTAAACCTCCTAGTGCATCTTCTTCATGAACCATAAAAACACAAATTTCATCCAACTTTGCCAAACTCCATAAAATGACCAAAAGGTTGTTCTTAGATGATCTACATGATGATTTGCAACATATAACACAATCTGAACCTCCAATTTCAGATTTGACCCATCAAACCCACACCCCATGGAAGACCCACGTAAATCTCAACAAAAACCCAAAAATCACATACCTAGATGTAGTTTGAAACAAGGAGAACTCATGTTTATACTTGCATTCAAGATCAAGGCACAAATCAAGCATCAATTTCTGAAATTTTGAGCCTTCTCCTTTGCTCCTTTCTCCCTGCTCGTCGACACCCACAAGGAAAGTGTCTTATGACCAATTTTGACCACCCTTTTCTTATAAAACCCCCTTTTAATTAAACTTTTAGCTAATTACAATTTTAGCCCTCCAACTACTAGTTAAATCTAACTAGTTATTACTAAGTTAAGTTAGTTAGCACCCACCATAATTTCAAAAGGATGAAATATAATTAAAACACCCATCAAATAATATTTAAAATAATTAAATCTTATAAAACACCCAATAATTAAATTAAACATAATTATATACCAATTATGTTCGTTTTATAATATTTCCCAAAAATGGGTCCTTACAGGTACTCTGTTTTTTACCTACTCATGCGAAGTTCTTTACTCTCTAAGGCCAATTGTCATTCTTCTAACCTTGCATTTAGGTCCTCTTTTCTTTCTTCCACCAGCACAGTATCATCCGCAAAAAGTATGCACCATGGAATGTCCTCCTGAATCGACTTTGATAGTTCATCTAAAATAACTGCAAAAAGGAACGGGCTCAATGCTAAACCTTGGTGTAGTCCCACCTTTACAGGAAAAGAGTTTGTATTTCCCATTGGGGCTCTAACGCTTGTTTCAGCGTTTGCATACGTATCCCTTATCATCTCTATATATCTTCAAGGGATACCTCTTCTCTCAATGCTATCCCATATTAGCTGTTGTGGTACACTATCGTATGCCTTCTCCAGGTCGATAAACACCATATGTAGATCCCTTTTTCTCTCTATATTTCTCCATGAGCTCCTCAAAATATGTATCGCTTATGTTGTTGAACGTCCAGGCATAAATCCAAACTGGTTTGCAGTTACTTGGGTTTCTCTCCTCAATCTTGAGTCGATCACTCTTTCCCATAGTTTTATGGTATGGCTCAAAAGCTTAATTCCTCTATAGTTTTCGCAACACTGTGCATCTCCCTTCTTCTTATACAGGATTACAGGGTAACTGAGACGCTATTCCTCCACTAACTGGGCATCTTACGGGTTTTGAGTATACTGTTGAACAACTATGTCAACCATGTAACCCTTTTTTCTTCTAGTCCCACTGCTTTCGCTCTTCCCATCCTTAGAAGAGCTCTCTACACCTCCTCTTTAGTAATACGCCTGCAGTAGCAGTTGTTTCTTGTTTCTTGATGTTCCGCTGCTAGTGTCCCTCTCCATTTCTTCTGTGTCATTACTATTCTTGAATAAATCACTAAAGTAGGTTTGCCACCTTTTTTTGATGCCATTCTCCTTCATTAGGACCCGACGACCCGTCCGTCCTCACTATTTATGAATTTCAATACTCCTATGTCTTGACTCTTCGCTCCCTTGCTTTGGCTATCTTAAACATGGCATACTCTTCTTCTTTTGTTTATAGTCGTTTATACACCTCCCTGTACGCTTTGTTTGTAGCTTCAGCCATTGTCCTCTTTGCCTCTCGTTTCCCATCCTTGTATCTTGTCTTCAAGATTTCCCTTTGTGCTTTGCCCGTGCATGTGATAAACTCTCTAAATCTCTGTTGCTTTACTCGTACCTTGAGTTGCGCTTCATCATTCCACCACTACGACTCTCTCTGCCGGCTAAGTTTCTGGTTGTCATCTCCCTGTACATACAAAAACTACAAGATAGTACAAAAAAACATACAGTACAAAAAACATCATTTATGTACAGTACAAAAAATGTGGTTTATATTTTTAGAGAAAAACCACGATTTTATTTGATAAGGGAACAAAATTTTGAACTTCCATTCTTTTTATTAATGAAGACTTAGATTTTCAACGTGTTTTCTCATAAAAGAAAAAGGAAATGGTCGAGTAAATTTGTTGATGTGGTTTATTGTAACGAATTTTTAATTTGTTACGTAAGTGCTATGATAGATCATATAAGAGTTAGTTATTCAAAAGAAGTAATATATTGCCATTTTAGGAATCAAAACCATGATTTGAATATTGGTTTAAAAGCTCTTGGTCTATAAAAAAAATATAATAATTGATGCAATGATGTAAGTGGTGTTAAAGTTGCTAAAAACCTTTATAAATTTTTCAGCCAAATATACTTTTGCTTGATCCTTCATCTATCTAAATAAGACCTATGATATCGTGTCGTAATATAAAAAAATAGAATTTTAATATGTTAATAAAAATTAGGATTAAAATACAATAAAATCTAATAATTAAAAAAAATATTTTTTAAATACAACACTTACATTCTTTAAAGATAAAATTGTCATTGCAACAAATCTAATTCAAATCTACACTCACTTCAGTGAAAGTACACCACATTAATATTGATAAAGACAAATTTGTATAACAATAAATTTGAACAGAAAAATAAATAGTTTAAAACCCGTATGTTACATTTTAAGTCATGAAAAAAATGCATAATTCTAAAATTTCACAATAAATTATTATCCGAAAGGAAATTACATATTACATGAATTACAAGTTTGTTTGATCAATGTTTCATGAAGCATTCGTTTTGACTTTAACTCTATAAGCACAACACCAATGCGTTCGCCTATCTTAGCTACACCAACATTTTTAGTATATTTGGTTTTGTGCATTTATCAATATATAAAACAAGATACATGTGCTATCACATTTAATGTACATGTTATTGGTTAAGCCAGTTTTTAGGCCACTACCAATAAAAATAAAATAAAAGTATGATGATGGTAGAAGATATCACTTTTGGGCTAAATTTCAATTTTATAATTGTTTATAAGATTAAATTTTAAAACTAAAAGCAATTTTTAAAATATGAAACAATTATGCACAAGATGAGTATGATGATGATAGTTGGGATGGTTCTGGCGATCTATTTTATAACTATACATTTATACATATATGTATACTATATTATAATATATATTTACACGAAAAGGATGTCATCTTGGTCAAAGTGAATTGAACTGCTAGTAAACTAAACTGTCAGTGAACACTTTAAAAATCATTAATTCAAGTGTTGTAACAATATTGGAGACATTTTTAATCAAAAAAGCGCCGACCAGGACACCAGGTATCTTTATAAAGAAATTTATTTATAAAACCATTTAAAACATACGTAACAAAACGTAAAAAAATTTCGTCAGATCTGACGTAGTGTTATGTATGTTTTACAACGTACTTTTTTTTTATAAAATGTGCCCAACAATGTTACAAACCTGTAAAATTTTTTTTAAAAAAATACATTTGTTTACATGATTTTTATCTAGTTTTCAAGGTTTTCACATTAAAATAGGGTTTTCATTTTATTAATTCCCAAATATACCAATCCATTTATATAAATATAAATATATATGTGTATGTATATGTAATGTAATGTAATGCAAAGCAAACAATTCATTTAAATATATATTTTATAAGTTACCCAAAAAATTATTTCAGACGCATAATACAATAAAAGAACGTGTAATCATTAGTCAAATAAATTGTATTTAAGGTCCTTCTAGAATAAATTCACATAAATGAATAAATTTTGATTAACACTAATAAATTAAAATAATTAGTTACATATATTACCATTCTAGACCATTAACTTTTAGTTTCATTAGTTTCTTTTCTGTTTAATTGTTGATACTTATTATTTACTTATATATTATAAATTACATATTATGAATAAAAATAATAAATTAATATATTATAAAGTTTCAAAATAAACTTATTTTCAATTTGAATGTTTATATCTAATTCTTTAAATATCATCAAAATCAAATTATATTGATTAAAGTATTAAAAAAGTAATAATAATATTTTTTTTTGGTGAGTGGTTTATAAATTTTTTAAATAGTAAAGTTAAAAAACAAAAAATAAAAATAAAAACCCTGAATTGTAATCGTCTTAGGAAGATATGCAATCGAGGAAAAATCGGAGAAGATTTTAACATAATTATTATTACGAAAATTTACTTCGAACTAATTTCTTTTGTGCCCACATGTTTAAAGAGAGCCTGATAACGTGGGAGATAAAGAAACGCCTGACACCAGCAATGCCACCATCTTCGACGGTTCTGACCGTTGCCTCCCGTCATCGTGAGGTCCTCACTGTGAGATCCTCGGCGATGTGGTGGGTGTTCGTTCTTCTTCTGCCTCCAGTCCGACGGGGTTTTCTTCTTCGCTTACATAAAGGCCTAGGTTAGGGTTTTCAAATCCTTTTGCTCCGATTTTGTGTAGGGTAACCTTGATTCTTGGCTAGGAAACTCAAAACGAGTTGCAGCCATGGTCGATTAGGGCATGCTTTGGCCGATTCGATGGTTTATCGCTTATCTCTGTTACTTTTCTTTCTTCATATTGTCGCCTTTTGATTGCAGACGTTCGCTGGTGATGCTGGGCGCGACTGCAGGTAATATTCTTCTATTAGGGTTTTTTTAGTCTTTCGTAGAAGATCAAAAATTGAAGCGGTTAATTTACATTATTTCAACCTTCTGTGATGGTGATTATAGGCAGCGTTACAATTTGAAAAAGCTTTCAGATAAGTTTCTTGATCATAAATGCTTAACTGTATAGGAGATGAAATCAAACTTGAAGAACGAGTTTACTCTTGATGAAGGTTTGATTGAAAAGAACATGTTGTAACTGATAGCAGATAAAGGTGTGTTGTAAATTTCTGCCTGTTTTCCTTATACTTGCTTAGGCCTTTGAATTGGGCTTTCTTTTTTGGATGTTCTTTCCTGATTTTTTAGGATTATTTTTTGAGTTTTATTTTTGTTTCTTCCAATTATATATTTATTTGAAATGTGAATTCTCTCCCACTAAAAAGGGATGAGTTGGAGATGCTCGAGGGCATCAACAATGTGGTTGATAATAGTTTTTTTTAATCAATTTGAAACTTAATTTTTAGGTTTGTTTGAACGAGCACTAATGGTGGCGTTCACCATTTTTTGTTTGTTTGAACGATTAAAACCTTTAGCAGCATGAATAATATGATTATTGGTTAAATAAGATCCATGGGTTCATTCTCCTTTTTTAAGTGCATATCTTATTCTTCTTTGTTAGTACCTGATTTAATGCCATTGGACATGCAACTTCTGAGCTGCTTGCCTGCTTACAAACCTAATTGGAATTTGGATGACTTGATTTTCACACTTTGGTTTAATATGAAAAAGACTTATTTTTCCACATTAAAATATTCATTGTGACACTAACTACACTTCATGCTTGAGATGAGCAATTTCATATCATAAATTCATCTCTTTGCCCATTTTTTTAAACCATAATTAATTATGCGATAACCAGAACCTGTATATAAAGGGAAAACCCACACATTAATTGTCTTGTGAGTGATTGAAAAACCCAAAGAAAATGGAGGAGCAATTGGAAGAATTAAACCTTGAAATACAACTTTTGACAGGGAATAAATGTGGTTTAGTCACCATGCCTTTTATCGTGTTTTTTCTTTTTTAATTTTACAGTTTTTTGTCATCAGTTTCTTTAATCTTAGAAGTTTGAAAATTTCATATTTGATCTGGGCTTTTTATGGATTTGTGAAACTTTGAATCTTTTTGCAGCAAATGAGGCATTTGAGAAGGTGGAAAGTTATGGATTGGTGCCAAATATGATAAACTATTTGATGAAAGATTACAAGATTGGTGTAGCTAAAGGCACAACATACTCTTTCTTTGGACTGCAGCATCCAGTTTTGCTCCTATTTTGGTGCATTTCTTTCAGATTCATATTTGGGTTGGTTTCTCACCATTGGTTTGGGTTCATGATACAAGACAATTTTTACTGCAACAGTTATTTTTAGAAGGAAAAAATAATATTTTCTTTAAATTCTATTAGACCGTTATTCCTAAAACCCTAATTCATAAAGGGAAGCAAATAGTCCTTTTTTTAAGATTGCATTACGTTGACATCCAATGTTCGTTTCAAAATTGCATGTGAATTGTTACTCTTGATTTGAAATACAATCAATAAAAGTAAGATGCATACAACAACAACAACAACATTACCCATCATGTCTCACTAAATTGGAGTCAAAGTTCGGTCGGAATCTCAGGTAAGTCGTTCTATTTTTGTTCTTGTTGGTTAAATTGAAGGGTTTGACGGGAAATTGGCTCGAATCGCCAGAATTTGGCCGACATGTGGCCAAGTAGGACCGCCTAGGTCACCGGAATTGTCGGAATCGCTTGATTTTAAGGTGCACCGATTAGTCCGATTTTCCCGACTAGAGCTGACTAGGTCCGACGTTGACCGATTTTGACCGACTACCGATTTGACTAGGTCAAAATTAATCGGTAGAGGTCCGACTAGCAACTAATCACCGATTAATCGCCGATTAATCCCGATTTTTACAACCATGATATTAGCATTCCATCAAATTAACACTTATGTACAATGAATCAACAATGATTGCAAGTTGAAGCATTCAAGCTCTAGCAATCCACATGTTATATATATCACATAAAGATGAATCTATGATTGTATTTTTTATTGACTAAATCATGTTTGTGGTTATGCTGATTTTGAAGCTGAAAATGGGATTGTGTTTTTATTGGTAATATCCAGTCTCACCAAAAAAAAAAGCCCCCCCCCCACATGAAAACTACTACACATTCTACACTCACCAATTTCTACCATTTATTTATTTTTCTAATTATGGCATTTGTTTGCATGCATTTTTAGGTTCAAGCTGCTAGGCTGTTGTGCAGAACTCCTCAAAAAGAAAGTAGACATGAGGTACTCAGATGAGTGGCGGCTGGCGGTGGTGCATTTGAAAGTGAAAATGGTTCAAAAGTTCATCTTCCAGCGGTGCATTAAAATGACTGAGCTAACGAGGCTGATGACTTATTAGAGTTGATTATATCTATTTCAAAACACAATTTTTTTTTTCAATATAATTCAAAAAATACAATTTTACATCTAACCAAGGAAGTTTTAAAGCAAACCATGCGAGATTGTATAATTTTTTTTTTATTTTTATTAAGATATAATTGTGTTGTATTAAATGGGTTTAAATAGTGTGGAGTTATATAGGGACAGGGTGGACTCTTTAGTGGGACAGGTCAACTCAAAGGTTTGCATTCAAGGGTGACATGAGTTGGAATGAAGTTAACTACCATGGAAGTGGGATGACATATCTTGTAATGAAGGAATGCAAGATGAGTAGGTACAGTTATGGAATGTAACAGTGTAGAAACTGACTGCTTAAAATGACCGGGATTTTTAAAATATGATTACAACTGTTGTAAAACTGGCGCATGTATCCTATGTAAGAGGTGGAGTTTTAATGGGGCAGCTGGAGTTTTACAAGGGGACGTGTGGAGTTTTGCTGGACAGGTGATGTTCTAGCATTTGTTGTGAAATTAAATTGAATGTGTAAACTGCCGCCAACCTTGTAGGTGTCTCTATTAGTGAAAACTGAATATAACCGTTAATAAAACTGCTCAATTAAATGAATTTAAACGGTCTAGATCTGATCTTAATGAATTTAAACGGCTAGATTTGCTTCTTAAGGTAGTTTAATTCACCGCCGTCTTTATATATATAATTTCTTCACCAGGTAAGTTTTCAATGAGGGTTCTTTGTTTTGATTTTGGGCTCTTTGTTTGATTTAGGGTTCTTTGTTTGATTTCGTTCAGGTAACAAGATCTGCAGGTCGTTGATGTTTTACCTTCACCGTCTTCAAAAGACTGTTTAGGCTTTGAAGAAAACGATCCACCTATTTCTTAACAACGGCTACAATTTCTTCACTTAATGCCAGGTAATTTTTCGATTTAGGGTTCTTTGTTTGAGTATTTAGGGTTCTTTGTTTGATGCAGAGATTTTTGGGGTTTTTAACGATTGGTATATGCTGCTATTGTTTTATGAATTTTTTTTTGTGTATGGTTGTGTTTTAGTTTTTATGGGCACAGGCTTGATGGAAATTAGGATTGATTCTTAGATGTTGACATTCTGCTTTTGTTTTTCTTACTTGTTACTCGATTGCCTTTGGAAAACTGAAATTGAATATATGGTTAAACCTTGGTGTATAAAGATAGATGGAAATTGTTTGTTTGGAAATCAGGAAGATAGATGGATCATTTTGACCAAATGACTGGATTTGAATTATTTAGATGATTAATATTTTGACCAAATGACTAGACTGGATTTTGACAAATTGATTTGGATTCGGATATTTGGATTTGGAAGATGGATATTTTGACCAAATGACTTGTTTCTATTTTGAAAGTTACTTTTGAGAAAATATCTACAAATTAAATGTGGGATCTATTTTTCACATTTCTTCTTGTATTAACAACTCCAGTTATAATGTTTCCCTCTGCTAGCAAACTTTGGCAAATCAAATGTATGATCCATTTTTTATATTTTTATGTATATCGTTTTACATTTTCATGATTTCATTTAACTAAATCGTTTCTTATAGAATAAATGTATTTAGGTACAAAATGGATGCATTTGTTAACTTTTAATTCCACCTAGACCTACTGATGCAATTTTGTGTGTGTGTGTGTGTATATTTATTATCTTGATTAACAAAATCGTTTATAATAATGTTGGTTCACCCAATTGTGTATGTGTTTTTAATTATTTATGGTTGTACTGATTTGGGTCTAGGGGTGTAAACGAGCCGAGCCGATCCCGAACTCGTTAAGGGTTGAGCTCGGCTCGTTTAGATAAATTCGGGCTCGAGCTCGGCTCGTTAAATATATTAGGTATTATATGCATAAGTTTGATTTCCATTGTTTTCTCATTATAGCTCAACATTAAAGTTTTCTACTGAAGTTAAATATATTGTACATTGTACCTAAGATACAACATGTTTTAGGTCCTCTCTTTTCAGTTTTTGTTTGCATATAAGTTAAATAATCAATAATCATACTTGGTGTTTTAAAAGTGGTTTTTTTATTTGATCTGGTTTAAAATTAATCAATAATATTGTATGTTTTATCTAGTCAAGGGCAGGCAGGTATCCCAAAGATCCATTTTCTACCATTCAACCCAATTGATAAGATGTCATTGGCGAAAATAAAGTGCATCGTGTCCATAAGGGTGCTCCTGAACAGGTTAAGCTCCTGAAATTAAAAGCTATCTCTTTGCTTGATCGCACGTCAAAAGGAAGAATAAAATGTTTTTTTATATGCAATTTAAATATTTGCTCTATGCTTATTCTTGATAATATATATTTTTTTTAGATTTAGTCCTGATGGAGAAACATCAATTGGATTAGTTCAGCATGAAGGTGGGCCATGTGGTGTATTAGCAACTATACAAGTAAACTTCGTGAGTTCTCAATTCATTGATTAACCAGTTATATATTGTGTTTATAAGCAACCATTTACATTGACTAACTCTTGTTTTTTTATTGTAAAGATGATTAAGAATTATGTGCATGCAATCGTCTGCGCTTTTAAATTTTGCTAATTGTGCTTTTTAAACTTTAACTATTTCTGTTCTATTTATTTATTTATTGTTCTTTTTGAGTATGAAGAAAGAATTGAGGGATGCAACTGCTAATTTTAAATATGCATGACTTTACATTCGGATAAATAATATTTGTTTTAATAATATGTTTCCTTACACATTTGTGGTAATTTGAGAGTCTTCATCTATTAATATGCTAATTTGAGAGTCCCCGTGTCAATAAATTCGTTTATTGGTCAATACTTAATCCATAAAGTTGAAATCTCTTAATTTTATGAGATGTACAACAACTTTAAGCTTGTGGTACAACCTTAATGGTTAATGAAGAATTAGTTCTGACCTGCTTTCCCTTGACGTCTTTTATGGATCATCTTTTCCCAAATTCATAACCTACCTACTGCATTTTTAAAAACACAAAGAAAGACACACTCTTGGCGACACAACCACCTCCGGCAGCTCTTTTCAACAACCACCTCTGGCAGCTCTTTTCACCAACCACCTCTGGCAGCTCTCTTCGGCAACCACCTCTCGCAGGACTCTGGCAGCATAGGCACACTCCTGGCGACACAACCAGGCAAGACGAGGTGCCGCCGTCGGTCTCGAAGAATAACAGCGGCGGTGAAGGCCACACTACACCTGGAAGACGATAATGATGGTTAGGGTTCCGCCATGGAAAGCGTTGGTGTTCGGTTTTGGTGGTCGAGACCAACGACAACGGACTTAGGGTTTTGGTGGTCGAGACTAACGCCATGGTGGTGCTTCCGACGCTCCTTAAGCGGTGGCGGTGTTGACCTGGTGGTTTTTTGCATGCAATTCGACTCCCTCCCTTGAAGACAACGGCTGCGGACCTGCGGTGGTACAAAGATTTTACCTTAACCCCAGTTTACTCCCAATAGAAGAACACCACTACCCGCAAATTAATTCCCTAGATCCTTGTGGGTGTGATGTGGTGGTCAATGGGCTGTTTGGAAGAATGAACAGAGGTGGATCCAAGGACAACAAGTTTGATTGGAATTAATTCCATTCTGATTTGAAAATCAACCCTGATTCCAAAACATATGATGTATGATTTGAAGTACCTTCAACGCTTTAGCTTTTTGATATTATGTAAAATGTTTTTTTTTTTAATTTTTAATTATTTTCAGAAATTTTTTGGTGGTGATTTTGTGCCACATTCATCAGTAGCTCCACCTCGTAGCATAAATTTTTAAACAAGAAAGTTTTTGTTTGGAATATTTTCAATGTATGTATGCGATTGAAAAATAGGTTTGGTTGGCATAAATTAAACAACTGCATATATTTATATATGTATTTGTCTTGCCTTTACATTCTGGTTCAGTCGTTGCTAATTGGTGCTTATTTGTTTATTAAACTTCTATTTTAATTTATTTTATCCCGATATATTACATTGTTATTATTGATTTACCTTGTGTGTATAATTAGGTTATCAGTAAATTGTTTTTGTTGTGCGCGCAGAAATGGAGGTCTATCAAGGAACAATTTAATGTAATGCGAGAACAATTTAAGTTTATCAAGGAAATGCATGATTAGTTAACACATATAACTTTTTGTTCTTTCAGTGGAGGTTTATCTTGTTGGAATTAATCATAATGTTCACAACAAAATAAAAGGAATTTGCAGCTGAAATTTAGGAGTTTATTTTTGGTCTAAATAATTGTGAGTTTATTACTATTTTGTTTTTGGTATGAGTCTTATATTTGGTAAGCTTATGTTTAGGAGTTATTCTTTTTAGCTTAAAGGCTAAGCTAGGGTTAGAGGCTATATATATGTATCCTGCGATTTGATAAAGAACAGAATATGAAGCTGCAATAAAAGAATCGATCATGGTTTGATCAAACACCATTTTTCTGTTTCATCTTTTCTTTTCTTTTTGGTTACTTTTCTGGTTCAATCGTTGGAAGTAGCAGCATGAAGTCGAAGCAAGAAAGCAGCAGCAAGAAGAATCGATCGAAGAAGCAAGAAGGCAGCAGGTGTGTGTTTTGTGAGCAGCAGACCACAAACAGGAGCAGAAGTTGATCACAATTTTTTTGTGATCAGGGTGAGAAAGAAAGGAAAAGTAAGAGGGCAGCAAGAACCCGATCAACAACAGCAAGTTGATTGGATCAGGCAAGGAGCAAGAAAATCAGAAACCTAGTGTTCCTGATTAGCAGCAGCAAGATAGCAAGAAGCAAGAAGCTAGAGAGTTTAGCAAGCGAAAGATAGCAAGTTCAGCAAGGAAAACATCAAGCAAGGAAGAAATATTAGCAAGCAACGAGATCAAGAAATTCAGTAAGATAAGCAAGAACAACAAGAAGCAAGGAAGAACAGCAAGAAGTAGCAAGTTTGAAGCAAGAACAGGAAGAATAACAAAAATATGGCAGAAAATAATGCAGTGGTACCAATCCGTGAGCAGGGAAACGTGTCACTTCAGTGCCCGAAGTTGACTGATTCGAATTACACCACATGGGCACTTCTGATGGAGCAGATTCTAAGGGCGTATGGTCTTTGGGAGGTAGCAAGCACAGAAGTAGCAGGAATAGATGAAAAGAAAGTTGCAACTACAAAAGCTATGATATTTCAAACTTTGCTAGAAGATATTTTGATGCAGGTTGCTCAATATTCAAGTGCAAAAAAGGTATGGGATTCTATTAAGGTTCGATACTTGGGGGCTGATCTAGTTCAAAAGGCACGTTTACATACATTAAGGAGTGATCTGGAGGCTTTAAAGATGAAGGAGAATGAAACTGTGGATGAGTTAGAAGTCTTGGCTCACTCCTTAAGGATAAGGTAATTGTGAGAAAGTTATTGAACTCAATGCCAAAGAAGTTTCTACCAATCATAGCTTCTATTGAACAATATTCTGATGTTGACAAGATGCCATTTGAAGAAGAAGTGGGTAGAATAAAGGCTTTTGAAGCACGAATCATGAGTCACGATGAACCGGATGGGAATGATCAAAACTAACTTCTACTAGCAAGTTCAAGTGACCAAGAAAATTGGAATTATGGAAAGGGACGAGGTGATAACAATCAAAGTCGTGGAAGGGGTCAAGGAAGAGGTTTTGGTAGAGGAAGAGGAAGAGGTCGAGGAAGTAAAAACAAAAATGAGTTTTAGGTGTTATGAATGTGGCAAATTTGGTCACTTTGCATATGAGTGCACCAAGTGGAAGGAGGAAGTAGCTCATCTTGCTCAATTTGGTGATGATGGGAATACGGCATTGTGAAGGGCAAGTGTGAACATTTAATGATTAAGGGGGTGCTTGTTGGAATTAATCATAATGTTCACAACAAAATAAAAGGAATTTGCAGCTGAAATTTAGGAGTTTATTTTTGGTCTAAATAATTGTGAGTTTATTACTATTTTGTTTTTGGTACGAGTCTTATATTTGGTAAGCTTATGTTTAGGAGTTTTTCTTTTTAGCTTAAAGGCTAAGATAGGATTAGAGGCTATATATATATGTATCCTGCGATTTGATAAAGAACAGAATATGAAGCTGCAATAAAAGAGTCGATCATGGTTTGATCAAACACCATTTTCTGTTTCATATTTTCTTTTCTTTTCGGTTACTTTTTTGCTTCAATTGTTGGCATCCTGGGCTACATATCTGTATGAGGCAGAGGTAATTTGTTATGTTTAGCAATTATATAGTTTATTTATAATGTATATAAACTTGTAATAATATAGTTTTAGACCTCGCCTTCTAACTTCCTGCATGAGTTAAATTAATATAAACTTGTAATAATATAGTTTTATGAACAGGTATATATAAAAGACCCAAAAGGTTTTATTCTTGAGATAGCTTTTAGCCATGGTCCAAATTTATCCCGTTGGCGTTGATTCATTTTGAGCTAGACATTAGAGTTTTTCTTCTTCCCAAATTGTTGATCTTTTTATTTTCCTGTTCTCAGACAAATTATATATACTTTTATTTATTATAGGAAACCGGCCTTGAGTAGTGCAGAGCACACATTACCACTAATAGATCCTGAATTGCTGCAAGAAGTAGGAGCATATTTGACACTTGATAAAATAGAGGAACTAGTTCTTCCCTTTTCATGTTTGTAGAAGATTTCTTCCCGTCACCCACTATGAGTTATCAGGTTAGTTTAAATGTCCTGGGGTTATTGAGACCTTTCACAAGCATTCAAATGATCACCTCAATAAACAAACAAGGCATAGGGTTATTGAAATAGAAGAACAAATCAGTATTACTTTAGGCTATGTCTGAAAAGGACAAATCCTTTTTGAAGATTCACTTGTCTGCAAGGACACGTCAATGATACGGAACTCACAGGATGCAGGTATTGAAATAGAAAAAGCTAAGGTTACTTGTATTCTGATATTTCTTTCTCAATGCAATTCGACCTGTCATCTCATGCTATCAACATTATCAAATGAAGTTGCAAAGTAAAAAAAATGCTAGTCACCTGACACCTCACACCAGATATAAAACACAATTAATAGCTCATATTTCATTTCTTTGTATATATTTGATAATTTTCTGCTATAGTATGCTAGAATGAATGGCTTGATAACATTTGGTAATTTCTTTGTATACGTTTAGTCCCAAACTTGTTTCATGTATAACTCATCATGACCCGCAACCCGTTATCCGACCCGACTTTCCCATTTTGCCATGCTTAGTTTCTTGTTAGTTGACTGTTTCTATGAATGTTTCTAGTTCGTTTTTTTCACTCTTTTTGCTAAATCCAAATGTATGCTTCTATTTATTATGCTCAACACGATATTTGGTTCTGTGAATGTTTCTGATTCTTTGATTGTTTCTGGTTCTTAGACTGTTTCTGGTTATGTGACTCTTTCTGTAATTGAATCTGGTCCTGTGAACAACAACAACACGTACCCAGTAAAATCCCACTTAGAGTGGGGTTTGGGAGGGGAAAGATAAAGACACACCTTACCCCTATCTACAAGTAGAATAGAGAGGCTGCTTCGTAAGAGTCCCCTGGCTCGAAGATCTCGAAAAACTTTTTTTTTTTTTTTTTTTTTAGAACATGAAACCAAAAGCAAAAGCATACACATGAAGCACCATCGTTTTAAATGTAAACAGGTAAGCAGGTAAGCCCTAACCACATAAGTCAACTAGCCAACACAAAACTAACGAGCCGAGAAACCACCCCAAAAACCCATTATGCCATTAAAACAAGCAATCAAAACAACCAATCAACAAGCATGAAGGATCATAACATAAACCAAAGGCACACACCACACCTAACAGATAACGCTAACAACCCCCATCCCTCGAGCATGCATGTAACACATATAATCTCATATCATATATCTTAAAACCAGCAAAGATATAACAACAACCCACTACCCTTACCTGGAGGAACCTAGGAAAGGCTCTATGTTTCTGGCACACCTTTATTCTACGTCTCCACATACTCCTATCATAGATCATGTCCTCAGAGAGGTGTAGCTCTGTCAAATCCTGGCGAATCTGCTCATCCCATGTCAACCTCGGTCGTCCCCTTCCCCTTTTCCCCTCCACCGTGAGAAGTTCTACTTTACGAACAGGTGCCAACTGGCTTCTTCTCTTCACATGCCCAAACCATCTTAATCTTCCTTCCCTAATCTGGTCCTGTGAACATCGAGTATTATTACTAGGGGTGTTCATCGGGTCGGATTACGAGCTATTCGGATTTGAAATGTTTTAGTTCTGACCCGAAACCCGACCCGACCCGAAATGGACCGAATGACATCCGACTCGAACAACCCGAACAAAGATTCGGTTTGGATTTCGGATATATCCGAATAACCTGAATAACTTGAAAAACCCGAACAACTTGAATGTTGGCTGTTTATTTTTTTCCTCTATTTTGGTTCCTAAAATCAAACATTTTAGTAAATATAACACTTAAATAAAACACTTCAAAGCTCAAACTTAAAAAAACAACATCAATCCATCATAATAATAATCTAAATACATAAGATTCAAACATTTACAGACACATGTAATTTTAAAAAAGTTAAACTGATCCAGAATTCCATGTTCTTAGCTAAATTTCTTTGAACTGTATCCAGGACCTGCGAATGATATATGCTTTGAACAAATAGGAACATATATGAGATTGAAGCTAATAAATCTACAAGGGAAGATGTTAAAGAAAGCCTAAACTGATTAAAACACTAGAACTTGAAAAGTCAAAAAATGTGAACTCCAACTTACGCAAAACTGCAAAAGCTTAGGACAATGCATTTTTCACCAATGATACCATGCTATAACTTAAATTTAACACAGCACACATTTTTAATGGTGTTATTTGAATTCCAAAATCCAAACCTAGTATGAAGAAGAAACTTACGAGATTGAAATTGAGTATTCCCGTTCCCGGTCGAGATCGAGAAATCGGCAGAGGATACTATCTACCAACTCGTGAATAGAGGGATCGGCAGAGGCGTAGATCGAGAAAACGGCGGAGGTCGAGGTCTCGAGGAATCGTCACTGTCGTGAATGTTCTGTGGCTGCAAGTTGAATGCAGTTAGGTTAGGGATTTAGCTAATTTGTTCACGTTTTCACGCTCAGCATCTAACTTGCTGGACTAAGCTAAAACATCTTATTAAATGGGCCTGTAAATTAATTCGGCTGGTCCAATGTACTGATATATAAACGAGTTAATTGGATATTCGAATAACCCGAATAACCCGAATTTGGAAAATATCAAAACCCGAAATCCGAATTCCTATTTCGAGTTCGGATATATCCGACCCGAACAACCCGAATTACGATTCGAATCGGTTTTTTCGGATTTCGGATACGATTCGGGTTTCGATTTTTTTCGAGTTCCGATTTTTTTGAACACCCCTAATTATTACAAAGATCAAGTGAGATTATTAGCAATCAATGAAGGTCATGAGAAGCTTGTTGAGACAGCCTCACATGATGTTGTATTCTATCATTTATTCATATGATGTAGCAAGAGCACTTGGTAAAATTAATAAAGATATTGATTGAATTGATGCCAGGTTACCTTTTGGGTTATAAATTCTTTCAGTGACTGCAGGTATGATCTTTTGCACAATGAACATCTCAACATTGGATTTGACCCGCTATTAAAAGTAGCTCAGGTATGTTCATGAAAAAGAATACTTATTCCCCTACTTACAAGAGATTCTGCAATCTATGCTAATTATGATTGATCGAAGGTATGTCATCGTCTAAATTCATTTTTATGTCTGAAAATATAATTGTTATGAGTAGTAAGGTAGGCGGGCTATTGACTAGCAATGTCCAATTATTCCTTCTGACTAGTAATGGACATAACAAACTACCATGAATTCAGACATTTGTAATTAGATGGGATGATTGCATATAACCTACCATCATTGTGTGCATCTGCCCCCACCATCCCTGCTGCCCTCACCCTCGCCACATCGCACCTTCACTGCCTCTGTAACCTTTGTCCTCGTGACTACTCCTCACACCTTTACCATTGTTGTCACTAATGCCCCACCAATGGTAGGAATTATTGTAGTTGGCTGGCATATAGGCATACTCAATAGGTGTAAACAAAATGAGTTAGCCCAGGCTTGAAATCGACTTGTTTTGAGTTCTTTTTTTTTTCTTTCTCTAAAGCTTGGCTCAGCTTGGCTCATTATAATTAATTATTTAATTTTGTTTTTCTAATATTAGTTGTATATATATAGATTTATGGCTATACTTTTCATATAGATTTTATTATATTTATCATAATTTTATACATGAAAATAATTATATATATATAAGTATACACTTGTTTCAGAGTATCCTCTCTATCCCAGCTGGGATAGGGGTAAGGTTTGTCTCTATCTTTCCCCCCCAGACCCTACTCTAAGTGGGATTTTTACTGGGTATGCTTGTTGTTGTATATTATTACAAGTGAAATTGCATCCAAAACCCTTTTCCTTTGAGATCATAAGATTATGTGCTTAAATTTTAGATTTGTTCTGAGATGGTAAAGATTTTTGTTGTAGGTTTATGAACATTATTAGCCCCTTGGTATCCAAAGGTTTTATCAAACTTGATAACACGCAAAAACTAGAATGGAAAAACAGGTTTATATTCCTTTTACCTTAACGCCTACTATATGTCATGTATATATTATTTTTCTGGAGCATAAGCATACTGTCTTGTTTAACTAGATATTAACGTTAAATTTCAGGGGCTTTTTGACCTTCCATGCTCTTTTTGCAGCCATTGGTTCTATGTACTTTTTGGTCTTTACAATTTTTTTATGAGCACGCAAACAAGGAGATGATTATCAACTGATCATCAAAATCATCTGACACTCTACTTGTGCAGATATTTATTTGTTGAATTTTTTATTTATATTAGCCATGGTTGGATAAATCGCTAATCTCTAGTTGGTCGGCGAGGTAGGGACTAGGGATTAATTGGATTGGAATTTTATATGTAATTTTCAAAATTATAGACATATATACAATTTTGTTATATATAATTTTTTAAATACCTACAAATTTTAACCAACTAATTCATGATTTATAGGGTAATAAATACCTACTTCAAATTTCTTCTTTTTTAAAAACCCATAAATAATAAAACTTTCAATTTTTTTCCTTCTAAAAACCCAAACAAATTAAAAAGCCCATAAATAATAAAACTATTAAAACCTAACATACTCTTTTTTGCCAATTGCCGAAGCCCATAAGTCTTCATCTCTCGTTCTTCACTTCTTCGTCCCCTTCTTCGGTCTTTCTCAGCTAGGGCACAGGCAAGCCACAAGTGGCACATCCATGTCGTTCTTCTCGCTACCATCATGTCTCACTAAATTGGAGTCAAAGTTCGGTCGGAATCTCAGGTAAGTTGTTCTATTTTTGTTCTTGTTGGTTAAATTGAAGGGTTTGACGGGAAATTGGCTCGAATCGCCAGAATTTGGCCGACATGTGGCCAAGTAGGACCGCCTCGGTCACCGGAATTGTCGGAATCGCTTGATTTTAAGGTGCACCGATTAGTCCGATTTTCCCGACTAGAGCTGACTAGGTCCGACGTTGACCGATTTTGACCGACTACCGATTTGACTAGGTCAAAATTAATCGGTAGAGGTCCGACTAGCAACTAATCACCGATTAATCGCCGATTAATCCCGATTTTTACAACCATGATATTAGCATTCCATCAAATTAACACTTATGTACAATGAATCAACAATGATTGCAAGTTGAAGCATTCAAGCTCTAGCAATCCACATGTTATATATATCACATAAAGATGAATCTATGATTGTATTTTTTATTGACTAAATCATGTTTGTGGTTATGCTGATTTTGAAGCTGAAAATGGGATTGTGTTTTTATTGGTAATATCCAGTCTCACCAAAAAAAAAAGCCCCCCCCCCCCACATGAAAACTACTACACATTCTACACTCACCAATTTCTACCATTTATTTATTTTTCTAATTATGGCATTTGTTTGCATGCATTTTTAGGTTCAAGCTGCTAGGCTGTTGTGCAGAACTCCTCAAAAAGAAAGTAGACATGAGGTACTCAGATGAGTGGCGGCTGGCGGTGGTGCATTTGAAAGTGAAAATGGTTCAAAAGTTCATCTTCCAGCGGTGCATTAAAATGACTGAGCTAACGAGGCTGATGACTTATTAGAGTTGATTATATCTATTTCAAAACACAATTTTTTTTTTCAATATAATTCAAAAAATACAATTTTACATCTAACCAAGGAAGTTTTAAAGCAAACCATGCGAGATTGTATAATTTTTTTTTTATTTTTATTAAGATATAATTGTGTTGTATTAAATGGGTTTAAATAGTGTGGAGTTATATAGGGACAGGGTGGACTCTTTAGTGGGACAGGTCAACTCAAAGGTTTGCATTCAAGGGTGACATGAGTTGGAATGAAGTTAACTACCATTGATAGCAATCGAATGAGGGATTCAAATACGGGTCAAGTGGATTCAAATACGGGTCAAGTAGAGATCCATGATGGGGGTTGAATGGTCAAAGGAGTTCTAACCACGTTTTCCACCACCACCTGCAGTTTTATACTTTTATTTCTTTTATTTACATGTTTTATTGCATTTTTTTTATGAGCTTTAACTACTTGTACTTTTAGTTTAATAGGTAGTATTCTAGTTAATTAAGTTAGGACGTGGGTTAGGTTTTGTTATCTGCTTTATATATCTTTGTATTGAAATGAAAGGTGGTGATTAAAAAATTGGAAAAAATGTTCGACTGAGTTATTCGCTTAGGATAATCAGTTTTCTATTTCCATTGCTATCCTAAATTGGCTACTTAGGTGGTGTTCTTTGGATCCTAACAATTGATCTTGGGTGGTGATTTCTCTGTATCTCAATTTCAGTTTTTAGGCTGCCCTTCGGATTTCAGAGTGGTGATTTTTCTATCTCTTGATCCGTCGTTCTCTCCGTTCGAAGTGAAGCATCTGATTCTAACAGTGGTGTTACTTTGATTACCTATCAACCATGGAAGTGGGATGACATATCTTGTAATGAAGGAATGCAAGATGAGTAGGTACAGTTATGGAATGTAACTGTGTAGAAACTGACTGCTTAAAATGACCGGGATTTTTAAAATATGATTACAACTGTTGTAAAACTGGCGCATGTATCCTATGTAAGAGGTGGAGTTTTAATGGGGCAGCTGGAGTTTTACAAGGGGACGTGTGGAGTTTTGCTGGACAGTTGATGTTCTAGCATTTGTTGTGAAATTAAATTGAATGTGTAAACTGCCGCCAACCTTGTAGGTGTCTCTATTAGTGAAAACTGAATATAACCGTTAATAAAACTGCTCAATTAAATGAATTTAAACGGTCTAGATCTGATCTTAGTGAATTTAAACGGCTAGATTTGCTTCTTAAGATAGTTTAATTCACCGCCGTCTTTATATATATAATTTCTTCACCAGGTAAGTTTTCAATGAGGGTTCTTTGTTTTGATTTTGGGCTCTTTGTTTGATTTAGGGTTCTTTGTTTGATTTCGTTCAGGTAACAAGATCTGCAGGTCGTTGATGTTTTACCTTCACCGTCTTCAAAAGACTGTTTAGTCTTTGAAGAAAACGATCCATCTATTTCTTAACAACGGCTACAATTTCTTCACTTAATGCCAGGTAATTTTTCGATTTAGGGTTCTTTGTTTGAGTATTTAGGGTTCTTTGTTTGATGCAGAGATTTTTGGGGTTTTTAACGATTGGTATATTCTGCTATTGTTTTATGATTTTTTTTTGTGTATGGTCGTGTTTTAGTTTTTATGGGTACAGGCTTGATGGAAATTAGAATTGATTCTTAGATCTTGGCATTCTTCTTTTGTTTTTATTACTTGTTACTTGATTGCCTTTAGAAAACTGAAATGGAATACATGGTTAAACCTTGGTGTATAAAGCTAGATGGATCATTTTGACCAAATGACCGGATTTGAATTATTTAGATGATTAATATTTTGACCAAATGACTAGACTGGATTTTGACAATTTGATTTGGATTCGGATATTTGGATTTGGAAGATAGATGGATATTTTGACCAAATGACTTGTTTCTATTTTGAAAGTTACTTTTGAGAAAATATCTACAAATTAAATGTGGGATCTGTTTTTCATATTTCTTCTTGTATCAAGAACTACAGTTATAATGTTTCCCTCTGCTAGCAAACTTTGGCAAATCAAATGTATGATCCATTTTTTATATTTTTTATGTATTTCGTTTTACATTTTCATGATTTCATTTAACTAAACCATGTCTTATAGAATAAAGGTATTTAGGTACAAAATGTATGGATTTGTTAACTTTTAATTCCACCTAGACCTACTGATGCAATTTTGTGTGTGTGTGTGTGTATTTATTATTTTAAATAACAAAATCGTTTATAATAATGTTGGTTCACCCAATTGTGTATGTGTTTTTAATTATTTATGGTTGCACTGATTTGGGTCTAGGGGTGTAAACGAGCCGATCCCAAGCTCGTTAAGGCTCGAGCTTGGCTCGTGTAGATAAATTTAGGCTCGAGCTCGAGCTCGGCTCGTTAAATATAATAGGTATTACATGCATAAATTTGATTTCCATTGTTTTCTCATTATAGCTTAACACTAAAGTTTTCTACTGAAGTTAAATATATTGTACATTTTACCTAAGATACAACATGTTTTAGGTCCTCTCTTTTCAGTTTTTGTTTGCATACAAGTTAATTAATCAATAATCATACTTGGTGTTGTTAAAGTGGTTTTTTATTTGATCTGTTTTATTTAAGCTCCTGAAATTAAAAGTTATCTCTTTGCTTGATCGCACGTCAAAAGGAAGAAATAAATGTTATTTTATATGCAATTTAAATCTTTGCTCTGTGCTTATTCTAGATAATATATATATTTTTTTTAGATTTAGTCCTGATGGAGAAACATCAATTGGTTTAGTTCATCATGAAGGTGGGCCATGTGGTGTATTAGCAACTTTACAAGTAAACTTCTTGAGTTCTCATTGATTAACCAATTATATATTGTGTTTAGATGCAACAATCGTCTCTACTTTTAAATTTTACTAATGGTGCTTTTCAAACTTTTACTATTTCTGTTGTTCTGTTTATTTATTGTTCTTTTTGAGTATGAAGAAAGAATTGAGGGATGCAACTGCTAATTTTAAATACGCATGACTTTACATTCGGATAAATAATGTTTGTTTTATGAATATGTTTCCTTACACATTTGTGGTAATTCGAGAGTCTTCATCTATTAACATGCTAATTTGAGTCCCCGTGTCAATAAATTCGTTTAATGGTCAATACTAATTTTATGAGATGTACAACAACTTTAAGCTTGTGGTACAACCTTAATCGTTCTGACCTGCTTTCCCTTGACATCTTTTATGGATCATCTTTTCCGGATCATCTTTTCCCAAATTCATAACCTACTGTATTTTTTAAAATTCAAAGAAAGACACTCTTGGCGACGCAACCACCTCTGGCAGCTCTCTTCGGCAACCAACTCCGGCAGCTCTCTTCGGCAACCACCTCCGGCAGCTCTCTTCGGCAACCACCTCCGGCAGCTCTCTTCGGCAACCACCTCCTTCGGGACTCTGGCAGCATAGGCACACTCCCGGCGACACAACTAGGCAAGACGAGGTGCCGCCGTCGGTCTCAAAGAATAACAGCGGCGGTGAAGGCCACACTACACCTGGAAGACGATAGCGACGATTAGGGTTTTGCGGTTAGGGTTCCGCTATGAACAACGTTGGTGTTCGGTTTTGGTGGTCGAGACTAACGCCATGGTGGTGCTTCCGACGCTCCTTAAGCGGTGGCAGTGATGAACGAGTGGTTTCTCGCATGCAATTCGACTCCCTCCCTTGAAGACGACGGCTGCAGACCTGCGGTGGTACAAAGATTTTACCCTAACCCCAGTTTACTCTCAATAGAAGAACGCCACCACCCACAAATTAATTCCCTAGATCCTTGTGGGTGTGATGTGGTGGTCAATGGGCTGATTGGAAGAATGAACATGTTGAATTATGGTACCAGAAAACACAAAGCAAAAGATGGAATTTCTTCTCCAATTAATCGATAGAAAAAAAATACATCCATGATGAAAAACTATCCCCTTACCTTAATCCTTCAAGCTAATCTATTCTTTGTAAATAGGCTATTCTTAAGTCCTTTTTGAGATAACCATTGAATCCCACCGACTCAATCATAATTAATTAAATCAAATACATACTCATTAATCAAAAGATAAAAATAATCCCTTTTCTTTTGTACTATGTCAAGATTGGTTCAACAATCACCCCAATCTCGACTTTGAGTCTTCCTTTCACTCTTCGAAAGCATCAGTCTTCTGCACCCCCAACAGATCCATCTCATTTAACCTTATTCTTGGCAAAGCTTTTGTAAGAATGTCTGCATGTTGTTCCATTCCACTGATGTGTTCAACTTTTATCTTCCCTTCTTCAACACATTCTCGTATGTAGTGAAAACGTGTATTAATATGCTTGCTCCTCCCGTGAAATACAGGGTTCTTTATTAAAGCAATAGCAGACTTGTTATCTACTTTGATTATTACCCGCTCTTCTCACAGGATGATAGGGCCACTGTTGATTGCTTCTGCAAAATCCATGCAATTGGTCCATCATCAAAGTAGAAAACCACTCCGGTAGTTTCTTTTCCATCATCTTGATCTACTGCAAAGCTGCTGTCGCTGAACCCAAGTAGGAAGTTACTGTCATTCTTCCGATAGTGAATGCCCAGATCCATTGTTCCTCTTACATATATTAGAATATACTTCACAGCTTGATAGTGAGAGAGTTTAGAGTATGCAAGATCCGGTCGTGTATGAGTCAAGTACCGAAAGCATCCAATTATTATTCTGTATTCAGTGGCATCAACCGAACAACTTTCATCTTCCTTGGACAGCTTTAGCCCTGGTTCCATAGGATGTTTGGTGGGAAAGCATTCCCACATGTCTGGTGTAAGATTCTTTTAGCATAGCTTGATTGCTTTATTGTTATCCCGGTTCTTCTTTGCTTCACTTCAAGTCCCAAATAGTATGAGGGAGGACCTAAGTCACTCATCTCGAATTTAGCCTCCATTTGTTTCTTGAAGTGAGAGATTTTTTCAAGATTATTTCCTCTAACAACTAGATCATTCACGTAGATACCCACAAGCAGTGACCCCTCATGTGTTCTCTTTGTATACACAGCAGGCTCAAGCTTGCATTTTTGAAATCCATATTCTTTTAGCACCATAGTTGTCAAAGGCGTTAGGCGCTAGGCGCTAGGCGCACTTAAGGAGTCATGGTCTTGCCTGGGGCCTAGGCGCTAGGCGCAAAAAAAGCGTTAGCCTGAGAAAAAAAAGCGCAAATATAATAGAAAAATAAAATATAATTACACACTTATACTTTAGAATATAACATAATATACTTCCAAAATTCCAATTCATATTAATTAGCAAATGATAAAAACCAATTTTATGATGTTCAAAATTGAAAACCAAACATTCAAAATCAATACCAAAAATTTCAAAATAAGTAAAACAAAAGACATAAAACCAAACGGTTTAAAAATTAAAAGTATTGAAGATCCTATCTATTCATGAAAACCATCATCAGATTTTTCATCCACTTCTATTGCATCATTTTGTTCATATTCATAATCATCTTCTTCAAATTCTTCATCAACTAAAGTCCTTGAAGAAGAAGGTTGTGAAATTGAAGACCGTGTTCTTCTAGCTTCTCCAGCCCCACTTGCACTACCCACAACATCCCATGTCAGGTCCTCACCCTCAAACACCAAATCTTCTTCCATTTTCCCAATCAACCACTCGTTGCAATCATCTATGTCATCCAATGATATTGGATCATAGACAACATTTTTATCACTTCGATTTTTGAGGGTCTTGTTGTATTTTACATACACAAGGTATTGCAACTTTTTGTGCTCTAGCCTGTTTCTTTTCTTGGAATGGATATGTTATTTTGCAATTGAATAGTTATAAAAAAAATACATAATTAAGAAATAAAAAACTATACAATTTCTTAACTTACGTGCTCAAATGTGCTCCAATTTCTTTCACATTCGGATGCACTACGTGTGAAGCTTAACACTTTAATAGCAAACTGTTGCAAATGTGGGGTTCCTTTCCCTTATAGTTTCCACCATTCAGCTGATAAAAAAACATAAAATTAATTAAAATATTAAAAATAAGATTAATGGTGGAAACCATTAGGTAATCAGTGCTATCTTTGCCTAAAGCCACCCCAATTGCTAACTTAGCTCTCTCCACTGTTTCATATACATAACCCATTGCTGGTTTCTTCTCATTATCAACTAGACGAAGCACTCTAACTAAAGGACCCATAACTTTAAGAGTGAAAAGTACACTGTTCCAGAAGGTTGGTGTGAAAATAATTTCACATGCCTGTTTACCTTTAGGATCTTTTGACCATTTACTACTTGTCCACTTTTCACTTGCAAACTTGTTTCTCAAAGGAGACTTTTGCTTTTGCAAACTTTGCAAAGTTAAATACGTGGTAGCAAAACGTGTAACTCCAGCTCTTGTCAATTCTTTGTTGCTTGTGAACTCTCGCATCATATTCAACACACCACTGTGATTATATATATAACCAACAAAGAAAATACCTTTTTGTATTGTTGTTTTGACTTTACTAATCTTCCCAACATCCTCAAGCATTAAATCTCAAGCATTAAATCTCTGTTTCCTCTTTTGCATCAACAATTGGCCTAAAACAATATACAAAAATTTAAACATATTGAAAATACAAAAGTTACCTGCTAACTTGAAGTTGCTTCCATTGTCTGTGATACTTTGAACAACATTAGCTTCTCCAATTTGTTCAACAAATTTATCTAGTAACTCAAATAATTTACTGACTTCATAAATATAGTCCCTTTAGAACTATTGACCAAAAAATTTATCAATGTTCTTTGCTTACGATATGTCCAACCGTCTGACATAATTGAACACCCATACTTTGACCATCCCGTCTTTTGTTCCGCAACCTATTTGTCTATGTTATCTATCTCATTTTTAAGGAGTGGGACTCTCAACTTATGATAACTAGGAGGCTTCAAATGTGGTCCATAATTCCCAATAGCTGCTACCATTTCCTTGAAACTATCCAACTTTACCACATTGAATGCAATCCCAGCTTGGTAAAAGAACGCAACAATCGTTTGAATTGTTCCTCCCCGAAGTTCTTTGTCACAAGCATCAATTATGCTTGTCTGGACAACTTTTCCTTTACCTTTGGAAACAAAATAATCTATGAGACCCTTAACATACATTTTCCTTTTTTTTCCACTCCACCAATGTTTATTCCAGCCCTCTTTTTTTTTTTTGACATTAGGGAATTCAATTACCTCATCCTCTTCATCTTCATCGTCTCCAAACGCACCTTCTTCAAAATCCAATTCACGAAGGCCATCGGGATTTTTTTTAACTTTTGACTTTGGACATAATCTGTAAGTTCTAGTTTCACTTATGGTGGACATTTGGTACATTCGTTTGCGTTCTGATGACCGCCCATCTAATGTTGTTTCGCTCTGTAGATACCCCCTCTAGTTACTTTATGGCAGAATACACAACAAACGCTGGTTTTGTCCTTTTCATCTTTCAAATAATTCTACTTCCATCCAGGATCTATACCCACTTTGGATTGTGAACAATCGGCATCAGCTGGTTGGGAAGACATTCTAGTTTATATGTATAACCAGAACTAATAAGTGAAACAGAGATGCAATTAAAGTGTAACCAAAAATGAAACCAAAAATTGACAAATACGATTCCAAAAATTGACAATATAATGACCAAGACGATCATACTAATTCAAAAAATAGACAATATGATGACCTATTTGTTAATCTGTAAAAATGAAACCAAAAATTGACAAATACTATTAAGCAAAAACGTGAAACATAGATGCAATTTGACATTATAATGACCAAGACGATCATACTAATTCAAAAAATAAACAAGATGATGACCAATTTGATAATGTGTAAAAATGAAACCAGAAATTGACAAATACGATTAAGTAATAACGTGAAACAGAGATGCAATTAAACAATAAAATGACGAAGACGATCTTAAGAAATCAAAAAATAAACAATATGATGACCAAATTGACAAATACAATCAAGCAAAAAACTGAAACAGAGATGCAATGGTGCGACTACAATACGAAATTCAATCAAAAGTTAAGAAGTTATTAACCTGAATCTGCAAGTTAATGGAGTTGAATGGAAGAAGCTAGAAGATGCAATGGTGTGACTTGAAGAATCGGCGATTGGAGAATGGCAAAGTTCTTGGCAGAAGTAGTTGAATTCGAAAGATCGATTATACGTAAAATCCAATTTCCATATTTGTTTAATCAACCAATTAAAAAAAATAATAAACCGTATCTAATTAAATATAACCCTAAAATAATAATAAAAAAAAGTAAAAATTGCGCTTTTTTTTTGGGCCACCGATGCATTGCGCTGCGCTTAAGGAGAAAACCACCGCCTTAGACAAATTCCTCCCCAGGCTACGCCTCCCTCTACCACAGGCACGACCCTTGCGTTGGGCCTTTTTTTGCGCCTAGGCGCATAGGCTAGCGCTTTTGACAACCAAGTTTAGCACCTCATTCAACTTTATATTCCAAGCCTGAGGGGCTTGTTTTAGCCCATTGAGCGCTTTAGACAGCTTGTACACCTGATGCTCCTTTGCTTTTCTTTCATAGCCTTCGAGTTGAGACACAAACACCTCTTCTTTAAGTTCCCAATGTAGAAACTGTAAGCAGACAATCTGGATCGCACACACAAGTTTTGGGAAGACCCCGACTATTCTCTTTATTTACTTTATCAAAAAACTGAATACAAATAAACCAAAACAAATCTCTATTTAAAGACCTCAACCTTAAACAAACTCAACTAAATTCTAGCGACATTATCTATTCGACAAAACAATAATAAAAACCTTAAATACTTTATTAATACTTATCCAGAATCAATTACAATTCACCCCCTTGATTCTGGTCTTCAGATGATAGGAATTGAATACAATTCAATTGAACAATGAAACAAATATAACAGTAATAGACTCAATCAATGATAAAACAAGAACAATGACTCCATTGAATTAGAAATGAACAATCGATTACATCATTAGAAGATGACCCAGGGTTACACCCTTCTTCAAGCCTAAGCAGGAGCCAATTACAATTCTAAAATAATCTCTTTTCCCCTCTCACAAAACTAATGATCCTTATTTATAGAATTAGAAACTACACTTACCCCCCTCCCACAATTACAAAATACTATTAATCAACAAAATAGAATAAGATCTCTATCATTACTCCTCCTTTATTTAAAAGTCTTGTTCTCAAGACTTGGGAGTGAATCATTTGTCCAGCTTGCTTCGTGTCGTCCGGACGTTTGTTAGCTGGCCCGTATCTATTGCCCCAACGTAAACAAATTCTTTTCTTCTTACGTCCTTTCCTATCCAAACATGAAGGATATAAAACTACTCGATCACGCGAAATACCGGCACTTCCTTCCATTGGAATCGACCCTGAGTTAATGAAGGGCATTGAATGAATCTTGTTGGAACAAACAGGTAACCCACGCTCCATTAATGTGGATGTATTAACACTTTTGGGCTCCCCTTGACCCAACACTAGAGGCCCATCACCTTTACATGTTAAAAGCCCAAAAGAAGTCTGATAACGAAAAGGAAAAAGAGAGAGCGTACGATCGACAGAATTAGGGCGCCCTGTATCGTCGGCGACACCAAGGGAATCGGGAATCAACTCCGAGTGGTGAATCAACTCCGATTGATGAAGCGTAGCGACCTGCTCAGAAGGAATTTGAAGTTCGAAGCTACCAATCGCTACATGCTTACGGCCGACGACATGGATTAGAGCATCGTTAATCGAATCCAATTGCGCAGTCGCGAAACCACTGAATCGCTGCAGAAGCTCTGATTGGAACTCCGATTGCTCTTGATGTTTCATCCAAGCTAGAACGATTTGCCTGAATTTAGCTGATTCCGCACGCTCGACTTCCAAGGATTGCAACGTGGTTTTGATTTCGTTCACCTCTGATTGCAATTGACGAATCTGATGATCGTGAACCTCTATCACGAAGTTCCATGGATACCGGCAGATCAAGGGCAGGTCGGACCATTGATAGGAGTTGAATACAATTCAATTGAACAATGAAACAAATATAACGGTAATAGACTCAATCAATGATAAAACAAGAACAATGACTCAATTGAATTAGAAATGAACAATCGATTACATCATCAGAAGATGACCCAGGGTTACACCCTTCTCCTAGCCTAAAATAATCTCTTCTCACCTCTCACAAAACTAATGATCCTTATTTATAGAATTAGAAACTACACTTACCCCCCTCCCACAATTACAAAATACTATTAATCAACAAAATAGAATAAGATCTCTATCATCAGACTTGACAGATCTTCGATTCCCAGAATATTCTGCATCTCTTGGAACTTTACCCTTGGCAATGCCTTAGTTAGCACATCTGCTTTTTGATCTTCTCCACTCACATGCTCCACATTTACTAGCTTTTTCTCTACACTTTCTCGAATAAAATGATATTTTGTTTCGATGTGTTTACTTCTATCGTGAAACACTGGGTTCTTCATCAGCTCTATTGCTGATTTGTTATCTACCCTTAATGTAATGCTTCCCATATTACTTCCTGTTATCTCTTCTAATACAGCCTTCAACCAGATAGCTTGACAAGCAGTGGCTGTAGCAGCCATAAACTTTGCTTCGCAGGATGATAATGCAACTGAATTCTGCTTCTGACTACTCCAAGCAACTGGACCACCCCTATAATAAAATTTCATCCCAGTTGTGCTCTTTCCATCCATTCGATCATTAGCATGAGAACTGTCACTGTAACCTATCAGTTTTCCGCACCCATTCCTTGTATATTGAATCCCGAAGCTCAATGTTCCTTTTATATATCTCAGCAAGTGTTTGACAGCTTGCAAATGAGTTGCTCTTGGCATTTCCTTGAATCTGCTGGCTACTCCCACTGCATAATTTATGTCGGGCCGAGGAGTCAAATACGTGAGGCATCCAATAATACTTCTATACATGGTCGGGTCTACCAGCTCAGTTTTGTCTTCATTTGTTAACTGCAAACCAGGTTCCATGGGGTACTTTGTGGGATTGCAGTCCCACATGTTTGCGTTCTTCAACACTTTGGTGGCATAACCTCTCATGACTTATTGCAATTCCTCGGTTTTGCTGCACCACTTCTATTCCCAGATAATAGGAGAGCTGTCCCAAGTCACTCATTTCAAAGTTCTTCCTCATTTGATTCTTGAAGTTTTCGATCTCTTTTGCACTTGAACCGGTAACTATTAGGTCGTCTACATATACTCCGACTATCAGCACTCCTCTTTGATCCTCCCTTCGGTATAAGGCATATTCTCTTGGACTTCGTTTGAAATTCTGATCCTTCAGAATAGGCGAATGTTCCAGGCACGGGGTGCTTGCCTTAGGCCGTATAGTGCTTTGAACAGTTTATACACCATCTGTTCTTTCCTTTCTTTACAAATCCCTCGGTTTGCATCACATAAACTTCTTCTTGTTAGTTGCCATGTAGAAACGCCGACTTAACGTCCAGATGATGGACTTCCCAACCGATTCGAGCCGAGAGTGCGAGGATCAAGCGTACAGTCTCTAGGCGCATTACCGGTGCAAATGCCTCTGTGTAGTGGATCCCCTTCTTCTGGACGTAGCCTTTGGCTACTAGTCGCGCTTTGTATCGAGAGATTTTCCCACTTGCGCCCTTCTTGACCTTGAAGACCCATTTCAAGCCGATTGGTTTTTGGTGCTTTGGGAGATCAACAAGTTTCCAAGTGACATTCCTTTCAATGGAGTTAATTTCTTCTGTCATTGCATCCCTCCACTCTTTTCTTATGTTTGCATCACCAAATATATCGGGCTCTTCATTTAACAACATCTCGGGGTCATCGAATTGTGGTGGTTCGAAGGGAATTTGTTGTCGTACCTATGTCCTTGTCAGCACATTGTTCATACTTCGAAAGCCTTGTGGTGGGGTGTCATCATAGTGGGAGCTGGAGATTGAGCTGCTTGGGATGTTGAATTCGAGGTTCCGACCGTTTACTGGAGTTTCAGTACTGTAGCTTCCGTTTCTGAGTGGGCGGTTTGGCTGCTTTCTGTCAGGTTTTGTGGGCTGTTAAAAGGTTCTGTACTGTTTCCATGAATGGGTATAGGTTGAGGCTGCGGGCTTTAAACATCTTGGAACACTTTCTTCTATCTCGAATTCAGTTGTTCCTTGTGTCCCTTCTCCTTCGGTCTCTTCTTCTTCCCAGCCCCATGGTTTTTGTGCTTCAAATCTGACATCTCTGCTGACATGGATTCTTCTTGTTTTTGGATTGTATAACCGGTATGCTTTGCTCCCTGGTTCAGTTCCAAGGTTGACCATTGGCTCACTTCTGTCTTCCAATTTTGTAAGCTTGATCGAGGGTATTTTTAATGGGCTAGGCATCCGAATACGTTGAGGTGTTAGAGGTTGGGCTTCCATCCTTTGTATGCTTCATAGGGAGTTCTTTCTTCTACGGCCTTTGTTGGATTTCTGTTCAAGATGTAGACCGTGTGTCGTACTCCTTCCCTTCTAAGAGCCTTCACTTTGAGTCCACTTTCCAACTCGGCTGCTTGTTTGAATGTTTTGAAGGCTTCGAGTGCTTGATCCTTTGTTTTCAGCATGTGTATCCACATGTACCTGCTAAAGTCATCAACAAGCAATAGGAAATACCCGTTCCCAGCTGGAGTGGGGGGCGAGATAGGGCCACATAGGTCGGCATGCACCAGTTCCAGTGGCTGGCTTGCTCGATATTTTGCTTGCAATGGAAATGGGAGTTGTCTTTGTTTTCCAACCAGGCACGCTTCACATATTTGTGACTTTTGATCGATACTGGGTACTCCTTTCACGAGATTTTCCTTCGATATTCTTCTCATTGCATCGAAGTTAAGGTGACCGAGGCGGGCATGCCACAACCAAGCTGCTTCATCCATTCTATAGAGAAGGTTGACTGGTGAGACCACTTGGAGCTGTATTTTGTAGAGATGGTTTTGCGACTTCCTGACCTTCATAAGTGATGCAAATCTAATGCACTTCGTTGGATCAAAAACAATGGAAACAATGAATCGAAAAGGAATTCGATTAATACTTCAAAAGAGGAATCAAAAAACTGTCGAACATCAAGTCTGCCAAACAAACATAAAAGAAAACTCCACATAATACGGCCACTACTCTAAAATAACTACCAACTATTACCACTAAACAAAATAAGCAATTACCAAATAAAATAAACATAAAATTAAGTCAGCTCCATATCAGCAATGGTTGCAGCTGGATTATCAATCAGGTCATCAACCGGGTCCTCTATTGCATGGCTGCTTGCATCATTCTCCCCCACTTCAAAAGGACTCGTCCTCGAGTCAAATGGATCATCATCAGCTGGTAGAAATGGAGACAAATCAGCAACATTAAAAGTAGCTGAAACGTTGTAGTGGCCAGGAAGATCAACCTTGTAGGCATTGTCATTAATACGTTCCAAAATTTTGAAAGGACCATCGGTCCTTGGCTGAAGTTTCCCAAAACGACCCCGTGAAAATCTTTCTTTACTCAAATGAATCCACACAAGGTCACCTTCCTTGAATCCCAATTTTTTTCGATGAACATTCGCTCGCCTTTGATACACAATATTATTGTTGATAATCTTGTCACGGACCTGCTGATGAATAAGCTTGATTTGATTAGACCCGATCTTCCCCTTGAGCACTAAAATGTTCAGTAACGGGTAAAGGAGTTAAATCCAAGGGCGTAAAGGGATTCCGACCATAGACAACCATAAATGGGCCCATGCCTGTAGAACGGTGCGTGGAACGATTATAAGCAAACTCCGCTTGAGGAAGAACTAAATCCCACTGCCTCGGATTAGCACCCACAAGACTGCGCAACAAATTACCCAAACTACGATTAGTTACCTCCGTTTGACCGTCACTCTGAGGATGGTGGGCACTACTAAAATTGAGACTTGACCCCAGACGTTTCCACAATGTACGCCAAAAATGCCCAATGAACTTAACATCTCGATCAGAAGTCAGAAAACAGGGAACACCATGGAGACGAACAATTTCAGCAAAGTACAAACGAGCAATCTGAGAGGCATCATAAGTCTTCGCACAAGGGATAAAGTGGGACATTTTGGAAAATCGATCAACTACCACCATAATGGAATCCTTCTGTCTTTGAGTACGTGGAAGACCCACAACAAAGTCAAGACTAATGTCTTCCCAAGGACCAGCAGGAACAGGAAGAGGAGTATACAACCCTGCATTAGTGTGATGAGTTTTGGCCATGTGACAAATCCGGCAATGATCAACAATACGAGTGACATAAGCAAGCATCTTCGGCCAATAGAAACGTTCTTGGAGTAGTTTAAGAGTTTTGTCTCGCCCGAAGTGACCAGCTAAAGCACCTTGATGACTTTCCAACACAATAGCATCCCGAAGAGAACATTTAGGAACACATAACCGTGAACCTCGAAATAGAAAACCATCCTGAACAGCATAATCTGGAATGGTGGAATGTTGACAAGCATTCCAAATCTTCGAAAAATCAGGGTCATCTTTATACATGCTACAAAACACCTTGAAACCTTCAACTTGAACCTGCAAAGAAGTTAGGAGAGATTGACGTCTACTCAAGGCGTCTGCGACTGTATTAGTGACACCAGCCTTATGGTGAATAACAAAGGAAAAATCTTGCAAATATTCGACCCACTTTGCATGTCTCGGATTTAACTTCTGTTGACCCTGGATGAACCGTAGAGCCTGATGATCAGAAAAAAGAATGAATTCATTAGGAAGAAGATAATGACGCCAATATTGAAGACTCCGAATAATGGCGTAAAATTCTTTGTCATAAGTACTATATTTCTGCTTGGCCTCATTAAACTTTTCACTGAAAAAGGCAACAGCTTTCTGATTTTGACTGAGAACCCCACCAATGCCTACACTCGATGCATCACACTCGACTTGAAAAGTGGCTTGGAAATTAGGTAGGGCCAAGACAGGGGCTTGGGTCACCCTTCGCTTGAGCTCTTCAAAGGCTGCAGTTGCAGCCGGTGTCCAACAGAAACGATTACCTTTAAGACAATCAGTAATGGGAGCTACAATAGAACTGAAATTACGGATAAAGCGCCGGTAAAAGGAGGCTAACCCATGGAAACTACGAACATCATGAACTGTGGTGGGAATTGGCCAAGTAGTAATATAGCCTCTACCTTAGCCTCGTCCATGCGAATGCCATTTGCTGAAATGAGATAGCCCAAGAAAAGTACCTCAGTGGATAAAAACTGGCACTTGCCACTGTTAGCAAATAGCTTCTGTTCGCGCAATATGAGAAAAACATCTCGCAGATGCACCAGATGACGTTGCAGATCGGGGCTATACACAAGAATATCATCAAAATACACTACTACACATCGACCAATAAGGGGCTTGAAAACATGATTCATGAGTCGCATAAACGTACTGGGTGCGTTTGAGAGGCCAAACGGCATCACCATCCATTCGTACAATCCATCCCGTGTCTTAAACGCAGTCTTCCATTCATCCCCAGGCCTCATCCGGATCTAATGATATCCACTACGCAAATCAATTTTGGAAAAGATTTGTGCACCACATAACTGGTCCAACAGGTCTTCGAAACGGGGAATAGGGAAACGATATTTGATGGTGATTTTGTTCACCGCGCGGCTATCTATGCACATCCGGTAAGTACCACCACGTTTGGGAACTAACAACGCGGAAACAGCACACGGGCTCAAGCTTTCGCGGATAAGACCTTTGTCAAGTAATTCATATACTTGGCGATGCAACTCTTCAAATTCTTTGGGATTCATACGGTATGCTGGCTTGTTTGGGATGATGGATCCAGGCACAAAGTCAATACAATGTTGGATTTCGCGCAAGAGAGGTAACCCAGCAGGGATATCCTCTGGGAAAACATCCTGGAACTCTTTTAATAGGGGCTGAACAACCACTGGAGTGTCACTTACCGAGGGATTAACTTCGGTGACAAGTAAGCCAAACATGAAAGGGGGTTTCACTGCATGAGTGAAATCTAAGAAGGCATATTTAGATAGGATAAGTGCTTCGGTTCCCGACTCGCGGATGTCAAGTTGGGCCAATGTGATTAGTATCCCATCTTTCTTAAATGAATAGGTGTTATGAAATCCATCATGTCGAGTTCTCTTATCATATTGCCAAGGTCTACCCAAAAGAATATGACACGCATCCATAGGAATAACTTCACACCAAACTTCATCTGAGTATCTATTTCCAATAGTAAATTGGACTAAGCAACGTTGGTTGACTTTAACCACATTTCCTTTCTTAAGCCAAGTGAGTTGATACGGATCGGGGTGGGGTTCGGCGAGTAACCCCAACTTTTCAACCATGCTTGTAGCCACCATGTTTTCACAGCTCCCTCCATCGATCACTACCGCACACACTTTTCCTTTTGATGTACACCGGGTTCGAAAAATATTGTTCCGAAGCCACAGTGTGTCATCCCCGGAACGACCAGCAGCAGTGCTCAGGACATGTTGGGTAACCAAGGCAACTCCTTTATCTGGGTAAATAATTTCCTGGGTAGGCTCTTCTGCACAAGACTCATCCATATCATATAAAGGTACCGTATCCTCAGTTAGAGTAACTAGTTGTTTATTTGGACATTCCCTTGCAAAATTCCCTAAGCCTTGGCATCGAAAACAACGGGTTAGTTTAGAAGACTCGGAGGGGGTACTGGTTGAGCCTTCCAACTTAGATAGGCCAAACTTATTTCCAGGTGCAAAAGTAGTTGAACTTCGTGAGCTCTCAGGTTTGGAAAAAGTAGGTTTGCTGGTTGGGATTTGGTTTTTGCTTTAAGTTGTTTTTCAACCTTAAGTGCCAGACGGCATACATCGTTGAATGTCCAATATGGTTGGAGTTGGACAATATCTGAAATATCAGACCTTAATACTCCCAAGAACCGTGCAATGATCTGCTCCTCTTCTTCTTCTTCAGCACTACAGCGCATACGCAACCGATCAAACTCTCTGATTAGCTCTTCAACAGTTAAAGTTCGCTGAGCGAGCGTATGGTATTCTAGAAAGGCATCTTGCCGATAATTGACAGGTAAAAACTTCTCACGCATCAACTTTTTCATCTTCTCCCATGAAACCACCTTAGCTTTACCCTCCTGAGCCCTCTTTTTTTTCACATGTTCCCACCATAATGAAGCATACTTACGTAATTTAATTGCAACTAGTTTTACCTTGTATTTATCGGGGATTTCACGTAAATCAAAAATTCTCTCAACCGTCTGCAGCCAATCGATGAACTCATCAGGTTGAGAACGGCCATCAAATTCGGGAATATCAATCTTCACTCCCATGCTACGCAGGTAATCCGGTTCCCTACCACCGCAGCGGGGATTTGGTCGTCCAAAGGGGTTCTGTCGTTCGACCTCATCTTCCCAAATGACAGACTCGGTCTCAGAACTGTCGAGGTGACCCTGGCGATGTAACTCCAGATCCCGGATCCGTTGTTGCAACCGAGCAATCTCTTCTACATCACGTGGGTCTCGTGCATGATCCTCGTTACCTCTGTCGGCGTTTCGACGTGGATGTCTGTGCAAGCGACCACCTTGATCAGCCATAGCTCTGATACCAACGGATGCAAATCTAATGCACTTCGTTGGATCAAAAACAATGGAAACAATGAATCGAAAAGGAATTCGATTAATACTTCAAAAGAGGAATCAAAAAACTGTCGAACATCAAGTCTGCCAAACAAACATAAAAGAAAACTCCACATAATACGGCCACTACTCTAAAATAACTACCAACTATTACCACTAAACAAAATAAGCAATTACCAAATAAAATAAACATAAAATTAAGTCAGCTCCATATCAGCAATGGTTGCAGCTGGTTTATCAATCGGGTCCTCTATTGCATGGCTGCTTGCATCAATAAGGGTGGTTCCTTGCTGATTGTAGAGCCACATGTACCCATCCTGCATATGCACTTTGCATCCGGTTTCATCGAATTGGCCCAAACTCAATATGTTATTACACAAGTCAGGTATGTAATACACATTGGTTATGAGCTTTTGGTCCCCATTCTTGCACTGGAAGAGGATGGATCCCTTGCCTCTTATTTCCACATTCGAGCCATCTTCGAATTTCACCTTTCCAACCATCCTTTAATTCAGTTCACTGAAGTAGCTTCGTTCTCCGGTCATGTGATTATTCGCGACATTATCTAAGTACCATGTTCCACAGTCACTAGCATACGTATTGGGAAATACCTTCTCTTCGTTCAACATGACTTTCTCATTTGGGGTTTTTATCATCAGCAACGTGGGCTCATCGTCTTCCTTGGTCAGGTTTGCTTCTTCATTTTGTTTTTTCGGGGCCCAACAATCTGCTGCAAGGTGCCCAGTTCTGTCACAATTGTAGCACCTACGTTCGGTTTTACTTTGTTGCTTGTTTTGTTGTGTATGTTGCTGATTTCGATTTGACCATCGATCCCCATGTGAAGACCGATTGCCTCCTCGTCCATGACTGTTGTTGTATCTTCCTCGCCCCCTGCCATGTCCATTAAAGGAACTTTGGCCTGAGCCTCGACCCCTGCCTCCTGATTTGATCTCGGTCCTTTGTTTTTCTTGCCATTCTTCCTTTGTTAGTAATAGCTTTGCAGGCTGGCTTTGGATGTTGGCGGCTGGCTTTACCCGCTTCTCGTATGCCTTAAGTCGTCCGACCAGCTCTTCAAACATCATCGTACTTGGGTCCGAAAACTGTTCGATTGCTGCGACTATTGGAAGGAACCTATCTGGTGCTGCACCCAACAGTTTCTTGACTTTTGTTTTTTCTTCCATGGTAATTCCAAGTGTTCGGAACTTGGATGTGACTTCACCAATCTTACCTGCAAAATCATCGATCGAGTCACCTTTTTTCATGCTTAAAAGCTCGAACTCTCGATTTAAGTTCTGAATCCGGGCCTGTTGGACTCTATCCGCCCCAAGATTCGAAAGGCCCATGCCTTCTTTCGAATCTTCACATCTACTTCTGCTTCCGTGGGAGGTTCGATGGAGATAAACTTGGTAATTGTATTTCATAAAATAAGAGAAGATTACACCAGAATATATAGAAGAAATAATTACATAATAATCCCTCTAAAATATAAATATGTAAAATATAATTAAACTATCTAATATTCCCCCTCAAGCTAAGCCCGGGGAAGGAGCTGTAGCTTGTCCCGTAAAGAAGTAAAACGAGCAGAGGGTAAGGGCTTTGTGAAGACATCATCAATTTGATCATGAGTGGAAATAAATTGAACCAGAAGTTTCTCTTGAGCAACTTTTTCCCTGACGAAATGAAAATCAACCTCAATATGCTTTGTGCGAGCATGAAACACTGGATTGGCAGAAAGATAGGTGGCGCCAAGATTGTCACACCACAGAACAGGAGTGGACTTCATTGCAACATTGAGTTCACATAGAAGAGCTTCAAGCCAGGTGAGTTCAGTTGCTGTATTAGCCAGGGCCTTGTATTCAGATTCAGTAGAAGAACGAGAAACAGTCTGTTGTTTCCGAGCGGACCAGGAGACAAGATTATTACCAAAATAAATAGCATAACCCCCAGTGGAGCGACGATCATCAGAAGAACCAGCCCAATCTGCATCTGTATAGGCATGCAGAGTGAAAGACGCGGATCGTTGAAGAAGAAGCCCATGATTTGCAGTGCCTTGAAGATATCGAAGAATGCGTTTAACCGCTGACCAATGATTCTTTGTTGGAGAATGGAGAAATTGGCAGACTTTGTTGACTGCAAAGGCAATATCAGGCCGTGTGAGTGTGAGATATTGTAGAGAACCTACAATTTGCCGATAACGAACTGGGTTGTCAAACAAAGGACTATCCTCCCTAGTTAGAGTGACAGAAGTGGAGCATGGAGAGGACACAGGCTTGGATTGAGAGAGACCAGCCTTCTGCAACAGGTCCAGGACATACTTCTTTTGAGACAGCAGCAAATGTGATCCTTTGGGAAGGACTTCAATTCGCAGAAAGTAGGAAAGAGCACCCAGATCTTGTAGAGCAAACTGATTTTGAAGATGTTTGACAATGTTGTCAATGGCTGCTGGATTGTTGCCTGTTAAAACAATGTCATCAACATACACGAGCATGTAGAGAGTGGTTCCAGTAGAAGAATAGATAAAAAGGGACGGATCAGTTTTGGATCCAGTGAAACTCAAAGTGTATAAAACACCAGATAAGCGATGGAACCAGGCTCTAGGGGCCTGTTTTAAGCCGTAAAGGGATTTATGGAGTAAACAAACATGGTTCGGTTTGGCAGGATCAACAAAGCCTGGAGGTTGTCTAAGGTAGACGGTCTCTTGCAAGTCTCCATTTAAGAATGCATTCTGAACATCCAGTTGACGAAGAGGCGAACCATGAGTGACGGCCAGGGAGAGAACCACCCGAATAGTAGTGGGTTTGACGACTGTGCTAAACGTTTCATGGTAGTCCAGGCCAGCTTGCTGATTGAAACCCTTCGCAACAAGTCGAGCTTTGTAATGTGTGATGGGCCCATTTTGATCTCTTTTGATCTTGTACACCCATTTGCAATCAACAACATTAGCATTTGGGACAGGTGGAACCAAGGTCCAGGTTCCATTTGTGATAAGAGCCTTGAATTCCTCAGACATGGCTTGACGCCATTGAGGACAAGTGTTGGCAGCCGTGAAGGTGGTTGGCTCAGAGAGGTGAGAGGCAGTGGTAGTAGTATAGGCTGAAGGATTGTAGGGCATGGTGTGAGAAGGATTTTGGCGTAGGTTTGTGGGACGAGTGCGGGTGGCAGGTGTGGGAAGGTTTGAGGGCTGTTTGTGTCGTCTTTGATAGGTTTGAAGGGAGGAGCTGGGTGAGATGAGGTGGAAGTAGATGATTGAGATGGAGGGTCAGAGGTGGATGATGAAGGTAATGTAGAGGGAGTAGGTGAAGGTGTTGAAGCAGGCAAGGGTGTAGAAGTTGGAGCTATGTCCGAAGATGATGTAGGATCTGAAGGAATAGGAAAAGAGGAGATGTATGGATCGGGTGAGGAAGGAACAGGAATTGGAGCTGGTGGGTTTGAAAAAGGGAAGGAGTGTTCATTAAAACGAACATGTCGAGCTATGTAAGGATCGGTGAAACGGTGAAACCAGATACCTTCGATCGGTGAAACGGTGAAACCAGATACCTTCGATCGGTGGTGCCAAACCCATGTCAGTCCGTCGGAGGGCGGCTGAGATGGGTGCGGGGGAGGGTGGCTGAGATGGGTGCGGCGGCAGCGGTGGCAGGCGGCTGAGAGCGGCGGTGAGTGGTCCGACGGGCTGAGAGCAATCGAGAAGGAAAGGTTGGCTGAGATGTGATCGATTCATTCAGCTCCATTATTTTCCATTCAGACTTGTTCTCAAGTCTGAATCATTCAGACCCCTATTCAGACCTCAGACCCCATTCAGATGTGTGTTTTATTTACCAAACAAACGGTCTGAATCTGAACCATTCAGATTCAGACCCATTCAGATGCTACCAAACAGCCCCTAACTGTTTCGAGTCTTGGTATAGGCGCAAGCACCTCATCAAAATCCACTATGTGTTGTTGAATGTATCATTTGGCAACTAATCGGGCCTTGTGCCGTGTGACTTCACCATTTGCATTCCTTTTAGTTTTGTAGACCCATTTCAATCCGATTGGCCGAGTCCTTGCAGGTTGATCCACCAAGGTCCATGTCTAGTTCCTTTCAATGGAGGTTATCTCACTTTCCATTGCTGATTCCCATTCCGGATGACCCTTTGCTTCTTTGTAGCTGGTTGGTTCCTCTTCGGTGAAGAGTAGATCATACACTTCACTTATTTTCTTCCAGCCTTTTGTTGGTGTATCATCATATGTTTCCTGCTCAGCCATGTGAGGATCTGATGGATTAGTGGTGTCTGTGGGGAGTCTATTTAGCATGGGTCCTCGTCCTTTCACAGTGGATTCTGGGCTGCTGAACACGTTAGATTCTGGATCAGATCGTTGATCTCATTCCCAGCAAGTGGAGAGTTGCTGAATCTTGTTGGGCTGCCTGTTAAGGAGTTGCGCAGACTACCAGGTTCAGTTGGTACATCTTCTTGTGTTCGTGTGCTGCTGTTTGTTAGATCCATGTGAATTTCTAGTTCCCTTTCACTTGGCTCAGCCCTTTGTTGTTGATTCCATTCCCACTTTCGCCCTTCTTCAAGCTTGACATCGCGGCTGATTACAACTTTGCTTCCATAGACATCATACATTCAGTATCCTTTGGTCCCTGGTTCTATTCCTAGATGAACCATAGGAAAGCTTCGATCGTCCAGTTTCTTTGCCATGTGTGAGCGTGTTTTGACATGACCGACACACCCGAATACTCTAAGGTGGTCGAGTCTTGGTTTCCTTCCTTTCAGAGCTTCATAGGGAGTTTTATCTTGCAGGCTTCTGGCAGGCAACCTGTTTAGAACATAGACAGCATGTCGCACAGCTTCTGCCCAGAAAGCTTGAGGCATCTTCATTGCGTTTAGAACGCTCCTTTAGTGCTCATCACTGTTCAGTTTCTCCTCTCAACTATCCTGTTTTGTTGAGGAGTATACGGGGTAGTCAGCTGCCTTGTAATCCCGGATTGCTCACAAAACTGCTTGAATTCCTTGGAAGTAAACTCTCCCCCCGATCGGTTCTGAGCACCTTATCATATATCGGTTTTACTCTCGCCTGAACGAATAATTGTTCCAATGGTGAGAAGTTTAAATTTTTATTTTTGGATATGTACTTTAGTCAAAAGTCATCTACCAGCACATGCAGTTATAAATTGTTGGATATCTATTAAAAAAGATTTTTATACAAGGATCTCAAATATATTGGTTTTTATGTAAACTTCACGTGCACTATCTAATTGGTTTCAATTCAAGTTATATTAATTAGTTTGTATAGCATACGAACTGAAGTTATTATCTTTTGAAGTTGGTTGAATATGACCATATGAGGTGGCTTCAAATTACCTAATGAAGTTATGTTGTTAATGTTGGACCAATCTTGACATAGACATAATAGTTAGAGGGTTAATAATTATTATGTAATTAATGTTTTGAGTCGGTAAGAGCTTAATGGATCTAGCTGAGTTTATCTAGTTTAACTTAGAAGTGAGTTAAGTTAGCCTAGGAATAAGGAGATGATTAACCTAAAGAATGTTGGTTAATCATCTATAAATATGGATAGTTTTTCTTTGATCATTGTATTCACTATTCAAAGTTTTCTATTAAATTGGAGAAGGAATTCCTTTATAGTTCTGTGTGTGTTTTAATAAAATCTGGTACCAATTTCGCTTTAATTGGAATCAGAGCCTTGCTGCGAAGGGACCGAGAGGGCTGATAGATCCAAAAGATGGGATCGATTACCAAATTTGAGGACGAAGGGGAAAGACTCATGGCAGACGCAGGAGCCGCGCTAGCTGTAGTTGAGAAGACCAGGAAGCTCACATTCTAGTGCCCGATGCTATCATCGACCAACTACCCGATCTGGTCGCTTAGGATCAAAGCAATCTTTAAGGCGCATGGTCTCCCACGATCGAACCAGGAGTCAATGTGGACCCCAAGAAAGATAACTCTGCAATTGCCTACTTGTATCAGGCACTTCCCTAAGACTTGATACTACAAGTCGCAAGTTGCAACACAGCCAGATAAATCTGGAATTCAATCAAGACTCGTGACCTCGGAGTGGAGAGAGTTATGGTGGCGCGACTGCAGTCTCTAAGAACTGAATTTGATTCAATCAGAATGAAGGATAGCAAAACCGTGGATGATTACGTGGCAAAACTCTCTGGCATTGCCTCTAAGTCAGCCACACTTGGGTCTGCATCGAAGAAGCAATCCTGCTCAGAAAGCTGCTGGCAAGTATGCCTGAAAACTTCCTGAACATGGTGGCAACGATTGATCAGCTGGTAGACCTCAAAACGGTACGATTCCAGGAGGTGGTTGGACATTTAAAGGCCTATGAAGAAAGTTCCTGCCCTTAATCAAAGGCATCAAGCAGCAGTCAAAGCCCACATAGGAAGATTGGGAGGCAAAGAAGAGGTCTAAAAGGGGTTGTGGTCAAGGCGGGGGGGCAACAATGACAGTCGAGGAGGAGGACGAGGACGAGGTACTGGCCAGGGACATAGCACACCAAACGGAACTCAAAACTCCACAAACCAAAGGAAGGATAGGTCACAACTGCAGTGTTTTTGATGTGATGCACTGGGACACTTCTCGGCAGATTGCCCGACAAGAAACCAAGAAGAACTGAACCAAGCACAGGCTAATGCTGACAAGCCTGCATTATTAATGACTGTTGCCTTCCGAGATCAAAAGGAGCTGATCTACCTTACTTAAGACAAAGTGTATCCAGCAGCACACATGGCCAGTCAAGACGAACAAAGCATGTGGTATTTGGACAATGGGGCGTCTAACCACATGACAGGAAACAAAGGACTATTCTCCAAACTCGACTCGAAGATAGGGGGCAATGTAAGGTTTGGTGATGGATCATGTGTTGACATTGAAGGAAGGGGATTGATCGTGCTGGAGTGCAAGAATGGAGAACATCGTCTGCTGACCGAGGTGTACTACATTCCATTCTTGAAAATTAACATAGTGAGCCTCGGGCAACTCACTGAAGGAGGATGTAAAATCCTGATCTGTGGATGTACGAGCCGGATGGAAGACTACTAATGAAGGTACCTCGATCAGTAAATCGATTGTACAGAATCAATCTAAAGATTGGCTCACATGTCTGCTTGCACTCGAAGGTCGAAGACCCAGCCGGGACATGGCTCGCCCGGCTGTGCCATGTAAACTTCGACACTATCAAACGCATCAGCACTAAGGAGTTGGTACTTGGAGTTCCAATAATAAACAACCCCTCCCAAATGCGCGACGCGTGCTTGGCTGTAAAGCATACGAGACAAAGTTTCCCAGACAAAATTCTGTTCCGATAACAGAAGCCTTTGGACCAGGTGTATGCAGACCTATGCGGCCCAATCACACCACCAACGCCGGCTGGAAATGGGTACATCCTACTAATTGTTGACGATCACAGTAGATGCATGTGGGCATTTATGCTAAAAACAAAAGATGAAGCTTTTGAACAATTCAAAAGGTTCAAAACTTTTGTGGAAAATTTATATAATAAGAAAATAAAGGTTCTTCGAACTGACCTGTGTGGGGGGGGGGATTCACCTCCCGAGAGTTTTCTATGATCAGGAAGGAATTGCAAGGCAGTTGACCGCGCCCTACGCCCCTCAACAAAACGGGGTGGTCGAAACGAGAAATTGCACGGTGATGAACACAACAAGAAGCATCCTGAATGCCATGAAAATGCCTCAATATCTATGGGCAGAAGCTGTTCGACACTTTGTCTATGTGCTGAACAGGCTGCCTACAAAGATCTTGAACGACCAAACACCCTATGAAGCATTGAAGGGAAGAAAGCCTAGAATGGATCACCTTCGGGTATTCGGGTGTGTCGGCTATGTCAAAACACCCTCAATCCGGTTGAGAAAGCTTGATGAAAGGAGTAAGCCGATAGTACACTTGGGAATAGAACAAGGGTCAAAAGCATTCCGCATGTATGATGCCAAAGAAAGGAAGATAATCATCAGCTGAGATGTAAAGTTCGATGAAACCAGAGGCTGGAATTGGGAAGATTCAACAGACGACTCCGAGTCAAATGAAGCCGAATTCACAATCCATACAGCCCAAGTCATGTTTGAACCAGAAGGTGCCAACAGACCTGGGCTCACAGACCCCACCAGCCCACAAAGCCCAATCAACACAACCCCAAGGAATACAACCCTACCAGACCCATCAAGTGTAAATGATCATGAGGAAGGCTCGGATGAATCATGTGAAGAAATTCAGACCCAGATGCTGAGTCCGAAAGCTTGGGTTGAATGCCGGGGACCCAATATTCCTCGAACACCTACGTAAAAAGACCATGAATTGGACCCTTCAATAGCCGAAGAAGACACCTATGATGACACCCCACCACAAGGTTGGAAAAGCCTAGCTGATGTATATGACGAGGCCTCATTCCAGAATGAGATCTACAACCTGCTTCTCACTGAAGGCAAACCACTGAACTTCAAAGAAGCAACAAGAAACATAGAATGGGAAGAAGCAATGCAGAGTGGAATCGCTTCCATTGAGAGAAATAGAACATGGGAACTCACTGACCTGCCGCCTGGACACCGCCCTATTGGTTTGAAGTGGGTATTTAAGATCAAAAGGGATGCAAGCGGAACAATTACAAAGCACAAGGCACGACTGGTCGCTAAAGGGTACATACAACAACACAGTGTAGATTTCGATGAGGTATTCACACCAGTGGCCAGGCTCGAGACTGTAAGATTGATCCTTGCTCTGACAGCACAACGTGGTTGGGAAGTTCACCATCTGGACGTGAAGTCGGCCTTTCTACATGGAGAATTCAAAGAGGCGGTGTTTGTGTCACAACCAGAAGGTTTTATAGTGAAAGGGAAGGAGAGAAAAGTGTACAAAGTGGCCAAAGCACTATACGACCTTAAGCAGGCTCCAAGAGCTTGGAATACAAAGTTGGACGGAGTCTTGAAAGAATATGGTTTTCAAAAATGCAAGCTGGAACAGGCTGTATACACAAAACAAACCCGCGAAGGATCGCTGGTGATAGGCATCTATGTAGACGACCTGATTGTAACAGGAAATAATATGGAGAAAATATTGCAATTCAAGAAACAAATGGAACAAAATGAGCGACTTGGCCCTACTTTCATACTACCTTGGTATGGAAGTAAAACAAAGCAAAGATGGAATAAGAGTGAAACAAACAAGCTATGCTACAAAGGTGTTGAAGCAAGCAAACATGTGGGAATGTAATCCTACCAAATATCCAATGGAACCAGGGCTGAAATTGTCCAAGCAAGAAGGAAAAATTTAGTTGATGCCACTGAATACTGAAGAATAGTGGGCTGCCTCAGTTATTAACCCACACCAGACCAGATTTATCCTATGCGGTTAGATATGTGAGCGGGTATATGCAAGCTCCAAGAGCAGCCCATCAGCAAGCTGTAAAACAAATACTCAGATACGTGAAAGGAAGCACTGAGATGGGAATTCACTACCAACACAATGGTGACAATAAACTGATTGGTTTCAGTGACAGCAGCTATTTGGTTGATATGGATTATGGAAAAGGCACAACAGGCTTAGTCGTCTTCTTTAATGATGCACCAGTTGCTTGGAACTCACAAAAGCAGCCAACGGTCGCTCTATCATCCTGTGAAGCTGAATTCATGGCGGCAACATCTGCAGCTTGTCAAGCTATTTGGTTGAAGGGGCTGCTAGCAGAATAACAGGAAGAAAAGAGGAGCAAGTGGTGATTAAAGTTGACAACAAATCAGCCATAGCCTTAGTGAAAAATCCAGTTTTCCATGGGAGAAGCAAGCACATCAATACACGCTATCATTTCATACGAGAGTGTGTTGAAAACAATCAATTCAGAGTTGACTAGTTGAGCGATAGTGGAAACAACCAAAGAGCAAATACACGCTATCATTTCATACGAGAGTGTTGAAAACAATCAAGTCAGAGTTGAGCATATCAGTGGGAACAACCAAAGAACAGATATATTGACTAAAGCCTTGCCAAAAGTGAAGTTTGAAGAGATGCGAGAGCTGCTGGGTATGAAGAAGTTAGATGGAAAATGAAGGAAGACTCAAGGTCAAGATTGGGGGGTGATTGTTGGACCAATCTTGACATAGACATAATAGTTAGAGGGTTAATAATTATTATGTAGTTAATGTTTTGAGTCGGTAAGAGCTTAATGGATCAAGCTGAGTTTATCTAGTTTAACTTAGAAGTGAGTTAAGTTAGCCTAGGAATAAGGAGATGATTAACCTAAAGAATGTCGGTTAATCATCTATAAATATGGATAGTTTTTCTTTGATCATTGTATTCAAAGTTTTCTATTAAATTGGAGAAGGAATTTCGTTTATAATTCTGTGTGTGTTTTAAATCAAATCTGGTACCAATTTCACTTTAATTGGTATGCAAGATCTATGATTACTTTGTATGCAAGATCTATAATTACTTTGGGCAACAGTTTGAAGCTATAATGATCAGATTTCATGCCTCTTGTATGGAACTGGTAATTTAAAAGCCAAATATTATTTTTAAGGTGTTTTATTGTTGTTTTTCATTCTATATCTTGCAGATTTAGGAGCATTGCATTGTGAAGTTAACAATGGATACTGATGGAAAAGCACCCAACAGGAAAGGACCTACTCTGCTTGCATTGTTAGTGTCTTATTCACTATCTATATATACACATATACATACAGATATTTGAATGCCATTATACACATATTATGAATTGTAGTCTACAGACTTCAAGGTTTAGATATTAGATTTTCTCAGGTGGTATATTTACTGTTAGGGTTAACGTTGTCACAGGGTATTAGATTGAAAAAGTAGGTCACCACTTGTGATTCGACGACGTAAGATAGTTTCAGGTGTCGATCATTGTAAGACTATCTTTGTTTTTTAGCTTTACAAAAAGGAAAACTGATAGAACTCGAAATTGACAAACAAAGGATGGAGGATTTTACTAGCAAATACCCACTTCGAGAGGGGAAATCTCCAATACAACTGATAAATTCAAATAACAAGACAAAGAAGAAAACTCATCTAACATCCATAATAAACTAAACAAAGTAAAAACTGCCACAATAAAACTTCCTACCCACTACCCAAACTTCCCACGTGATATCACTTAAGTGGGTCAAGACTTTGACCAAATAATATTTCCAGCTGCTCCCTATTGATCTCCGGATCCAATTGCTTCGTGCGTCTTCTAGAATAGACCCGAATAGGAGGGGTAGGGGTGGTGTTGCTATCAATACTTCCCCCTCCAAAAGCAGACTTGTCCTAAAGTCTGAATAAAGGAAACTGATCAGCCAATAAATCATAAGATTCCCAAGTTGCTTCTTCCATAGGACAGTGCTGCCACTCAATAAGCAACTCTAAGGCATAAACCCCAGCTTCCAAAACCCAACGATGAGAAAGCACTGACTTTGGTTGTAAATCCATCTCCCAATCTTTCACTATCTATATATACACATATACATACAGATATTTGAATGCCATTATACACATATTATGAATTGTAGTCTACAGAATTCAAGATTTAGATATTAGATTTTGTATATTTACTGTTAGGGTTAACGTTGTAAATATGGAAAACTGGATGAAGGAGGAAGCTCAAGCTCATAAGCAACAGTTCCCACCTTCCGTTTAATACAATATGGACCGAAGAAACGAGGAGATAACTTCTCATAGCGACGCTTAGCCAGACTCTTTTGACGATAACTGAATTTTGAGGAAAAGAAGATCTCCCACATTAAAAGATAAATCCTGACGCTTGAGAGCATTGACTGTTTCCCCTTACACATAGGGATACAGCCCGGGCGGTTCATGACCATATACAAAAAGAAGGAAGTCATACCAGTAGAATAGTGATAACCCGTATTGTATGAAAATTCTGCCCAGGATAAGAATTGACTCCATTTGGTAGGTTGTTCTTGTGCAAAACAACGAAGATAAGCCTCCAAGAAACGATTGGCTAACTCGGTTTGACCATCCGTCTGGGGACGGTAACTAGTACTCATTTTCAAGGTAGTTTGACTCAATCGAAACATCTCTTGCCAGAAATTACTCAAAAACACTGTGTCCCTATCTGAGACAATGGAACGAGGGAACCCATGGTGACGAACTATTTCCTTGCAAAACAAAGAGGCTACACTTTTGGCTGTAAAGGGATAAGATAAAGCCAAAAAGTGAGTATATTTGCTAAGCCTATCAACCACTACCATGATCGTATCCATACGATTAGAAATAGTTAACCCTGTGATGAAATCAAGAGAAATATCTTTCCATACCAGCTGTGGAATAGGAAGAGGTTGCAATAATCCCGCCGGCGAAAGCCTCTCATACTTCTGCCTTTGATAAATTACACATTGTTGAACAAACACACGCACGTCCCTTTTGAGATTAGGCCAATAGAATTGAGTAGAGACTCGCTTCCATTAGAAACCCCCCATTGCCTGCTGTAGGTGTTGCATGAGCTTCATGAAGAATTTTTTCACGAAGACCTGCAAAATCAGGGACCACAACTCGCCCCTTAAAATACAACAATTGATCCATAAATGTAAAGCCGGAAGAAGAAGTTGGATCTTTTTCCAATTGTTGAATGAGCTGGTGTGTGTAAGGGTCACTGACAAGAGCAGTTTGAATGTCAGAAACATCCAAACAATGATGCAGAGAGATTGCCAGCAATTGAGGCCTGCGAGAAAGGGCATCAGTCCCCTTGTTTTCTGACCCACGGCGGTGAACAATTGTAAAATCATATGACATTAATTTCAAGAGAAGTCGTTGCTGCTTTGTAGTTGTAATCCTTTGCTCAAGCAAGAACTTAAGTGTGTAGTGGTCTGTTTTGATAAAAAAAAATGGTGACCCATTAAGTAGTGATTCCATTTTTGAACCGCTAGGACCAATGCCAAAAGCTCACGATCATAGGCTGATTTTAGGCGATAGGATGGAAAAAAAGCCTTACTGAAATAGGCAACCGGATGGTTCTCCTGTGTTAAAATGGCACCCACACCTTTGGATGACGCATCACATTCAATTGTGAATGGTTTGGAAAAATCTGGTAGACATAATGGGAGCTGTCATAAGAGCTTCTTTAAGGGTATTTTAGGTTTTAAAAGCTGCCTCCGTCCATACAAAGCCATCCTTCTTTGTGAGCATAGTAAGGGGCTTCTGCATAAGTCCATAATTGCGAACAAATCTCTTATAATAACCCGTGAGCCCTAAGAACCCACGAACCTCACGCACATTCACGAGTACTGGCCAAGATTGAATTGCAGACACCTTGTCCTGGTCGACTTGTACCCCCTCTGATGACACAACATGCCCTAAAAACAAAACTTGTGATTGCCCAAAACAACATTTAGTTTTTTTGGCGAAGAATTGATTCTGCTTTAATAACTCCAAGGCTGTTTGAAGATGGTTCAAATGTTGTTGCATCAAAGGGCTGTAAACCAAGATATCATCAAAGAAAACCAAGATGAAACGCCTCAAATAGGGTCAGAAAAGGTCGTTCATGATGGCCTGAAAAATTGACGGGGCATTAGTCAACCCAAAAGGCATTTCCTTAAACTCATAATGGCCAAAATGAGTTTGGAAGGCTGTCTTCTCAATATCAGCTTGATCAACCCTTATTTGATAGTAACCGGACCTGAAATCCAGATTAGAAAAAAAGGTAGCACCGTTTAATCCATCTAACAACTCATCAATCGTGGGAATTGGGTACTTTTCGGATATGGTAATCTTGTTCAGGGCTCTATAATCAATACACATACGCCAAGTAGATCCCTTTTTCTTTATCAACAACATTGGACTGGAAAATGGGCTGCTACTAGTTTGAATAAAGCCGGCCACAAGTAAACCTTCCACTTGGGTTTCAATCTCAGCTTTTTGTGAATGGGGATAACGGTAAGGCTGAATATTAGGTGGTGTAGCATTGGGTAATAAAGGTAATGGGAACGAAAATGTGGGAGTGAAGTGGGTTCTTGAAAAACTTCTTCAAACCCATGGATCAAGGATTGAACAGGGGGTGGTATTGACGGGTAGGTTTCAGGTTCAAGGGCTAAGTGTTGGAGGCTGCTGATTTTTGTGGACCGGATGACACACCCTGAAGCTTATACTTTTTCCCTTCAATCATGAATATAAGGAACATTTAATTCCAATTTGCTTGGATGGTGTTCAACGAAGATAACCATTGGATACCCAAGACCACATCAGCTCCCCCGATTGAAAAAGGATAGTAATCCTGGTTCAGCTTCAGTTCCGACATTTGTAAGGTAATATCCTTACAAATTTGACTACATCGAATAATGTCTCCATTATCAATTTGCACACCAAAAGGCGTAACAAATTGAGTTGTCAATTTCATCTCACGGACAATGGTGTCAGATATAAAGACCCGCTATCTATTAAGATCAATACCTCCATGTTATTCAAGAGGCCGTGGACTTTCATGGTGGTTGTGTGAGACTTGCCCAAAATGGCATGAAGACTTATTTTTGCTATATCTTCATCAGGGCTCGCCGGTTCCTACTCAGTAACTGCAAATACCGATTCTGCCCGATGCCCGGGTCCGTACTTATCACCACACTTGAGACACTCCCCATGCAAATACCGATTCTGTTTTTCAGTTTTGGTGGCCTAGGAGTAGGTTTGATAACATTATGATTGGGCTGTGTAGTATTTATGTGTTGAGAGGTGGTTGCATTTGGGTTGGATTTGACGCCAGAATTTCAGCCTGAAGCCCTCCCACTTCGTGCTGATGTCACCTTTGATTCATACACGAGTGCTAAGCTCATTGCTTATAAACAGTTCGAGGTTTATGTATATGGATGTCTCCTCCTTTAGTCCATTCAGAAAAACGCCTAGGAGGCAATGATGAGGCCAGTTAGTTACTCGAGACGACCTTTTGGCAAACTCCTGTCTATACTCTTGCATCGAACCTGTCTGGTGGATGCTACATAAGTGCTCATCAGGGTTCTGAAATTCAGCTGGCCCGAAATTCCTTTGGAACGCATGTACTAACTCATCCCAGGACTGAAAGGGCTGATCGGTTGAGAGCCACGAGAATAAATCCAGCGCGTCTCCTTTAAAATGCATGGAAGCCGCATCCACCTGCTCCTCTTCTGGAACTTGGTAATACCGGAAGTATTTCTCTGCCTTGAGAACCCATCCACGCGGATCCCCGCCATTGAAAGTAGGAAAATCGATTTTGTTGTAGGGTCGGAAATGGCGGTTATTGTTCCATGATGATTCTCTATCTTCAAATCGCTTGGTTCCTGAACCTTTACCCTTCAACTATCAGATTGACACTTGAGAGCAGCAACATTGGCCTTCAAACTCTCAAATGACGATGCAATTGCCGCCAATTGAGCCGCCACCGGATCTGGAACTGTACCGCTACCTTCACTCAGAGTGTTGACCATCGTTTCCCGGCAATGGAACCAAATGATAGAACTCGAAATTGTCAAACAAAGGAATGAAGATTTTACTGGCAAATAACCACTTCGAGATGGGAAATCTCCAATACAGCTGATTAATTCAAATATCAAGACAAAGAAGAAAACTCATCTAACATCCTTAATAAAGTATACAAAGTAAAAACTGCCACAATAAAACTAACTACCCACTACCCAAACTTCCCACATAATATACTTGAACCAAATATTATTTTCAGCTGCTCCCTATTGATCTCCGGATCCAATTGCTTCCTGCATCTCCTACAATAAACCCGAATAGGAGGAGTAGGGGTGGTGTTGCTATCAAAAACATTGTAGGAGTTTTTAATTTCTATTTAGATAATTGAATGTTGATAGTATTAATCTGATCTTGCTTTAAGAAGACAATTTTAAATTAATGAAGGATATGATATTAGTAATTGAATAGATAATCATTATACGCTTTTTCTAATAATGTTGGATAGTATACAGGTGTAGTATGTGGAATACTTCAGTTTAGTTAACTGCTTGTGATGCAATATTTCTTGCAACTGGTCAAATCAGAAACAACCACAACGAATTGGAGTCGGATTGCCAACTTTATTAATCAAAACTCCAAAAACTGAGGTTCAACAAAACGTAAACCAAATAAATAATATTCCCTAAGCTATAACAAAGCCTACAACTTAGGGATAAAACAAATTCATAATTAGAAGATAAACCAACAGAAAATAATTAATAATTAACTGGAAAAAAATATCATTCCGAATTCTGACTCCGACTCACATTCCATATGTTTGGCCAAGCCCAGGTAAGGTCTTTAGCCCGGGGCTTCGTAGTAAATTGCCCAAAGTGTGGTTTGTTACTTCTGTCTTACCGTCACTTTGTAGTTCATTTTTTTTAGTTTCTCACACATTCGGCAGCTTCTCAGACATCATTCATGCTTAATATCATATCCATTCAAATTACGCTTTAATGTTTCAAACTTTTTTCAACCTTTTACCTATTATAGGCTTCATTTTTAACTTAATTCTGATTCTTCCAAAACTCATTTATAAACCTTTCACGATTCAAGTGCTTACTTATCAATTTGTATCTTGTATCTTTTAGTTATTTGTTGGCATCATTTTCAACTTCATTACAATTCCTAAAAAACTCTTTTCTAAACTTTTGTATTTTTTAGCATTAATCTAAACTTTTACCTTACATTTTTTCAAAACTATTTCCTAAACATTTCGTACTTTTCATCACTAGCCTTAACTTTTTCTTGGGATAATCATATGATACTTTATCTTGATTCTTGATGAAACTAAACTTAGTTTACGCAATCTACTTTGCAAACCAACTAAAATTGAACCAAATTAGTTCTAAACTTTGTGTACTTTTCAACATTACATTTTTACACATAATTCTACACACTCCGCTATATTGTTTTTTGATAAAAAAAAAATCATTGAACACATATGAACAAAAAAAATTCATTTTTTCCAACTTTCTTGTTTGTTTCATTTTTTCTTAAGACCAACTTATGTGGAACCAAATTAGTGTTTTTTTACATGTTTCAAAAAGATAACGTGTCATTCCATCTCAAAATGGCTCTGCACTTTCCAAGGTTGATTTCAAGCTCCCAATATTCGTTAAACTTGTTTATGAACTTTTTATAAATTTGTGCAACTACAACCATATTTTTGACTCATTTACTTGTTTAATTTGTTCAAAAATATTTTTCTTATTACGTCACTTTTTTACCTTTGCTTTTAAAATATCACTCAAGACACTTTTTATAAATTTGTCCAGCTTATCTCTTATATTTTTTTTTATTAAAACTTCAGTCAAATTTACACTTTCTCTACTTTGCAAACTATATTTATGGATTCACTTGCACATTTTATTTTCTTATGTTTTGGCAATTCCTTTATCTTCTCACTACCTCGTGTTTGTTCTTTTGTTTTACAAACATCCCGCGCTTATTATCATATCCAATCTAATTAAACTGTAATGTTAAATATATTTTCAACTTCTCAAATTTTTAGTAATTTTTGAATTTAGTTTCTTTAGTTTAACGACTGATTTCAAGCTTCTAATTTGTGCAACACTTATTAAGTAACTTTTTTAAAATTTTGTAACTGGTAGGCTCGCCACTTTTTATTCTTATGATAATAAGTGTCTTCAATTTTGTCAAAACAAGACTCATTTGTTAACTTTTTGCAGCACTAGTCTAGCAAACAAACTCCAGTTTTACACTTTGTCCTTTGCAATCCATTCTTGATAATTCACTTGCCCTATCTTTTTTTATTGTTTTTGCTGTTCATTTTTTTTAATACCTCACATTTGTTCTGCTGCTTATCGAACATCACTCATGCTTAATATCATACCTATTCAAATTACGCTTTTAGTTTTCTAACTTTTTTCAACCTTTTTACCTTTAGGTTAATTATTGGCTTCATTTTCTCCTTAATTCCAATTCATACAAAACTCATTTATAAACCTATCATCATTCAAGTGGCTTGCTTACCTATATGTACCTTTTAGTTCTTTATTGGTTTAATTTTCAACTTAATTCGATGTCTTACAAAACTCATTTCTAAACTTTTGTATTTTTCTGCATTAGTTTTACCCACTCTACTTTGCAAACCATACATGATTATTCACTTGTTTTATATGTTTAATTTGTTTTTTCACTACCTCACTCTCTTACATTTGGTTTTCAAAGATCACTCAATCTTACTATTATAGTCATTCATATTATACTTATTGTTCTAAACTACTTTTAAACTTTTTTTTTTTATATTGGTTTGGCTTTTCTACTTCATTTTTTTTGTATTAAATGTCTTCTCTAAACTTCATGTACTTTTCAACATGACATATAGTGGTTCATCTAATCAAAATGAAAATTTGTCTTTCTTAATCATTCCTCAAAAGGTTCATATGATGTTATTGAGACTAAGCTCTTTTATAATTACAAGCATTTTTAATCTTGTTTTCATAACTATGATTTTGATAAAAATTTGGTAACATTTTTATAGTTTTAGTAGTTCTTAATCACCATTCATGTGCTTGCTTATCAACTTGTTTGCATATACCAGTGACTTAGACTATTAGGTTTGTGTGACAGTAACAATGACTTAGACAACCAAGACTAAAAACAGATTGAAAATTACGAATTTGAGGGAATTTTGTTTTGAAGTCATTGGTATGTGTTGCAAGTAGACAAGTTTATCACTTTAATGACAATTAAGAACTAAAAAATGAATACGATGATGTAAATCTTTGGTTTTACAAACATTGCATCAACAAAGACTCGGTTCTTTTTTTTAAGATGCAACTCATTGTCCGATCTCAAAATTTTTATTTCTGCTTTATTATTTTTGATCCAAAAAAACTTTTGAACAACCATTAATAAAAAAATTTATGTTTTCCAGCTTCGTTGTTTATTTCAATTTTTCTTTTGACCAACTAATGATGAACCAAATTAGTGCTTTTTTTTTAAAAAAAATTTCTCAAAAACATAATGTCATTCATCCCAAAATGCGTCTACATTTTCCAAGGTTAATGTCAAGCTTCTTGTATTTGTGAAACTCGTTTATGAAGTTTTTGTGTATTTTGCAACTACTAGTCTCGTCAGTTTTACTTAGGATAATTATTTTTCTTGTTTCTTGTCTAAACATAACTCATTTATGTAGATTTTTTATTGAAACTTGGATCAACTTTTACACCTTCTCTATTTTGCAAACTATATATGTGAATTCACTTGCTCGTTTTATTTCGTTATGTTATTTATTTAGTTTCTCACTACCTCGTTTGTTTTTTTCCATTCTCAAACATCTCGTGCTTACTATCATATTCATTTTAATTAAACTATAATGTTAAATATATATTCAACTTTTTACGGTTATAGAAATTCTTGAATGCTGTTTCTATGTCCTTACATATTTTAAAAACTATTTCCTAAACATTTCGTACTTTTCATCACTAGCCTTAACTTTTTCTTGGGATAATCATATGATACTTTATCTTGATTCTTGATGAAACTAAACTTAGTTTACGCAATCTACTTTGCAAACCAACTAAAATTGAACCAAATTAGTTCTAAACTTTGTGTACTTTTCAACATTACATTTTTACACATAATTCTACACACTCCGCTATATTGTTTTTTGATAAAAAAAAAATCATTGAACACATATCAACAAAAAAAATTCATTTTTTCCAACTTTCTTGTTTGTTTCATTTTTTCTTAAGACCAACTTATGTGGAACCAAATTAGTGTTTTTTTACATGTTTCAAAAAGATAACGTGTCATTCCATCTCAAAATGGCTCTGCACTTTCCAAGGTTGATTTCAAGCTCCCAATATTCGTGAAACTTGTTTATGAACTTTTTATAAATTTGTGCAACTACAACCATATTTTTGACTCATTTACTTGTTTAATTTGTTCAAAAATATTTTTCTTATTACGTCACTTTTTTACCTTTGCTTTTAAAATATCAATCAAGACACTTTTTATAAATTTGTCCAGCTTATCTCTTATATTTTTTTTTATTAAAACTTCAGTCAAATTTACACTTTCTCTACTTTGCAAACTATATTTATGGATTCACTTGCACATTTTATTTTCTTATGTTTTGGCAATTCCTTTATCTTCTCACTACCTCGTGTTTGTTCTTTTGTTTTACAAACATCCCGCGCTTATTATCATATCCAATCTAATTAAACTGTAATGTTAAATATATTTTCAACTTCTCAAATTTTTAGTAATTCTTGAATTTAGTTTCTTTAGTTTAACGACTGATTTCAAGCTTCTAATTTGTGCAACACTTGCTAAGTAACTTTTTTAAAATTTTGTAACTGGTAGGCTCGCCACTTTTTATTCTTATGATAATAAGTGGTCTTCAATTTTGTCAAAACAAGACTCATTTGTTAACTTTTTGCAGCACTAGTCTAGCAAACAAACTCCAGTTTTACACTTTGTCCTTTGCAATCCATTCTTGATAATTCACTTACCCTATCTTTTTTTATTGTTTTTGCTGTTCATTTTTTTCAATACCTCACATTTGTTCTGCTGCTTATCGAACATCACTCATGCTTAATATCATACCTATTCAAATTACGCTTTTAGTTTTCTAACTTTTTTCAACCTTTTTACCTTTAGGTTAATTATTGGCTTCATTTTCTCCTTAATTCCAATTCATACAAAACTCATTTATAAACCTATCATCATTCAAGTGGCTTGCTTACCTATATGTACCTTTTAGTTCTTTATTGGTTTAATTTTCAACTTAATTCAATGTCTTACAAAACTCATTTCTAAACTTTTGTATTTTTCTGCATTAGTTTTACCCACTCTACTTTGCAAACCATACATGATTATTCACTTGTTTTATATGTTTAATTTGTTTTTTCACTACCTCACTCTCTTACATTTGGTTTTCAAAGATCACTCAATCTTACTATCATAGTCATTCATATTATACTTATTGTTCTAAACTACTTTTAAACTTTTTTTTTTATATTGGTTTGGCTTTTCTACTTCATTTTTTTTGTATTAAATGTCTTCTATAAACTTCATGTACTTTTCAACATGACATATAGTGGTTCATCTAATCAAAATGAAAATTTGTCTTTCTTAATCATTCCTCAAAAGGTTCATATGATGTTATTGAGACTAAGCTCTTTTATAATTACAAGCATTTTTAATCTTGTTTTCATAACTATGATTTTGATAAAAATTTGTAACATTTTTATAGTTTTAGTAGTTCTTAATCACCATTCATGTGCTTGCTTATCAACTTGTTTGCATATACCAATGACTTAGACTATTAGGTTTGTGTAACAGTAACAATGACTTAGACAACCAAGACCAAAAACAGATTGAAAATTACGAATTTGAGGGAATTTTGTTTTGAAGTCATTGGTATGTGTTGCAAGTAGACAAGTTTATCAGTTTAATGACATTTAAGAACTAAAAAATGAATACGATGATGTAAATCTTTGGTTTTACAAACATTGCATCAACAAAGACTCGGTTCTTTTTTTTAAGATGCAACTCATTGTCCGATCTCAAAATTTTTATTTCTGCTTTATTATTTTTGATCCAAAAAAACCTTTGAACAACCATTAATAAAAAAATTTATGTTTTCCAGCTTCGTTGTTTATTTCAATTTTTCTTTTGACCAACTAATGATGAACCAAATTAGTGCTTTTTTTAAAAAAAAAATTTCTCAAAAACATAATGTCATTCATCCCAAAATGCGTCTACATTTTCCAAGGTTAATGTCAAGCTTCTTGTATTTGTGAAACTCGTTTATGAAGTTTTTGTGTATTTTGCAACTACTAGTCTCGTCAGTTTTACTTAGGATAATTATTTTTCTTGTTTCTTGTTTAAACATAACTCATTTATGTAGATTTTTTATTGAAACTTGGATCAACTTTTACACCTTCTCTATTTCTGCTTTATTATTTTTGATTGAAAAAACCTTTGAACAACCATTAATAAAAAATTTTATGTTTTCCAACTTCGTTGTTTATTTCAATTTTTCTTAAGACCAACTAATGATGAACCAAATTAGTGATTTTTTTATATTTTTCAAAGACACAATGTCATTCATCACAAAATGCGTCTACATTTTTCAAGGTTGAATTCAAGCTGCTTGTATTTGTGAAACTCGTTTATGAACTTTTTGTATATTTTGCAACTACTTGTCTCTTGAGTTTTACTTAGGATAATTGTTTTCTTATTTCTTGTCTAAACATAACTTATTTGTTAACATTTTTTTACGCTTCTACATCAATCTGGTTTTTTGACTTGGGATTGTCATGTCATGAAACAAAGTTGAGTTTTGCAATCTCTTTCCTTTGCTAACCATACTTTGATAATATACTTGCACTTTTTTTAATGCATATGCATTCATTTTTTTTTTCATGCTACCTCAAACATTTCCCATTGCTTCGCTAACGTCACCTATGCCTCCTATCGTCTATACACACACACACACACATTCAAAAATTTATGCTTCAATGTTTCAAACGATTATTACCATTTTTATCTTTGAGTCAAATCTAGTCTTCATTTTCTCTATAGTCACAATTCCTATGAAACTTAAGTGTTTTTTTTTTTACTTTGCTTCGATTCTAGTAATGACACTTTACCTCAAGATAATTGTCTTACTTTGTGTTTGTTCTTGACCTCTTGTTACTTAGAAAACCATAGTTATGATTCACAATGCGTCATTTTGTCACTAAATGCTCCGCCCTTTTGTTATTAATTTTCCAACGCTGATTTCAATCTTCTAATTTTTGCAAAACTCATTTAGTATTTTTTTTTTAATTTTTCGTAACTGGTTGGGTCGCCACCTTTCGTTCTAAGGATAATTTGTTGTCTTCATTTTTTTGTCGAAATAAGACTCATTTATTAACTTTTTGAACACTTGTCTAGCAAACAAACTCTTGGCAATCCATGCTTGATAATTCACCCACCCTTTCTTTTTTTAAAGTTTTTGCTGTTCAATTTTTTTTTAATGCCTCACCATTTATTCTGCTCCTTATGAGACATCACTCATGCTCAATATCATATCTATTCAAATTACGCGTCAAGTTTTCAAACTTTTTTCAACCTTTTTACCTTTAGGTTAACTATAGGCTTCATTGTTGGTCTAGGCAATTCTTACAAAACTCATTTATAAACCTTTCTCCATTCAAATGCTTATTTATCTATTTGTACCTTTTAGGTCATTGTTGGTTTCATTTTCAATTTAATTCCAGTTCTTACAAAACTCATTTCTTAACTTTTGTATTTTTCATTAGTCTAGGCAATTTTATTTAGGATATTCATCCTCTTTTATCTTGATTTTTTTTTTTTAAATTTGAATCACTTATACCCTCTCTACTTTGCTAACCATACTTTGGGGTTCACTTGCTCATTTTCTTCCTGACACTTTTGGCCATTCATTTAATTTCTCACTAATTCATGTTTATTATTTTGTTTCTAAAACATCTCATGCTTACTATCATATCTCTTGTAATGTTTAATATATTTACAACATTTTACAGTTTTAGTCATTATTGAATTCTGTTTCTACGTCAATACACTTAGTTTTACGCACTACTTTGCTAACCATACTTGATTATTCACTTATTTTATTTGTTTTAATTTGTAATTTCACTACCCCACTCTCTTACATTCTTGCTATCATAGTCATTCATATTATACTTCATTGTTCTAAACTATTTACAAATTTTTTTTACTTTTTATTGATTTTGGTTTGCATTTTTCTACTTAATTTTTTATGTATTAAATCTCGCTTCTAACTACATATATTTGTTCATCTAATCAAAATGAAAATTGGTCTTTCATAATCGCTTTTAAAAGGTTCATCTCATGTTATTGTCACTAAACTCTTTTATAATTACAAACATTTTTAATCTTGTTTTCATAACTATGATTTTGATAAAATTTTTCCAACATTATTGTTGTTTTAGTAGTCATTAATCAACGTTCAAGTGCCTTGCTTATCTACTTGTTGCATATACCAATGACTTAGACTAACATGTTTGTGTAACAGTACCAACGACTTAGACAACCAAGACTAAAAAGAAATTGAAAATTATGAATTTGAATGAATTTTTTTTTGAAGTCATTGGTATGTGTTGCCCATACATAAGTTTACTACTTTAATGACACTTAAAAACTAAAAAATGAATATGATGAAGATAAAAAGTTTTTATTGCATCTACAATGACTCAAGATTTTTTTAAGATGTATGTTGGAAAATCAGGCCCTTTATCAAACACAAAACACCTTTTATTGATCAAAATTGAACTTCTAAATAACAAAGACCCAATAACCCTATTTATACTAAAACTAAACTTAATCTCCAAGCTAATCTAAACAAGGAAAACCAAGCTAAACTTGGAAACTACTAGCTGGTCATTAGCAGCTATAATACAGAAAATCACAGCTGTAATACACATCCAAAACAACCTTGAATGACCCTTTACCCCTGGACCAAATCTTCACTTGATCTGCAACCATATTGGCTAGTTTGGCCCGCTGACCCGTGGCCCATGAACAACTCGATTAACCCAACAATGTAACTCCTTACAGTTTTAGCCATTGTTTACATTTGTCTCAAAACTCTTTCCTAAACATTTTGTACTTTTCATAACTAGCGGTCTATAAACTTTTTCTTAAGATAATTCTGATGAAACTAAACTTAGGTTTACACACTCTACTTTGCATACTATACTTGATTATTCACTTGGTTTATTTGTTTTAATTTATTTTGGTATGCATTCACGTTATTAAAATTATGCATGTTTATTTTTGATATAATAATCCGTTGAATGCTATTTTAAAAAATTCTTTATGAATTCCAACATCTTTGCTTGTTTTCATTTTCTTAATTCAAACCAATGTACAACCCGCCTATCGCTTTCTTTATACTTTTAAAAAATTAGCATCATTTTTTCACTCAGTGCTTTGCTTTTCCACTGATACTTTAGATTTCTACTTTCCAAGGCGAAGCTTTTTTTTTCTTTCTTGTAACTAATTGTCTTGCCACTTCAACTTAAGATAATAATTTGTTTTAATTTTTGTCGAAACAAGGCTAAACTCATATCTTAACTCTATTCTTCATTTTCTACATATTACAATTCTTACGGGACTCATTTCTAAACTTTTTATACTTTGCTTCGCTTCTAGTGTTGCCACTTCACCTCAAGATAATCGTTGTACTTTGTTTTTTTTTATTGCCGTGTTTTTACTTTGCAAACCATAGTTATGATTCACTTACTCATTTTATTGGTTCAAAAATATTTTTCTTACTTTGTCATGCTCTTTCCTTTGCTTTTAGACATCACTCATGCTTACTATCCTCTCCATTTAAAGTAAACATCTAAGGTTTTATCCTATTTCCATCAATTTAACTTTTTTCTTTTTCTATATACGTTTGAATCTTGACAAAACTTGTTTTTTAGTTTTTTTTTTTAATTTTCATCACTTGCAGTCTAGCCAATTTTATTTAAAATAATCATAATTGCACATTTTATCTCTTCATGTTTAGGCAGTTTGTTTAATTTGTCACTACTTGAAGATGTTTCTTTTCTCAGTTAAACATTTACTATGACGTCTTGTTTATGTAAACTTTAATGAAAAATATAGTTTCAACTGTTTACTTTTTTAGTAATTTTAATTTTCATTTTCTTCTTGTTTTCATTTTTTGGAAAACTCATTTCTAAACTTTTTGTATCTTTCATCACTACGAGTCTACTCATTTTTACTTCCGTTAATCATTATATCTTATATTTATTTCATTTAAACTTTATTCAAATATAGACTCTCTATTTTGCAAACTATATTTATGGATTCACTTTACGCCCCATTTGTGGTGCACACATATAATGTATATATATGTGTGGGCCCTCGAGGGGCAAAAGTAAAATTGCGCAAATTTTAACGTTATATTACTTATTTTGTAAAAATAACGTTAAAAGCATTATGGGTGATTTTTGAACGTTATTTCACTAAACTCTTTTATAATTACAAGTATTTTTTTGTCTACGTTTCATTACTATGATTTTTTTGAGAATAATGTCAAAATATAATTTTAGCGTTATTTCACTAAACTCTATTTATAATTACAAGTATTTTTTGTCTAGCTTTTATTAGTATGATTTTGTTAAAATTTTCCATAAATTTAATTCCCCTGCGCCAACATTATTATTCTTATAAAGGCTCTTAATTTGCATTCAAGTGCTTGCTTATCTATTTGCTTCATATACAATGACTTTATAACGATATTTGTTCAAATTCAAAATTTTTAACTTCTTTTTAGTGTAAGTCATTGTTTTCGTTACACAAACATGTCTTTCAAGGTCATCATATGTGCTGGAAGATAATAAGTTTACTACTTGAATGATAATTAACATTGTATTGTTTTATTTCTACTTTTATCTTTTTTTTAAATAAATCATTGAACACCCACTAATAAAAAGTTTCTAGTTTCCCAACTTTCTTGCTTGTTTCAATTTTTCTAAAGACCAACTTCTCTAGATCCAAATTAGTGACTTTTTTATATATTTCAAAAACATAATGTCTCGTTCCAACACAAAATGCCTCTAAACTTTGCAAGTTCGTTTCAAGCTTCTAATATTTGTGAAACTAGCTTCTGAATTTTTTATATATTTTACGACTCTTAGTCTCGTCACTTTTACATAGGATAATTATTTGTCTTTATTCATGTATAAACAAAACACATTTTTCTTCAAGAAACTAAACATAGTTTTACGTAATCTACTTCCAAACCATACCTCATGATTCGCTAGTTTTACATGTTTTTCAATTTATTTTTTTTCTATTCCATTCTCTTACAATTGGATTTCAAACATCACTCATCCTCACTGTCATATAAATTCATATTAAACTTCATTGTTTTAAACTGTTTTTCCCTTTTTTATTTTATTTTTTTTTTTTTTGGTCTGCATTTTTATACATAGTTTTTTTTCTCGTGTCAAATCCCGTTTCTAAACTTAAGGGCTTTTCAACACCATATATATTGGTTTAGCTAATCCTGATAAAATATTTGTCTTTGTTATTGACTCTAAACTATTTAGAATTTCAAGCTTTTTTTTTCTGCTTTTCATTACTATGATTTTGTAAAAATTTTCCATAAATTTAATTCTCCTCGATCTACATTAATATAATTATAGTAGCTCATTCTTTATTAGCATTCATTAGCATTCATGTCGTTGCTTATCCACTTGCATCATATACAATGAACTCATAACGAAATTTTTTCAAATCCAAAATTTTTAACCTCTTTTTAAACTTGGTTGTCTAAGTCATTGTTATTGTTACACAAACATGTTTTTCAAGGTCATCGTATTGGTGCTGCAAGAAGGTAAGTTTACTACTTGAATGATAACTAAGAGCTAAAAAATGAAGTTGATGAAGATATGCAGCTTTTTTTCACAAACGTTGCATCAACAAAACGCTAAATAATTTTATTTGGACGTAACTTGGTGTCTTTTTTCAAAATTTTGGCCTTTATTTTTTCTTTTCCAAACACTCTTATTTTTATATTTTTGTATTGTTTTATTTCTACTTTTATCTTTTTTTTTAAATAAATCATTGAACACCCACTAATAAAAAATTTTCTAGTTTCCCAGCTTTCTTCCTTGTTTCAATTTTTCTAAAGACCAACTACTCTAGACCCAAATTAGTGCCTTTTTTATATGTTTCAAAAACATAATGTCTCATTCCATCACAAAATGTCTCTAAACTTTCCAGGGTTCGTTTCAAGCTTTTAATATATTTGTGAAACTAGCTTCTGAATTTTTTATATATTTTGCGACTCTTAGTCTCGTCGCTTTTACTTAGGATAATTATTTGTCTTGATTCATGTATAAACAAAACACATTTTTCTTCAAGAAACTAAACATAGTTTCAGGTAATCTACTTCCAAACCATACCTGATGATTCGCTAGTTTTGCATGTTTTTCAATTTATTTTTTTACTATTCCATTCTCTTACAATTGGATTTCAAACATCACTCATCCTCACTGTCATATAAATTCATATTAAACTTCATTGTTTTAAACTGTTTTTCCCTTTTTTATGTTTTTGTTGATTTTGGTCTACATTTTTACACAGTTTTTTTCCCGTGTCAAATCTCGTTTCTAAACTTAAGGGGCTTTTCAACACCGCATATATTGGTTTAGCTAATCTTGATATAAAATTTGTCTTTCATAATCATTACTAGAAGGTTCTTCTCATGTTATTGACACTAAATTATTTAGAATTTCAAGCTTTTTTTGTCTGCTTTTCATTACTATGGCTTTCTTAAAATTTTCCTTAAATTTAATTCTCCTTGACCTACATTAATATAGTTATAGTAGTTCGTTCTTAATTAGCATTCTTGTGGTTGCTTATCCACTTGCATCATATACAATGACCTTATAACGAAAGTTTTTCGAATACAAAATTTTTAACTTCTTTTTAAACTTGGTTGTCTAAGTCATTGTTATCGTTACACATACATGTTTTTCAAGGTCATCGTATATGTTGCAAGAAGGTAAGTTTACTACTTGAATGATAACTAAGAGCTAAAAAATGAATTTGATGAAGATATACAGCTTTCTTTTTACAAACGTTGCATCAACAAAAGGCTAAAGAATTTTATTTAGACGTAACTTGTCTTTTTTCAAATTTTTGGCCTTTATTTTTTTTTTTCCAAACACTCTTATTTTTATATTTTTGTATTGTTTTATTTCTACTTTTATCTTTTTTTTAAAATAAATCATTGAACACCCACTAATAAAAAAGTTTTTAGTTTTCCAACTTTCTTGCTTGTTTCAGTTTTTCTAAAGACCAACTACTCTAGATCCAAATTAGTGCCTTTTTTATATGTTTCCAAAATATAATGGCTCATTCCAACACAAAATGCCTCTAAACTTTCCAAGTTCGTTTCAAGCTTCTAATATTTGTGAAACTAGCTTCTGAATTTTTTATATATTTTACGACTCTTAGTCTCGTCACTTTTACTTAGGATAATTATTTGTCTTGATTCATGTATAAACAACACACATTTTTCTTCAAGAAACTAAACATAGTTTTAGGTAATCAACTTCCAAACCGTACATGAGGATTCGCTAGTTTTGCATGTTTTTCAATTTATTTTTTTACTATTTCATTCTCTTACAATTGGATTTCAAACATCACTCATCCTCACTGTCATATAAATTCATATTAAACTTCATTGTTTTAAACTGTTTTTCCCTTTTTTATGTTTTTGTTGATTTTGGTCTACATTTTTATAGATAGTTTTTTTTCTCGTGTCAAATCTCGTTTCTAAACTTAAGGGGCTTTTGAACGCCACATATATTGGTTTGGCTAATCCTGATAAAAAAAATGTGTCTTTCATAATCATTCCTAGAAGGTTCTTCTCATGTTATTGACATAAAATTATTTAGAATTTCAAGCTTCTTTTGTCTGCGTTTCATTACTATGGTTTTGTTAAAATTTTCCATAAATTTAATTCTCCTTGATCTACATTAATATAGTTATAGTAGTCCGTTCTTAATTAGCATTCATGTGGTTGCTTATCCACTTGCATCATACACAATGACCTCATAACGAATTTTTTTCAAATCTAAAATTTTTAACTTCTTTTTAAACTTGGTTGTCTAAGTCATTGTTATCGTTCCACAAACATGTTTTTCAAGGTCATCGTATATGCTTCAAGAAGGTAAGTTTACTACTTGAATGATAACTAAGAGCTAAAAATTGAATTTGATGAAGATATACAACTTTTTTTTACAAACGTTACATCAACAAAAGGCTAAAGAATTTTATTTAGACGCAACTTCTTGTCTTTTTTTAAAATTTTGGCCTTTATTTTTGTATTGTTTTTTCAAAATTTTGGCTTTTATTGTTTTACTTATGTTGTAAAAATAACGTTAAAAGTCTTATGGGTGATTTTTTAACGTTATTTCACTAAACTCTTTTATAATTACAAGTATTTTTTTTTGTCTACTTTTCATTACTATGATTTTGTGAAAATAACGTCAAAATATAATTTTAACGTTATTTCACTAAACGTTTTTTATAATTACAATTATTTTTTTGTCTAGTTTTCATTACTATGATTTTGTTAAAATTTTCCATAAATTTAATTCCCATGCGCCAACATTATTACCAACATTATTTTTCTTATAAACAACAACCTTACCCAGTATATTCCCACTTTTCAGTAGGGTCTGGGGGGAAGGATAGATACAAACCTTACCCCTATCCCAATTGGGATAGAGAGGCTGCTCGAAAAGAGTCCCCGGCTCAAAGTTATCGTTTAAAGTTGATCATCTCAATGATTTTAATGTTATTTTCACAAATAACTAAAATAACGTTAAAATTAATTTGCATTCAAGTACTTGCTTATCTACTTGCTTCATATACAATGACTTCATAACGAAATTTGTTCAAATTCAAAATTTTTAACTTCTTTTTAGTCTTGGTAGTCTAAGTCATTGTTCTCGTTACACAAACATGTCTTTCAAGGTCATCTATGTGTTGCAAGATGATAAGGTCAAACGCTCTTATTTTTAAAATTTTATATTGTTTTATTTCTACTTTTTTCTTTTTTGATAAAATAATTCATTGAACACCCACTAATTAAAAAATTTCATGTTTTTCGTCTTTCATGCTTGTTTCAATTCATTTTGTAATTTTCATCACTAGCAGTCTCTACACTTTTTCTTATGACATTCATGATATTTTATCATGATTCTTGAAGAAACTAAACATAGTTTTACGTAATCTACTTTGCAAATGTTGGGAATGTCTCAGATTTATATTTAAAAGGATATACCCACACAAAATAAGAAAAATTATCGATTACACCATGTAATATTTATATCCGGTGTTGCTTTGAATGGGTGAGGTCCATAAATCACAATGTATAATGTGAAATGAAGCAAATGTGAACGAATTTGATTCATAGAAATGCAATCCTTTACTATTAGATAAATGACATGAATAACAAAAATTAGAATTTTTATTATGATGACAAGGAAAACCAATATGACGACTAAGAATATCTAAAATTTGTGCTCCTGGATGTCCTAGTCGTTCATGCCAAGGCAAGGATGTAGTTGCAAGAAAGCAATCTTGTGTTGGTAGTTCTAGTCGAGTCATTGGTTAAGAGTGCCCGTGCTATTGTCAACCACAAGTTTAGTGTGTGCATGAGATGAATTAGGGAAGTGGATAATACCTGGGTTACCTGTGACATGCTGTTCAGCTCCAATATCCATGACCAGATTAGGATCAATGTAGTTAAGCTGCATCGTGTTAAAAGCTGAACTCAAGTCTGATGGGTTTAAGGCATCATAGCCGTTGTATGAAGAAGAAGAACCTGGATGGGTGGTTGCTGAGTAACTAGCAAAGTTGGGCGGAGGGGTTAAAGGTGTAGGGTGCTGGCGTGATTTGGCCGCCAGTTGGTGTGGGTTGGGTAAGGGCATGGCAATGTGTTCTATCAAGCCCATTGGGGATATGTCGGCTGGCCTGATTGGTTATGAAAAACCCAAGATCGGGCATCATATGAACCACCTCTGGTACCTCTACCGTGATTGCCCCGTCCTCTGTATGGTTGTCCCCGGCCCCAATAAGAGGCATACTGAGTGTCATATATGTTTTGGTGAACAGGGGGCTGAGGGTTTTTGGTATTGGGGTTGGGTGTAGTTGGGGCAGTGGGGTTGGTTGCTACCGAAACTGAAGAAGAATGTTGCTGTTTGGATTCTTGGCTGATAACATAATCATGTAATATGGTCCGAGCCAGGTCCCAATCGGCTTTCTGCGTGTGTATTAGCTGTGCAGTGGTAGCAAATATTTTAACTTCTGTCAAAAACTTAAAAAGTTATTTCTAAAAGTTAAAAATTTTAGGTTTTTGAAAAAAACTTTTTAACATTATCTAAAATGTTAAAATAAAAAGCCTTTTTGACATTATTATATATATTAAAACTTAAGAAAAACGAATGCTAGAATATTATTGTTATTATATAAGTGGGCCTCAAAAGGCTAAAGAATTTTTTTTTCAGCGAAAAAATGAATTTGATGAAAATATACAGCTTTTTTTACAAACGTTGCATCGACAAAAGGTAAAGATTTTTTTTTCGACGTAACTTGTTATCTTTTTTCAAAATCTTGGCCTTTATTTTTTCTTTTCCAAACACACTTATTTTTAAAAGTTTGTATTATAAATTAGTGCCTTTTTTATATGTTTCAAAAACTTAATGTATCATTCAAACACAAAATGCCTCTAAACTCTCCAGGTTCTATTGAAGCTTCTAATATTTGTGAAACTAGCTTCTGAATTTTTAATATATTTTGCGACTAGTAGTCTCGTCACTTTTACTTAGGATAATTATTTGTCTTGATTCATATATAAACAAATCACATTTTTCTTCAAGAAACTAAACATAGTTTTACGTGATCTACTGCGCATACTATACAGTTTTACTTGTTTTTCAATTTATTTTTTTACTGCCTCATTCTCTTACAATTGGATTTCAAACATCACTCATCCTCAGTGTCATATAATTTCATATTAAACTTCATTGTTTTAAACTGTTTTCCCTTTTTTATGTTTATGTTGATTTTGGTCTACATTTTTATACATAGTTTTTTTTTTTTGTGTCAAATCTCGTTTCTAAACTTACTGGGCTTTTCGACACCACATATATTGGTTCACCTAATTGTACTAAAAATGGGTCTTTCATAATCATTTCTAAAAGGTTCTTCTCATGTTGACACTAAACTATTTATAATTTCAAGCTTTTTTTGTCTAGTTTTCATAACTATGATTTTATTAAAATTTTCTATAAATTTAATTCTCCTCCACCTACATTAATATTGTTCTAATAGTTCTTAATTTGCATTCATGTGCTTGCTTATCCACTTGCATCATATACAATGACCTCATAATGAAATTTGTTCAAATACAAAATTTTTAACTTCTTTTTAAACTTGGTAGTCTGAGTCATTGTTATCGTTACACAAACATGCTTTTCAAGGTCATCGTATGTGCTGCAAGAAGGTAAGTTTACTACTTATGATAATTAAGAGCTAAAAAATAAATTTGATGAACATATACAGCTTTTTTTTTACAAACGTTGCATCCACAAAAAGGCTAAGAGACTTTTTTCAAAATTTTGGCCTTTATTTTTTCTTTTCCAAACACTCTTATCTTTAAAATTTTGTGTTGTTTTTTTTTTCTACTTTTATCTCTTTTGAAAAATAAATCATTACACACTTACTAATAAAATCCTTCATGTTTTCCAACTTTCTTGCTTGTTTCAATTTTTCTAAAGACCAACTACTCTAAATTCAAATTAGTGACTTTTTTATATGTTTCAAAAACAAAATGTATCATTCCAACGCAAATTTTGTGGATCACATAAGTTAAAAGAATTAATTATTATTTTAAGTTCTATCAAAAACTTAAAAAGTTATTTCTAAAAGTTAGAAATTTTAGGTTTTTGAAAACAACTGTTTAACATTATCTAAAATGTTAAACTATAACGTCTTTTTGACATTATTATATATATTAAAACTTTTGAAAAACGAATAGAAGTATATTATAATTATTATATAAGTGGGCTTCATTTATTATTATATTATATATACTATTTTATATTATATTATTTAAGTATTCTACACATGTAGTGACGTTTTGAAAATTTAAACTTGAACTATCAGCAGTTTTTGAACTTTGAAAAATAGTAAGCGGAAATAAGGTTCTTAAATTTGAAATATTTACTTAAAGATTTAAGTTTTTTTTTTAATTCAAACCATTGGTTGCCGATGATACGGCTTTTGTGAGTAATTTTTTCTATAATTTTTATAGCATATTTGTGAGGAGTTTGCATAATTTTATGTTTTTATAGAATTTTGTCTAAAGTACGTTATGAGATATTTGATTTAGTTGTGTAACTTATAATTTTGTAAATGATAAGTTACATATAATTAAAATTAATTAAATTAAGTATTAATAAGTATTTCAATTGATAAAACAATAATTAAAATTTTCAATAACTAATGAAATGATACTTGACTTTTTTAAATTTGTAGCAATACTGATTTTAAACTAACTAATGTTAAAAACTTCGTTTACTTTTCTATCTAAAACTAATTGTTACAAATCAAAAAATAATGTACAATTTATATAATTATTAAAGTTAATTGACTCAATTTGAATAAAGCATTAATCATATTTAACTAAAAATGTAATTCTTCTTATTACTTTCATAACTTTTGATTTTAAAATAATTACTTTTTAGATATTTCCCTATAAGAAACATCATTTGTTTCTAAAAAAACCCATTAATTAAAAACTATGATTTATAGTTTATTTTATAATATTATTTGAATTGTTTTTTTAACTGGTTTTTTTATAAAACTTTTATTTAATTAAAATATCAATTTAAAATATTTCTTATTTTAAAAAAAATTGATTTTTAGAAATTTTATATTTTATAAACTTCTTTTTAAGTGTGTTTTTTTATTAAAAATTCTTGACTTTTATCTATCAATAACTATTTCTAGAATGAAAAATGCATATAATATTGTTACTCGTTTATAGTATAATTATTTATTAGAAAAGATAATATTTTTCTATTCTAATAAACAAAAATAAATTTTGACACTTGTAAAATTCTCATGTTTTATTGCCACTTGTCATATTTTTTATCAACTTATTCAATTCTTTATCCTGTTAATTAAATTACATTATCTCCTATTAAATATTATATTATTAATAATATTAATGAGTAATAATATTATTTGTTGTTTTTCATGCCAGAAAATAGTTTTAAATAAAGGAAAAAATAAAATATTTTTTTATTAAAAAACACATTTAAAAAAGTTTATAGAATAAGAAATTTTATAAAAATTATTATTTTTAGAGGAAGGAAATATTTTTTAAGTTTGTATTTTTAGACAAAAAAAAAGTTTAATAAAAAAAATTATAAAAATAAATCAAAATTATAAATCATAGTTTTCAAATAACATGAGATTTTTATCAACAAATGATGTTTCTTAAAACGAAATGCTTTAAAAATAATTTTTTAAACAAAAAGTTGTAAATGATAGGAAAAATTAAACTTTAGTTATTTATGTTTAATGGTATTTTCAAATTAAGTCATCTATCTTTAATAATTATATAAATTATACATTTATCTTCTTGATTTGTAAGAATTAATTTTTGATAGAAAAGTAAATGAATTTTTAACATCAATTAGCTTAAGAATATTTATTCTTTCAAAACAAGTAGGTCACATTATTTCTTTAGTTATTGAAAATTTTAGTTACTTTTTTATTATTTAAAATAGTCATAAATACGTAATTTAATTTATTTTTAACAAAATATTGTATAATTTTTAAATTTTTATTACTAATTATTTAATAATTTATATTCAATCCGTGTAATAAACGTGGTAATCTAGTAATTAATAAAAGAGGATTGAGTAGGATGATAGAAAAGTGACAATATAAACATGAAAATTTGACAAGTGGTAAAAGTATTTTTGTTTATTATAATTGAAAGATAATTGTATTATTGGGTTTGTGTGTTTGATGAATGTTGTATCATTTCTAGCTCATTAACATGGGAGGTCCTGAGGAGGGGCAAACCCGACCTCCATCCAGGGTCCATTTTTTGCAAGGGCACAAAAACTTTTAAAATATTTTTTAAATTATATATATTTACTTATATATACGAACACAACTCTGAAAAACATAAATTTATAATTCGCTAGGGACCTTTTTTTCTCGGTACGTCCGAGGCACCTAGATAATCTGGACCGCCCCTGCTCATTAACATAACCAATCATACATAATAATCTATTTTCTTTTAATAACAATATTACAGAATTTATATATATATATATATATATATATATATATATAGGATTAGGAAGTAAAAAGGGTGAGAAGGATTGTGGATTGACAAGTGGCATTACTCTACTTTTATAAAAAGGGTATTTTGATTATTGTGTTTATTGCTTCAAGTTATTGTGTTTAATGTTTCATGCCATTGTGTTTAATATTTTTATTATTTTGTTTTATTTTTTATATCATATTGTGTTATTTTGTTATTGTTTTTTACGCATTAAATAAGTTGTTTTTATTTATTTTTCATGTTTTATGTATTAAAAGTACATAATTGTGTTATTTTACCATTATGTTTATAAAACTTATAATTTTAAAAAACATAAATTGTTTTTATTTTTTGAAAAATACATTTTCGTCATTATATATATGTTTATGTCATTGTGTAATATATTCACCATTATGTTTTATCGTCAGAAAATTGTGTAATATAATCATCATTGTGTAATATAATCATTATTGTGTGTTATGTTCAGGTCATTGTGTAATATATTCATTATTGTTTTTTATCTTCAGATGATTGTGTAATACAGCATCATTGTGTCTTACGTTCAGGTCATTGTGTAATAGTCATTATTTTGTTTTACGTTAAAGCCATTGTGTAATCTACGCGTCATTGTGTAATATACACATTGCGTGTTATGTTCAGGTCATTGTGTAATATATTCATCATTGTTTTTATCTTCAGATGATTGTGTAATATAGCATCATTGTGTCTTTTGTTCAGGTCATTGTGTAATAGTCATTATTTTGTTTTATGTTAAGGTCATTGTGTAATCTACACGTCATTGTGTTTTACGTTCAGATCATTGTGTAATACACACATTGTTGTATTAAATGAATTTGTTTTGTTTTATCATTATGATTTACATATAAAAAGTATGTGATTTTGTTGTTTCACCAATATTATTTTTAAAGATCATGAATTTATAAAAAAAAATAGTTAGACACTACGACGACAAAAAGAAACACTTACAAACAAAAAGACACAATAATAGACAATTAGACATAATGACGCATAACAAATATAAAAGGTAGAGGAAATCGTTTTTTTTTCTAAAAAAATTTTTATATAACAATACTATACTCGTTTTAAAGATAGAAAAATGGTCATTTTTTTGGTGTAATTTTTTTAAAAAAATAATATTGTATGTAAAAGTTATGACCGTTTAAAAAAATGGGGGGGCATGATAAAAAGTCAACAAAAGTGTCTATAACTAAAATATCATTCCACTAACTTTTTAATATAACTTTGATCTCAACCATTAAATTATATATCTAATGGCTCACAATCCTTCTCACACTTCTCACAAATCTAAGCATTTTTACTATAACCCCACCCTATATATATATATATATATATATATATATATATATATATATATATGTATATATATATATATGTATATGTATATATGTATATACATTCAGTTAGACACTACGACGACAAAAAGAAACACTTACAAACAAAAAGACACAATAATAGACAATTAGACATAATGACGCATAACAAATATAAAAGGTAGAGGAAATCGTTTTTTTTTTAAAAAAATTTTTTATATAACAATACTATACTCGTTTTAAAGATAGAAAAATGGTCATTTTTTGGTGTAATTTTTTTAAAAAAATAATATTGTATGTAAAAGTTATGACCCGTTTAAAAAAATGGGGGGGAATGATAAAAAGTCAACAAAAGTGTCTATGACTAAAATATCATTCCACTAACTTTTTAATATAACTTTGATCTCAACCATTAAATTATATATCTAATGGCTCACAATCATTCTCACACTTCTCACAAATCTAAGCATTTTTACTATAACCCCACCCTATATATATATATATGTATATATAGGGGAAGGTTGCCCTAAAAAGTGTATTTTGCCTAAGAATGCTAAGAAGGATTTTTAAAAAATTGAAAACCGACTCAAACAAACTCCGAACTAACTCATTTTTGCGTCATTGGAACCGTCTTGTCGAACCTTAAACCCGGAACGTTAAAACCCAAACCATAAACCATAATACTAAAACCTAAACTTTAAACTCAAACAATAAAGCCTAAAGATAAAACCTAAAAGTTAAAATTCAAGCCCTAAAACCTAAACTTTATAGATAAACTTTAAATCTAAAACCTAAAAGCTAATATTATAGAGTTCGACGATACGGTTCCAATGCCATCAAAATGAGCTCAATCGGAGTTCGTTTGGGTCGGTTTTAAATGTTTTAAAAATCCTTTTTAGGCTTCTTAGGCAAAATACACTTTTTATTTGATCATACCCCTATATATATATATATGTGTATATATATATATAGATGTGTATATATATATGGATGGTTCGAATGTTAACTCATCCTTATTGCGATAAACGGATAACTACATTAATTAAAAAATAGAAGAAACTGACACCTTTAGATTTAGTTTAGTGTGGGCCCAAAGTAATAAGATGTAATTATTCGGTTAACGCAATAAGCATGGGTTAACATTTGATCATCTCCCTATATATAGGTTCCCTTAGAAAGTCTATTTTGCCTAAAAAGGCTTAGAAGGATTTTAAAATACTCGAAAACCGACTCAAACAAACCTTAATTGAATTCATTTTTGCATCATTGGAACCGACTTGTCGAACCCTAAAACTCAAACCTTAAATCATAAACCTTAATACTAAAACCAAAACTTTAAAAACAAATCTTTAACATAAAGATAAAAGCTAAAAATCAAGCTTTAAAATCTAAATGTAGTTGTTAAAACGAAAACTTAAAAACTAATATTGTAGGGTTTGATAAGACGGTTTCAATGCCATCGAAATGAGTTCAATCAGAGTTCGTTTTGGTTGGTTTTGAAGATTTTAAAAATCGTTCTTAGCATTTTTAGACAATATATAATTTTTACTTTATCTTTCGCGTGTATATATATATATATGTATGTATATATATATATCTAGTGGCGAAGCTTGACCATAATTCTGGGGGAGACGAAATATTTTTTTCTTTTTTCAGGAGGACGAAATAAAGGTTTTTAAAAAATTTTACACCACATATAAAGAAATTTACACTACTGCCCGAAAAAACAGGGACAATCTCCCGAAAAAACAGGGGGCAGTCGCCCCCTCTTGTCTTAACAAAGCTACGCCATTGTATATATCACACGACAAGCATCAGAAAAACAATTATGAATTTATTTTCTAATTGAATATAGGTAATGGTCCAAGTGGCTGGCTGGCGTGGATGCGTATTGCCTTACGTGGAGCTGTTCACACCATATTTTATTCCCATTTAAAATTCCTACCGCCGACGCTTGTTGTTTATATTTCTATTCTGCTTTTATAAAATCATTATTAATATAGCCTTCCCATTCAACGAACATTTTGTTAATCATTTTACGGAAAATTCGTTTATGTTCATTTATTAAATAATCGAACAAATACAAACAAAAAATTTAAAGTGATACCTATTACTAAAGTAGAAGCCCCACATTCAAAATATTATCTGTTCAAATTTTGATCGAGAGAAAAGATTATTAAGAAAAAGTGATAGCTTATAAAGGAATATTGATGATAAATAAATCACCTCTACCACTATATATATATATATATATATATATAGGGTATGGATAATTTGAAAACCATTTTTAAATGTGAAAACCCAGCAAACCGCATGTAAAACATACGTAACAAAACGTAAAAACAAAACCATGTAAAACATACGTAAAAAATGTAAAAAATTACATCAGATCTGACGTAGCGTTACGTATGTTTTACAATGTAAAAAAATTTTATAAAATATTTCTTCGGCGCTTTTTTGTTTTTTTTTTTATAAAAATGTGCTCAATAATGTTACAAATCTGTAAAAAAATTCAAAAAAAATATGTTTGTTTTGACATGTGGCATTATAATTTAGGTATAACATCTTATTTTTTACTAGATTTTTATTTTTTTTGTACCAGATTTTTTTCTGTTCGGTATTTTATTGTACTATATTTTTGTTTTTGTACTACATTTTAATTTTTTTTGTACTGGATTTTAATTTTTTTGTACTGGATTTTAATTTTTTTGTACTGGATTTTATTTTTTTGTGCTAGATTTTTGATTTTTGTACTGTATTTTGTTTTTATACTTTTAGCATGTCGCATGTCAAACTCCTATCAGTTTGTACCCTTTTTAGACAAAAATCTATTTTTAGTAGATCCAAACCCTATATATATATATATATGTGGTAAGCAAACAACTCAACTTTGTTTGGTTGGTTCCTCTTCCCGTACACTATTGTTTTCCAACCAACGAAACACACCCTCCACACATTTAACTAAGTGATTCCTTTCCCATTAATGGCGAATGTTTATGCCAAGGATAATGATCTTAAATTATATTTATTGAAGTTTGTTATGATGCTTCTATAAACTACTTTATTTTTTTTTTTTGAACGGCGAAGGTCTCAATCGTGTGAACCCACTGTTTCCAGGCCATGTCACCAAGGTCTAGTTACCTGGACCTCCTATGAGCCACCACAACCACCCCAGGAGGAAACCCCACTGGGAAAACCCCCTGACCTCCCACAGACCCCTTTTTCGCTGCGGGATGGATTTGAACCCAAGACCTACCATTTGGAAAAATCTTGGGGTACCATTGAGGCAATGCCTCTTTGGTCAACTACTTTATATATGGGTCATAAAGTTTTATAATTTTTTTTGAACAGCTAACGAGTCCTCGGACCTAACAACCCACGCGCTGCGACCACAGACCGCTACCAACCACCGGAAACATTTAAAGCGGGTGTTGAGGAGTGCCGAATCGAGTAACCGCCACACTATCTATGAGGAAATTCACACTGAGAAAACCCCCTAGCTCACCTAGAACATTTTTTGCTCCAGGCGAGACTCGAACCCAAGACCTCCCATTGCTGGTGGTCAAAAAGTACCACTAGGCTATAAGCCCAATTATCATAAAGTTTTATACATAAGTTTAAATCTTTTGCCTTAAATTTTTTTATTTATTTTTCTTTTCTGTACGTGCTACTTAATCCATCGATCGCCTTGCATGAGACATTCCAATTTATAAAAGTTGTAGCTATACTTTTTGGATAAATTAATAACGCCTGTTACCACAAGAATAAACCTCTAAAGTATATCCAACATGTATTAAATCGTTGCAACAAAAAAAGTTAAATATTGTTTAAAACCATGCATAAGCTAGCTAGAGTATTAGAATGATTCTAGACCATATCAGGGTCTACTATTCCTACTACTAACATTAAAACAGTAATTTTGATCTTTAATTATCCACGATATGATGTTCCTAATTGATATACACACACATCTCACCCTTGCATTTCTGATAAGACCACATTCATTAGTATATTGATTATGGAATACACATCATACACACCCTTGATGTGATCAAGATTTGTTTAATTTAAATAATAGTTTATATATGAAAACAAGTTAAAATTTTTCATTTTGTACAAAATAAAGATACAGTCACTTTTTGATGAACCACCAATATCAGCTTTTGTTTGCTATATTTTTATTTAATTTTCTTTTAACAGATTATATCTAATTATGTTGATATTCAATTGAATGGGTATAGCTATAGTTATTTTGAAAACCATTCATCATGTAATCCCTAGGTTATGTTATGCATATCAAAAGATCTTTACGCAAATACCCACAAAGAAAAAACTTATGTAAAATTCTCACATATATTTGCAACAATTCTTAGAAATAAATCCTTTGACAACCAAAATCTCGATAAACATGTTCACAATGTATATTGGTATATTGGCTCATCGATAAAGTAATTTTTCATTAGAAGCTTATGAGCCTTTAACAAGATCATAGTACCACACATTTATTTTTTTAATATGTCATATCTTCTAGTGAGGATACAGTAACAACTACGTTGATTATCAATTGAAGCCCGTTAGATTTGGATGAATTGAAATTAGTTGATGATTATGGGGAAGGATAACATCATGTCTTATTTTGTTGAGAAAAAAAAAATAATGTTAAAAGGTAAAAGAAATACCTAAAATGATGTAAAAAATATGTTAGACTGATGTTAATAATTGATTAATAATTTTGTAAATGCCCCTAGTCCCCTACAATCACATTTGACCCTCCAACAATCACAGCTTGAAACACTCACGATTTCATAAAGCCATGGATCAAATTCGTGGAACAAAACCAAGGGTTCCTAAACTAACTGAGCCCCAGCTCAAGCCCCACCCTCTTGACTCTAAAGTCAAATGCATCAACTTTAACAATTAGGTTAGCATCAAGACATATGAAAGAGAGTGTGTTCACGCACAAGCACCCCCACACTAAAACATAAAACATATATTTAAAGGATTAATTTACGGTAGGTACATCTAACTATCTAAGCAAGTTGTGAGACGAAAGTGTCAGAGATGTTACATCGTCTTTTCGTTGTTGTGAGTAGGAACAACATGCATATTGCATTGCATATTATGATATGACTTTAGGGGCATGCGTCATATATACAAGGACAACTTTTGAAGGGTCCAGAGGTGCACCTGCTCTCGTTGTTTTTCTGTTTAAAAGAGACGATTTAGTAGTATTTTGTCAGATAATTTTATAGGTATTAAGTACAGGGTCCTCTGTTTTTTTTCCCTAAAATCATTTGTTCCCCCTCAACAATTTTAAAGGTATTGTGTAATATATGTTTATATCTTTTAACGGCTTGAATCATTCCTCAACAATTTGTAATGTTTAGTATGTAAGTATAAGATTTCCTTACACTATATTTTTTTGTATTTTTTGGATAGTGAAAACTTGTTCAATTTTGCTAACTTAATTTAAGACAGCCTTTAACAATATTGTTTTAACTAATGACAAAATTATGAAAACCACTTTTTACCTAAATTAACCTTTAATATATATTCAAAAACATCAATTTAATTCCAACAACAAGTAGATAAAACATCAACAATAATGATGATTGATTGTAACAGGAAGCATGCTACCATCTTATAAGTTATAAGTGATAACAAAAGGAAGTACTTTTAATTCTTCTTTTTCGTTATTATTCATTTTACCTTTTGTGTATATGTATATTTTTTATTCTCGATCGTACTCGTTCACAAAGTGCGGATCTTTTAGAAACTAGGATGTTATAGAAACTAATAAAGTTACTATTTTGGTCATGAGTTCAAGCCGTGAAAAACAATCTCTTACCCAAATATATAAGATAAAGTCACGTTATCAAATCACAAGGTAATCCGGTTCTTTTTTAGATATTGTACAAAACAAAAGTTAAATTAAACACTAAGACTACATGGTGTGCCCCTTGGTTGGAGCGTGAGTGGCGAAGAAATGGGCGTGGGCGGGCGTAGGAGGGGTGGGTGTGGCCACAGCAACGGCCATTTCGACCATTGGAAATCTTCTTTAGACCGTTGAATGCCTAAAAAAATCTTATTTAAAAAAAAATACTATATATACAACCATAACATTAACATCACACACACTCTTTTTCTTCACATCACACAAAAACATCAAATAAAAAAACTAGTTTTCTTAAAAAATGCAGTTTTACGGGAAGATGATTTTAACGAAGGCAAAGATTTTTTAATCGAAGCCACACAAGTTACTCTCGATATCGTGAAGTTTAACCTTAAATTTTAATTATATTTATTGTTATGTTTTTTTAAATATTTTATACAATTATTAATAAATTATTTCTAGATTTATATAATAAAAATAGCGACTTCATTTAGAAATTTAAAATAAAAAATAAATAATTACATTATGATGAAATCATCACCAACCACTTGGCATTTCCATCACAAATAGTTGAGTGAGTGGTTGTTGTGTATGCCTATGTGACGCATAGATGAAGTGGTTGAGACCAAGAGACATACCCCGTAAGCATAAGCATGTCTTCTCTGTTATACTCTGAGTATAAATTATTTTGACGGTCATTTATTGATGGAAGGAGCAATGAATTAAAAATAGTATATAGAAATTAAAAATACAATTTTTTTTAAATATTGTTGCATAAATGTTAAGAAAAGGAACAATTATACATCCTCTTCCTGTCTCTGTCTCTCTTTCTGTATCTCTCTCAACCTTCGCTTTCTCTCTTGTTTCTTTTCTTCTTCGCTTCTTCAAGCGAAGAAGAGAGGGAATCAGAAGAGAAAAGATAACACAACTCCTTTCACACCCTGCAAGTTTCCAAGATCATCAATCAAAATCACGATTGAATTTGAAGACTTATACAAAACTATGTTGGTAGCAAACACCTTTGATCTATGGCAGAAAGACATCTTCTTCTCCGCTGCAGAGGAGGTTCAAGCATCCGCAGATATGTATGTTTCCTTCTTATTTTTCATTTATTCGTGAAATTTCTTTAGGATTCTGTCTGGTTTCTTGATTTCTTATCTGGGTGTCATATAATTCGATTGAATCCCTAGTTTTTATCGTTATGGTCGAAATTAGGGCACGCAAATTTCTTTGACTTTTATGGTTTGATCATGCGTCTGTTTGGAACTAGTGTAATTTTTGTCGTTTATGTGTCATTATTTTGCAATTTTTTTATGCGGGTTTCCGTTTTACTTTAATTTGATCAAGAAATTATTGATTTTTATCAAAAGATTTTGTTTCTTGATTGAAATTTACAGAATGGAGTCAGCTTACAGGACATGGGTTAGGCAGAAGAGAGAAGGTGTTAAATCTGATGATTTGGACGAACTTTGCAGGGAGCTTCAAACTGCTTTAGGCACAACTAAATGGCAGGTTGGTTTCTTGTTAAAGATCATAATCAACTTAAGCCAAATAAATTTTGTTATAATTTGTTTTTGAACTTCAATTGTTGAATTTAGTTGGATGAGTTTCAAAGAGCTGTTAGATTGAGCTATAAAAATAACGCCAATGATGTTAGAACAGCTAGACATGAACAGTTTGTATCCGCAATATCATCCCAAATTTCTGGAGTCGAATCGGCATTAAAAGAATATTTTAGTGATGAAATCAGAAAACCGCTGCGATGGGTGAATTTGAATGAAGAAGAACGGGACGATTTAGCCATGTTTCTATCTGGGAGTGCAGATAGCTCAAAGAGCACCAAAGATTTGAATTCTGATATCAGATGTTCTCTAGAAAAAGATGACTCTAAATTCAGTTACATGACAAGTTGTAAAGATGTAAACGATTATGTTGTAGAGATGGATTCGATTGAGGTATTGGGAACTAGTGAGGGTTCTTCATGTCAAGCTGATAAAAAAGCTGGTTCACGAAGAACGCGTGTTCCACAAGATGTTCAATTGCTGAAGATTACAATTGATCATGTCGATGAGCACAAGAAAACAGTGATGTTGAATAATATTGAGCCCACGCCGAAAGACAAAGGTTATGTTTGGAGACCAAGATGCGGGAATTATTGGATTAATCAGGTTAGTGTGTCACTTTAGTTGTTCGTATTATTGAGATTATTTTATAGTATTCTAAAAGTCAATGAATTTACAGGTATTTAAAAAAGCTGTTGGAAGTCAAAGACAACTACACTTGCATAGAAGTTGTTCATTTCGACCCGCACTTGTTTTGATGCTAACTATCTTTTTACTTGGTTAGTTTTTCATCCTATTTGCTTTTCATCAAGATTATTAGACTTGACACTTGAGATTACCAATGGTTTTCATCAGGCAATAAGCTAACATTTTAGGCCATCAGCAAATGTATTGTGTGTGGATATTGAAACTATGAGGTTTTTACTCCGAGTGAGAGTTGGTAAGTTTGTTATACAAGTATCAAGTGCCTAAATTAAAAATCTGATGATCCAAAGCATAGTGTGAGATAAAACATAGAAATGCACTTGGAATTTTAGCAATGATTGAGGTTAAAAAGCATCATAAAAGCAAGGTGCTGATATGTCGTCTGCGGATACTGTAGAATGTTTAATGCACTTAGGCTGCCTGATCTTGATGATAAATGTCATTGTTTTGTAGATGGTTTTCCCAAGTAAATTAGAAGTGATTTCCAAAATACTCATGGTAGGCTGTCATTTTTCAAGTGTACATTTTACATTTTTACATATGTTAAACTGGGAGTGTGAATCTCTCACAAGACATAATTATGCAACACGAATGTAACACAAAATTTGCAAGTTTGGATTTAGTCTTAATGGGTACTGGTTAGTTTCACATTGACCCTGTGCATATTTATCTGAACTTGTCAGGTTCGGGTCATCCTTGTGTTTTTGTAGGTCACCCTGTTACTTTTATGGACTTCAAGAAATTATGTTTCATAGTTGTCAAAGTTGCAAGGCACACTAAAATCGCATAAGCCGCAACCGAAGCCTAGGCGCATGTGGCAAAAAAACAGGGCTTTTTTAAATTAAGCACATAGTAATAAGTTACCATTTTTAGAGGTTTGACATGTTTTAGGATTAGAAAATTTTAAAAAATATATAAAGTCTAAGTGTTAAACAATTAATAATCTAGTTATATATTGGAAAGTCACCAGAGTGCACCTAGGCGTGACTGATGTGCCTTTGACAACATAGTATATGTTTTATGTCATAACCAGTGTTGTAAAAATCGCGATTAATCACCGATTAATCGGTGATTAATCGCTAGTCGGCACTGGCCTGATTAATTTTGACCTAGTCGGTCAAAAAATCGGTAGTCGGTCAAAATCGGTCAAAGTCGGAGCTAGTCGGCTCTAGTTGGGAAAATCGGACTAATCGGTTCCCCTTAAAATCACGTGATTCCAACAATTCCGGTGACCTAGCCGATCCTAATCGGCCACAGGTCGGCCAAATTCCGGCGATTCGAGCAAGAATACTTCAATCTAACCAACATGAACGAAAATAGAACGACTCACCTGGGATACCGGCCGAACTCCGATTCAAATTTGGCGACGGGATGGTGATGGTTGTCGCCTGTCGGAATCTGTGGAGTGGCGAGAAGAAGAAACAGCAACAGGAGATGGAGATGGAGAAGGCATGGTGCGTGTTTGCCCTAGCTGGAAAGAAGCAGGTGTTTGCCCTAGCTTTAAGTCGGGAATGAAGCTGAGAACGAGGCAGGAACAAGTTTTAAGACGCGAAGGGCATTTGGGATAAATATTGGGTTAATTCTTTGTGGGCTTAAAGGATTTTTTAAATAAAAGGATATTGGGTTTATAGTTTATGGGCTTTTTTATTTTTTATGGCTTTTTAAAGAGAGAAAATTGAAGGTATTTATTATTAATTGGTTAAAATTTTTTGGTATTTGAAAAATTATATATAAAAAAATTGTATATATGTATATAATTTTTAAAATTACATATAAAATTCCAATCCGATTAATTCCGATTAATCCCGATTAATCCCTAGTCCCTACCTCGCCGACCGACTAGCGACTAGCGATTTTTACAACACTGGTCATAACTTGAACTTATAAATGAGTTTATAGCAAAAGATAAAAGAGAAATAAAGATTACGTTTCATAGTTTCCATGGAATTATTCCTATATACATTTGAATTTTTTTTTTTTCTAAATATATAAAGTTAGAGCATCAACATGCAAAAAAAATTTGAATAATTAAAAATTTCACGTTATGCAGGTTGTATCTGCGTTAACTTACAAAAACTTGTGCTGTGTTTGGGTTCTTGTATTAGACAATTTCAAGCTTGTATCGAGTTCAACCAGCAAGCCATGAACACAATCTATTTAACAACTATATCTTAAACCATAAAAATCCATGTCATACATGATTCTGAAGTCTTCGTGTAGAAACTCTTACTCATGTTGTAGTTTAAATATATCATTTGAGTCTCCGCGATGGTGGCCTAGTGGTAAGGGGTGGGAATCTATACTGAAGGTCTAGGGTTCAAAGCCTGGCACCACTCAATTTTCCCTGGGTCACGCGATTTACCTCCCTTATGTTGGTCGTGGCTACGGTCAGTGATGGGCGCCTAATGGTGGCGTTCACCATTTTTTTTAAATATATCATTTGAGTTCACTAGCGATGAATCTTGTGATACCACAACATGAATTACTCAATTCTTGTAAGGAAAGCATCACATTAAGTAGATGAGATTTTCTTAAAATGATGCTAAAATTTGTTGTTTGTGTTGACAGTGTCATTTGTAATGTATTGCAATTGAGCATGGGTATACCCGGTTCTCATCAGCAAGATAAAAGGTAATACTTTAAATTCCAAATTTATGATCTTTTATCATTTTCTCATAAATAATTAACATGCCTCAGACTCTCTAACAAGCCCCTTGAGGAATAGATGTTTGCTTTAGGTTGACTTGCTACTTCCGTAACTGATGTCAAACTGTTTTGTCACATCTTGGGGCTGTTTGGGTATACATTTTGGAATTAATTTCCTGGAGATTTTTTTATTATTACGGGTCAAGTAATCCATTTTGGATGGTCAATTTCATATACATCTTAATTTAACATAATATTAAGACTTCCCCTTTCATTTCACAAAATGTATTTTCATTTTCGAACAAAAATGTCATTGTACCTACGTGATGATAATTTTAAATAATATCTAAACACTAACCTCTATGACCGATTGCCCGTATTATAAAAATTGATTATTTTAATTCTAGTTATTCAAATATTAATCAGTTTCAAACATATCCAAACATCCCCTTACTTGGACATGAAGAGTAAAGAAAAAAAAATGGGAGAATGTTGATGACAAATGCAGCTCAAAGCTTAATTCATTTTTTGCAGGTAATACTAGAGTGTTAAATCAACAAGGCTGCTAAGGAGTTTTGAGTTCTGATGTACTTAACTGCAGACTGATATTTTAAGATGTTACCATGAAAAATGAACTCAAAATTCTCAAAATTATATGATAACTTCTAGACCATGTATACATTATACATGTAACAGATGAAAATGTAATGTGTAGACTTCATAAATGCAGCTTGTGAACAATATTCTCAGTTTCAGTATACTCACAGCTGTAAGCATATGGTTATCTGGGTGAATTTGTGTGCATTCGGGCCACACTGTTCAATTTCTCACTGACACACACAAAGCTTCTGCACAATGGCTTATATATTTCTAGAGTTCAATTTTGCAACAGTAAATACTCAAATTTCTAATGGGGTAATCACATACGTTATATCTTTAGAGAAGATGGATGCTAATCTGTATAAAGTAGTCTCTGTGCAGATGAAATAAACTATTCTAGCTCAAAGGTTTTATATTGAGAATTTTAAGAATTGGGAATATACATAAGTCATCATGGATCAAACTCAAAGATACCTACATAGAAAAGGAACAAATCTAACACTACTAAATTAGCAAAAATAAAGAAAGACTGAACCAAATAACTCACATGTGATTTGAATAAACTGATGACAAAAGTGCAGGGTTCCACTTCTTTAAAATTATGCAACTTACAAAGGTAGCCAGTTTCCTGGCAAACAAGATTCATCTGTCAACACCAAAAACACCATCTTTTCGTATTACAAACTCGCAAGAGGAATATGGTAAATGGGGAGCAAAAACAACATGAAGTTCCCTCCTTTTTCGTCTATTCATAAAACCGCTATAATTATCATTCTGCAACTCATTTTCTTCACCGTCTATCACCTCTTGTCTCGACAAGAACAGTCTTGAATTGATACAATTGGCCCAAGACAACCCTAAAGCAGGACACACCCGTCTTCCAGAGGTATACAAACCCTCCAAATTCCCAATCCTAACACCACTTGCCCCTTCATTGACATCAATTAAATCAACAACCTGGTTTGTCACCACAACCGCAATCCCAAATCGCTTAGCATGTGATTTCAAAACAGATGAAATCTTGAAAAATAACGAGGACCTTCGCTTAAGATCACCAGCATTGTTCTCGAATTCACTCCTGAACAATGCAGCAATCGAGTCAATAACAATCAACTTGATATTCAACTTGGTTTCTTTAGCGTTCTTAAGCCGAGATTCCAACATTAGCAATACGTCGAGCAGGTCGTCTGCGGTCTGACAATCACGGGTAAACACATAATCACGAGGGTCACGACAACAGGCAAACAAGATCGGATGAGATGACCGGAAAGATTCGACGAGTTGGTCAAACCGGCGGTAGGGAAACGGGAACTCGGAGTAAAGATAGAGAGAGGAACCGGCGAGGCCTTTAAGGCGGCGGGGAAGCTGAGCGGTGAAGAGAAGTTGGAGGGCGAGTTGAGTTTTGCCGCAACCGCTTTCGGCGACGAGTTCGGTTATGGAGTTGCAGGGGATTCCGCCGCCGAGGAGGGCGTCGAGGATAGGGCATCCGAGAGTGCAGAATTGCCGGTAGGCTGGCCGGAGGAGGAGATTTTCCGGCGTCATTGTTACCCAAAATTTTGCCCGCTTTGAAGAATTTTATTGTTAAAATAGGTGATTTTTGAGATGTTTAATGTTTTTTAGGTGGTTTTTTTCATAATTGGTGTTTGTAGGTAATTTGTAATAGGAGGAGCGATTTCCATATTTTTTGTACCAAAGCCGCAAGGGGTAAGCGACTATCACTTTTCTTACATTACAGAAAAGTAGAAGTCGCTCCCCTCTATTGCAACTTACTTAGAAACACCAAGATTTAAAAAAAACCACGTAAATATCCTTTAACATTTAAAAACCCACCTATTCTAACAAAAAAATCCGCTTTGAACCGGAATAATTCGAGGGAGATGATATTATGTTTTGAAAATGATTTTTTTTAAATGGTAATAAGTTGTTTTTTATAAGCTAAAAATTCTAATTTTTCAAAATAACTTATTGATATTAAATTACAAATTTACCTCACTCTTTACAAAATAACCTTAAAATAATGTCAATAAAAAAAATTTTGGTCATTTTGAAAGTTCATTTTGGAAAAAACTAATCCAAACATATTTTCAAAAAATTCATTTCAAAAGGTCATAAGTTAATAACACATTTAACAAAAAGTCATTTTAAAGTTAAATAAGCAATCTCAAACAAGGCCTTAGTGGTTACACACGTGTTAGCTAAGAAAGGCGAGAAACAATTATTGGGTGTCAAAATTTTTCAGTACTAATTATTGAGCTATTATACGAAGCGTATATGGTTAGTGAGAATGTTGAATTAAAAAAAATGAGTTATGACTAGTCACATATAATAACATAAACACTATCTCGTACATTAAAATCGACTGAAAGAGCGGACCAGCTGTCCTAAAATTATAAAGCGAGTGTTGCTTGTAATTAATACGAATTCACACATAAGTGTATAATGTCATAAAATCAAATCAAAAAAAACATTATTCATACAAAAATAACAGACACAAGGATTGTCAATCTAACCTCACACATTAGATTGAGAGTTACTGACAACAAACACAATAAGCGTAAAATGTTAAAAATTATATAACACAACCATAACAACGAATACAAACACAATAAGCGTAAAATGTTAAAAAATTATTTAACACAACCATAAATAGATGGTTTATGCATAATAGTTTCAAGTCCACGTAATAAAATCATACACGTTCTTCTAAGCTTATCACATAGACCACGTATATTCACGTGTTAAAAAGAATTGAATTTGAAGAGGCTCCTTTTATATACGAGTTAATACAAATGAGATTCACCTATCCCAAAGTCACCGAATAGATCATCAACGATTCAAAGAAGATATAGCGCAAAGTATACATGTTACAAAAGTATTTTCCCTTGTTAGTTTCTTCTTAAAAAAAAAAAAAAAAAAACAAAAACAAAACAACTTATTAATTAAACTTCAACCATCAAAAAGATAAAAACAAATTTAAGTTTTATTAGACAACATCTGTCAAATGCCAATACCAGAAATATCAAATCGTTAATTTACATGGCTAAGTAATTATTTTGGAACATTTATTCTTTAACAACGTTTGAAATCAAACACCAGGCACGATACCTCACACAATCATATACACCAACCTTTGAAACACAATCACACAGATAGCCAAGTATCTAACTATGAACATCAAGCATCAAAACATTGACATTAAAACTAACATTGAAATCAATTAAGAACCTCGCTTAATTAGCAAATAAGCTTCAATTACACAACATATAACTAATCTCTACACAAACTGATCACTAATCGACAAACGACATAACACATCGGAAACCGAAACCTAACCCTAACCAAACTCAACCCCCAAAACCATATAGGGTACGGCCCTGACGCTTCAAAGCATAGACCACATCCATGGCCGTAACTGTTTTCCGACGAGCGTGCTCGGTGTAGGTAACGGCATCACGAATCACGTTCTCGAGGAAGATCTTCAAAACACCTCGTGTCTCCTCATAGATAAGACCGCTGATGCGTTTGACGCCACCACGCCTTGCAAGACGACGGATCGCCGGCTTCGTGATGCCCTGGATGTTGTCCCGGAGAACTTTCCGATGACGCTTCGCACCTCCTTTGCCTAGTCCCTTGCCTCCTTTTCCTCTTCCAGACATTTTTATCTCTAAAATTTGAATTGAATCTGCAAATAGGCGTAGTTTGAAATTGGGGCGAGGGCTTTTGTGTCTATATAACGGAGTCCGAAAATTTGTGCTTTTGGTGAGGTGTGTATGAACCGTCCGATTGTAATGAATGGTGTGGAGGAAAACCGTACGATAGCAATCCGGGTGGTACAATATAATTATTCTCATTGGTTCGTCGATCAAGTCAGGGATTTAATCTTAGGCCATTTGAGGCGTGCCGCGTGTGCAAGTGTCTTAATAGGTTTAGTAATAGGTTTTTTCTTTTTCTTGATTTCGTTCGCTTTAACTGATTTTAAAAAAAATTATCTGTAATTGTATATATTATTAAACCACACGAAGGAGAATATGAAAGTCTTGGTAACAGGGTTCACGAGATCAATTTCACTAAGGTGATCACAAATTCCCAACGATCATACTTGAAGCGATGGCCTTAAATGTATTATGGTTTACGGATTTATCCGGTCCCGCTTTTCTGGTGGGTGGAGAGGCGACAATTAGGCCTACCCTTAGATGTGTGTCCGTCTGGACTTAAATCAGTCGAGCCGTTCAAAAAAAAGTAGACACAAATATGAGAAAGTCAACACTCCTTTGTGACAGGTTTTTTGAACTTGGACATTCATTATTCAACTCATACTGCTCAAACACTAATTTTAGTTCATCCTTTATACAATCGACCACCAAATCACGCTTATTTTCGATGTCATTTTCAGTTTCTTTGGTAGTTTTCTCAGTCATAAGTACTCTTTTAAGCCCAAATTTGATTACATCAAGCTTCAAACGAGGATCTAAGATAGCAGCAAAGTATATAAACTTATTAAAAGTTTCAAAATTCCTCCAATATTTGTCAAACTTTGCCTGCATCGAATTGCCCATATGTATAGCTTGGGTGTCTTTTGAACATCTCATACTTCTTAAGTGAGCATCAATATCCATAATATCATTAAAACAGAGATTAACAACCACCTGTGTTGTAACATAAAAACATTCATAGTTAATAATTTTCATTTTATAAAATATTAATAAGGAAAAAAAACATGTTACAACTCATAAATTGTTAACTACAAAACATTATATGCAAACCTGTGATGAAGCAGAAGATCGGGTGGTCTTATGCTTGAAAAGTTCTAAGATACTTGCAAACTGTCTTGCGTAATGCCAATCTGTGATTTTTGGAAAACCATCAATACCCAAATCATTTCTGAAACTTCGATCAGTCAAATCATACTCCACAAATGCATTCTCGAATTTTACCGCTCTATCCAGCATATCATATGTCGAATTCCATCGAGTAGGACAATCCAAGGACAACATTGCCTTGCTTTCAATCATTGCATCGTTTGCACACTTTTTAAATGTTTCTAGCCTCTTTGGAGAACGTCTAATATACCTAATCGCATTTCTAATGCAGTCAATTGAAAGAGATCTATCACTTAATCCATCCTTGACAATTAGGTTTATAACATGGGCAACACATCGAACATGTAAATATCTCCCATTTAATAAGAGGTTGTTCAAACTACTTTTAAGAAATGATATTGCAACATCATTAGATGTAGCATTATCTGTGGTGATAGTTAACACATTATCAATGTCCCATTCCCTTAAACACTTAAGTAAGACCCTACCAATCTCTTCTCCCTTATGACTGCTTATTGGTTTGAAATTGATGATTCGTTTGTGGTAAACCCAGTTATCATCAATAAAATGAGCGGTGACACACATGTAGTTTATTTGTTGAATGGATGTCCATGTGTCAGTAGTTAGGCAAACTTTTGTTTTAGTATTGGCAAAAAAGGATTTAAGCTTGCCCTTTTCTTCTAAAAATATTTCCCCGCAATCCCTTGAAACCGTAAACCTACTAGGAATCTTAAAGTTAGGACAAATGGTTTCCATAAGCCGTCTAAAACCCTCATGGTCTACTGAAGCAAACGGGATTTCATCTAGTATTACCATCTCAGCTATAGCCTTTCTGCTTTTTTGAGCACAAAATTTCCATGTTTTAATGGTAGACCCACCATCAACATCATCATTTTTTTTAACAAATATATTACTTTGATCTTTAAGCTTGCTAGGATTTTTTGGACAAATGTTAATATGCCTTCTCAATGTTGATGTACCGTTTCTAACCGTGTCTCCAGCCAAAACTTTAGTGCAATGCTTGCATCTTGCCTTTTTATTCCCATCCTCATCAACAAACTTTTCCATTTCGTCCCAAACACTGGAACTTGTAGGTTTAGAAACACCAGAAGATGATGTTTTAGTTTTCTTTATGTTGGTTTGTTTTTGGGCAGCTTGTTATTCACTCTTTCTTTTTTTCTCCTCTGGTTGATTCATCACTTGATAAGTTCTCAACATTTGTTTCATCCATCTGAGTTATATAAATAAAATAAACAAACCATTAATTTATATAAAAAGTATCATATTTGTATGAATGCAATATATAAAATCACATATAATTTGATAATAAAATTATGACTTAAACGTGAGTTATCGTTGTTAACTAATATGCATGCATGTTGGTTCGTAATTATGATTAGTGAAATAACTAAACTCTGTTATATAAGCATGACTAATGAAATAACTAACCTTGTTAATTGTTGCTGTAGAAAATCAATGGAGCAGATCCTATAGATGGCTTGAACCAAATCACGTGGGATGATTAAAGCACAATTGCAGGAGGCTGTGGAATATTGAAAATAGTTTTTTTTTTTTTTACATATGCAGTATTGCAGGTATTCAATTTCAATGTTGGCCTAATTTTTTTTGATATGTTGTTGCTGACTTGTAGGGGTTTACGTAATTTGAATATGTTGACCTAATTTTTTATTCTGTGACTCTGATGGGTTTACGTAAGTTATCTCATAATAACTAATGGGCCGGGTTTTTTATCTACGAGTTTTATCTTAAAAGACCGAGGACAGGCCAGAGCCCGGTTTTTCCAAAAAACAGGGACCGAAGCCCAACCATAAACAGAAAAAACGGTTACAGTTCGGGTTTTTCCCGGTCCGAGTTTGTGACACCCCGTAATTTCCAGGTCAGCTTTGATTTTTTTTAAATATTTATTTAAATGCTTTATGTACACGTGGAACTAGAAATTGTTTAATTTAGTGTGACACGTGGCACGACAGTACAAACACTGACACACAACAGGATAATTCGTGGAATTGTCGGCAAACAGCACACACGTGTCAAAACACACGAACGTTGGTGAACGTCAAGCACATTGTGTAGCACAGCACTCGAAACCTCACGAAACGCTCTAACATTGACCTTGGGAGTTCAAACAAGGCCAAACGATAGTTCGGAAGCGTGAAAACGGCGACGAACGGATCAAACCCATTAAGAAGAGCTTATTGGGCTCTTCAGGAGTCCATCGCGGTACGCGGAGGCCCAACAAGAGGCCCATCCGCGATACGCGGCCAGCATCTCGGGGTTTGACTCCCGAAATCCTCCGCGGTACGCGGCGATGATTTGAAGGCTCCATCGCGGTACGCGACGCCGCCCAGTCGACAATATCTTTATAAAACCAAGATGAAATCATTTCAAACCACCTCTACACTCTTTCTCCGGAGCCTAGCCATCATAACTCGGCATTTTTGATTCCAGAACCTCTGTTACACTCTACCTTCTTGCTTGGAAGCCATTGGAGGTGGGATTGAAGCTCAAGAACTTTGAAACAAGCCTTCTAAACCACCACCTCTCATCACCACCTTCTTGTCCTTGTCGAGACCAACGATTCAAGAGTTCCAGGAGCTGTAGAAGCATCATCTCAGGGGTTCAAGAGGCTGAGAAGGTAGTCCCTACATCTCTCATGGCTAAAAAGCCCATTTCTCACTTCTACACACACATGCATGTGTTAAAATCCACATGCAAGCACCATGACACCACATGCACGAGATTATGTTCTGGGTTTAATGATTTTACTATGCTTCTTGATGATCTATAATGTTTAGATGAAGTTTTATGATGATCCAAGATATTGGGTATAAGTCTTTTTGCTTGAAATAATGATTTATGGCATTATGAGTACATGCATGTATGATCCATGACTCATGGAGTGATCTTGTAGTTGTAAATGTGTTTATAAATGATATTAGAAGATCTTCACATGATTTGATGATGTTGAAATGGTTAAAATTATGAGTTTTGATGAAACTTGCCATTAATAGTAACTTTTTACTTATGAAATGTGAATGTGAATGATATTTGGTGTCATGCATGTTCATGGATTGTTGTTTAGATGTTATTGGGATGATGATAAGGTTTAGAATGTGATTTTGATAATGTTTATGGTCACATTTGGCATTATTACTATTTTTAGTAACTTTTTGGGTCAAAATGTTGATAGATGATGGATTTGATTATGTTGACATGATTAAATGTTGTTAGAAGATATATTATGATGATTTGTGACATAAAAATGGATTAGGAATGCTTAGATGGTTACTTTTATGCTAAAACTACAAAGTTACTATTTATAGTAACTTTATTTTTACAAAAACCGATTTGTCAACGTGTTGGATGATTTGAGTATGCTAAATGGCTTATTATGTTATAACATGATGATTAGATGCTAAGTTAGATGGTTTCCGATGTCACGTATGCTAAAAATGGAAACTTTCCATTTTAGGAAACTTTTGTGTACTAACATGATGAAAACGACTTATGTGAATCCGTATGATGACGTGCTATGTGTTAACATGATCACGTAGGACTAATGAGCATACTAGAACTTTAAAACTGTTGTGCTTTGTGAACTTTCCAAAAATGGAAACTTACTATAAATAGTAAGTTGTCCATAGACGCGACTTGCGCGTTTTGCACACGACGAGCACTTACACAATTGCTACACGATTCACAACCGTCACACGATTCACCAACGGGTCGTTGACTTGACACGGTCAACTTTGGTCAACCACGGTCAACCTTGGTCAAACACGGCCATTGAGGACCAACACAGTCAAACACGGTCAATGTGGACCAACACAAGCAAACACGGTCATTGTGGACCGATACGGACAAACATGAACAACCAAGGATTGTTGAGCACAAACACGAGCACTAACACGAACACGAGCACGGTCACTTACACAAACTCACGTACGGTATACGATATAGGTAGCCGGTGACCAACTACTCTGTGACGCAGGAGCTTACGCATTTACTTTCTGATCACTTCTAAGATGAGTTTACGGCCCCTCTTTACTCTTTTACAAGCTTTTCAAATAGGGGGAGAATACATGTTGAATCGAGTCAAACATTTATACTTGTACAAACAAATTGTGTATGCTGGTTTATTAGACAAACATAAGTGTTGTATCGTAATTAAGCCCTCACAAAGTCTTACCGTTAATGTATAAATAACGAGGTGAGTTTGAATAGATTTATTTGGGTGTGACGAGCCCCGCGTGGCGAAAATGTTGATTGGAGGTCATAACACGTGAAATCTCGACCTATCTTGCTATGTTATTACGAGACATAGCGGAGGCAAGGACTAACAAGTCTAGTTTCGGTAGTGACGCACTGACACTTGGAGCCAAGGGCTCGGGACTAACATTAAATAAACAGTATGACACATGATTTCTGAATTGCAATGTTTATCAAAACCTGTGAACTCACCAACCATCGTGTTGACACTTTTTCTTAAACATGTATTCTCAGGTAGCTGACAGGATCAAGGATCAGGAAAGCACTTAGGGGACTGAGCATAGGACCCGCATGCATTTATTTATGTCTTTCTTTCAAACAATTTTAATTATGTTATGTATTAAACATCGTAGTGTTTAACAATTGTATTTCCGCTGCATTTATCAAACTTCTAACATTTCCGCTGCTATGATAATGTATTTCCACTACAACTTATTTTGTTATCATTTATGACGAACTTGTGTCTTGAAAACATATATAGAGTTGTTCTATATGACCTTGAGCTGTGATTCTGGCCACGTCACACCCACGTGGACTGACACCACGAGTGGGAAATTTGGGGTGTGGCAGAGTTCCGGTCTTTTTCGGAACGAGGTTCGTTGAAACTTGAAAGTGAAGCTGGTAGGTTAAACGGGGGGGGGGGGGGGTCCATAATGAACGGATGGCGATTCGACGAAGACGAACGGCCCAACTGGATAACGAATGGCGGTTCGACGGAAGAAGAAGCGATCAGCGACTTAGGGGGAGACGAACAGCTAGAAATTGACTCTTCATATTTCATTGCTGGAAATCCACATACCACTCTCACTCTAACTTTATCTTCACTCTCTCTTCGGGTAACTGCCAGCTAGTGCTGAAATTGTTCATTGCTAGGGCTGGAATTGTTTATCATACAAATTGCTCATACTTCATATTGTTCGGTCGGTCCGTTCGGAATTGGGAATTGCTGGTACAATTGCTTATTGGGCTGTGAGGGTGTGCATGTTCGGTCAATTGGTCTGCTTATTCGTTAAGACCTTCACTCGTTCTGGACTTCAGTTATGTGATTCACTGAATCACTAATTGTTTGCCCTTGTTCTTTGTTAATTTTTTTTAACAAAACTGAAAGATTTGTTAACTTGTTCATATATTCACTGGTTGTTTGCCCTGTTATTTGTCAATTTGTTCGCTGTGTCTTTGTCCCTGGTATTTGTTAATTTGTTCAATGTTTCACCACTTGGTATCCAATCGTTTCATGACAAAAAACAAAAACTATATGAAAAAAACAATTAACTAGTTATTTGTCAATTTGAACAAAACTTGTTATTGTTGGTCTTAAACTCGGGTAAATGACGAAGGTTTATAATTTATAACATAAAAAAGATATAGTTATAAAGGGCTTCAAAATTTTAAATCGTTTAGGGCCACCAAAATAGTTGGGCCGCCATGCGTTCAACCTGAAGCTGCTAAAAAAAAAGTAGACGCAAATATGTGAAAGTCAACACTCCTTTCGTGCACCCTAGTATTCGATTCAATATCTTCCCCTTTTTCGGTAGAGACCCCAATGCCAAAAGCAATGCATTTTGTAGATAAATCTTTAATATTGATGCTAAGTAGAAACATCAAAGTGATATTGCCATGTTTAATCTATTTGTTAGAGACTACTCCCTAATAAAGATCACATAATCTGCAAACAATAGATAGGATAGAACATGCTCGTTGTTTTATTAATTTAAGATCATGTATAAATATTTTTCTCACTGTAGTTTGTAACGATACATGAGGTGCCTTCATGCCCAACAAATAGAAACAAAGCCAATATATGTGAAAGTGTTATGATCTCAAGTAAAAAGTATAAATTACAATCAATTATCATTATATCTCGAAAAAATAAAGAAAAAAGATTAATAATCTACAAATTAATGGTGTTTGGATAAATACATTAAATGAGACAAATAGCGGCAACACTGACGTTTTTCAAAAAATAAAAAATAAAAAAGAGAATCGGATTGTGTAAGACCCAAGCAATAGATATATCGATTTCAAAAAAACCCTAAGAGAAAGAAACGAACTCTCTTATTCAACCTCAAAGTCTATTAGTTTTCTCTTATGCTGATTTTTGTGATATTATGAACAAATTTCATTTGGATTGTTGTGTTTACCAAGAGTGCAATTCTTTCTTTATTACGTTGATGCTTAAGATCAACGACCAATCTTTTTTATCGGATTATATCCCATTAGTTTGATTGATATAATCTCAAAAATAATATCCTAAACACTTATTATAGACTTAAGTTGGTATTTAATAATGTTATCTTAGTCTATCAGCCAACTTGTTTTAAGGGTAGAAGTATCTTAGATGGTCTCCAATAGTTATCGAGATTGTGTCGTGATAGAAAAATTCCAAGGCCAAAAGCTATCTTTTTTATAAAGTTGAGTTTGAAAAGGCTTTTAGTTCACTAAATTGGAACTTTTCTCATCATGATTATGGAGCACATGAACTTTATAACGAATTTGAGGTATTGGATTATGGAATTTCTCAAGCTGACGCGTATTTCGGTCTTGATTATGAAAAATTATCTATGTCTAAAGAAGTCAGATGAGGGGATCCACTCTCTCATTTTCTTTGAGCATGGGCATGGAAGCTTTAGGAATAGTATAAAGAAAGCAAAGATGGCATGAATCTTTCATGATATTGTTAATCTAAAATATTGGTCATTATTTCTCACTTATTTTTCGTGGATGATATCGGTTGTCTTATTCATGTTTTCAGACTTGTTGCAACCACGAATCATGTGACACATCAGAAAGTAGTAATTGTATTTTTTAGTGGTGGCTAAATGGAATGTAAAATAACCTTTCTAATATAAACAAATGTTAAAATCTTATGTTTTCATCATTTGTCATTCCTTTTTATGTAAAAATAAAGTTTTTATTCAAATCTCTTCATATAATTAGCTTATACCAAAGGCATTAAAGCCTATTTGTATCTTGATGGTGGGATGAAGATCGAGAACCAGATGGTCCTGTGTTTTAATCCTACAAAGGGTTTTCTCAAAATATTAAGTTTCCATCAAAACTGTGACTTGATGGTGGATATGATCGGCTGGTACTACTAGTGACACTATGATAATCTAATGGTTCGCTGGTGATCCAAAACCTAACCGTTAAAAAATATATAATTAACTTATAATAGAATAAGTTCATTTAATAAAAGACAAGTATTAGAAAGCCCACCTTATTTACTCTCAGATTTGCCAATGTGGGACTAGCCCACTTGGTAGAGACTTGTCTCTTAAAATGGGAGGTCATGAGTTCTATCCCATACAAGATATAAATATGGTGTAATTTAGGTGAGAGTAAGGTTAGCCGTTCAAAAAAAAATTTACTCTCAGATTTGTATACGCATATGCCCAATTGGTGCTTGGTATCTCATTTAAAGCTAGAAACGCGACATGATTTTAAAACCTAATAAAATCTTTGGATTGATAATTTGCGCCACTCAAACGCCAACATCAAGCGCAAGATTCCTTGCTTCCTCGTCAAAGTTCCAGTATCAATCGCGAAGCGCATCTGTATCGGCAAAAATGACGAATCCGGCCGCGGGCGATTCAGAGAAGAAGTTAATTACTCATGTCATCTTTGACATGGACGGCCTTTTGCTCGGTTAGTACCTTGATTTCACCTGATCAAACCTATTTTGTTGTCTTTATCATCGACATTTAGCCAAGTAATCGCTAGAAGTTGAGTAAACTCTCATATATTCGGATATGTTAATCGAAACAACGTATTGCGTATGTTACTAGTTCTTAACCGCAAGTAATCTTGGTAGTTTTATCATACTTCTGGTTGTAGATTTGATGAAAAAGGGGATATTTGAAGAGGCTTTATTGTTAATGCCTTTTTGACTTGCAATCCGTTTCTTATCTCAGGATAGGTTATCTTCTTGATGATGTATATTTTAGATTTGATTTGAATTTTATGATCTGATAAGACGTGATTACTTATCTGCAATCAGGTGATCTATTGGCAACTTATGTGGATGTTGACAAGATCTGATAATTGTGATTCTAGTGATAGCTTCTAGTTATGTTTCTGCACCTTTAGATGTGTTTTGCTGTTACTTGGTACAGTTTGAAAATGCAGCTTCTAAATCTTCTTAGCTAGAATAAATGGCAATTTTCATTCAATCTCAATAAACCTTTTTTCATTTTAGTACAAAAGAATGTGATGTTCAGGTCAAAGTCAAGTCTTAACAAAATCAAATTCATATTGTTTTGATTCATATTTTCACAATATTTTTTCTTATCTATACTAAGCTTGGCAAAATGGGCGGGTTGGGTTGGTTCAGGTAACGGGTCAGATTGTCAGAATGGGTTCGGGTCAGGATTAGTTTTAAGCAAAATTAGTTTGGGTCTAAACGAGTTGTTTTTAGAAAACATCAATTTTGTTAAAGTTAAAATGAGTAAGTAAATAAATTTTTTATTTGCAAAATTAGTCAAGTCATGTTTTCTGGATTAAGTTGAAAACAACCATGCACTTGGGTTTTGTGACTCAATAGAAGCTTTTCACAGAGTAAAGTTGGTGAAAAGTTTGAACTGAGCAGGATCTGTTTTATTTTTTGAGCCATCTTAATTCAGATCTTTTTAGGGTGTTTCTCCTTTGTTGAATGTCTTGCATGACTTCTATGAGATCAACATAGATATATAAAATACCCATTCAATTTCAGGTTTCAAACCCAATAAAATATCTAGTTACGGATTCTTTTTACATTTTTCAACAGTTTTACTTTTCGATTTTCACTCATTTGTTAACTTCCTATTTTGTGCTGGTTGATCTTACTCTCTTCTGACTGTTTTTTATTCTTTCTTCATAATCATTTACGCCCCAAAATCCATTTCTTTTGAGTGATATTATACCTTTTTTACAGGCTTGCACAAATTTTAATTTAAATTAACTATTTTTTAATATTATTAAGTTGCTCTGTTGTTTTCATGTAGTTAATTGTATGCATAAACCACTGTTTCTATTCAAAAAGAGAATATTAAATTTCAAGACTCAAGAGACCAACACAGAAGTTGTAGTTTACTGAACAAAAACCATTATTGTTTCTTGCATTCAAGAAGCACTGTAACTCGTTGTTGGTCCTCCAATTTTAAGAATCTAATCATCTTGATATTGAAAAGATTTATACAGAATGTTGTGTTGGCAGATACTGAGAAATTCTATACAGAAGTTCAAGAAATTATACTTTCAAGGTTCAACAAAAAATTTGATTGGTCTCTAAAAGCAAAGATGATGGGGAAAAAAGCAATAGAGGCTGCACATGTGTTCGTTGAAGAAACTGGGATTAGTGATTCACTTTCTGCTGAAAATTTTCTGATAGAACGTGAATCTATGCTTCAAGAAATGTTCCCCACAAGTGAACTTATGCCAGGTGTCATATTTTTATCTATGGAATAAAAATATCAGTATTATAGATTAATATATAAAGTTATTGGTGGCCATTGTAGGTGCAAGCCGTTTAGTGAAACATCTGCACGCCTCAGGAGTGCCAATCTGTGTTGCAACAGGGTTGGACAAAATTTTAAGTTTCAGACAAAATTAAATCAACTCAAAAGTTTAAAAATCGTTAATTGCTCGTAAATGTGATTTCAGCTCTCATAAACGACACTTTGCATTGAAAACACAAAGACATGGTGACATATTTTCTTTGATGCATCATATTGTCATGGGAGATGACCCAGAAGTTAAGCAAGGCAAGCCATCACCTGATATATTTCTTGCCGCTGCCAGAAGATTTGAGGTAAATCTATTTTCAAAACCGTTTCTTTTTATAAAAATACATATAAAAAGTTGTTGATTTATGTGGAAGAAACAGGGTGAATCAGTACATCCTTCTAGGATTCTTGTCTTTGAAGATGCACCCTCAGGAGTTCTTGCCGCTAAGAATGCTGGAATGTAAGTAACTCTAATTTCTTAATATTTTTCTAAATTTTAATTGTTTTTACAAGTGTCACGTCTCTCAATATGTTAATCCCAAATATACATATTTTGTAAGTGAGTCCATTTGGATTATTTTTTATCAATAACGTGTCAAATTGATAAATTAAACAGAACTAGTTAAAAGAGAAAATATGGCATATTGGCATGGCAGCAAAGGGTCAAACAGATCGAAGCTATCAAATTGTATCTTTCATCTTCTAAATGACACTTTGTTTATAAAAAAAATAAATAACCAATATAATAATATAGTTTATGTAATCATATTTGCTACTCTTTATGTAAAAAGGATTAGCAGTGCATTGGAAGTCGTGTGTTTACCTAACCTGTCCGTTTTTCCACCACTAATATATATATAAAATAACAATGTAGGTATGTAGTTATGGTTCCAGATCCAAGACTGGATGCCTCTTTCCATGGTAGTGCAGATAAAGTTGTGAGTTCACTGTTGGATTTTGACCCGGCTGAATGGGGTCTCCCTCCATTCACAGATACAAGCACCTAGGACCTATCTAAAGGTAACCAAACGTGTTTTCTAATTTTTATTGTATCATGCTTGTTGTTAGCTACCGTCTTCGCAAGATATCATCATTTATTTCCCATTCTTAACCATAAATATTGGTAAAATGATTCAAGTACGTTGCCAAGATTGGCAAAAACTAAAATTTATGCTAGCCATTTTCAGTAATTCTTACATTATGTTACCGTTGTTGGTTAAACATATGAAAGTATGCTTTTATGTATGGAACTTTTACAGAATAATTTTTCTCGTACATAGAAACAAACAAACATACCCAGTATATTCCCACTTTTCAGCAGGGTATGAAAGAAAGGATGATGACAAACCTTACCCCTATCCTAGTTGGGATAAAGAGCCTGCTTCGAAACAGTCCTCTGCTCAAAGTTCTTGTCTGAAGTTAATCATCCCAACATTTTTAACGTTATTTTCACAAAATAAGCAAAATAATGTTAAAATTAGTGCAATTTTGCCCCTATAAGTAAAATAATGTTCAAATTTGTATAATTTTACTTTTGTCCCTTGAGAACCCACACATATACAAGCTCTCTCTTACATAGACCATGCAGAACTAAGTTCTTGTAATAAACATACATAACTAACTAATACAAAAAGGGATAATAAGAACATACTTTACACATATATTGATTAATACGCTACTAATATTTTTACACCTTGATGCAACATAATACGAAATCTTTAATACACAGTTTGGAATCAATTTTATTAACTGAAATCTGAAAGGTTTTTGTTAAACTCCAAGTTCTTGTTTGAAATCATAAAATCGCAAGTTCTAATCTATGGGATCCATTATTCCTTGAAAACCTTTGGGCACCTAATTCCAAAACCTAATTTATGAGTTAGCAGCTAGTGTTTAACAACAGATTCAACCTATAAAAGGTTGTATATCATTATGAATATGTATCTTCTTATAAGTTATTCGAAGTAGCAGTAGATCTACACTTAATATCTCCCCTCCAAGCCATATTTGGCGTTTTGTTTTATAAAAGATTGCTTAATCGGATCTTTTCCATTTCAGCAGCCCTCACAAAGAGGCTGTAGCACCCTACTGTGGCGTTTTGCAAGTGAGGGTTCAAAATTTCATGGTTTTAATTGCCGGTAGGGGTGTAACCGAGCTTAGCCAAGCCCGAGCCTGGCAGAGTTAGAAATCGGCTCGTGCATCTAAGTTAAAGCTCGAGATCGGCTCGGTTAGGATTGAGATCGTTTGTTGGTGTTGTATCAAGCCAAACTCGGCTCGATCGTTTTCTGAAGAGGTTAAACGAGCCCAAGCTCGGCTCGTGAGCTCCTTTAGCATCTATAAAAAATAACCCAGCTCAAATTTACATAAAAAAAAACCTTTAAAATCCAAATAAATATTAAGAACCGTTGCCTTAAGCACACAAACATACAAAGTTTCAATACTAAAACAAAATCACCTAAACCGAGTTACAAAACCAGAGTAACATTTTATAAAAAAAATTAGTTACATATCCATTGTCTATAAGCAAAATATATGGTCTTCTCAAATGTGGAATTCCATTTGGAAATGAAAAATTATTCAAATTTAAATGTGGCTTATATCTTGGAAAAACATCTTTAAACTTGATTGCTAAAGATAACATATCAAATGTGGAATTCCATTTGGTTGGAACATCAATCGATAACTTTCCATCATGCACTTAAAGTTGATGTGCAATATTTGTAAATGATTGACGCCTTGCCTCCGAATAATTTATATATTTCACATCTTCACAAACTTCTTAGATTACATGCTCAATTTTTGAAATACCATATTTGACAAACAAATCAAGTGTATCTTTATACGAGGCATTATCCACATAGATAGAGAAAATATTTTCATCAATTCTCCAATCCTTTAGACATTTGTAGATGGCATCTGTAATATCAAGCCCAGTACGCGGAGGAGGAACATGCACAAAACTCATCACACGTTTTTGCAATCTGAAATGTATTAGAAATTTCGAATAAATAAACATAATTATTTAAAATATATAGAATGAAAAAATAAATAAATAGAAATATAAGGACTTACATCAAAGCTTCAATTTTGATCAATGAAGTGTCTAGTGATGACCATATACTCAATTTTTTGATTAGTCAACTTCCAACAATTAGTTGTCAAACTAATATTTGGGGCATTATTTAAATTGGATGTTCATATATCTTAAAACAATTATACTTTATAGTAGACATACATTCTCAAACATTGAATTTGCAGTCTTCATCATGTATACAAACATGTCATCTTCCACAGTATTAAATGGTTGCTCTGGTCCTATCATTCAATTAGCCATTGATTCCCTCATTTTGTTATATTAGACTAGAGAATAGAATATTATTATACATGCGGACCTAAGTGTAAATATATGGTCTATATATACCCATTGTAATATTCATTATGAAAACAATATACGATTACACAATATTACCAAGTTTATCTTGGTATCAGAGCTGGGCCTAATTCCACCGATTACAACAGTCGGCTCCACCACCATCACGAAAGCTATCTCCGATCACCACCACCACAAATCATCGTTGCAACAGTTCGATCACCACCACAAATCATTGCTGCTACAGTTCGATCACCACCACAAATCATTGCCGCTACATTCTTCAATCCCGATCAAGTCATTGGCGCTGCAATCTTCAATTCTTCAATCCCGATCAAGTCATTAGCGCTGCAATCTTCAATTGCAATATTCAAGTTCTTAATCGTCTTTTTTTTCTTTTTTTTTTCTCTGATCCTACAACAGCATTCGGCCCTACATGGCTCATCTTTCTGCTTTTACCACCGTTGAGAAAACCAACCATAATTCTCAAAAATTCGGTTTTACTCTAACCCCTACAAACTATGGTTTTTGGAAGACAATGATAAAACCATTCCTTGTCACCAATAATCTCTTTGGCTATATTGATGGTAGTATCCCTTGCCCATCAAAAACTATTCCTTTTTTATCCTCCTCTGAAAAATATGCAGCACTAACTTCTCAACCAAACCCTAATTATGCTGCATGGATTTCTAATGATGCTCATGTTCGCATGCTTCTACTGTCAACAATTTCTGAAGCATCCTTCAATCAGGTACAAGGTGAAACCTCTCGTGAATTATGGATTGCTCTTGAACGTGCCTATGCCCCACATACTTCATCACGTGAATACACTCTCAAAACTCACTTATTAAAGATTGAGATGCGGTCTGATGAGACATCTGCTGCATATCTTTTAAGGGCACAAGAATACGCAGATTCACTTGCAAATATTGGTGAACCAATCAAAGAAAAAGATCTGGTCATGGTTGTTATTGCAGGTCTACGTGAGGAATACAATGGGCTAAAATCTACACTATTAGCCAGACAATCTCCAACTGCCTTTACAGAGCTTCATGGACTGCTTTCTGATCATGAATATATGATCAAATGAGCCGTTCCTCCTACTGTTGTTCCTGCTCAGGCGTTTCTGGCTACAAACAGCCCACAATCTGCACGTGCAACTTCCGTCTGAAACTTTGCAATCTCTGCAGCATCTTATGTCTCAACTAGGTCTTTAACTTCAACCTACAACACCACTGCCACAACTGACTCAGGGCTTTTATGCCAACCGCGCCCCAAACAATCGTGTTCGTAGCCGTTATTCTCATGGTCGTGGAACATATAATAATCGGAACAGTGGAAATCTCACAGGCAACAAAAATCAATTTTCTTGGGCTTCTAATCAAAACACCGTGTATGGTACATAACAGGTGTGGTATTGGACACATTCCCTCACAATGTCCAAATCGTGATCCAACAACAATCAGGTCACAAAAACAGCCTCCACAAGCAAACTATGCTGACTATCGCTCACAAGCCTCAACTTCATGGTTGCCGGACACAGGAGCTAACAGCCATGTTGCTTCCGATCTCAACAGCCTTGACAACTCTGACCCTTACTATGGTGAGGACACACTTTGTGTTGGCAATGGTACAGGTTTGCCTATTCTCCATATTGGTTCAAAAATTTTTTCCTCCAACCACAAAACTCTTTCTATTAACAATATTCTTCATGTTCCACAAATAAAAAAAATCTTCTTTTAGTACAACAATTCTGCCATGACAATAATGTGTTTTTTGAATTTCATTCTACTTTCTTTTGTGTGAAGGACAAGTCTACACGCAATATCCTCCTCATGGGTCCAAGTAAGGATGGTCTTTACTCATTATCCCTGCCCCAACTTGCTTCCATCTCCAAAGTTGCCTTCACTGCTGTTCGTGCTTCCCCAACAATTTGGCATCAAAGACTCGGCCATCCTCATCATCAACTTTTACATTTTATGTTTTCAAAATATTGTCTTCCAGTTTCTAAGACTTCTATTTCTTTTTGTAATTCTTGTCACATTGGAAAATCTTCTAAATTGCATTTATCTTCTTCAAATTATAAAAGTGCTCATGTTTTGGATTTAATTTTTTGTGATGTTTGGGGACCTGCACCAGTTACTTCATTTGATGGCCATAACTATTTCTTACTTTGTGTAGATCACTATTCTAGATTTATGTGGTTTTTTCCTTTAAAACATAAATATGATGTTTATGCCATCTTTAAAAGTTTTCATGTCATGGCAGAACGACAGTTTCAAACCAAAATAAAAACTGTTCAAATAGATTGGGGGGGGGGGGAGAATTTAGGAACCTATCATCCTTCTTCTCCACTCTTGGCATCCTCCATCGCCTTTCATGTCCTCATACAAGTGAAGAAAATGGGTTTGTTGAGAGATGTCACCGACATGTAGTTGAAACAGGCCTCACTTTAATGGCTCAATCTGGTGTCCCCTCAAAATTCTGGCATTACGCATTTGACACAGCAGTATACTTAATAAATCGAATGCCTTCTCGAACATCCAACAACACATCTCCCTTTGAGCATCTCTTTAAACGCCAACCAGACTTTTCTTTTCCTCGGGTTTTTGGATGCCAATGTTTTCCTCATATCCGTCCTTACAACAAGCACAAAATGGATTTTCGTTCTCTATCTTGCATTTTCCTAGGGTACAGTCCTGCTCATTATGGATACCGATGCTTTGATCCTATTGCTGACAAATTGTATGTGGCCCGTCATGTTCATTTAATGAAATCAATTTTCCGTTCTTACAATCCATCAACAATCTGCCCTCTACCTCTGATACCTATTTTTCATCTTATCCTCTAAACACCTCTTCTGACCCTCTAGATACCACCATCCCAACTTCCCCACCAAACATCTCATCCACCACTCAAACTTCTCCATCAACCAGCTCATCCACCACTTCAATTGCTCCATCCAACACTGAAACTAATCCATTGAACAACTCACAATCCAACAACCCACCAAAATTTCAAACCTATAGTCGCCGAAATAAACACCTGCAACCAAACACACCACCAAATCCTATTCCACCTACTCATCTGCCCTCATCAGATCAATCTGCTAATACACAACAACCTGCCCCACGTTCTCAACCTGCCAATCTGCGCCCAAACCCTAAACAAACAGCCCCTATCAATTTCTCCGCCTTTCTTACTACTTCCCATAAGGCAGAATCTGAACCATCCAGCTTTGCTATTGCCAATAAATGTCCTCAATGGCGCACAACCATGGCAGAGGAATTCTCGGCTCTTATGAGAAATGGCACATGGACTTTAGTTCCACCTGTCTCTAATGCTAATGTTGTTGACTGCAAGTGGGTGTACAGGCTAAAACGTGATGAAAAAGGAGCTATCAAACGCTATAAAGCTCGCCTCGTGGCCAAAGGTTTCAATCAACAACCTGGTATCGATTATCAGGAAACTTTTAGTCCCGTGGTAAAGTCTACAACTGTTCGTGTGGTTCTCTCTCTTGCTGTTACTCATCAATGGCCACTTCGTCAGTTGGATATGCAAAATGCCTTCTTACATGGCGATTTAAAGGAAATTGTTTATCTCCGACAGTCCCCTGGATTTGTTGACTCCCAAAGGTCGAATCACATATGCGTTCTCCACAAATCTTTATATGGTCTCAAGCAGGTTCCTCGTGCTTGGTTTGATCGGTTGTCGGGAGCTTTGCTACACCTAGGATTTAAGGGATCCAAAACTGACCCTTCCTTGTTCATTTACTCTTCTAAGGGTCAACTTATATACATGTTGGTATATGTGGATGATATTATTATTACTCGCAACAATTCTACTCTTATCGATCACATCATTCACAAACTCAGCCAAACCTTTACCATTCAAGACTTGGGGTCTCTATCTTATTTTTTGGGAGTAGAATTTGTCCCTCATGGAAATGATCTCATCTTGTCTCAAAGGAAGTACATTTCTGAAATCATTCACAAGGCTGGTCTAACATCATGCAAGCCTGTTGATTCACCACTACGGGTACTTTAGCACTTGGTGATTGTACCTCTTTTACTGATCCAATCAAATATCGACAGATTGTTGGCTCACTTCAGTATCTTACCATGTCAAGACCTGACATTACCTTTGCAGTAAACAAAGTTTGTCAATTCATGCACTCACCGACTGAAAATCATTGGTCTGCTGTTAAAAGGATCCTTCGATACCTTCAGGGCACATCAAATTATGGATTGCTTATTCAGCATCAATCTCCATCTGTCCTTCATGCTTATACTGATGCTTCATGCCCTTCTTTGACTGCTTTTTCGGATGCAGACTGGGTTGGTTGCCCTGATGATCGTCGATCCACGGGGGGGGGTTTGCCATTTATCTTGGTTCTAATCTTATCTCATGGTGCGCTCGTAAACAACGAACTGTCTCTCGGTCATCAACTGAGTCTGAGTACAAGGTGTTAGCAGATACTCTTACTGAATTAACTTGGCTTGAAGCACTCTTACAAGAACTTAATGTTTCCATGGCATCTGCTCCTGTCTTATGGTGTGATAATCTAGCTGCTACCTATTTGTCAGCAAATCCAGTATTCCATGCACGTACAAAACATGTTGAGATTGACTTTCATTTTGTCAGAGAAAAAGTTGCTCAAAGAAAGCTATCTGTCCAATTTATCAAGACTGACGATCAGATCGCAGATGTGTTCACTAAGCCTCTATCTTCACAACGGTTTATGCTCTTACGATCCAAGCTACAGGTCGCTCCATAGCCTTAGCTTGTGGGGGAATATTAGACTAGAGAATAGAATATTATTATACATGTGGATCTAAGTGTAAATATATGGTCTATATATACCCATTGTAATCTTCATTATGAAAACAATATATGATTACACAATATTACCAAGGTTATCTTGTTAATATCATACTTTGCATTCAATCCAATCAACGAAGGATGCTTATTATTCTTCGTGTCTACATCAATTGGCTGGAAATTTAACAATTGTTATGTTCTAAGAAATTGTTTGTGTTGCATACAATTGGTCAAGTGTCTTTTATAAGTTAATGTTGTCCATGTTGGATTTCTAGCCAACTGTTTCTTGCAATGAATGCACTCAACTTTTTCTCTCTCATTCGGAAGAGTCAATCCAATAAAGTCCTCTCACACTATTGAGGACTTTTGGCGTGCAATATCACACCCCCACCTCTCGTCACCTGAGATGATGTCATTCACCGTTCTGAGAAGGTTGCGGAAGCATAGTGGCGATGTCTCAGAGATGAGGTGTGACTTACTTGATCCGGTATCACAACACACAGATTAACTTAAAATAAATACATTACAAAGATCGTTGTTACAACCAACATTACAGTTTACAACTAAGTTTATCACACAAACTAATTTATTTAATTACAAGCATTTGAAAGTGCAGCCTCACCGATGGTCACTGTCTTCTTGCAAAAACGTTTGAGTTTGAAAGATCAGCACAAAGATGGTGAGATCGTAAAGTTCCAGTTCAACAATATAATATGATATGTAAGTTCTCAAAATGTTCAGTTCAAGATAACCATGGGACCCGTATCTAGTTCCTTTCAGACTACTCCGTTCTCGTTCTATAAAGATACTACCCGTCGGTGAATATCTTAGTGCGTTATTGTCTTAATGTCTATCACTACATTAAGAAGTTCTGGAAAACAGATAACAAACATTTACACCAAGGGGAGTTGCAAGCTCCCGGCAAATGGGTTGTCAGCCGATAGTACTATCATTGTTTTCTTTTCGGCCCCACATGGGTTCACTAGATACAGTTCAGGAATGAGGACTTTCAAGTTCTGTGATAGAGTTCTGTTCTACAGGCAAAATCCCCTGAAATCCATAAGTTCTCAACAAATCTCATGAAATCACGTAGATAATAATGACACATATCATATAGTTTTGAAAAGTGTACGAAAGTCACCTGATAATCTTAAACATCAGATAATCTTTCCAATGAGTAGGGGTGTTCATCGAGTCGGATAACGAGTTATTCGGGTTTTTCGAATCGGGTTTTTCGGGTTGAGAATTTTTTGGTCGATCCGAAACCCGACCCGAAATTCGAATTATATTATCCGACCCGAAAAACCCGAATTCGTTCATCCGAATAACCCGAATAACCCTGTTTTTTCGGGTTTTTCGGATATCCGACCCGAAAAACCACTTTTTGCATATCCGAAACCCGACCCAACCCGAAACTAAAATCATATTATCCGACCCGAATAACCCGAAAAAGATTTCGGATACGGTTTTTTCGGGTTTCGGATTTCGAATTTTTTCGAGTATGCTAATGATTGTGATTAGTTTGAAACACTTGGATTTAACCTTGCATTTCAAAGATTAACCAAACTAATCACCTACATTGTCACAATCAAATGGTTTAAATCATTATAACCATTGTTATGATTTAATGAAAACCAGGCATTACAACGGATCAAAACAATGATTTATCCGTTAAAACATTGTGTTCTTCGTTTCTAACCAATCCTAGCCATCATCTAGGCAATAATCAACAACCCTAACTATACCATTATGTTCAAAAACAATATCTAATCAACCATTATCAAACTAGAAGGTTAAAACGAACCGTTATCTAATCAGACAGATTTCTGAGTGCAAATCAACGATCAGAACTTGTAGAAAGGTTCCTTGGTGCAATCCGTAGCTTCTGATGGTTTCAAATATGAGTTTTGAAGATGTAGAAGTCGAGTTTTTGTCTGCAGAAGTGTTCAAGTTCGAGAAAATGAAAGAAGTCTTCGAAATTGCATGAAAATCTGAGTTTTGATCTAATCCAGCCAATCGACACACGCCAGGCGTACCGCCCCGCGTGGCCGCTTGATATGGGGCGTATCGCGTTAGAGAAACTAATCCTAGATATTTTTCTTCATCCGCGCGTACCGCCTAGCGTGGATGTTTGGCGCTAGGCGTACCGCCTGGGACCACAGACTTTGATATTTTTGTAATTTTCTTCGTTTTGCGATTCCGGACAATCCGGAACTCCGTTTCGCGCATAGTTTTTGCCTACGTTCACCATTTCTCGCATAATATCACCCTGTAATAATTACAATAGCTAAATCAACGCGGATTTCAAGCACGACCAAATATGTTCGCTTCATTGATGACGTAATTCTCAAATGCAAGTGTCACATGCAACTTTAGCCACCACCTCGTCTTCATCACAAGGGTTTTGAGTATTCTCTTCATCAACACTCGCATGCTCATTTGTTTCAATATTATCTTCAGCATCAATATCAATGTGCTCTTGAGATTGAGATGTTCGGTTTTCAACTCTTTCTTGCCTTGGATTTGAAGTTGAAGTTTGCATTGGGCTAATTGGATTTGTTACACTTACTTTTTTCATAATTGTGAAGTTTTGAACCTGATACATATGAAACTAAAAAATATACACTGATTAGAATCAAGAATATAAAAATCAAGTTTACCATAACAAAATAAGCTTTTCTACACAAGGTCATAATCAATTCACCAGGAGTCAAGTTTCTTCATAACACAGGTTCACAATCAATTCATTTGATATCAAAAAATATGGTAAAAAAGACATTAAGTTTTAACATAACACATATATCATTATTCTACAAATGTAAACCAGCAAAGAGTGTATTTATTGTTGAACTTAAATAGTATGGTAGAAGAATCAAAACCCTTGTAAATAGAAAAACTATTTACATTTATATTATCTAGTTTCATTGAACTTAAAAAGCAAATTTTACACATTAAATCATCAACATCTGTTACAAATGTCTCAACCCAAATATAAACGATTAAGAATGGTAGAAGAATTGTTGATGACACGATACCGAAAGCGTAGAGCAGTAGAAATCGATCAATGAAGTACTCATGAGTGGTGACTCACGAAGGTTATAAGCAACAATAGATCTGGTCCGTATCTCCCCGCCCGACTAACGTCTAACGATTTTTACAACAATAAAAACAAATATAATCATGTTTAATGTTTTTATAATTTGGATTTAAGGGTAAAAAACTTAAGACCGTTATGATATCAATTTTTAGTCATCGTGAAAAATTATATTTTACTTTATCGAAAAGCCATCGAAATTGTTCTGGATTGTTGAAAAGTTAAATAAAAATGGCCAGCATTATGATAAATTGAAAAAAACTTCATTTTAACGCCTCATTGCGGTGCACACGTATAATGTATATATGTGTTGGCTCTCAAGGGGCCAAAGTAAAATTGCACTAATTTTAACGTTATTTTACTTGTTTTGTGCAAATAACGTTAAAAATGTTGGGATAATCAACTTCAAACGATAACTTTGAGCTGGGGACTCCTTCGGAGCAGCCTCTCTATCCCAACTGAGATAGGGGTAAGGTTTGTGTCCATCCTTCCCTTTCAGGCCCTACTGAAAAGTGAGAATATACTGGGTAAGCTTGTTTGTTTGTTGTCTTGTAACTTTTTGACAATTTTTATGCTGACATGTGATCATGCATGCCTTCATGTCTTCTTGATAAGTTGATAACATCTAGAAGTTGTTTCCACAGTATTAAATTAGCGTGATGTTAACAACACATTGCAACATTTTAGCCAAATATTTTTGTTTGTAATACATCTTTTAGACAAAAAAAAAGATATTGAATAAGAAAAGGGAATAAAAACTCAAGTGGGAATTTGCTGATACAAACACCTAGTAGAGTGTTTATTTTTCTTCCTGCAACAGTTAATTTTATATTTTTTAATTATTTTTTGAGTAAAACATGTTTTACATACATAACATGTATTAGCACTAAATATTGACTTTGTACAATCCAAAGTTGGCATGTGAAATTAAATTTATGTATGATACATAGAAAATGATATAACACACGTAACATGGATGGGTGATAGGGGTTAATAGGATCCGTGATGAAAGTATGTGATCATGCTTCCTGTATTTGACTATAAGCGAAAATAATTTCTACTATGACTATTAAAGTATAATATACAAAATTAAAGCTTTAATTGGTGCATTAGAAATATGGTTGTAAAAATTGTTAGATACAAATAGAATGGTAACCGGTAAGGTAGGGGGACCAGACTACTAGAGATTAGTCGAAATTAACCGAATTGTACTGTTTATATGTAATTTTTCAAAATTATGTATATATAACCAAATCTTATATTTATTTTCCAGAAAATGTTTAGTTTTATAAATATGTAAAAAATCTAGCCGAAATTTTAGATTTTTGCCAGAATTTTTCGTGCTAGATTTCCAAAAGTTGCTAGAAAAATCACAAGTTTTATAGTTTGCTATAAGACCGCTCGGTATGCCCGGTGAATGGGCGTTGGTGGGGCGTGGAGGGGCGTGGCACACTGCCCCCCTAGGGGCGTGGGAACAAGGGCGTGATAGGGGCAACGGCGTGGGTGGACCATTCGACCGTTAGACTAAATTAAAAAAAAAATAATAATAAATAAAACCTATATATAAAATCATCACACACTCTCTAATATTCACATCTCACTCTCTAAAATATTCACATCTCACAAAAAAAATCAAACAAAAAAATCAGTATTTTTATAAAAATGGAGTTTCTACGAGAAGATGACGATTTTAGCGAAGGTGAAGATTTCTTAATCGAAGCCGCACAACTTACTCTCGACATCATCAGACAACAAGTTGAAAGACCTGTTCTAACTAGAAGAGCACGAATTAATCGAGATCGTCTTGGAGCTCACACACGTCTTGTTGAAGATTATTTTTCAGAAGATCCGAAATACCCCGAACATTTATTTTGGCGTCGGTTTCGTATGAGTCGGAATCTTTTTTCACGAGTGCGTAATGATTTGGAACAAAACTATGATTTTTTTCCAACAACGGTGCGACGGAAGAGGAAAGATCGGGTTTTCCGGTCTTCAGAAATGTACTTCTGCAATACGGCAATTAGCCTACGGCACTAGCAGCGATTCGTTTGATGAGTATTTACAGATGTCTGAGCGAATGGGGCGGGAATGCATTTATAAATTTTGTAAAGGCGTAATTAGATTGTACGCGAAAAAATACTTGAGGAAACCAAATTTACATGACATCCAGCAGATTTATACGTTTCATGAAGAGGTTCATGGTTTCCCCGGTATGTTAGGTAGTCTCGACTTTGTACAATCCAAAGTTGGCATGTGAAATTTAATTTATGTATGATACATAGAAAATGATATAACACACGTAACATGGATGGGTGATAGGGGTTAATAGGATCCGTGATGAAAGTATGTGATCATGCTTCCTGTATTTGACTATAAGCGAAAATAATTTCTACTATGACTATTAAAGTATAATATACAAAATTAAAGCTTTAATTGGTGCATTAGAAATATGGTTGTAAAAATTGTTGGATACATATAGAATGGTAACTGGTAAGGTAGGGGGACCAGACTACTAGAGATTAGTCGAAATTAACCGAATTGTACTGATTATATGTAATTTTTCAAAATTATGTATATATAACCAAATCTTATATTTATTTTCCAGAAAATGTTTAGTTTTATAAATATGTAAAAAATCTAGCCGAAATTTTAGATTTTTGCTAGAATTTTTCGTGCTAGATTTCCAAAAGTTGCTAGAAAAATCACAAAAGTTTTATAGTTTGCTATAAGTATTACATTAAAAGGCACTGAAATTTTTGGCTAGAATTTGAAAATTCGATGGAATATTCGTTAGATTCCGTTCGATTTGACCGCCTAGGCCCGATCGGCAATTATCTAACGTCTAGGCACCGATTAATCGGCCGCTTTTTGACAACTGATTGGGATTGATGTGTGAGTTGAAGTCAATTGTATGGTTATTCTAAGATGCTTCTCGTCACTCGGGACCATAATTTAATACTAGAGATTTAGGCATACAATCAGTCCCACAACTTTGACTTCTTAGGACCGGATCGAGTTTAATTCTTATAAAACCATATATGTTTACTTTTCGTGTGGGTTTCATCAAATTTGAACTCTCCTTTGTCCTTTCATGTCATAAAAAGCGTTAACATCATTCCAAATTATTTTGTTTGTTTGTTTTTTTGAAAGTTGAGTGATTTTAATATACCTAAACGACTTAACCATACTAAGTGACTTAATTATTTGTTGTAAGTTGCAACATATATAGTAACATTAACCTTTTAAATAAATGTTTTAGTTAGTTATTGCTTTAATAGTATTTAGATAATTTATTTAATATTACCAAAAATTTCTTCCTGCAGAGAATATTTCTTAACATCTTAAACCTATATATATAAATAATAACAATGAAAGTAATAAAAGTATACTAGATTGTAATACAAATAAATTTTGACTTCAAATAATATCATAACAAAGTTGACGAGAAAATAAAAATTTAGACCGACTGATTTACGGTAAATCGTCACCTTCTAGTCTCGAAAATGAATGACAATTTTTGGAGTTTCCGGAGACGGCTCCTATCAATCCATTATTTGTTGAGTTTTAAGTATATATCCAATGGTCGTTTAAAAAGTTTTCCCCCCATGACTTGTTTGAAAAAAACTCGTTTGAAATCAAGCTCGTATATAAACGAGTCGTGCCGACTCGGCTCTAAGTCGGCTTGGCTCTTGACTCGTTTGTTGATTCGCTCATTTGTTTCGTTCAGATTGAAGCCTATATTATAATTCTCATAAATTATAACCCAAATTTTAACATAATATCTGAACTAAATTTCAGTAATTGGATTATAGTCGTATTGTCATTGACGTTTTCTAATGAGATTCAAAGTTATACATATATAAAAAAGGCAACAAGTTAATAAATGAATTTTTTTTTGTTTTTATATACATTAGCATGTTTAAAAAAGTAACAAATAAAATTTTTAAAATTAAAAAAAGCTAGCTTTGTTTTTAACGAGTTAAGCTTGAGCTCAATACCTCGACTCGATAAAATAAACGAGCCGGCTTGGCTTGGTTTATAAATAAAGCAAGCATGAGCCCATCATGGCTCATTTTGGCTCGGCTTGTTTACAACGTATTTTAAGGAGTTAATGGATTAATTCTCAAGCTCTTTTGTCGTAATTATTTGTTTTAGTGTTTTACTAAATTGTTATAAAATATATCATGAGATTGTTATGAAATGTTAATTTTATTAATTGTTTACATCTTATACACCTTTTTTTAACTACATTATATAGCTTTTCAAGTTTTCTCACAGGATGTTAACATAAAATACATACATTCTTTACTCAAGCAACATACTTTTATATATTTTTTAGATACTAATATATTGTAAGATTTGTCAACTCCAATTTTTGTAACGTATGAGACGCTTGTTTCACATAATAATCTATTATTATAATAGGTTATTACCCCGTGTATTATACGGAATAACTAAAAAATATTAAATAGTTAAACTGATAATTTAGGGATTATAAAATAATATTTTGATATAAAATGATTATGCTATGTATTAATAAATATTTTAAGTAGTAAAACAACGATTAAAAAGTGATAACTACATAATATGTATTCGACCTTCTTTTATAGTACAAGAAGGTAAAATATTATTTTCGCAATTATTAATTTTTTTTAAACGACTAACAAATACCTAAAAATGGTTTTACATGAAATGATTAAATTTAACATTTTGCAAACTAGTAGTCTTATGAAAATTTTATATGTTAGATATCATATCAATCGTTATTGAAATTATTAAAAATTAAAAATAATAAATATTTAAAAATTATAATTTTTATTTTAAAATAAGATATAATCAAAACTTAATTATGATTATTAAGTTAGAGAGTATTAATAAAATATAATTGAATGAGAGATGAATGTGAGAATGACAAGTATCAAAGACTAATAACAAATGAATATAGGAGTGACATGTGGTAAATCTGTTAATCTTTTATTATACAATATAGAATATAGATATAGATATAGATATAGATAAAATGATATAAAGTTAAGGCACAATTCATAAAAAATTAATAAAATGATATAATTACAATCGATATAAAACATTATGAATTCAATCATTTACCTAGCTTTTTTTTCAATAACCGCTATCATATATCTATAATTTTGCATGACATTGTAAAAGAGAAATGAAAATAAATTCATGAAAATAAACCATTATTATTTTTTTTTATTTTTTCCTTATTCACGTATATATCATTGTATTTTTTATATGTATTTTAAAAGATTGCGAAATTAGTGAATAATTTTAAGTAAACAGGAATGTTGAAGATTTCAAATTAAAACAGTAGAATTTCTTCATTTTTTAAATAATTTCTCTTATATTGTAAGTAATGAATATTAAAAAAAGATTGATCTAATCATATTTTAATAAAAATTCTGATTCATTTTAGTTATTCTAATCATTTCCATTAATAAATGAATAAACAATTAAAGTTTTAACACATTAATTTAAAATATTAATTTATTACAAAATAATTGAAGCCATTTGAATAGTTTTTTTACCTTATGAAATTATTAAATAAAAAATAAGTTTATTATATTAAAATTTTAGTAAATTTGAGATGTAAAAACCTTATTTTGTTTGTTGGTTTTTAAATTGCTAAAATGTGTTATGCGTATTATTTAATATAAAGATGTTAAAATAAATTATATGCAAATATAATATTATATGTATATTTGATATCATATGTAATTTTATGAAGTGTAAAATATTAGTTTCAATTATGTAATAATTAAATTTAATAAATAATAATTGCAAATATAAGGACATTTTATCAAAAATATACGTTAACAATTTTTTAATTATTAAAAAAAACATAAAACATAACAGTTGGATTTATTAACAAAGTTTGGTTTATACTTTAAGTAACATAAATTTGAAGAAAATCTTCCTATATAATAAGTGATTTCAAAAAAATGCCACATGGCATTCTCTTATTATTTCAAAAAAAAATTTTCTTTTTAAATATAAAAACTCACCATTAATGTTATTAATAATGTACATTGTTTACATAAATACACTAAATTAACACTAATAATTAGTAATATAATAATGAATATATAGCATCAATATCTAATATTATATATATATATATATATATATATATATTAAGAACCTTCTTTTATAAACTTTTATTTTTAAAGTTTTTTAATATGAAAAGGTATAACAAGTATTATTAGTTTTAGTAATTATGTAAATATATAAAGACATAGTTATAAAATCACATAATTTTTATTTATAAATCCGTGTAATACACAGGTCTATAACTTAGTTTGTTTAATAAAATATTAATAAAAGTTTAAATCATTTATTTGTTTTATTTATTTACTTTAATAAATCAATAATATGTTATTGTTTAATTTTTAAATATAATATAATGGTAAATTATGAGATAATTAAGGCCAATAAAATTATGTTTTGTGTTAACGGAAATTATTGAATAAAAATAAGTTGCTTATTATAGTTTTCCACATTTAAATTTTAAGAATTTTAAAAGTTTTTAATTTATTTTGCATGTTAGTTTTTTAAATTGCTAAAATGTTTTATGCATAATTTAAATAATACAAATTGTTAAAAAAAAATTATATGTAAAAATAACATGATATGTAGACTTAATATTATATGTAATTTTTATTAACATATGAGGTCATTTCACTAAAAATAAAATACGTTAATTTTTTTAATTGTTATAAAAATCATAAAACATACATATTTATCATCAATGTTTCTTTATATTTTAAATACTGAAAAATTGAAGGAAAATGTTTAATAATAAATTAATACAACTTTGAATAATTTAGTTGTTGTACTTATTTTTTTAATAAATCAATAATATGTTATCGCTTAATTTTTAAATTTAAAATAATAGTAAATTATGATACAATTAATGTTAATAAATTTGTGTTTAATGATAATGAAAATTTTCGATTTTTATTGTGGTGATGACATGTGTACAATAATCTTATGTGTCAATAGTTTTAGAGTGACATGTGGCATGTAAATGAGGTATAAATGTTAATAAAATGACATTTGGTATTGAATTTACTCTTTTAATAGTAGCAAAAGATATATAATATAGATATTACTTTCTAGTTAGTGACTAGGCTTTAAGAAACTGATTTTTAAGTTATGACCAATTAGAGGAATTTTGTGTAACCCCCTTTTAACTTTGTTAAATAGTTGATTTTCTTAACACATATGTTATAAATATGTAAGCAGTTAACACTTGATTATAATTCTCTTGAAACGTAATTTATAAAATATAATAATATTTTACAAGAATAAATCTTTTGAAAGAGAGACGAAAAAAATTATGATGGTTATGGTGGTGGTGGTGGTAGGTTTGATGAACAACGAACATACTTTGAAACACGATATCTTATTATATAATATAATAGTCTAAAAACATGTATATTATATGAATTAAATAATTAAAAAAATTAAATTCTAGGGCTGTTCAAATCGCTCGCCGCTCGTTGCTCGTTCGGAAAAAGTTCGAAAAAAGCTCGTTTGAATTCCGCTCGGTTTTAAACGAGCCAAGCACGCTTGGTTCGGTTTATAAACGAACCGAGCACGAGCCAAGGTAAGCCCGCTTGTTGCTTGCTTGGATAGTCGCTCGTTTGGCTCGCTCGGATAATCGCTCGTTTGGCTCGCTCGCATAAGTATAACTAAATTATATTTATAAATATATATATATATATATATAATATTTTATTAATGTATAACTAATTTAATTGTTTTTATATTTAAACTACTTTCAAAAGACCCAAATAGACAAATACCTAATGCCCAAAAATTTAAATCTAATTCCCAGATCCATTAGTTTTACTTTTTACCTTAAAACCTAATTCCCAAATACCCAATATTCAGCTGCTCGTTTACTCCCAGTCATGATCTTTTTGCTTAGACTAGTATGGATAGTTGGATGTGCTTTTAAAGATTTAGACTCCTTAGATTATGTTTTGAAAAAATTGTCATTGCTTGAGATTATTGCTATTGAGCATGATTTCCTTTAATCTCAAATTTGATTGTTGTGGTTTGGGATTATTAGATGCTAATGTGAGTGTTGATATGTAACTATAATAACTAACTAAGATGGCAGTTATTGTTATTCGCTGCATTAAAATTTATTTTTAAACCGAGCAAAACCAAAACAAGCCGAGTAACAAGCACAACATTTGGCTCGATTCGCCAAATCCGAACCAAGTCGAGCCGCTCGGTTTGAAAACGAGCCGAGCGCGAGCATGCCCTCGCTCGGTTCGGCTCGTGAACAGCCCTACTTGAGTATATATACAAGGTTAGGTTCAACTAAATATCATCTTTATCTTAAAAAGTCTAAGAAACATTATTGACCATTAGATCAAATTTAAGAGAGAAAATTTAAAATTTTAGAGGAAAAAATTGTTGTAAAGTAATATAGTCATGACCAATTTCCCTCACATTTTTTAAATATTCATAACTTTTACATACGATTTTATATTTTTTTAGAAAAACTATATCATAAAAACGATTATTTTTCATCTTTAAAATGACTAGTGTTGCTATAAAAATGATTTTTTTTTTCAATTCATTGTGTCTAATTATCATAATTGTGTCTTTCTTAAACGTTTGTGTATAATTATCTTTTTCTTTTTGTTTTTCTTACATGTAATTGTATCTTTTATTACATGTAATTGTGTCTATTATAATGATAATTGTGTCCTTTTTAAAGATAATTGTGTTATTCATAATCGTCAGTGTGTCATCCTTGATTGACATTATGTATTATTTAATATCATTGTGTCTTAAATTGTTCAGGAAACACAACATGAAACAAAAACACAAAAGACACAATGTAATGTACAAATGACACAACGACATGTACAATGTCTTGTAAAAACCAAAATTTTTTCTATAACAATACTATGTTAATTTTTAAGACAAAAAGCTCGTTTTTGTGGCATATTTTTTTCAAAAAGTTAATTTCGTATGTAAAAGTTATGAATATTTTAAAAAGGTGATGGACTTGATAAAAAATCAACAAAAATGGTTATTACTAAAATACCTCTTTCAACTTAATTTAATCAATGTGAGATTAGCCCACTTGGTAGGGGGCTTGCATCTTAGAATGGAAGGTCATGTGTTAAATCCATGCAAGTGTGTAATTATGATGTAATGTGTAATTTTGGTGGAAGTAAGCTTAACTGTTCAAAAAAAACTTAATTTAATCATAGTCATTAATTATTAATTTAATTACTCAAGATTTTTCTTTATTTTTTTAGCATGAAAAATTATTCAATTTAACTTAACCCGTATATACAATCATTGATTAGGAAATCTTTTTGAAAGAAGGTAAGAATTACCTAATATTAAAATTAGGAACTATATTTGATCTATTGAAATCATAAAATAAGAATCAAAAATAGTGAAAAAAAAAAATTAAGGTTCTAAAAGAATGTCTAAAATGTCTTATGAAATTATATTTTTTTATTAGTTTGAGAAGATCGGTTGACACACGTCGGCTTCTTGTAACTTTATTTCCCATCTTATTTATTAATTACGAACGATTTTTTTTGAACGGGGACAATCCTACATGGCTACATACCATGTATGTTGTCTTAATAGCGTCCACCAGGCAGAGGTAAGATGCGACACACAAGATGCGCGGGAACCCTCTTAAAATGGGTAAACCCTCGCCCCCATTGGTCAAGATACCGTGATTAAGTTTAAGATTTCTTCCCTTACTTGGATATTCTTTAAATCGCCCATGACAGGGCTTGAATCCATGGCCTCTCGGTCATTTGATGAAACCTCAACCAGTAGGTTGAACTCGCAAGACAATTACTAAGGATTTGAAATAATTATTTTAAAAAAGTAAATATCTAATATACAAAACTTTTTTTATTCTAATAATTATTATATATATATATACACAAAAAACAACCGTAATGATTTTACATATAAATAGTAATAATAGTTATAATATTTATCATTAGATAAATGCGTATTTTAAGAATAACAAGGATTTTTGTGTACTCCTGGTTTTTGTTTTGAAAGGCGAAGGTCTTAATCTTGTGAAACCACTGTTTTCAAGCCATGTCATTAAGGTCTAGTTACTTGGACTTTTCATGAGCCACCACAACCACCCCAGAAGGAAACACCACTAGGAAAACCTCCTGACCCTCCCTCAGACCTTTTTTCGCTGCGGGAGGGATTTGAACCGAAGACTTTCCATTTGAAAGAATCCTGGGGTACCATTGAAACAAAGGGTTGGAAGTTCGAATCCCACCGTTGATAATTGTTTTTCGGTAGTTTCATTAACAAAACTTTCATTTTTTTCCAACTAGGAAGTTGAATTATTTTTAAATATCATTTTGAACCCTAAACGTTCGAATCTTATTTTTAAATCATCCTTCTATTTTATTTATACATTTTTAATGTTTACATTTTTAACGCGTCATTACGTTATCGGATAATGGGCATGATTGTATTAGTTTGATCGCAATTGACTCACGAACGTTTATATAAATTTCGAACACAAACGGTCACAGAAAGTTTATACGTTATTCACAAGCTTATAAAACGGTCATACACTATCAAGTATTTATATCATGCTGTTAAGGCTGTAAACGAACCAAACGTTCAGCGAACCGTTCGGCGGGAAGTTCGTTTATGTTCGTTCATTTGATTAAACGAACGAACACGAACAAGAAATTCCTTTCGTTTAGTTAAATGAACGAACATGAACATAGGTCGTGTTTGTGAACGTTCGGTAACATTTTTGATTACGTTCGTTTATGTTAGGTTAAGTTTATTTATTATATTTATTCATTAAATGTGTTTTTTTATTTTTAATTTTTAGTTTAATACCATAATACTTAAGTTATTTTTAGTTTAATAGTATAATATCTTAATTTATATATTGATAAATGATTATCTCAATTGCTTGAGATTAAAAATGTTGATTTTTGTTGTTTAAATAATATGTGTTCGTTAGCGTTCGTGAACCGTTCATGAATTCCTTAATGAACGAACACGAACAAGGATTTCGTTCGGTAAGCATTCGTAACCAAGTTAAAAGTTAAACGAACGAACACGAACAAATGCTCGTTAGCCCTACATGCTGTATCATCTATACATTTTGAAAAAGTGATCATGAGTGAACAATATAAGTTTTTTTATTATTAAATATTAAATTATTTTCGTATAAATTCTTCAAACCACATACGTGCATCCCTACCTCACTTATCAACATATTTTTAATGTTCACATGTTTTTAAAACATTCTTATATTATCGGATAATAGTCATAATTATATTAATTTGATCACAATTATCTCATAAATGTATATATAAATTTAGAACCTAAATAGTCGCAAAAATTTAGCGCGTTATTCACAAGCGCAAAACGAGTTACAGTTTATTTTTAAGACTTATATGTTTTATGATAGAGTGACATCTTTTATCTGATCTGAGTTTTAGTATTTGAAAATGTGTTATTTTTAACCCCTAGTTTATTAACATTTACTAAATTAACAAAGCCCATTATATCTTATTTTAAAATATAAATTTTATTATATTTAAGTCTTTTTAATATGTCTTATTTTTCCAATAATTGACATCCAACCTACAAATGTTCTCAAAGTGTTGGTTTGCAAACCTAGTATATTATATTAAAATGATAACATTACATAAACATCTGTCTATAGCCTTATAAATTACAAGAAGAAAAGAATTATATATAAAAAAATTCGGATCAAAATTATAATTTGTATATAAAATCCCTTCATCTTTTATTTTTCTTTTATTCAGCAGATTACCAAACATCACGTAGGTATCTTCCTGACATTTGTAGATTCTTCACATACAGCTCCGCTTTAGAGGAGTCCAAACTTCCCTGGAAATCAACAAAAAGCAAGGTTATACACTCATATATTTTTTTATATTTTATTTTTATCTCATTAAAATAGTCATTCCACGTTACCCTTCTTAATTTTTTTTCATTTTTTTTTTAAAAGTTGTGTAAAATCAAACATGCTAAACGATTGAAAAAGGTTGTTGAGAGTTGAGACGATAGCCCCGCTTTTCATTTTCAGAATACGAAATTATGAGTAACGATTTTAACGTGGTTTATCAAAATCAAAACCAACCAAATCAGATTATGAATACCTGATTATTATGTTACTCTCAACTTCGAAAGCAATTTATGAACTCTTATTTTCCTCTAAAATTGATTCACTTTTTATGCATTTAAAAGTAAATAAAAATTAAAAAAAATAATTAAAATACACATTTAGGACCAAAAGGATTACTCCTTTTCAAATCTCAACTTGCTTTGTTTTCCTTTTTGTCGGGGTACAGCGACATGAGTAACATATAAGCCCATTCTCACTAAATACTAAATAGCACCCATAATTGGAAAAAAAGAACGTCAACGTTGAACATCTAAAAGCTGCTTCGTCAAAATTAGCCCCCAAAACTTTATAAATGCCATCATAAATTAAAAGTAAGGACAAAAAGTGTGTGTACCTGTTCTTGCACAATGGTGTGAAGGGTGCGGTGTACATCTTTAGCCATGCCTTTGGCATCACCACATACATATAAATATGCTCCCTCAGAAAGCATATTCCATATATCAGAAGCCTGTATGTTAATGCCATAGTAATTAATATTAATAAAGAAGCCTGTATGTTAATGCCATAATAATTATTCTTAATCAAACATTAAGTATTTACATAAAAAAAATTATAAATTCTTTTCTTTCTTTTTACCTTTTGGGTCATTTTATGTTGCACATATTCTTTAGCTGGGCCTTCACGGGAGAAAGCGACATCAAGCTCAGAAAGGGCGCCATTCTCAACAAAGTTATTGAGTTCATCTTCATATATGTAATCCTAAAGTTTCAAAACATTAAACAAGTTAAGATTAAGCAGACCCAGATGATTTTTTAATTGTAAATAGGAATAAAAAGTTGATAGTTTAAAATTACCACTTGACGGTTTCTACAACCAAAGAACAAAATAGATGACCCAAGTTCGGTTCCCGATTCCTTGAGAGCCAATCTTTCTTGAAGAAAACCCCTGAATGGAGCCAATCCAGTTCCAGGGCCAATCATGATAACAGGGACTTTAGGGTCAGTCGGAAGTCTGAAGTTGGATGTTCTAACAAAAATGGGTGCCCAGCTGCAATCTTGACTTTCGGTCAAAGGCACAGCATTCTGAGATTATTAAACCATGAAAGTGAGTCAATAAATTAAAATTTAACAAAAAAAAAATATATTTTTTAGCATTGCTTGTAATACCTTCATCCAGGTTGAACAGATTCCTTTGTGAATACGACCTGCAGGAGTTTTTTCATAAACTAAGGCACATGTAACATGAATCCTGTTGGGTGCCATCCTGTAATGATAAAAATAATAATAATAATTCGTTAACCACATGTGTTATTTTGAAAATGTTAACAATATAACTTGGAATTAGAAATTTACTTACTTTGGGGAGGAAGAAATAGAGTAGTATCGAGGTTGTAAACGTGGAGCAACAGCTGCAAAGAAAACCCCTAGCGGAGGTCTAGCTGATGGGAAAGCATCCATGACCTCAAGAAGGCTTCTTTGGTTTGCAACAATCCATTCAGCATATTCATCCTGAACAAAAATACAAAAAATGAATAGATAATAAAAAAACAAGTAAATGAATGATGATGATATGAAGAAATCCCAAACCTTGCCATCACGAGATGCAAGAAATCTTAGTCTATCAGCTTCAGTGGGATCAGAAGCATGAGCAGCTAGAGCGAGCAAAGTTGACTGAAATACATATATTTATACAAGCATTTGTTAAGTATATTAATCTGTGATGGGAATTTAACAAAATGTAATTTAAATAAATGTTACCTTTTTCGGAGAACTCAACAGATCTGCATAATTAGTCAATGCCTTTCTTAAAGTGCATGGAGGGAAAGGAGGTTGTAATGAAGGCCCACCAAGTGGTGTTCCATCTTCATTATCTGTGTGTATAGAGAAGTAAGTATCTGCTGGTAATCCTATCAATCTCTCAGCTTCCTCCACTACTTCAGCAAGGTTTTCACAGTAGACACCAACATGATCCCCAGTTTCATATCTAAAATTTATATAGAATTATTAGTAGGTAATTAGGGATAATATTGTAAAACATCCAAAAGTAGTTCATAACTTACGACAGTCCAGTGTGAGAAATGTCAAATTCAAGATGAGTACAGGAGCGATCAGATTCAGGGGTATGGAGCTCTCTTTTAACAGCCACATTAGATCTTTAAAACACATAAGATTTATAAGTTAATTTACATAGATGAGATTAGATTAGAACAAAATATTGGGTTATAGTACATTTGTAATACCTGCATGGATGTTGAGCATCATGAACGGCATGACCATTTGTTTGACTATGATCTTTAGAAAATACGTCAGATTTGTCATGGAACGTGACGCGGTATTCGGGAATGGCTGCCGTGTAAGGAGTTGCAGCAGCTTTGTCATCTTCATCACGAAGCAATAGATCCAATTCAGGCCATACTAACTCTTTCCTGAAGAAGCAAGATTTAATAAAATATCATGTCATCACATTTTTATGAAAATTTTATCAATTTGAGGGGCATAGGAAAGTTTCATATTAATACCATGCAGAAAAATCATCTTCAATTGATAGATCGTCATCTCCAAGGCCAACGGGAACAATGCGCTTTGCACCTGAGAATGATGAAAATCATTGACATTAGATCAAAGAAAATCAACATTAGTTGAATGCTTGAATAAACTGGAATTATGTTGAAATAACAACAATAATAGGCAAGTAATGTACGGAAATTACCCTGCTCTGTGAGACCATCATCAACCACTTTTGCAATCTACACATACCACATACAAGAGAAGAATTCAAAAATTAGTTTAGACAACACATTTATATTAAAGCTTAGATGCAATTATCAAGAAAGCATCATGTAATTAATCTTTTACTTTGTTAAAATGCTCATATTGTTTGTTGCCAAGGCCAAATACTCCATATTGAAGTTTTTGAAGCCAAACTCCTTTCTCATCTCCCTGTACAAGTAGCAACAAGTTCTAAATCAAAACCCCAATCATAGCTACATAACCTAATCTACAATGCATACAATAATTACCTCGGTAAACCATTTATAAAATCTGGCAGCATTATCTGTTGGCTCACCATCACCATATCTACACAAGTATTAAGCATCATATACATAAGTCAATTAATAGGCACTTAACAACATGTTAAATCTTTTGCATTTACATTCCCTCATTGTACTATGAAAATTTTGACAATTACTGTTTTGGATGTCTATGGAAAATGACGGAAAAAAAAAAACTTTATGAAACTTTAGTTCAAGAGTAAAGCTTTTGTTTATACTCTTGAACTAAAGCTCCTTACACTTGCTTCTTTTTTTATATCTCAAACTCACAAATTCCACTTTGTCTTAGTCAGCTTGCTTGTTTGCCGGGTCTAAAATCTAAACTCATCTTACCTATTTGGATCCGTAATCTAGAAAAATCTATCATTTCTACAGAAAAAGAAAAATGGACATGAAAGCTTACGTAGCCAAGAAGAAGAAAGCAAATGTCTCCTTCTTCAGTTTCTCAGCATATTCATCATCATCATCAGCATAATCATCCTGCATATTGAACAAATTATTGTGATTACTATTACAATCATTATTATAATCAATATTCGAATTCAACTTTTCTCAGAATCAAGTACCCTACATCAACATCAAAAATCGTCGATTCGTTTTGTAAGATATGGATCAGAACTTATACAATAAAAGTCAACACTCACCAAATCAACAACTTTAAACACGGCCTTCTCATATCGCGCTTTCGCTTCTTCAAAAAGTGCCTTCAATTCCAAACAACAGGAATACAATTCAATACAAAAAATCACCAAGACTTGACTTACACGATCAAACTTTCAAAATCACCAATCAACAGCTAAAATTCACCTTAGCGAAACCTTCTGCCGTTCCAGTTTGCGTTCCAAATAAAATCGTAACCTTCTTCTTACCGTCATCAACCTCCTGCTCCAGCTTCCTCTTCGGCACAACGATCTTCGCTGGCTCCAATTCCTTGCCGGACTTCTTCCCGGCGGATCTCTTCCACACCAAAACTACGAAACATCCGACTAAAACAGCAACCGAAGTCGTCAGAATCAGCAACAGATCACGATTTTCAAAAATCATCGCCAACGCCGGCGGCATCGTCGAGTCTCCGTTATCAGATGCGTTGGTTGTATCGATCGCTGTGTCCTTCAAAACAGCAGCCATCAAATCAATCGTCGATGCTTGAACGGAATCCGATTGCATTCTACCGGAATCAAAAACCCCGAGCGTTGATGTAGAGAGAGAAAGCGGTGAGAAAATGAAATGTTTGTTGAAGTTTCTCTCTCTAAGTTGTGTTGGTGTGGTTGGGAGGTACGTCTGAGTTTAGTTGGGGGGGTTTTTATGGGGGGCACAGAGGATGGAGACAGCGCCTGCCAAACCAGACTGGTCAAACTCACTAACCATGGTTAATTAGGTTTGGCTTTATTTTTAGTAAAAATGATGTCAGAATATATACAATTAAAGCTTATATTTGTTTATTAAATAAATAAATGTATGGGAGAAACAGAAAGAGAGTAGCTCAAAAGGACGTCATATGCCTCATTTTTGACTCTTTCAAAATATAATTAGTTTTAATTAACACTCTACATCTAGTAAGTTAAACAACGTAGATTTATGTTTATTAAGATTTTAAAATAAAATTTGAACGTGATCCGTCTTGTTTAAAATATTAATCACAGAAGTAACGTTCTATAAAAACAACATTTAACCTAGAAAAATATGAAAAACTAATATTTAACAATTCTATCAACGATTGAAGTTATTATAACGGCATTAAAAATGTCCCGTCAAAACCTAAACCTCAAAACTAAAACTTAAAGGCAAATCCTAAAGATAAAACCCTAATATCAAACATCAACCCTAAAACCAAACTCGAAATCCTGAAGCTTAACTTAAATTTTAAACCTTATACTTTAAAGTTAAACTCAAAAAACTTAAATTTAAACTTTAAAGTTAAACATTGAGTTAAAACACAAAAGCTTATGTTTAAATTCTAAATGTTAAAATAAATGTTAAGATAGTAAAGTTTGACGAGATGGTTACAATGAGTTCAGAATAAGTTTAATTGAAATTCGATAAGGTTGCGAATGTTGAATTTTTATATTATTTTTATATATTTAGATAATTCTCTTTTTATTTCAAACTATATGCGGCTCTTTATCTTCTCTCTTTGCTATCTTTTATCTTTAAGTTTTAAGAGTTATTAAAAAAAATATTTATATAACTGTTAATTTAATTATGTATTTAAATTATTTAAAAGTATTAATATTTACGACTAGATAAATTGGTATTTGGTATTGGTATTTAATAAAAGAGAATTTTTTTAAGAGCTCTAATATTATATGATGCGTCCTCCCAAATATTCTTTTGTTAGATTGCGGTAAGTAATATCAATTTTTTAAAAACCGATATTTTAGGTGTACTGGATTTGGCTAAAAAATGGTTCAACTGGACACACTAATTAACCATAGAATTATATAGAAATACAACTTATACTCAAATAAGTTTAAAAAAGGATACAAATTCATCCAAAAACAATTCAAAAAGTACTCAAATTCATTCAAAACAATCTAAAAGTACTCAAATTCTAATAAATTTTTTTTAAATAAAAGTGCATAATACATTATGACATTAGCGTGTTAAACGCATCAAGTTTACGATCGTTTAAAAGCCGAAAATTGCTTAAAAGCATAAATTTTTTGTTTTTTTGAAACCTGAAATACCGGTAAAACCGGATTAAACTGCCTGCACGATCGATCAAAGGAACCTGCATAATACCGGAGGGTTTCGTACCGGATTAGTTAGCGACAGACGGTTGAACCGGTCAAACCGGCCGGTTCGAACCGTTTTTAAAACATTAAGAAACATCTTATATTAAATTTGTTTCGCATGTTCAACAAAAGTAAATAAAGCAACACTTCCTAGGCTAATTAATACAAGTAACCGCAAAGATAGGCTATATAACCCTATTTGCCAATCTGGGATTAAAGGCTTTGCCTCTCGGAATGGAAAGTCATGGGTTATAACCCATGCAATGGTGTAATTAATATAGAGTAGTTTAGGAGGAGATAATCTTTTCCGTTCATATAAAATATAACCCTATTTGCATTTTATTGAAAAGAAACCAATATAAATTAAGCATATTTTAAAAATGATATATCAAGTAATGCATGTTTTAAAAAAAAAATTGGTGAACGCCACCATTAAGTGTCCCTTACTAACCGGTCTCGCAGACAACATGAGTGAGATAAATCGTGTGACCTATGGAAAATTGAATGATGTTGGGCTTCGAACCCTAGACCTCTACTATCGATTTTCACCCATACCACTCTAAGCACATCCCGGGGACAGGTAATGCATGTTTAAAGTGGTAACATATGTTCCTTTTATCTTTTTTTTCTTTTATTTTTATCTTTTATGATATAAATTTTTTTATAGTGTACACAACTTTATATGTTCATATATATATATATAGGGAAAAGATAAAATGAAAAACCACATCTCAATAAGAAAACCGCGAAAACCATGCAAAAAGCACGTAAAAAGAACATTTTTTTTAAATTTTTTTACAGGTTTGTAACACTATTGGGCACATTTTTATAAAAAAACAAAAAAATTGCCGACCAAATATTTTAAAAAAAATATTTTATAAACCCACGCAAAACCTACGTAACATAACGTCAAATTTTTATTTACGTTTTGTTACGTAGGTTTTACGTGGGTTTATAAAATATTTTTTTTAAAAAATATTTGGTCGGCGCTTTTTTGGTTTTTTTTATAAAAATGTGCCCAATAGTGTTATAAACCTGTAAAAAAATTCAAAAAAATACGTTCTTTTTAAGTGATTTTTGCATGGTTTTCGCGGTTTTCTCATTGAGATGTGGTTTTCAAAAAAACCATACCCTATATATATATATATATATAAGTGAATATGATCACTCCTTCCATTGTTGCGTTGTTGTTTTTTACTTTTTTTACAACAATTTGTTTTAAACATGGTTTTAACTTTTAAACTTTTAGCTCCAACCTAAATGGTGGCGTTAGTAATTTTGAGTTTTAGCAAATTAACAATAAGGAAAAATGTAGAGTGTCTTAACATTCAACATCCCATATTTATTGCCAAGCTATTGCCTTCAAGGGGTACGTGACATATTCTTAAATGTATTACTAAACTATACCTTCCTATATTTATTATAAGGTAAAGTTTTGTTAATGCTCAATCAATGTGTAATGGTGAGTTTGAAGAGGGTTTACTGGTGTCACACAAACGCCAAAGTGAAAGGAACGTGGTTAGTGAATGTGTAATGATAATATATAGCGGACAAAAAGATGAAGATAATATGAGTGTTTTTTATTGGTTTAAAAAACATGATACGTGGATTGTTTTGGTCAAGCCATTATCATGGCCACGTATCTTGATTCTTTTTCTTAGTCACGCCCCAAAGAGTACGAGAGTTTAAGACATGAGGATGTGATGGAGGGTTATCAAGCCCTCCTCATGTCCCGTTACATATAACATCACAATTAATAAACCTTGTCACAAGACTAACGATGTCATTCAAATAAGTATGTATACTTCTTATTTTTTATTTATTATTGTTATTAATTATATAGGACGTCGGGTAATAGGTTGGCTTGCCTTGATACATAAATGTCTCATTCCGAAGGCCGAAGGGTAAGTTATCAAAAGGTAAAAAATTTATTTGAATACGTCTTTTTTGGAATTTTAAAAAGAGATAATATAATTATATCTCCGGAACAAAATTAATATTAACTAGGTTTTTTCCCGCCGCGCGTTGAGGCGGGTTATCACAGTACATTGTCGAAAACTGGTAGCATAAGATTATATATCATTTGCATAAACATAACTTACATAGTAAAGTCAAATCTCTCATTACGAACTCTATATTAATTTTTCATAAAAACAGAAAATTAGACAAATTTCATTCAAGTTTGTTATGAAAATAAGACGAAAAAACTCACGAAATTCTTCTCATAGGCAACTAATCGGTTGAATCAAAACAAAAACCCAAATATCTAAACAAACATCGATTTCCAATGATAAAAAATCCACGTTACCATCTCTAAACACCACCGAAACCAGTCGCAAGCAACGCATGTAGTATATATTCTCATTTTCGATAATTGTAATATATATATAATAATATAAAAATTTTAGAAAAATTTTAGACGTCTGTTTTTTTTTTTACTTTTACCCAACATATTAATTAATTAATATTATGTAATCAGTATTAATATTAATATTTTATTATATATACCCGTTTTTTTATTTAATTATTACTAATATTATTTAATTATATATACCCGTTTTTTTGACTTAGTATTAATATTATTATTTATTTATTACTAATATTATATAATAATATAAAAGTTTTATTGATCAAAATTAAAAAAACAAAACTTTACTATTCTATTTAATTACTACCAATATTATTTAATTATATATATCCGTTTTTTTTACTTTAGTATTAATTAATATTATTATTTAATTATTACCAATATTATATAATAATATAAAGTTTTAGTGGTCAAAATTGAAAAAACAAAACTTTCCTATTCATTTCAAGTTGCCTTTTGAAATATATATAATAATTTTACTAAACACAAAGTAGCTCATTCTAACATAAAGAAATACCACATTTTCACTTGAATATAATTATGTATGATGTATTCAACCTTGCATGTTTTTATATCACGTATAATATTTTTGAACTTTAAATGATTAGTTTTATTTGTATTTTTATATGAATTTTAAATAAACTGAATTGTATAAAAACCATATGAGTTGCGATGAATTGATCGTCATTATATCATGACATATGAGTAAAGAAAACATTAATGCTATAAAATACTCGTTATAGCATGACAATACAATTAAAGAAACCATATGAGTTGCGATGAATTGATCGTCACCAGTTAGCTTAAAATCATGTATCAATTAACCACGTTAAGTGCACCTTTGAATTCAATAAATGAAAGAAAAGGTAATTTACTAAAAAAAGTAAAATTAAATTAGTAAAAAAAATATGATTATAAGCTAAAGGTTACCACAAAATATGCGAGCCGCACACCACCAAAGTATATTGAGTGATGGGGGCATTAATGTTTTCTATTTTCTTTTCTGTTTTTCAATTAGAAAAAAGCCTACCACAAAATATGCGAGTATTGATCGTTGATTGATGATGGGTTAATCGTATGACAGGTAGGTGTCACACAAGCAGAGTATTGATCGTTGATTATGAGTAAACAAGATGCGTAATGATAAACTATAGTGAGTGAAAATGTGAATGGTGTTCATTCCGTGCGTCCGTGACCACGGTCATCTGCAACCCATCAAGCACCAGTCACTCGTACGTTATGGGGAGAAAGGCATGACGAGAGCATGATCAAGGGGCTATATGTATGATTCATTTCTCATTACACATAGCTTAATGACGTATAGTATGCACATACGTTAGCGAAGTATCACACATAAGTTCATAATACATGAAACTTAAATTAAAAAGATATATAAAAATAAGTACCCATTTTATAAGTATATATAAAACATGATGCATAAGTTGTAAATAAAATAAATCACATCTGATATATTTTATTAGATACAATTCAGTTTGTGATAAAATTTATATAAAAATATAAATAAAACGAAGCATATAAAGTTCAAAAAAATAAAATTATACGTGATATAAAAACATGAAAGTGAGTGGATACATAATTGTCTTTAAGTGAAAATGTGGTATTTCTTTATGTTAGCATGTGCTACGCCCTGTTTAGTAAAATGAATATTAATTTTGGAAAAAAAAAAACTTTATAAATTCCGGATGAGATATAAATATCTTATTTCTTTTTAAAATCCAAAAAAGATATATCAATACATGTTCAAATAAAATTTTTACCTGTTGATAACTTACCCATTGGAATGAATGAATGATCCATTTATGTATCAAGTCACGCCAACCTATTACCCGACATCCTATATAATTAATAATAATAATAGTAATAGTAATAATAGTAGTAGTAATAGTAACAATAATAATAATAATAATAATAATAATAATAATAAGAAGAATATTTTGCCTAAGAACAATAAGAACAATTTAAAAACAACATTTGACAACCCTAATGAAATCCGATTAAACTAATTCCGGATGCGTTGGAACCATCTCGTTTAACTATACGATCTTAGCATTTAGGGTTTAGCTTGTAGGGTTTAGAAATTAGGTTTTATAATTTGGCTTAGTGTTTGACCTTAAAGTTTAGCTTTTAGGGTTTAGATTTAGCTTTTTAGGTTTAACTTTCGGATTTAGGATTTCTTTTTAGGGTTTAGGGTTTAGTTTTAAGGTTTAGGATTTAGCTTTAAGGTTTAAGATTACAGTTTAACTTTTAGCATTAGGTTTTAAGTTTAACTTAAGAGTTTAGCTTTAGTTTTAGCATTAGTTTTAGCTTTAGAGTTTAGATTTAGTATTTAGCTTTAGGGTTTAAGATTTAGCTTTAGAGTTTAGGGTTAGGGTTTAAGTTTCAACGAGACGGTTCTAATGCATCCGAAATGAGTTCAATCGGAGTTCGTTAGAGTTGTCAAATGTCATTTTTAAATTGTTCTTATTATTCTTAGGCAAAATCTTATTTTTATTGGATCTTACCCCTGCATACTTATTTGAACGACATCGGTAGTCTTGTCACAAGGTTCATACATTGTGAGATTATATGTAACTGATACAAGAAAGGCTTGACAACCCTTCATCACATCCTCATACCTTCAATTCCTGTGCTTTTTGGGGCGTAGCTAAGAAAAAGAATCAAGATATGTGACCATGGTCATAACAATTCATCCATCATTTTTTTAAATAATAAAAAACACTTAAATTGTTCTTCACCTTTTCACCTACTATATCTTGTTATTACATATTATATAATCACACTCAGTGACGTAGCTTATAAGAGGAGGGGGCTCTTTTTTCGTCCGTATTGTAAATTTTTCGGTCGAAATGTTATTTTTAGTTAAAAATCGCGGTTTCGCTCCCTCGCTTCAAAAAATTAACATGTATTCTAGGTTTTAAAAATTACGCCCCCTCTCATTTTGTGTCACACCCCCAAATTCCCACTCGTGGCGTCAGTCCACGTGGGTGTGACGTGGCCACGATCACAGCTCTTTGGTCATATAGAACGACTCTATATGAGTTCACAATCAAACAATGTTGCATAATAATATAAATTTCATAAATACACAGCGGAATATGTTTAAAATACCATAGCATAAATAAGTTGCAGCGGAAAAATTAAAATTACACAGCGAAATGTAAATTGTTTAAGACACTACATAGATAAAATTGTTTTACAACAAAACCAATGCACACAAAGCCTAAGACACGAGTCTATATGCGAGCTAGACTCCTTAGTGCTTCCTTGTGCGCATCCTAGCGTGTGCTCCATTTAGTTATCTGAGAATACATGCGAAAAGTGTCAACTAAAAAGTTGGTGAGTTCATAGGTTTAGACAGACTAAAAAGTAAACATATATATACTGGGCATGTTAAGTTTAGTTGTGGATCTACGATTTGTGGAGTGTGTCTGTTCATCTTACCGAAACTCGACTGTTCCCGTTTGCCTCCGCGGGTCATCGCTGAACCCGACATCAACATCGAAATTACACTCGTTATGACCTCCAGTCAACATTGGTGCCGAGTGGGGCTAGTCAAACCCAGTAGTACTACGTAATTACGACTCGTTTGTTATACAACTAACGGTAAGGATAAGTGAGGACTTTAAGCGATAATAGTTACACTCGAAAATGGTTTTCACAACATACCAGTACTATATCTAAAACAGTTGCATAGTATTCTCACCCCAAAGTTAAGTAAAACAGTGTAAGAGTAAAAGTGGGGCTGTAAACTCACCTGAGTTCGTGAAATGCGTTCTTAACAGTAATCGAGTAGCTCGCCGGCTAGCAGTCACCTATATCACATAGGTGTTGTAAGTTTGTGTTACACACACGTGGGTCTCACAGGACCGTGTTAGTGTTTAACAACTCTAAGTTGTTATGTGGGTCGTGTTGACCTAACGACCCGTTGGTGACGGTTTTGGATCAAGTTCTCGTGTAACGTGTGTTTTAGTGTCTTGTGGTGTGTGCGGATACCAGAATCACTTTCGTGAGGAAACTTACTATTTATAGTAAGTTTCTATTTCAGGAAAGTTTCTAATTTAGGCAAGTCATGCAAAAAATTATATTCCGATTATTCTATCATGCATTTTTATCCTAAATGAGCATGTTATCACATAGCACATAGTTACACGTAGCCGGTTTAGCACGTCTCGCACGTAAAAGTTACTAATATGGAAAGTTGCACAAATGAGCATGTTTCACCAAGTTTAATAATTATATCATCTAAATATCATTATCTTAGTCCTAATTAGCCATAAAATCATGCTAGTTATATTTACACATAATCATTTCTCAAGTTTGCAAAAATAAAGTTACTATATTTAGTAACTTATGAAAAATGCATAAATTTCATTATCCTACTAATTCAAATCACTTAACATCATCATGTTAACCTCAAATAAGCATGTTAGGCATCCAAGATTATCAACCTCATCATTTTAAAGAAAACTCATGATAAAAAGTTACTATTTATAGTAACATTCACAATAGTCATGCTTTTGATGATTCTAATCATTCTAATGCATCAAATAATATCATAAGACATCATTCCTAGCATAAATCTTAGATTTAATCACATGCCTTTGGTCATTACATCAAAAATCATCATTATGTAACATTAAAGTTACTATATTTAGCAATAATGTAAATATTCATGCTCTTGGCCAAATCAAAGCTTCTAATCCTTGCAAATCATCACAAGTATTGCTTATAACAACATTTCACTATTAAAAGTTATGTAAAACCATTTAGATCATCCATGCATGTTGTTGAAAGTATCCATTTTGCATTAAAATTGACAAATAACCATCATAGTCATTCAAAATCACCATAGATCATCAATCATTCATAAAATCAGTAACAATATCATCTAATAACCGATCTAAAACATCAAAAATTCGAGATTCAAGTGGTGATGGTGATGCATGTGGGTATTTCCCATTTCATGTGTGCTAAGTGATGATTTTAGACTAGATTGCTTATAGAAACTACCTCACAAGGCTTCCAATCAGTGAAATAGGGCTTGTGCAGCTCTGGAGCAGTTCTAGAAGGGCTGAGATTCGTCCCAATGTAGAGGAGAAGGATGGTTGGATGTTCTTGAAGCCTTCACCACACCTCAATCTTCAACAATGGCCTTCAAAGGACTCAAGATGGCTTCCTTCTAGTGTGAAATGGTTGTAACAGAGGGTTTTGGGTCGAGATTGAGTGTTTCAGTCGATAGAGTTCAAATAGGATCGGCAGAATGATTACTCTTGGGGTTATAAAGATTTTCTGCGATTGTAGGCTCGTCGCGTACCGCGATGACTGCCAAAAAGCATCGTCGCGTAGCGCGACGATTAAAATATTCATTCGGTTCCCGAAACACGCCGCGTATCGCGATGGTGGAAGATGATCGGTCGTCGCGTACCACGATGGATTTCGGAGAATTCAAATTTCTCCCGCCTAGGCTTCGCGTATCGCGAAGGCCCAATTGGTTACCCATCGCGTACCGCGACGGGTCTCGGCTGAGCCCAATAAGCCCAATTTCATTGTTTTGAACCGATTTTCGCGAATTTCTCGATTACGATCATTGTTTCTCGACATGTGAGCATTGTTCTACTTAACTTAGGTTCCCCGGAACCTATTGTGCAGTGAAAGTGTTCTGTGGTTTGATCCGTTCACCAACGTTCGTTATTCAAGACACGTGCGAGTGTTGTGCGATAATTCCTCGAATTATCGGTGTGTTTGGACTGTCGTGCCACGTGTCACACTAAATACTAATCATTCTAGTGCCACGTATGAAATAATAATACACATTATTATTAAAAATAAAATGAATGCTGACCTGAAATTTGCGAGATGTCACATTTTGCCCAACATCCGTCACTGATCACCCTCACTAACTACGTTCCTCTAACATGACGCGTGCATGGTACAAGTAAAGCCTTCATTAAACTCACCATTGCATATAGCCTGAGCATTAAGAAACTTTACATGATAACAAGTATAGGAATGTGTAGTTTCGTAATACGTTTAAGAATATGTCACGTTTTACACACATTTGCTTAGCAATAAATATGGGATGTTTAATGTTAAGACACTCTATATTTTTCCTTCTAGTTAATTTGCTAAAACTCAAAATTATTAACAGCACTAAATTGGAGCTAAAAGTTAAAATTATATTTAAAACAAATAAAAAACTGAATGCAACAATGGAATATTAATGAACATATAAAGTTACGTACACTATAATAAAATTTAGAGAAAATGTTACTGTAAATATAATCAACATTTGATTTTGTTCCAATTAAATCATACGAACCTTGTTTATCTTTTAATTAGGTAACTTACGTCTGATTTATTTTCTAATATATACTAGATAAAAAACTTGATAACATGTACTTTTTTTGTCCGTTTAGACTTTATAATTGAATTTTTTGATGAATTTAGGACGCATTTGAATGTTTTAGACGTATTTTAAACCCATTTGGACGTTTTTTTTTGTAATCAACTAAAAGTTTTCACAATTCTTTTAATTTTTAAATTCTTTCAAAATTTTTTCAATTTTAAAAAAAATTGATTTTTTTTTCAAAATCTATGTTATTTTCATATCATCATACAATAAAAATAAATAATAAAAAAAGTATGGTTTCAAGTTATATATGTCACATATCTAAGATTGAAACATAAAAACAAACTTAAGTTATTAAATTGAAACAAAACAAAGTTTGAATGACTTGATTGAAATAAAAGTAAAACTTGGTTATATTTCTACAAAATTACCCCTAAAATTTGTATCACAAAAAGAAATAAAAAATTTTGAAGGAACTTGTGTTATGTCACACCCCGACCCGCAGCGGAAGTCTTAACAAAGTCTTAGTGTCGACAGTAATTAACAAAAGCATAAGTTAAGCGAACGATTTAAATAAAACAAGGATTTTTATATAAAAAGTTATCGATAATTGTTAAAACATTACAAGTTTAACAAACATCAGTTTTAACGTCTAGATAACCGGTCCCAGATAAATATCCCAAAGCACGCTCGCTAACTAGAACCGGTTTCCTTTCCTTTCCCATCATCATGCTACTTACCTGAGAAACATACCAAATTTAAAAACAAGTGTCAACCAAACGGGTTGGTGAGTTCACAGGTTTTCATATAAAAACATTTAAGCAAAGGAAAAGAACGTAATGTACAAAAACATCGTGATAGAGAACTCATCGTAGACTAGCTAGGTACTACGATACGATAGACACCATGAGCCCATAATCAAACCAAAACCAAGGTGCGAACACCCCTCAACATATATTGCTCCCGTTACTCACGGACCATGACAGCTGGTCGGGGAGTGGGTTGTCAAACCCGATATATCTACCAATATATCATGCGGTCCCTCCCCCGAGACTAATGATTATGACTGCGGGAGCGAATCTCCTCTGGAGCGAATACACAGAGAACACATATACAAATGGCTGCACTTACTCAAGAGCTATCTAAGTCACATATCACTCCAAACCATACATTACATTTTAAATCTTTCTTTTCCCGGTATGTTTCTCCCCCGGTTTAGCAAAAACCAAAAACATTATTAAAAAGGGGCCGTGAAACTCACCTCAATACGTTCCTGCTAGCAACAGAGATTTCCCAATAACCAGACTGTTCTCACTAGCGCCCTAAAACCCAAGGAACACGTTAACAGTCTAAACACAAGTCTACTATGTAAGTTGTTCACCCAACTTAACTAGACTTAAACACATTCCACTAGGGAAAACAGATTTCACACAAACGACCCGTTGGTAACTTGAATTTAGTTATTTTATCATAAATCATAAGTTAACGTTTTTAAGTCATAAAATTTCAAAATAACTAAGTTATCTTTGTTAAAAATCCATTTTAACTCCAAACTTAATTATTTATAATTATTTGTCAATTTTGACAATTTATTCGTATTTTACCGACAAATCCGACAACTTAACACGCAAGCACGTCAACATGCATTATGGACTAAGTGACCTTTAATAATTCAAAATAAGTATTTTATACTTATTTTTATATTAAATTTGCTGATTAAAATCAGCCACAAAATTATGTCAGAATTATGCGTTGAAACGACGTTTTTACGCCATTTTTAGACATAGTTTTCAAATATTTCATTTTATAATTTTCTTACAAAAATTATACATTATAAATTACAAATTTTTATCATAAAAACGTATAAATTTTCTGATCAAAATCAGATTCATAAAAAGACTCCTTTTATATGTTAAAAATAGTCGAAAACGCGTGTTTTCAGTTAACAACGATCATCCTTTAAATATATTTTTAAATCCACTTGATTTTATACTTAAAATATTTCATAAATCCCCATAATTTACTGATACAAATCTGTTAAAAAATTATTTTATAGAAACTCTAATTTATAAAGGTTTTATCTTATCAAAACATCCATTTAAGGTGATAAAATTATGATTAAGTTATTTAACCATTATTTATTCATTTTTCAGCAAAAATATTTATATTTTTATGTATTTTATGACTTTAAAATCAGATTTGATATATTTCATAAAATATCAATAATAATAAGTATTAAAATTCAATAACTATATAAATAGTTACATGCATACTCATGCATGCATACTTATACAACCATCATGCATGTACATCATACATCTTATACATATACATATGTGTATATATTATATATATGTATTCATGAGTATAATACATACACATGCATACATGACATCAAAACATACATGCATTCATATATAAATATACCATGTACATAAACATACATGCATGTATGACAAAGTCACACATATCCATATATATTCATACATGTATTCATGCATGTATCTAGAAATTACATATACACCTTTATGCATGCAAGATCTCAGACTTATATGTTCATGCATGTAACCATCTCACATACACATACACATACATATGTATATGCATGTATATCTACATGCATGTTATTAAAATAACCATCCAAAATGAAAACATTCATCATGTATGTATGTATTTATATTTTTAAAAGAAATAAAACAACCATGTATATATATACACACATTCACGTCACTTACATACATATGTATATATATTTTTATGACTCACACACACATTCATACACACACACACACTTACATGTTATCATCTTTACACTAAAAACCCACTTGATTTAAACACATTCTTTGGGTGAACAACTTATATAAAACCAAATGTATGGAGATTTTACCTTAATCAAGTTAGCAAAGTGAGTGTTTTTGATCAAAACCTTTCCAAGGACACCAAAATTAACCAAGACTTGACAAAAATGGAGGATAAAATCTTGAATTATTAGAAAATGGTGGTGTAGTGAAAGAGAGAGGGAGAGTTGTACGTGAGAGAGAGAGAGATATTAAAGTAAGTTGCTTGTGTAGGTTGTCAAATGATGATGTAGGGTTTTTAAATCCAAGAATTGATTTTCTATAGTGCCATGTGTAAGGACACATGTCCTTATGGGGTTAAAACAGACAAAACACAGGTATATTCTGAGTCTTACGGTGTATAAATCTCGTACCGGAAATTTAATAAAAATCTGATTTTTATTCTAAAATTAATAAAATATTTAATCGTACTAAAACGATCAAATTTTAGACAAAAACAATAACCTTAAATATTATCTGATTAATTTAATTCATTTTGTCCGGCAAAAACGCAGGTAAAGTCGGTTGTCAGTAAAATCAACCGTTACACCAAAATTCACGGTTTTCATCGTTAACCTTATTTATCCATTTATGATTTTATCATTTTATGCTAAACCAAGCATATCTACTAAATTCGTTAATCCAGTCGTCACCAACGTCGTTTAAACACCGCCGAACGGTATCGAAAACTTAAAAATTCACCAAATGCAAATCCATGCATTTAAACAACACTCTGTGCTAGGCTTTTGACAACATTAATTTAATAAACATTATTAAATTATTAACGCATTAAATAAATCAAATTTTAGTACACTTAACCATTACGGATCATCATTCGTAAAATTACCGGATGTCACATGTTACCACTTAAAACACGTGTTACTTACTATATAATTTTTAAATTATGCTGAATTTATATTGATTTTAATATATAATTTTTAAAATATGCTTAATTTAAATTGATTTTTTAGAATTAAATGCAAATAGGGTTATATACATAGCTTATCTTTGTGGTTCCTTGTATTAAATCAGCCTAGGAAATGTTGCTTTATTTCCTTTTGTTGAAATTTTTGTTTTTATTTGATGTTTGGTTTTTTTAACAGCTTGGTACAACAACACTAAAGAAAATTTGTCAGTCGTTCTTTCGAATTTGATGTTTTAGGGCGTATTTCAGAGCCTATTTCAAGAGATACCTACAACTGAAAGCCCCCTGATCTTGTCTCATCCCGAATTCAAACCCAACACCTTTCACAGAAAAGTAAATGAAGTAATCATTAAACTACAAGCCCTTAGTTACACCCTATTATTTGTTTGTATCCTGGGCTTTCGACACCAGCCACCAGGAGTTAGTAACAGACTGTGATCATGCATGGATTGTTGGGTTTGATTAACTCATTTGAGCTGTGAAGAAGTATGCACTAAGTCACGTTCAAACAAAATAATTTGAATTATGGTTAAACGGGGAACAAAATTATTTATATCATGGTTAAACGAACTATGCAGCTAATGTTTTGTTTTAATTCATTTACGGTTTAAAATTTTCATTTATGTCAGGGGTCATAGAAATTAATTAATATGAAAATATGCTGTTAATATTGCCAAAATTCATCTGAACGCCTCTTTGTTAGCAACTTGTTAGTTTGTTGTTAAACGAGTTGATAATGGTTTATCTTCTAAGCTTTCATTAATTTAATCGTTTAACCCTTAAATTTTTTATGTTTTCATTATAAATTTTGTTGATTCAAATGTTAATATTTGACATGTAACTTGTTTACGTTGTAAACTAGGGGTTACTCAGCACGTTACGACGGTAATCCTGTATTTAACAGAATAAAAACGTGATCTTATATAAAAATTGAAACTGTCTGAAGTAGAATCGCATAATTATATATAATATAATCCTCAGCTAGTCGTAAAATCTTAAAGTAACATGAACATAAACTTAAACTATTAAACAATTTAAAAATTAGATTACAATAATAAAATAATAATAATAATAATAATAATAATAATAATATTATTATTATTATTATATTATTATCATTATATTTTTATTTTTAGCACAGTAGTTTATATTTGAATATTATTATTATAACAATATTATATTATAAATTTTATTATTATTATATTTTATTTTATTACTGTATATTATATTTATATTATTATTGTAATATTATTATATTAAAATAGTATTCTATGATAATAATAAATTATTATGTTTTTATTAGTATTATTATTATTATATTATTTTATATAAATTATATTTGTATTGTTACTGGTATATTGATATTATATTTTAACATTATTATTACAAAATATTATATTATAATAGTATTATAATAGTATAATAATATTATATTTAAATTATAGTAATTATAAAATTATATTAATGTTATATTATATTAATTTAATTATTATATTATTATAATTTTTAAATTATCATTACTGTTCATTTAGTTTACAAATATATATAGTAAATTTATAATATTATATTTGTATTGTTACTGTTATATTAATATTATATTACTATTATTTTTAAATTATTATTACTAAGTGAACAAATTTATATATAGTAATTAGCGAAAAAAATAACTTAAAATACTAGTTTTGGAGAAAAATTATTATTTTGCATATTAATAATTCCTGAGTTTACATTTTTGTTAGATAATTGTAGGGATGAGCGTTTGGTACCTGGTACCCGTACCGGTACCCGTACCGGTAGCCGTACCGGTACCCGTACCGGTACCCGTACCGGTACCCGTACCGGTACCCGTACCGGTACCCGTACCGTACCGGTACCTGTGTAGTCTATAGGGTACCGGGACCGGGACTCATTTTTACTAATTTTCGGGATCGGGACTGGTGGGTACCGGGACTAGGTACTTTACCGAAATATACCCCTTAGTCCCGTTAGTACCCATCAAAGGTTTACTGTGTTTTTCATTATGAGACCAAGAACTGAATGTGCATATATCTTCCAGAACATGAAGATTTCTAATTCTTGATAATGTACAGCAAAAAGCACCATGCAACTCCTTTTGATTTTGGCTATTATAAATTCTAGTTCAGTGTATATACTGCCACTCTTAATATAGTTATTATTTGTTTTTCAAAGATTGAGAATGCTTTAAACAAGCTAAAGGAAAATGGTGGGTTAACATAGCGAGAGAAGATGTTAACTTTTTTTGGATGTACCCGGTTATTAAGGCTTTATTTATTTTTAGTTAGTTTGTTTGGTTTCTTGACACTTGAGAGTTGATGGTACATTTGTTTTGTTTTGACTTTTGGAAATCACTAGAGTATCTTGTCGTCTTGTCGTGTGAATTTTCATCAGTGTACAAGTATACAATCAGGTAATTCGTTTTGGGTACCAGTACCCAAACATGTAGCAAGCATAAAAAAGTGAAACTGTATCGGGTACCAAACAGATACCGAGTACCGAAATACCGGTACCGGTACCCGTACCCATTTATAGATTTCGGGACCAGTACCGGGACCGATACGGGACGGGATTGGCACCGAGCTCATCCCTAGATAATTGTAATGATTAAATAGTTCTAACATAAATTAGAACCAGTACGAGATAAAGGGACGAGACACGTACGAAGGTTGTATTGCAGATATGAAAGTATTGCTATTATTTAGATTATTGTATTCATGTTTAATGACGGTGGAATTAGGCCTGTAAACGAACCGAACGAACACGAACACAGGCATGTTCGTGTTCGTTCATTTAAACTTAACCGAACACGAACATGAACACCTTAACGGACATGAATTTTGTGTTCGTGTTCGTTTATTAAGAAAATGAATATGTTCGTGTTCGTTTGTGTTCGTTCATTAATAAATTAAACGAACTGTTCATGAACATAAACGAACACAAACGAACTAAAATAAACGAACAAACATAAATGGACATTTTTTAACACCATTGAACAATCATAAACGAACATGAACACTATTGAACAAACATAAACGAACACAATTGAACAAGTATAAATGAGCACAAACGACAAGTCTCTTAAACGTAAATACATATCATTAGTAAATTAGTCAGTTAACCGAACAAAAACTAACATTACATAGTTAACGAACATAAACGAACACAAATAAACGAACGTAAATAAACGAACATAACCGAACTGTTCATGAACATAAATAAACGAACACAAGGTGTGTTCATGTTCGTTCATTTAATTAAACGAACATAAACGAACTTTTTACCGAACAGTTCATGAACTGTTCGGTTCGTTTACAGGCCTAGGTGGAATTGATATATTCATGTAAGTTTAAAAGTACATAGGTTGGAATTATTGGAAATAATTCAACTCTTTTAAACTTCTAAATACAGTTAAACTTTTCTTCAACTACTTAAATATTTATTTATTATTTATTTTTATGACCGTGGGAACTATTACGTGGTAAACCTAGGATCTTCTCTAATACCCCGACTAAACACTGCAAGCAATTGAGTTAGTGACCTCCAAAGCAAAATTGTTTTAAATTGGATTCAACTTCATACATTTTGGATTATCTCTCCTTTACTTTAAGCATTACAACACATCCTTAAAGATTTATTTATTTTTAACATTGTTATTAGTATTAGGGGCCTTTAAATATTTTCTCTTCCTAATATAATTTATAACATATATACCCAAGTAAAAAAGTTAATTACATATTTCCTTTTCAAATAAATTAGTCAATTATATATTTCCTTCTTATAAGAAGAAATATGTAATTAATTTTAAAGATTAGGCAAATAAGAAACATATGTTCTTACTAAGGAAATATATGTAAAAATCCCTTAGTATATATTATAACTCATTTGTCAATGATTTTGCCATCGACATATTTCATTCATCGACCTTTAGCCTATTCGCAATGCAAACGGATCTGCCTAACACATACATTCTAGTTACCAGTCACCACTGTCACCTCAGCTTTTTAACCGTTTTTCCAATATGAATCATCTCTTATCTTTTTAACCCTAATACACCCTTATCACATGCATATTCTCTCCTCTTTAATTCTCCATAAGATTTACCCCCCATAAGAATCCCAAATGCATTGTACATTAGTATGTGCAAACCCTAGACGTGCGCCCCTTCCTTCTTCGTCCACGTCGCCTCCTTCCGGCAGGCTTCTTTCATGTCGCCAACGTGCAACCCATCTACAGGTGCGTTGTCATTTTGGTTTATAAAGTTCACGTTAACAAGGGTTGGTCATTTTCGGATTTCTGGTGGTTGGATGGCCAAAAATGTTGGATAGTAAGTCTCAATAACCGAATTCGTATTCGGAGGTTTTGGATTCGGATATCCAAACGTATATCCGAACTTAGAATAGGTATCCGAACTGTCCAAAATTTTTCTAAATATCCGAATCTTGCGAATATCCAAACTTTCAGACATTCGAAACTTACAGATATCCGAACTTTCAGATATTTAGGATTTTGAATTTGGATATAGACATTTTTGAACACCCCTGACACTCTTGTAGTATATGTAATCTAGCTTTTTTCTTTATAACTTTCTTTCATTTTAATATTCTTATATAACTCATTATTCAATATCAGGTTAGTTAAGTTGAGTAGCAGACTTTAGTCTCTGGCATCCCGATTCCTATTTTTGCTAAACAACGACATGAAGAGGATCCATAGGATCATCTTGATCATCCTTAGGTTCACTTTTAGTTATTTATTTTTGTATTTTAATATAAAACACTCTTTTGTATTGTATATGGTTTATGTATATCATGTTTATCTATTTCATTTGTTTGTTGTGCATGAATTGAATGGTTGTTGATTGTCTGTTATAAAATATTAAAAAAGACGAAATAAATGATACATATTTAAATGGTTATACATTGAACTGTTATACATATAAATAACAGTATTTACATGGTTATAGTACAACTCACATAATTTACCGATTATTAAGGGTTAACAATTTAAACAGACACACATTTCAACGAAAATATTTTTATGCTTATATCTTTAAACGATTTTAACTATTTATCTGGTTATTAAAATATTTTAGCTTTATATTTTATATATTATATACAAAATTAAACATAGTCATAAAAATCAAAAAGCTTTTTTCATATACAACACATATATATCTATACCGGTTGTATAAGTTTCTAGCATACCCCCAAAGCATCATTAAATGCATCCAAATCAATATGAAACATGCACGACTCATATAATCTTATATTGGTCGTATGTTTTTACAAGCAAACATAACATGACAACTGAACTCTATATGACTTATATAAATGTTAGTGATGTTGAAATATGCTGTAAAAATGTCAAAATAACTAGGCCCTAATTTTTTTTGTTGGTATTAATGTTGTTATTATTGTTACTCTTAACATCTCATAATATCGGCACCTCCCCCACCATATGCTGTATCTGATTCACATACCAATTGAATATTTGATTATTTGAATCCAATCCATTGGATAGATCTAGACCAAATATCGAACACACTAATTCAAACCAATCTTATATTAATTAAATAATAATATAATTTTATACAAGCCTTAAAATATATAGAAAGAAAAGAATATTGTACTGCAGTTGATAACTATGTTGTGGTTGACAAACAATTATTTTAATTTTGAACTAAATAATATACCAACTTCTTTAGTTTTGATTTGATATGTTTTTTTAAACAATTAATTATTATGTTATTATAACGATATGTTAATGTAGGTGAGAAAATCTTTTTGGAATGTACGTAAATCAAACAATAATAAGCATTGTAAAATTGATATTCTAAATTACAATTTTAAAATGCCCTCATTTGTCACGTTGAAGCCACCCGACATGCGACGGGCTCTATAGTTTTGAAAGATATTATATTCCTACATCTGGACATATTATATTTTTATACTGATTCAAAAAGTTATTCGTGATATATTCGTTGTCCTGCATTTTTCCAACCTACTTTCTATTATTTGTCTACACATACTTTTTTAAAATAATTCTCACACTAATTTTCCCTGTCTTTTTTTACATATTAAATGTGTCTATCATGCTAAAAGATATCTATTAAAAAAATACACTTCTTAAAAAAAGGTAAATTAATAAAAATGTAACCAAAATTTTCAATTGTTTTAATTAAGTCACTAAATTTTTTTATCAGTTTAAATTCAGAAAAATTTAGGTTGACTTTGTAATATTATGTAATTATCAGGTTACTAGGTTAATAATGATGATGCATCAGGTTTCTTTAAATATTTATTTATTCTTAATAGTATATAGAAAATATATAATGACATAAATTTTTATAACTAAAAAATGACATGGATTTTTCAACTAAAAAATTATAAAATAATCTTTATTCTAAAATTGATAAAATAATGAGTTTTAAGTTTAAAAAGCTTTTTCTTAATTTATAAATTTTATAATTATATTTTTAGTGTGATAATAAAAATAAAAAAAAATTACTCATACAATTTTACTTTTATTTTATTATTTATACTAAAAACTAAGGCTAGATAACGTTAACAAAAAAAAATAAGAGAGAAAAAAAGGTAATATGATGAATAATAATTGTAACATCTTAGGTAAATCCCACATCTACCGTTAAGAAGAGAGATTCCTGGTTCATAAGTAACAATCCGTCTTTTATATCACAAAAGTGTTTTGTGCGTAGTTAGCTGTGGAGCACAAGAAAACTCCACGGTTAAGCGTGCTCGGATTGTGGCAATCCAGAATGGGTGACCTTCTTGGGAAGATTAACCCAATCAACCAAAAACAAATCCGTGAACTCCAAGTGGGCAAAACGGATAATATTGGTGGTAGATGAAGTCGGATGTTACATATTGGCATGAGAATCACTCTTGTTCTGTACGGGATGGTGGGGCAAACCTCATCAACGACGATGAGACCCTGGGGGGGGTATATAACATCTAAGTCAAATCTCACATCATCCGTGAACATGAGAGGTTCCTAGTTTATAATTAACGATTCGTCTCTTATATCATCAATGGGTTTTGGGCTTAGCTGTCTATGGAATACAAGAAAACTTCACAATTAAGCGTGCTCAGGTTGTAGTAATACAGATGGTAACCTCTCTGGGAAGTTTTCACCCCGAGCAAACAAAAGAAAACCCATAAGCTCCGAGTGAAAAAAGCGGATAATATTGATGGTAGACGTGGCCGGTTGTTACAATAATTACATACTATTAATGCATGTAATTAAAAGGTTTAGAAGTCAACCAAAATATATAAGAAAGAACGAAAAATGAGATAATCATTGATACTTTTATTGATTTAACGTTTATAAGTTTTATTTATGATATATTTTTAAAGTACACTATGAAAACGCGTATTTTTTTTTCTTATAATAAGTATAATATTGTTATATATACGTAGAAACAATGTTTTTTTATGAATTTTTCAGCTATTTGTGTTTTATAACATATAATTGTGTTTTATAACTCAGTTATTGTGTTACATACTATTGAGTTATTAAAAAAATAGGCTAAAAGGCTTAGAAGTAATATTAAATACAAATTTATTAATCGTTAACTGAAACCAAATTATAAAAGAAAAAATTGAAGATAATCATGATTATTTTATTGACTTTTATCAAGTTTTCTTACTTCTTTGAACATTCATAATTTTATTTATGATCTATTTCTAAATTACGTCATAAAAACTCATATTTTTTATTTTTCAAATGAGTATAATATCATTATATGTAAAAACAATATTAATTGACGATTTATGTGTCATACCCCGACCGACGGGGGAAGACGTCGGGGTGCGACTGTGAATGCTTAAAAACTCATGATGCTATGATTAAATTTAGGTAATTGCACAATCCATTTTAAATAAAATGCGAACATCCTTTCCAACCAAACAAAGATTCAACACAAACATTCAAAATTCAAATACAAAGAAGCAAATAACATTGTTAAATTAAACTAGGTCCAACACTAAGTCTTCTTTCTTTTCATTTGTTCTTCTTTCTCTTGATATTTGTGATCATGTAGAAACATTCCTGGAGCAATACAATGGTCGACTTATGAAGGAGGCTAACACATTTTTTTTAAACAATCACACACATATTCTTGAATATGTGTGTCTTGTCATTCTCAACCTTCTCATGTATAAGGAAGAAAGGGTATAGTTTGTTGTTTGTGATAAGAAAACGAATTTAGATGTTCATTCGAGATGGAAAGGAAAAAAAATGATGGTCGATGCGTAATGTTGAAGACTTTGAACGAAGGCTTGGAATTAGATGGAAATGATAATTGTTCAAATCCATGAAGAAGAAAAGGGGTCTACATTGCAGTGTAAATTGAGAATTTCCGGATTTGCCGTTCCCGAAATAAAATTGCCATCAAGTCCCATAATGGGTGTTCGTTTGAAATAAATACATTACATTTTCCATTCAAGAAAAATTACAATTCAAATCTTTGGAAATAATATGATATTTACACTTCGGGTCCTAGTTGAACACTTATTGTTTTTCTTAGAACACCCTTTAACTATAATTGATATTTTTATTGTTCACGAGTAGACGATTCGTATGATACGAGTTCTGAGTGTCTCATCTTTGCATCGCAACTGTCTGTTAACCATCTATAATTTTTTTTTCTGGTAGTTACTAGATCGCTCTAAGTGCACATTATTATTTAACGTGTTTATTGCATGACATGTTATAACCCAAACTTATAATTCTTGATGAAATAAATGAAATCTCATGTTAGTTCATAACTCTGACTAGGGTCTGACTCATGAACTACTTAATTAGAACGTTTGATTCATATGTCTTAGGTTATTTAAAACTTTTAGTTTGTAATTTCAAGCATGACCGAAAATTTAAAATTATGGTTTATTTAATATTGTTTAACTCGTCATGTTATAAGTTTAACGATTTCCAGTTTTATCAGAGTTGTTTCGATTAATAACCTCGGCATGTTCTAACCTAAAATTACGTTCCATTTTGTGTCATTATTAGTCATGCCAACTTTAGTTAACCCATTGTTATTATTTAGTCAAAGTTTGACTTCATGACAGATGTCACATTATGAAATACACAAAGGAGATAATAACAATTTTGTTTACTTCTATTTATATAATATACAATGATAAACTGACAATAAATTTATCTAGTACGTAAAAAATAATGACAAAAAACAATGATAAAGTCACAATTAATTTACTAATACTTGTGCATGTGTATTGGTTAAGTATCCCTGTATTAAACATGTTAAATAAAAAATATTAAATAGCTATTAAATATTTCTAAAATATAAAACAATAATTTAAGACAAAATATTATTGAAGTTATTTATAAGTAAGTAATTTAATAAATAAAGCAATAATATCATTTTTTTAAACTTGTATTTTATTTTATTTTAAAAAATTTTGTTTTAAAAAGTTGTTTTAAATGTCTTTGTTATATATATATATATATATATATATATATATATATATATATATATATATTGGTGTTTAAAAACTTTGAATTTTAATTATTATGTTTTCTTTATAAATTAAAAATATATATTTTTAATAAAGTTTTTAGTTCTATGTATACAAGTTTTTATTAATAATGATTAATATAACTTTTGGATTTGCAAGTTATATAATTCGCAAATTATATTAATAATGATTAGTATAGCTTGCAAATTCAAAAGTTTCAAAAATCTTGTGTATTTAATGTTTATTGTTCAATGTTTTTTGCTATTTTTAATGAATGAATATGAATACCACTATTTTAAATAACTTCTTGAGATAATAAAAGTTATTTTAAGAATGTTTAAATTATTTTAATATTGATCAAATACTTAATTTGGATTTGTTAATTATTTATATTCTAAATTTGCAATATTTAAAGTTTGTGAATAAAATCTGCAATATATTCAAACCACATTGATCATCTATGCAATTAACCTTTAAATGTTTGGACTAAATTTCCAATTTTTAAAGCTTGGGAACTGAATATACAATCTGATCAATACATAGGAACCATTTATGTAATTCACTCTAAATATTTGGATTAAATTTGTAATTTTAAAAGTTTAGTGTCCAAATCTGCAATATGATCACTATTTATGCAATAAACTCTTAATTTTATTATATAGTAGGATTGAGTTTATTTTACAGCACACGTTTATTTTATTTTTATTATAAACATATTATTAATATGATTGTCAATTTCATTGGTTAGATTCATACATATTAGTGTGAGAACATGATGAATTCACACGAGTAAGTACGAAACTACGATTTATGCTTGAAAAGAATACGGTATATATATGTGCACCTTAAAGATCTCGAGAAAGTCAAAAGTACGTACCATCTTCCATATCGTTTCTCAATTAAGGTCAGATTTGGCTGAAAGTCAATGGTATAAGTCAATTCATGACTACCAAAAAATTGCTCATTATATTATATATATATTGTATCCTTTCAAATAAAGGTTACCAGTTATCAAAATTGGCTAGTTTAACCAACATTTTATAATAATACTATGCCCGGTAAAATGGTTGGGTTGGGTAACAGGTTAGAATGAGTGCGGGTCAGGATGAGTTTTAAGCAAAATTAGTTTGGGTTTAAATGAGTTGTTTTTAAAAATATTAACTTATTTCAAGTTAAAATAAGTGTTGATGACACAAATAGTTTATTTTACTAATTTTTCATGATTTTCCACAACAAATAAATTATTAATCATTATTGCCCGTCTGAATCAATTATAATCACATAAATTTTAAGTTACCTATCTTGACCCGCATATATTGTGTTAAGATGTTACTCATCTCAACCCATTTAATGTCATATTGCTGACCATTTCAACCCAAACTATACTAATTGTTTATCCATATCCACCATTTATCTTGTTATGGATCAAGATACGATTACCAGGTCTAAATAATACTATAGACAAATTAATTAAGTGATGATCATCTGGCTAGCTTAGCCAGGGTTATGCATGGTTGATGATTAATATACAAGTTTTAGGTATATAGGGGAAGGTTATATAAACATGCATATAGTTAATTAGCGGTGATTAATACAAATAAACGAGGAATAACTTTTTATTATGATCGTGTTAATTAATGTGCTAAAAGTACCTCCAGGGTGTTTTGGTGTTTAGAGTTTGGCTGGTTGGCATCATATCAACAAAAATTTAGAAGAATCACAAACTATAGTTCAGTGTTTACGATCAGAACCGTTCCCAAATATATATATTTGTGTTCAAAATTGATATATAGATTTAATTATTGAATTTTGAAATGATAAAGAATATAAATATATATTAGATATGTCCAAAAAAGGTCATAAATGAACTTGAAGCCATTCGTATAAGGTTCATGTGAAGTGAAAACTCCAAGAGTAGGAAAATACTATGGGAAGAGGCAAACTTAACCTTCGTTCATGGTCCATTTCTTACAAGGGTACAAAATATTTAAAAATTCTTTTTATATTATATACATTTTACTTATATTTAAAAATATAAAACAAAAAAATCACAAATTTATAATTCGCTAAGGGACTTGTTTTGCCTCGTCCGGGACACTTGAATTTTCAAGACCGCCCGTGACTGTTAAGGACTAAAAAACCATAGGATCCTACTATATATTGCGACGAGATATGTTGTCGCTATAGCTTTTGACACTTTAGACCATTATTTTTGTAGTGTAGGAACATGGAGGGTGAGTTACTCTGTCATATTATGCCATCAGATACTAATGAGCTCTGATACCACCAAATGTTAGGAAGAAACGATACAAGTGCTACATGCTTTACATACCGCATGGAAGAAATTTGATTATAATATTAATCAAGTTTGTTTTACTTTTTTAAGCATTACAAATGAATCTCTATTAATTTATAGCCAATACGCATAATTAGAACATTAATTAAGTTCGGATAGCTAGATTAACATGCATATTAACCACACAATTAAACAAAATAAATGATGAACGCCACCATTAGGCGCCTCTCACCGACCGGTCCCACGACTAACATGAGGGAGGTAACACTACTACAAAACATGGTATTTGCAACTACAATTTTGGTAGCAAAAAGGTGGCAGTTGCCCTTTTGCTACCATTTTGCGACCAAAAATGCGGTGGGAAAATCGCTGGTGGCAAATGCCCTATTGCTACCATTTTGCCACCATTATATATTTTGCTACCAAATTTTTGCTACCAAAAAGACATCAAAAAAATTGCTATGGTATTGCGACTAATGTTGTTGCCACCATTTTGCCACCATTATTATCACATCACATTACCCACCATTTTGCTACCAAAACTTATTTTCACACCATTTTACTATGACTAATTTTGTTGCCACCATTTTGCCACCATTATTATCACATCACATTACCCACCATTTTGCTACCAAAACTTATTTCACACCATTTTGCTACCAAAACTTATTTTAACGCCATTTTGCTATCAGAACCTATTTTGTTATCAAAACGATAGAACCATTTTGCTCCCAATACCAAACTCTCATTTGACCATTCAATTTACATATACCAAATCTCAAAACCAGATCTATATAAATTTCAAATTAACCAAAGTATCATAGTTATTGAACATTCGTCCAGACTTGATACAAATTATTCAAACATAATAAAAGTCTAAACAATCAAAATAAGCTCCTAAACTGTTAGGCACCAAAGCATTGTTGGTCAATGGAGGGCTTGTAGTCTTGCACCATAAGCTCCTAGTCGTGTTGGAAGGTTTTATAAGCCTAACCCTGGTGCTGCACGTGATGGATATTGTGTCCTGCCAAAAAAAACGATTTATTAACAACAAACTCAAGATATAAGTTTACCAAAATGTTTATATTTCCAAATTTAACTTGGAAAAGTTGGATTAACATTACCAAAATGTAAGTTATGACAAATGCAACAATAAAATTCATGTAAAATTATCTGTTTAAAGAAAAAAAAAGTGTTACTTGGATTGGTCTTGGTTAGAGTAACATCACCACCAAAATCACAACTTGTAGGGCTGAATGGTGGCACAATCAGCTCCCCCAATCCCACATGCATGCAAGAGCCACCTGTGATGCTCCATTAAAAACAAATTCAGGATATCAGGAATCAATTAAACCAATAATGAAGAAAAATATCAACAAAAAGCAAAAACAAACATAAACACAAAAACAACCATTTGATCATCAAGATTTAAACTACAATCACACCACCAAATCCAAACCATCTCAACTTTAACAACTCATGTAACATGAACCGGCACTTTTGTTTGGCCTCCAGTTGCAAATTTTCTTTTATGTTCTGGATCTGAAAGCACAATCTGTAAGAGAAGCAAATAATTTGGTGACCAATAAAAAATCTTTTATGGGAATCTATAGTAAATCTAAAGCATGAAAAGTATCAGTTTTGGATTAAAATGGAGTACCTCAAAAGGGAATACATGCTCCCCAATATCAACACCTTCTGGAAAAGCATCTAAGGTATATATTGCTTCTTTAGGATCAAAATGAAGTTCCTGCAGTAAAAAGGTAAAAATAATTAAAGCTAGGAACTCAAGTTTAAATATTCCATGGATAGTAATTGTTGATTCATGGTGGACCTTTTTAAGAACTGAAGCATTTTTTGAGCCATAGCTGAATACTTGCATCAGTTTTACTGACAAAGGATGAGTGGTAGATCCCAACACCGTGTTCACCTTGACCTGTAAGCATCAAAGCATGCTTAAAAGTCTTAAAAATACAAAAAAGAAAATATAAAGTCTAGTCATTAGTGGGTTCCATATTCTGATTAAAACAAAAACATGTTCCTTATCAATACTTGTGCATAAACAAGTCTATGGGATTCCTCTATGCTAATTCCCCCTAACTTATCATGTTCTTCTTTTAATAGAATTTCTGCCTCAATACTGCCAGCTGTTAGCAACTCTGTAGCATGGGCAATCGTCCTACCCCCAAAAAAATTCTATGGCTAAAGAAGAATACATGATTAAAAAAAAGAAACATATCCTACCAGGGACCAAATGTTCTTGAACACTCAGCCAATACAACCTAGAAAATGTTGAATTATTAATTATAAGATGTAATATTTATAAGATAGTAAAATGTTTTTAGGCCAGTCATTACCTCTGTATTTTCTTCAAGAATCCCATGTATAAGTCTCATTAGTTTATGGGAACTAGAAGTGGGTTTCAACTGGATGCATTTTTTGGCTAGAACATACATACTTTCTAAACCCTGCACACATCAAAACCAGATTTATGGCATAAAATATTAAAACAAATTACTGGTTATTTAGAACAAATGAGCTTATGACAGTATACTGGTGTTGCCCAACAAAATTTGAAGCAAAATTTTCAGGTTTTCTTTAGTTTCATGATGGCTGCACTGAAGCCAGAAAGCACTGCAATCCGTTTGGTTATCTGTGCTCTCCATTTCTCCCAGGCCTAGCAAGTATTAATGTCCTTATTAAATAAAATTACATTTAGAATGTTACTTTGCAGTATATGTTGAATAAGCATCTTACCCTCACAAAATCATATTTGTTGTAATAACATTCACCTAACTTTCCAGAAGGTAAATCCGCACGCATACGTGGCATTTTTGATACCAGAACAGCGACTACTTCTACAAGTCCATTTTATGTCTGTATCATATATAAAATTAATACAACCTGCACTGAACTACCTATAAGTCATTACTCTAAAAAAAGGCATTTGATTACAAACCTCACGAGTTCCTCACAGATAACCAATCAACAAGCCGTTCAAGGATCCAAGAGTATTGTGCCCATAAAGTCCCGTTCCTATGAGACAATCTCATCGACCTATAGAAAATAACTTGGATCAAGTTAAATTAAAAAAATAGGTGAATTCAAGTCGAGTGTGATACACAATACAACTAAATTCAAATTAAATCATATCAAAAACCTAAATTCACATCATAATTTCTCAAAATCTAAAAAAAACTAAAATCCATTTCAGGTTTGAAGGATTACCTTAGACTTCATGATCCTTGTGATTTAAGCCAAATCAGAGCTATACATGTTTCTCCATGTTTACATGGTTCTACTTCACAGAAGAAGAACAATTTGAAGGGATACACAGGAGCCTAACATCATGAAGCTAAGTGAGCTCCAATTTAAGTAATTTAGAGATGATATAGATGAAACTACCATATAATTAATCAATCTATGGCTATAAGTAAACAAAATTAGCTGCTAAAACATGTAACAGAATCAATGCATCCTAATAAAGAATCAAACAAACCCTAAAAACAACTTACGAAATTGATTTTGAAAGATTAATTCCACGCTTAGTGATGTAGAGATGATATAGCTTCTAATTCAATTGCAAATCAAAATCAACATGTAAAGTATTTATAATAATTGATAAACCGGAATTACGAAACATTGAAAACCTAAAGTCTAGCTTAGGAATTAGGTCATACATGATACATTTCGTGATGGAAAGAGATGTTATGATCCGATAGAGCTACATCAGCTATGTAAACACGACCGACAACTTTGGTTCTGGTGCTAGCACCACCGATGCCGTAGCTAAAAATCTTCATAGTCGGAGGACGACTCGACGACGTTGTTGAAGTCGGAAGCAGATGAAACAACGAAGCCTCTGAAGAGAATGACATCGGATCGATTGAGTAGAGAATCTAACCATCTTGTGTTAGCTTTGATAGTTTATGCAATTTTAGGGTTTGGAGAAAGAACGACGGGGAAGAGAACCCTAAAATGGAGGCAATTGAATTAATTAGGTGCCTTCTATAAGATTTCATTTCACATGTTTGCCACCACTAAAATGGTGGGTAAACTTAATAAATTAGTTACTTTTTATTATTTATTTTCATACACACGAATTTGCGACCAAATATAAAATGATGGTAAAATTTCTCACTATTTTGCTACCATATAATAGCAAATACTCTTAAGTTGAGTATGGTGGGAAATTTGTCACAATATTTGCTACCGTTTATTTTGGTAGCAAATTTTGGTGGCAATTGCCTAGTTTTCTAATAGTGTAAATCGCGTGACCCAGGGAAAATTGAGTGGTGCCGGGCTTCGAACCCTATACCTCCATTATAGATTCTCACCCCCTTACCACTAGACCACCATCGCGGGACACAATTAAACAAAATAAAAGAGCCATTAATTTATGTTAACGTAAAAAAATCAACATCTAGACTTGATTATTATTTATATTTAAAGAAAAAAAAGGATAATGACTATTTTGTATTTTAGTGAGGTATATTTTTTATATTCGGGTTTTTAATTACGACAAGAACATTTTCAAGTATAATATTACGGTGGAATAAAGTTCCGTTATGCAAATACTAGATAAACAATAAGATTGGAGTGGCTCCTGGAAAATACTAGGATAATCGTTTGCATAACTTTTGCAACTATCACTGCAAGAAAAAGGGTCTAACTAATGCGACTTAACCTATAGGGACGACACAATGTCGTTTCAATAAATTGAGCTATAGCGACGACATGTTGTCTCTATAGGTTTTCTAGACTATTTTTGACTTTTTGACTCGGCTCGGTTACAAACGAGCTTTATCCGAGCCGATCTTTATCCGAGTTTTTTCCGAACGAGCTACGAGTCGAATTCGAGTTTCGAGCTTTTTGGACAGCCCTAGCGTGAACTATACATATTAATGTACAATGAAAATGTGTAGGTTGTTGAGCTCGTCATAAGGTTCGTGCTTCCTTGTGATTTTCTAGCTTTTTGTTTAATGAGCATTAAGTTCAAAGTAATTATAGTCTTATAGACACCTTTTTGCAAACTCTTTTGATGTTTTGGACTGATATATATGCTTTGATATGTTTATATGGGATGTTAAACAATTAAAATGTAAAATATATAAAATTATGTGCACACATATGCTTTTCTATAAGAGGCCTGTGTATGTGATTTGATGAATGAAGATAGATGTAATGCATGAGCTTATGATTTCATGCAATAGGTTTATACATATAAATAGAGGAAATTATATGTATGAATTTGTTTCCATGTGTACGAACTTATAAAACTGTTTTTATGCAAGTATATAAATATAATATATTATCCCATGTATGATTTTATGTATGATGCTTAAATATATTTATATATGAAAAGATAGTTTTTATGATGTTAAGAGTCACATACGTTAAAATATTAAGTAGATGAAGTTTTACTTTAACATTATTTGTTCGGTCCAATTATAGATTCTAAAAAGATTTTGTGTATTAGGCTATTAGCCCTATGATAAGCTACGTTATTAAAGGTTTGCAATATTTTGTTTCTCAAAAAGTTGATGTTAAATATTTTTAAAACTAAAACTTACTCTGGATTGCTAACTTTTCACATGTGTATCAAATTGATTGTAAATTAGGTTGATGACAAGATTTCTTAGCCTAATTATGAAGTGACTCGCACTTGGATATATATATACTAATATTTTAATTTATGATTTACTGCATGATTAGACTGAGTTTTGGTTATGTAATTCTAAATGCTTTTTGTAATGTTTGACCAATTTTCAATTCGCTACGTACACTGGTTTCGTTATTTAATTGGAGTTTATAAGTGTTTGGTATAGATTACCAACTTTTGAGTGAAAAAACAATCATCATGATGCAAAATGAAATATATAAAGACAATGATTTTAAAAAGAAAAATTTTTATAATAGTCATTTGACCAAATTTTATCCCGAAATGTCATTTGACTTTTTCAAATCAAAAAATGTGAATAGTTACCATCGCTGATCACAAAAAACAAAAACAAAAACAAAAAACAAAAAAAAAAAAAGCAAAACGTGTCATGTGTCCTTTAGAAGTGCCGGCTTCAACAATCTCTTATGGGCGCCCATATGTTTTAAATTTTTGTCACAGGCGGTGGCACACATAAACAATTATTGCTATACTTTTTACAGGCATCCCTTTACATGCGTTTGAACCTCGTTTTGAGCTCCACAAACTCCTTTACAGACGCGTCAAACGATGCGACATTTTATAAGTTGTATGGGCAACATCCATAAGTTTACGGGCGGCAACATGCCCGAATGTTCAAATAAGATTAAATAAGGGTCCTAATATTCATACACCACCCCTATCATCAATACACTATACTCATGTCAAATCAATCACATCATACATACATTACTTTTACCTATACATATTTTTTAAAAATTTTTTAATATTAAAAAATTCAAAAAGTATTGTTATTTGTACACCCATGTACAAATATCCCAACCCTTAAATAAACAAAATTTAAAATTTAAAACATACTTAAACATTTTCCACAATTATGCTTTTATGTCATCAAACACAATCTTTTATGTCATGAGTGCTTTTACAGGTATATTCTTTTCAAGCCGCACCAAAATTTCTAACAAAATCCCAAACACTTCTTCAACTATACACGTTTGTAAATTAATATTTTGCATGGCTCTAATTAGGCCAAGCTCGAGCTCGAGACTTTTTGACCCGAGCTGTGCTAGCTCGAAGATATTTTCGAGCCAAAAATTCGAGCTCGAGCTCGCAAAAAACTCAAGCCTCAAGCCGAGCCACGAGCCAGCTCTTTTTTTTCTTTTTCCCTTTTCCACTTTACATATACATATATATACGTATACATACATATATATATATCTATATAATCTAATATATATATAGGAGACGGTTAACGTACAAATGAACGTAGTAAGCCACATAAACGTGTCATGTGTTATCTGGGTAAGGACATTATCGTTCATATAAAATTACAGACCGTGATTCATATATAACAATTACAGACCGTATTTTAACAGACATAATCAAGTACAAAATGTATAATCACGGACCACGTCACCACGCTATATGAAAATCACGGACCGTCATTTAATATGCATCATCAAAGGAGCAACTGCATAATCACGTACCAATAATTAAGTACCAAGCATAAAAATCACGGATCACATAAAAAAACTTAAAAAAAACTATAACAATGCTATACTCTAATTAAAGATAATAAAATTTTCAATTTTATGGTGTAATTTTTTTTAAAAAATAATAAAGCATGTAAAAATTATTTAATTTATAAAAAATGAGTGAAACTTGTTGTAATATATATAAAATGTGGTTGTTCCTCTTTTGTCCTTCTAGCTATATTTATGCTTGTTTTGTGTAGAAAGTTATATAAAGTAGAGACCACTAGATCTTAACCATTGATTAATTTGATCAAATGGTTTAGAATTCATTCTACGCTTTGTACGTTAAGTAACATATGTATTTGATCTGGCTCCTATATATCTATATATAATACATATACATACATACCAATATATGATACATAATATGTATATTTATATAAATGATTTATAATTTACATAAATATGTGTATAAGATATTTTATTTATATATATATATATATATATATTATGCATAATATATGTGTGTGTGTATTTTTACATACATACATACACACACACATGCAAACATACATATGTTTATGTGTGTAACATAATATATATGTGTGTGTGTATATATTAAAATCGAGCCAAGCCATGAGTCAAGTTCGAGCAGAGCCAACATTGGCTCGAGTTCGGCTTCTTTTTAACGAGCGCTTTTTACGAACCAATCCTTTTTCGAGTCGAGTTTTTTTGAGCGAGCCTCGAGCTTTTTGAACAGCCATATTATTCTGTAGTACGGGACTCTCATGTTTTTGTGGTTAAGCATATAAGTCTTTGCATTGTTTTAAAATTTTTTAAGTAGGGGTGAGCAAAAGGCCGAAAAAACCGAACCAGAACCGAATTAACCGAAAAAACCGAACCGAATGAAGAATAACCGGAAATAACCGAATCGAAGAAAACTGAAACCGAATTTTTCGGTTCGGTTACGGTTTTTCATATTATAAAAACCGAACCGAACCAGTTTTAATTTTTTTTATAAATTAATATATATATATATTAATTAATGAGAAAAACACACAAAAAGTCTACCGTTAGTGATGATAAAGATTTATATTAGATGGAATCTACCATTTTAAAAGGTAAATATCGAAATTATTGCATATTTAGTTATTTACTTTAGATTTTTTTTAAATGTAAGAACATTATGATAACTATTTAGTTTTATTTAAATTAGTTGGTGTTCGACCAAATAATTTATTAATTGTTAATTGTTAAACAAGTTTGCATTTTCAATGTTGGGCCTAAAAGAGAAAAAAAACAAAAAACAAAAACAAAAAAAGTAAAAAAAACCCGATATAACCGAAAACCGAACCGAAACCGACAAAAACAACCGAAAACCGAACTGTTTGTAATAACTAAAAACCGACTATGTCGGTTTCGGTTTTAGCCAAAAACCGAACTGTGCACACCCCTATTTTTAAGTGTAGCTGGTTGTTTTATACTCACAAGTTGGTTAGTTTATACTATTAATTAATTTAATTTAATTGATGTGTATTTTGATCTTAAAAAAATTATTGTATTCTTTTAAAATAATAGAAAATTAGTGATGATACCCAACCATCAGATGAGTATAAAAATAGTTTTTTCGATTCTTACTATTTTTTATTATTTAAATGCATTTATATATATATATATATATATATATATATATATATATATATAATTACAAATATCAATAAAATAACTAAATAGCTAAAACGTGATTAGTGAGTCTAGTCTGATACTAAAAAAATATATATTCATGACGGGCTTGAGTTTTGACATATATAGGGCTCAAAACAAATCGATCTTTGCCTAACATGGCTCGTTTACACCCATAAATTTAACACTATTCAAATCAGAAAGCCTAAGTACCAATGCTTTCCACCCTTAAATAGGTAGGTTGAGTCGGGATGGATAACGAGTTAGAATAAGTTTGGGTCAGGATGAGTGTAAGTCATGAAGAGTGTAAGTCCGGATGGATAAATGAGTCATTATCAAAAGCTTGAATTTATTTCAACTTAAAATGTGTTGTAATTAAACATATAGTCTATTTTAATAATATTTATTGATTTTCTTATTAAATATATTATTGATAATTATTACATGTTTAAATTCTATTAACATAATTTTTAGATTACACATCTTGACCCGTATTATGCTAAGGTGTTACCTTTCTTAACTTGTTGTGTGTTATGGTGCTAACTATTTCAACTCAAAATACACTAATTATTTATCAAAACTAACTTGTTATCTTGCTTTGGGTTGAGATTGTGAGCAGTGGCGGATTCAGAAATTTTTTTCATGGGGGCAAAAAATGAGTGGGTAAAAATGGGTCTGGATAAAAAGTGGGTTGTCGGGTTAGTTGAAACCAAAAAACAAACCTATCGGTCTGGATAAAAAGTTGGTCGGGTTAATTGAAACCACAAAACAAACATATCAAAACTATCAAAAAAAAACAATTGTTTAAATAATCAATTTCAAAGTTACATCACAAATTTATATCCGTATAAAATCGATGTAAAGAACACATTTTTCATTATTCACTTCCAATTATGTCTTTTTGTAATAAAGTTTGTGTCATTTGTAATAAAGTTTGTACCCCTCTTGGTAAGATTTGTGCTCATTACAATAAGATTTGTGCCTCTTTTTTGTTTCAAAATTAAGCAAAATTATTTAAAAACAATACGTTTTAACATACGATCGTGAGATCCTACGGGGTGCCTATCCTCCCCTCCCATTGCCTTGGCTCCGCCTCAGATTGTGCGGTCTAATATTCTCCACAACATGTAAAAATTGGAAATAGATACATAAAGTCAAAACAGCCATGCAAACTAAAAATTATTTATATTAGTTGTTCAGGTAACTAATTAAGAACCCAAATAAAACAAATAAATGCATCCGATATAATCTCATTTATAACAAACTCCCTGGCTCTCAAGTTTCAACCAATAACCAACATTTTACAAAATACTAATTTTAGGACTATAAAACTGGTAGACTATCTAAATTTCTAGGCATGGAAATAACTGTTTCATAAATGGATGTGGGAGATAAGAACTTTCTACTATTAATCAACTGATTGTGTCTTGATTAGATGTTTAGGTATGTACCAATGAGGCATAGCCTCAATGATACCCTATGATTCTTTCAAATGGGAGGTCTTGGATTCAAAACCCCCTCGCAGCGAAAAAGGAGTCTGAGGAGGGGGTTAGGGGGTTTTACCAGTGGGGTTTCTGGGGTGGTTGTGGTGGCTCATGGGAGGTCCAGGTAACTAGACCTTGATGACATAGCCTGGAAACAGCGAGCTCACACGATTGAGGCTTTCGCCGTTCAAAAAAAAAAAAAGATAGTTTAGGTATGTGTTGTTGTGTTGTCTTTGTCATGATTTACGCTTATGGTATATCTAGGTTTCACCAAAAATGCAACATACCTTCACATTTGCCAATGTATGGCTGTACAACGTACATCCGTTTAATGTAACATTACGAATGTTCATAGCATTGTATGTGGTTGCGTTACATTACGTGGTCAAAAGACGAAGCCCAATTTGGATTTTGGGAGCAATTATTTTGCAGACAATTACATGAAAATGCAAGTATTACATCAAAAGTATGATGAATTGTGGTGCAATTAATCCTTATTTTCTGGTTATATAAACATGGAATTAAGAATAATTAGGGATGTTCTACGTATCAAATTTTGTGTTCCCGAATTAATCGAATATAATTATTCTGATTTTGATTTTTTGAACATTGATTCGCATTTAATTCAAATTTGTATTATAATTCCGACTTCGCGACTCGAATTCGCTTCCAATTTGAACCACTTTTTCATTCACAATCAATTTTTGGATTTGATTCAAATTTTAATCAGATTTGAACTATTAGAGTTGAAGAATTAGATTCGATTTCGCATCCAGTTCGAACTTCATTTCGATTCAAATTCAATTTTCGGATTTGATTCTAAATTCCTAATTCACCCAAAACACGATGAGCAGATTTCATAATTATGCAGCAAAAACATATATTGTCTAACATATCAAGGTTAGGGCTCTAATCGAGTCGAGCCGGCTCCTTTTTTTTACGGTTTGTTACGTATATTTAACATGGTTTTATAAAATATTTTTTTTAAAATATATGGTTTTTGGTTTTTTTTTATAAAAATGTGTCCAATAGTGTTACAAACCTGTAAAAAAATTAAAAAAATACGTTTTATTACATGACTTTTAAATGGTTTTCATAGTTTTTTACTAAAGAGGGGTTTTTAAATTATCTATTCCCTAAGATATTGTGTGTATATATGTATATTATGTATAATATATATGTATGTGTGTGAGATATAATATATATATATATATATGTGTGTGTGTGTGTGTAGGAGGTAGAACCAATACAAAGGATGTTTAACGTGAGAAGGATATGAAAGATTCTGGACCTTTGATCAAATAAATCAATGATTAAGGTTTAATGGTCCCCACTCTTTGTTTAAAACTTATGTGAATTAAAGATAAAAGGGTAAAAAAAGAATTGCCTATATTTGTTGACTTTTTTTGTGGATAAATCAAGTTCCACCATATTCTTGTAAATCGAATAACTTTTAAACGTTTAATTATTTTTTTAAAAAAAACTGCACCATAAAATCGAGAATTTTATTATCTTTAATTTGAGTATAGTATTGTTATAGTTTATTAAAAAAAATTTTACGTGGTCCGTGATTTTTATGCTTGGTACGTAATTGTTGGTCCGTGATTATCCATTTGGTCATAGATTATATGTATTAAATGACGGTCCGTGATTTGATATAACGCATTGGTCCGTGATTATGCTTGTTAAACGATGGTTCATGATTATATATAACGTGGTCCGTGATTTTACACGGACCATTATACCCCTTACCCGGATTACACGTGGCGCATTCTAGTGGCTTCCTACGCTTCTCACGTTAATTTCCTTTCTACAATAACCGGCCCCTATATGTGTGTATATATATGTGTGTGTATATATATATGTATAGGATTGTGAACAAATAATAACTCACTCTTAAAGCATTAACTCGGATAACTTTGTCAAGTAAAGCCAAATCTTGGGTTTTTCTTGAACACCATTGTAAGACATATACAACACTTTCTTCTTTTATGAGTTTGCGAAAATTCATCACCGTTTGATACGTAACATCGTTGTAAGTTTTTCACTTACAACAATGTAATTGTTTTAGGCCTAAAACTTACAACGATATTACGTCTTAAACGGTGAATTTTCGCAAACTTATAAAAGAATAAAGTGTTGTAGATATCTTACAATGGTGTTAAAAAAATACAAGATTTGGCATCATCTCGACGGGTTATTTCGGGTTAATGCTTTAAGAGTAGGTTATTATTTAAATACTTCCTTATATATATATATATATTAAAAATCGAGCCGAGTCAACGAGTCGAGCCATTAGCCGAGCTCGAGCCGAGCCAACCCTGCCTCCAGCTCGGTTCGTTTTTAATGAGCACTTTTCGAGCCGAGCCTTTCTCGAGTTTTTTTTGAAGCGAGTCGCGAGCTTTTTGAACATCTTTAATCAAGGTACACAACATAAAGAAAAAAATAGCATTTATGTGTATAAACAAGTTTTTCAAAAGAGGTTAGGATTGTCAGTCCTATATTAAGTACATAACAATATAACATAAAGAAAAAATAACATTCGGTTTACCCTTCAACTTTTACGTTGATCCCCTTTTGACTTCCAAAAGTTGATCCCAACGGTGCTCCCTTCTTGCTTTCTCCTCTTGTTTGTGATTGGTGGGGATGATTTTTTTGTGAAGATGTGATGATGATGTGTTACAGTTGGGAAGGTTTTTCAATAGAGTAATGATGTGATGGAAAATTTCAGTAGGGAATGATTTCAATGGGTGAACCACTACATATAGTCTAACTAATTTTGCCTGTTTATTTTGGTTAATTAACTAATTGTTTTATAGGGAATTAATAAAATGAAAACACATTTTGGTGTGAAAACCGTGAAACTAGGCAAAAATCATGTAAAAACACGTACTTTTTTTGAAATTTTTTTACAGGTTTATAACATTATTGGACACATTTTTATAAAAGAAAATCAAAAAAGCGCAATTTTTAATTTTTTTTACGTTGTAAAGCATACGTAATGCTACGTCAGATTTAACGAAATTTTTTGACGTTTTGTTACGCGTGTTTTACATGGTTTAATAAAATATTTTTTTTAAAATATCTGGTCGGAGCTTTTTTGATTTTTTTATAAAAGTGTGCCCAATAGTGTTATACACCTGTAAAAAAATTAAAAAAAAATATTTTTTTTACATGATTTTTACATAGTTTTCATAGTTTTTACATGGTTTTCATAGTTTTTAACTTAAATTTTGGAGTTTAAATTGTTCGACAAGCTCAAGAGTCTTATTGGATGTTACAAGTTTTTGTTATAAATTTTTAAGCTTGCATTTAAAAAAAAAAATAGCCAGAGAAAGGAACCCTTCTTTTCCATAAAAAATAAAATAAAATAAAATAAAATAAAAAATCGAATTTACGTGGATGGAAATTGGAAAGTAAGTCCTGCATGATCATGCCAGACCAATAGACCATTGGGCCAAACTTCTTATTTTATTTAGCCTTCTTTCCCAATTATATATCCGAAAAACTGAATTTTGAAAAACAAAAAAGACTTGCTTTTAAAAGGCTTGCATCTTTTACTTAGCCGTTAGTTATTTTTTTTCTATTAACAACGATACTATTCTACTTTTACAACTAAACTACCCTCAAATATTTTCTCTTCTTTATGTTTGAATCCAAAGCCGGCTCTTGTTTGTTAAAAATTAGGTGGCCGTTTAGAGCCCCAAAAATTTTGGGGCCTCAACTTTAAAAAAAACATAATAATAATAGTTGTATGTATAAGTTTTATAACTTTCGTAGAAGATACCATAAATCAATTGTTTTATACAAATTCTTATTATGCATATGATTGGTTAACATATAGGCTTAAAGTTATTCAAAACCAAACAAACCAAAACCAAACCATTCAAGACTCCTAATTGATGGCTGACCACAAGTTTGAAAATAGGCCCGAGTTTCGTGTTCAAGTTGGGCCCCGATAATGGTTGAGTCGGCCATGTAATTGAATCTAAGGTCTCATTTCTTAGAGATAATGACTTTACTAAGTGGGTTAGTTCAACATTTGCAACAGTTTGTTATTTGTTATCCATATTTTGTGTTTGTTCAGGAAGTAATATGAATATGTCAAAGTATTAGAATCTAAAGAAATTTATTTTTGAATTGAAATCTTTAAAGCAATTGTAATCAATCAAAGAAATTTGAATTTTGTATCTCCACAAAATAACATGTTTAGTTTGTTAATTTGTTTAATAAGTTGAAATACGATGGTGAAGGTATAATAGGGGTGTTTACGAAATTGAAGATTGTATCAGTTTTAGCGTGGTGGTCGAAGAGTGGAAGATTCCCTGTTTTTATTTTTTATTTTTTATTTTTATTTTTGGTGAGGTCATTTGGTCCATGGAATGTTGAATTGCTTACATGAATTTTAGGTAATTCATTGTGATTCCAATTTTATTCGTTCTTTAATTATGCATGTGATCCGTTGGATTAAAATTCTAATTTTAATAAATTTGCGAACAAAACAAATAAATAATATTCTTCATATTTTAATTTTAATTTTAATTGTGTTCTACTATAACCAATTAAACGCCTTTTAAGAGATTGTTTATCACAATCGCAAGAAGTGATTTTGTTTTGAAATTTATGTAACTTTTATGGTCTAATTAGGTTGTCAATTTGAATTCAGATTTTATTGAGGACTTTATAAACTAGTCATTAAAAAAAAATTGAGGTGGCTCATCATTTTTAAGGATTTAAACAAGGGAGGCAAATTGGATCCGTCAAGTTAGGTGAGCTAAGCTCTGCGCTGCGCATGCTCTTTTGTCTAGACTAGAGGTGTGCTCAAACCGGTTTTTTTTGCTCAAACCAGTTCGGTTTGGAAACCGGTTTGGGAGATGAGGGATGTCAAACCTATAGAACCGGTTTGGAGGGTCTGAAACCGGTTTGGATGGTTTGAAACCGGTTTGGGAGATGAGGATGTCAAACCTATTACAAACCGGCGGTTCGGACCGGTTTGGAAACCGGTTTGGGTGAAACCAGTTTGAGATCATGACTGGACTGGTTTGGAAACCGGTTTAATAACCCAAACCGGTTTTTTTGTTCACCTCTAGTCTAGACGGAAGTTAAGCCCAACATCACACGCAGACCCATTACCCATATGGCCATATTATAATTTTTTTTTATATAATTAGAGGTCTTAATTTTATTTTGGCCCAAAACCCTAACTTGGCCCAGGATAACTAAAGTCTGAACTTGTAAAAAAGCTAGCAAAGTGCAAGTCATTTGGTTTGGTATATATGAAAGTACCACTTGTATATATAACAAAAACAATAATCTAATAGACTTATTGTGGTCAAAATCGTTTCCTTAGACATTCATCCATAAAGTCAACTATATCTTACTATTATAATAAACAAACATATTTGTTTGTCACTTTTCAAATTTTTAAATAAACATTGTCACATGTCATTTTTTAATCAATATACTCAATTATCTCTCCTATTAATTAATTATACTCTCTCATATTAAATAATAATATTAATAGTAATGATGAAAAAATAATGTTATTTACCTTTTTATATGCAAAATAGTTTTAAAAAAAATTAAAATCAAATCTTTTATTAGAAAGCACAATCAAATTAGTTTATAAAATATAAAAATAATCAAAGTATTTTAAAATAAGAAATATGTTATGTGATATTTAGAAAACAAATTTTTTTGGAAAAAAAAATCCATTTTCTTAGCAAATGATTTTCTTTTTGAAAAATAAAATAATCATTAAATCAGAGTTTTAAAAAATGTGATATTTATATAAATGATGTTTATTAATTTTCTAAAAACCAAAGTAATACAGTTGTTAGAAAAGTTACATTTTTTGTCCTTTATGTTATAATATTTTCAAATTAGCTCATTCAACCTTAATAATTACATAAATTATAACTTATATTCTTCATTTACAAAAATTAGATTTTGACATGATATGAACCGAAATTTTCATGTTAATTAGTTCAATGATATCAATTTTTACAAATCAAGATCATCAATTATTTTTTTAGTTATTTAAGTTTTTAATTATTATTTTATTAGTTAAAGTACTTATCAATATGTAAATTAATAATTTTATAATTTCTTAAATCTATTATTAACTATTTACTATTTTATATTAAATCCGTGTAATACACGGGATATAATCTAGTACATTTAATATATCCCTTTGGATTACAGTCATTACATTTTCTTTTTTTCTTTCTTATGAACAAACACTAACCTACTTCTACTCTACTCTTAAATAGTCACTTCTTGTCTGGATTTAAACTCATAACCTCCTTTCAAAGAAGCAATCTCTACCAAGCTGGCTAGTCACACATTCAGAATTACTGTGAACATAAAATTATTAAATATTTACTAAAATGTTGTTTTTCTAACAATTGACCAGAACTGAATTAATTTTTGGGTGGCTTCATGTTTAAAAAGTCGGTTGTAACTGTTACTTTATTCATATTAAAAAACTATTAATTTATATATAAAAAATAAAATTATTTTTTAGCTCATAACGTGGTTGTCACTTCTATCGTTTATACCCAACATGCCTTGCATTAGCATCATCTATAAGAAGACCAATAATACAACAATTTCTCATATAAACGTCTCAAAAAAACCTTAATTTCTATACCAACAATATGGAAAATCGAGATTATGATATGCCTCAATCCCCATCTTTTGTAACCAAGGCTCTTTCAAGAGATTCATCAGTCGGTCGTCGATCATCATCAACTTATTATCGAAGTGCCGCCAACGAAGGGGTACCTTTCGATTGGGAAATGCAACCGGGAACACCCAAAAAACGACCACAAGAAGAGATTATCCCACCACCAACACCACCACCCGCAATGCAAAGCTTGGCGTTTTCTCGACCTAATACTGATCTTTTTGGTGAGCCCAGAGAGTCGGGGTCTTGGCGGTTTTGGTTGTGGAAGAAAAGATTTAGCAAGATGATTCAAAGAGGACGTTAAAAAAAAAAGGTTTATAAAAACTTGACCACAAGGCTCGTGATTTGGGTTGGTGGGTTCAAGGTGGTTCAAGGTCATATCTTGTTAGTGTTGGTTTAGTGGTTCACAATGGCGTGCGTTTTGGCGCACCGTATGAATAACATGAGAGGAATAATCAAGTGTGTTATATTTAAAGAACATAATTAATTATGTATAGTTTACTTTGTTGAAGTCAAAAAGCATTTGTATGCTTGGGATTTATGTGATTTAAAATTTGTTTTGAGTATTGTTTTTGTGGTAACTTTGTTTAGTAGAATTTTCTTGACATTGTCTCTCATAAATTATAAGACCTGATCTTGATCAATAAATCAAATAATTAATGATACCTATAAACAGTGTTTTGAAAACCAGATCAGACTGGGAACCGGTGGAGTGGCCGGCCCAAATATAGCATGTGAACCGCCCTATCAAGAACCGGCCTGTTCACTGGTCGGACCGGAGTTCGTTTTGTTTTTTATCTGAAATCCAAATATTAAAACACTAAAACGAAACCCTATATATTTTTAACATGATTATGTAATTTAATAATTAATTATGTTTGTTTAAATATGTTTATAATTATACAATTTTTTATATTTTTATTATGTCATCCGTTCTTTAAATCCGGTTCAACCGGTCCAACCATTAAGCAGTAAGACATCCGATTCAACGTCTAATCCGGTTATGAAAACGTTGCCTATAAATCTATAATCGTAAACATATGTTATATTGGATTAATAAACCCAAATAATTTTGACCCAATTTCATATCTTGATCTTTCTCTCAAAGTCTTAAAATGTCTCCTTTGTTGAGAGGGCTACATATACAGTCTTACTGTTATAGGTGTGGGCAAACCGGATTTTTTGTAAGCGGTTCTGGTCAACAAAGTTAATAATTGTTTTCAGTTCGGGTTTTGCCAGGTAAAGGTTGAACCGGTTCCGATTTCTCAAAGAATCTAGAGCCGCCTATACCCATCGGTTTGGTTCCGGTTCCGAGTTTTTGCCTACCTCTGCTTATTGTAACTGGTTTATTTGGAAGCATACGGGCTCATATTTTTCCATCGCGATGTGAGGAAAGAGTGATCATAATGAAAATAAAACCTAATAAGAATACCTGAAATTACTATCTATACATTTAGATGTGAAATGAACAATAAAACTAATATAATAACAATAATATATTTTAATATTATTATAATATAATATTATAATAATAATATATTTTAATATTATTATAATATAATATAATATAATATAATATAATATAATATAATATAATATAATATAATATAATATAATATAATATAATATAATATAATATAATATAATATTACTATAATAATATTAAAATATAATATTAATATAATAATAATATTATTATAATAATAATAATATAATATTATTAAAATATGATATTATATATATATTAAAAACCAAAGTTTTGTTGTGAGACAAACTTACTGTTCATTTGTTACAAGTTCTGATGCACAATTTACATCCTTTAACTTCTAACTTCAAAAGAGGCAGAAGCCGACTCAGAGAGAGAGACACACACGAAGTAGGGGTTGTTCGCCGGAAACTACCATCACCCAACTCTCACACCGTCACCACTACCACCAACGGCCCTCGATAATCTGCGTCGGCTCAGTCGAACGCGGCGATGCAATCGCTTGACATAGGTTGCGGCCTTTGGCTGACCTATGTAGTAGGCGGTGGTAGGTGGCGAGGACGACGACGATGAAGGCTGCCCTGTGTGGCCGTTTCAACTTTTATCTTAGAAAAGGGTAAACTTCGGATATCACTTCCTACGTCACCATCACCACCAAGCATCCGACATCATCTTCGTGGGCTAAGCCGTCGACGATGATTCAGTCAGTTGAATTAGGTCGTCGCCTTCGGTTGATATGTGAATTAGGCGGTGGTAGGTACCGGCGATGGTGATGGTGAAGGCTGATCTGTGTAATCGTTTGTTGGATCTCTAGGTGTTATCAATTTCTTTCTTTAATATGCTTACAGATTCATGTTCTTGGTTGATTTTGTTATATGATTCTCGCTTTGGATTATGACTTTTGCTAATTCGCTGTCACAATTTCATTTCCTTTATCAGGTTGGCTTTAACTTTCTTTGCCCTAACTTTCTGTTTTTATAATTGATTGAAGATTGCATTCCTTGATCCCTAATTTCGTACTAAGTTTAAGTTACTTACAGTGCTTATGCCAATTTTTGAATCGTTTCTCACAGTATAACCTGTCAATTGATGGAAGATTGATATGTTGTGAATGTAACTTATGATTGATCTCAATCTGAAGTACCTTGCTAATAAATTGATTTTAGTTCAAGCTAGGGTTTGGTTCGCTAAAAGGATATCCAGGTGGTAAGGTGCGTGACCCCTATCAGGGTTCAAATCCTTCTGTTTTTTTTTTACGTTTATATTCGGGTTTGTTGACACACTTATACGACTAAGAATGCTTTATGATATTGAATTTAAATGCGTTATACCTTTGTATATGTATATCGGTTTAGTATATCGGATCCGATTCCAGCAACTGAAATTTAACAACCTGTTAGAGATTGGTTGAAAGCCAAAGAAAGTAATGTTGTGGATGGTGGCGGGCTTTTCCTTTCATCTTAGTAAACATGATATTTGGTTCAAAATCATCAAGGAAAGTCAAAGAATTTGTTTTTTGTCTTTTTTTTTTTGTTTGTATGTTTTCCTTTTGTATTTTTGACTTACAGTGAAACATGGTCATTGCAATCTTTTCATTCTGAGGTAGACAGTGATGCACAGGTCGTTGAATAATTCTCGCGCCTTTTAGCAGCCCTACCGCTGTGCACATGTTTAGACCATCACAAACTTAGTAAATAGTATGGCTTGAAGGGTTTTTAGTTTGACCATAGTTATTTGCCTTTAAAGATTAGCTTTCTTTTAACATATACTCTCATTTCAATTTCCAGGTAAAGTTAGATGCATATATTGATGCTACATAGGAATTGTTTATGCATATATACGTGTTGGCTTCTGTCAGTTGGTGCCACTTTTCTTTTGATTAAATGTGTGCAAAGGAAGTAATTGTGGGACAGAAACAATCAATTGACATTAGGTACCATCTAACCCTTCAATTCTTTATTTTTTTGATAAATTCGATTTTTAATCTATGTTAGATGCTCATGTATAAATCAAATAAAGAGAATGAAAAGTAGATAATAAAAAATTCATTTATGAATTCACTTGGTTATGGAACAGGTTTAAATTGATGGAGTAAAACTCCAAACCGAAACACGATGGTTTGCATTTTACTTTTTGAGGTGTGTATTTCATGTAGTTACTTTGTAAGTTACTAAGTTGGTAATAAGTTCAATTAAAAAACAAAAAGAAAATTAAGCAATTTGTATTTTTTTTTTGGAAACAGCACTACACAAATTTGAAAGTTGGATTTTTTTTTCTTTTCTTTTTTTTTTTCCAGTTAGAAGGCTATAAATTTGTTGTATGTTTGATAGTAACTCATATGAAATTGTTGTTTTCAAGGAAATATAAGGTTTTAGTTTGTTGCTGACTTGAGTATGTTTAAACAACGCTTATTGTGGAAAACATATGCAAGATATAAAAGCATATACCCTCATGGAAATTCAATTTTCATACTTCAGCAAAATGATTACAAAAACATTGGTTCTTCGCACATGTTAACAGGTACGTGCTTATTTATTTATTTTGACACATAAATGAACTTGAAGCGAATCAATTTGGCTATTTGTTAGATTAATACGAGTTGTTTGCCGCAAAACACAATGGAAATTAGTACTAACATAATAAATACATGATTTACATTCAAATATATTTTTACTATAGTTAGAACCCCTTAACACAAACATTAATGTTTTTTACCCAAATCCACCCACGAATTCTTCGCTCCAACACGTGACGTAAATAGATATAGATTAAAAAGGAATGTCGGCTCCTCTCACGTAAAATACTGTTAATTGCTACAACATCCTAGGCATAGGGTACAACTTCTTGCACTCTCTTCCTTATTACACAATTTAAGCAATATTGTGACGTGCAAAACCTAAATTGTGCATCCGCAATTGTAACTCTCTTTCTTTAACATTTATACGATTAAGATTGATTAAAAATTAAATTTTTACGATTTTATACAATTTATTGTTTAAAAGTGATAGAGTCTTACTTTTAAATGTTAAACTTTTATATACTAAGATTTATCAAATTATCAACCTACGCCCCGCTGCGGAGCGCGGGTACTAACCCACTTGTTACTATAATAAAAATAAAAATATTATTATAATAATATTATAATATTAGTATAACAATAATAATATTATATAATCTTCTCTTTTTGATTTTTAATTGTTTGCGTTTTTTAAAATATTACGGATAAATGAGACTTATATATAATTATGTGATGCAAGTTTAGGCAGTTTTTATTTATCTACAATTATTGTTAAAATGTTTTGTGTTTTGCGATTTAAAGTTTATGATGTATGACAACTTTATGTTATATGAGTTTCAATTTATAAGATAATGTTTTTATTCCAGTTAAATATGGGGTTACTGCCGCAACACGCGGAGTATCCCCTAGTTTGACGCATTTAGGACGAGTATGAGATTAGGTAATTGCGCATGTGATCGAGTACGAAATTATTTTAATAATATATATCTGTATACCTGATTATATACATGTAATTTCTTTTTATATTCATTTTTAAGTATGTGTATACTCTCTCTCTCACACACACACCATATATGTATATTAAGTATTAAGTATTTACTGTATTTGTTTTAATAAAGATTTTTTTTCGTTTGACATACATGATACATTTTATAAAATACAACATACGACCTAATTTCTAAAATTCCTAAATCCTAAAATTTATAATTTTCCGTTTCGTAGTAAGTTAAAGTTCTCATTTTATATTTTTTTATGCGGCATGTGTTGCGTTTTCTTCATCTATAAATCTATAGAAATATCAAAATGTTTGTTCATTTTGATTTGGTAAAACTCTGTTGATACTGTTTCATTTTTAAGTGATAACCGGTAAAACAAACTTGAAAGTTTTTATTTTAACGTGTAAAGTCTATTAATAATTACTTAATATATACCTAACAAGTTTTGAGTTAGGTTAAACCAACATGTATTATTAACAAACTAACAGGTAAACTCTTAACTTACGAGCATGCTCGATACCTTATGGTCTAAACAATAAAAACCTGACGAGCTTTGAGCCGGGTATGCGAAAAAGTCTTATAATCAAATAAGAGTCTGGGTTTACCAAAACTCCACTCACTGCCATCCAAATTCCTATGGTTGTAAACAACTAAACCGGGGCTCAAATTTGATAAGTAATTTTGCGAGCTTACTCAAGTTTGAATCGAACTTGAAATTGACATGTATACATTATTTATACAATTGTATGTATGCATGTATGCATGCATGTATGTATGTACGTACGTATGTATGTACGTATGTATGTTACAGATAAAATAGTTTTAAACGTTGAAGCTAATTGAAAGAAGGCTCAATCACGTTTATTGCAATGGCTCCAATCTATCTCAAGCTTGTTCAAGTTTAACACATGTTAAGCTTTTAGAAAGTCAATCTTATGTATAGAATGAACGTTTTGGATCTTCACACCTCTATTCTTGCCATAGTATTATTCAACCTTTTTTTTTTAATAACACCAAGATAATTTATTAATAATGCTTTGATCCTAAGATCACTCTAACTCATAATATTGATTGGGGTAAGAAGATCATTAACGATACATGTTAGGATCTTTAATTAGTGACGTAACTAAATGTAACAATATTTACTTAATAATGTAATTTTAATAGAAAAATATTATTTTTATAAAAGACATTAGAATTTTTAAAAATTAGAGATATTTTTAAATGCAGAGCTTTCATAATGTGAGGAGAAATACTTTTATAAAAATAATAAAAATGAATAATATTAATGTTACATGTCGTTTACGTTAGTGTAATTACGAATAATTTGAAAAATAAATGAAACTATACTTGAATTAAATAAAAATACGATAATTTTAACGGTGTAGATTTTTTAAAAAAAACATCAATAATGTATATAAAAGTTAAAAATATTTTAAAAATAAGAGGGTAAACTTTTATTATGTAACAAATTGTAATTATACCAATGTTATGATTTGTATTTAATGTTATATCTCTTTTACAATAGTAAAATTGCAAACAATTTAAATTTTTTTGACAAAATTATAATTGAATTACAAATAAAAATAAGATGTGTTTAATGATGCAAGTTTTATCAAAAAAATAACAATGTATATAAAACTTATAAAAGTTTTAACAATTGAGGGGGTAAAAATCTTTTTTTAAATAAAATTATGTTTGGTTTACAAATATCTAAAATATCATTCAAGAAATCTTCACCACTCATTTATCTAAAACAATGTAAACCACTAATTTTAAATTATATTATTTAAATCAACGAATCAAAATTGGTCAATATGTTATATAATTTATTATAGGTTATTAATAATTCAAACCATATATATTGGCTAGATCATGTTATGATGAGATATGTCCCTCTAATGACATCTAGGCGATCTTAGTGTGCCGGAACACGAGGTTTTGTATTTTTATCGGCCTAATTTTTTAATGTTTTGAAAAGACGATATGTGGTGGTGTGCTACACTGCTAGGTGTCAATAATTTTAGTTTGTTATTATTTTTGTTTTAGTTTTTTCACAATTTCAAGCTATTATAACAATCTTGTTTGGTAATGGCTTGATAGAAAGCCCTATGATGGAAAACCATAGGTTTGGAGAGAGATAGGACAAGTATATGTTAAGGGAAGCAGATGCAAGCCTTTTATTTCAATAGTCGGCCAAGTGACTACATGATCATCGATCTACTTTGCCTCAATTCACCATTTTTAACTTTATAGAGAAGGTTTTTTCGCACCAGCTCCTTCTACCTATATCGCAGTTATAGTACCTAAAGGAGAATTTGGTGTCTTTCTGGTCATCAATGGAAGCAATCATCCCTACCGTCGTAAAATAAGAGCACCTAGCTTTGCACATTCCTTGAGGATCATTTTAGAGCAAAGATGTATTATTCTGTATCTTGGTGGGTCAAGTACTTTGTAGTCTTGGCGAATTAGACCTTCTTTGTTTTCTTCTCTAGGGTGTGAGCCTTAGTTTCCTTTTGTTGGTTCTTCTTTGTAGCCAACATGTTGAATTATATTATATTATATAAAATTATTTGACTTGAATAGTTGAATATGAAAGTGGTTTCAATGATTTTAGCCTCTTTTTCTTAAATTCAGTTGGTCTTTTATTTTCTGTGAGAGACAAGGTTAAAACAGGTTGAAACACGACTATTATGACATTATGTGTGTTAGCTAAGGTGTTGAATTTGTGTGTGAAACAAGACTAAAACTATTTTGTGATGACAATTAGTGTGTAGGCCTAAAACTATGGGATGAATTCGTGGGTTAAAATTGGGTTGTGATGTGCACGACAACTATTCTAGTTACAAGAATGGAAGAAGACCATTGATTAAAACAACATACGACAGTGGATTCGGCCCACTCCCACCCCAAATTTCACTCTCATTTTCTCTTTCCTGAAAACACACACAGTATGAATATACGCACACATACGCATACACGTGTCTTTATGCACACATGAGATTTATTCTAATTTTAATAAGAACCAACAGATGGTAAAAAAAAAGTAAAAAAAATCATATCTATAGACACATGTTTTAATGGGTATAAAAGTAATTTTTTTTAAAAAACCTTTTAAACTTGTGCCCGTAAATGGTTAAATTAGTTTTCAAATAACAATAAACAATAGTTTTCAATTAAACCTTCCTCTACATATATACAGGGGCGGAGGATTAGAAGGGCCCGGGGTGCCCCGGCCCCCCTGTTTTTTTGCTTAGAAGTGTCGATATAACAGTATTTTGTCCGAAAATCCTTCGGTTTCCTTCGTTTTCTTCCTAAAAATCCTTCGGTCCCCTCTGTTTTCATCCTAAAAATCCTTCGGCCTCCTCCGTTTTCTTCCTAAAAATCCTTCGGCCCCCTCCGAACTTTTTTCTAAGCTCCGTCACTGCGTATATACATGTATATATATATCCGTTATTTGTCAGTATTTGTAGGTGATTGAGTCGTGCTGCAAACGCGCAGAAAACCGTTGGATATATATCAGAAAACATGGTGGTAAATTGCACTTCAACACAACCGACTCTTCATGGATTTTTCTTTCAAAGGTAATCAATCAAATTATCGATTCGTTGTATTTATCTTTTTTTTTTTAATATTCTTTCTGGGTTTTGATTAATTGATTGTTCTTCAACATACATCTTAAAAATCGAATTTTTTACAAAATTTAATTTGAGGATTTGTTTGATTCTGATAGATCTGCTTCTGTTATATTACTGCATGATTGTTATGTCTTTTGTTTTGTTAGCTATTTGATAATGATTCGTATCTCTGAGCCTAGGTGGGTGCCATCCTAAGTTTAGCTTTTTGTGATCGATTTCATTCATACATGAAAACGAAAAAAAAATTAATAATTTAAATCTTTTATTACAAGTTTAGATGAAGATGAATCATACACGAATCAACTCAAGCAGATATATATATATTTTTTGGTTTTAAGAATGTTGTTATTCATCTGTTTATGGGTCAGATTGTGAATTTTCAATCCTGTTCTGTAGTCGTTTCTTAACTTAAAAGTCTAACCATTTATTATTATTTTTCAAATTGATTAGTTTTATTCATCTGTTGCCTTCACTAGAATCTTGCTTCTTTTGTAGTAAAAAAAAAGTTTGATTAGTTTTAAGTTTATGATGGTTCACCAACCTTTGAAGTAAAACATAATCTTCTTCTTCAAATTCATAATCAATATGAACTCGGTCACAAATTCATAATCATAAATCAAGGAATTCGAAATTTTTGTGTGCAATTTAGCACAGATGATAAAAGCTACTGTATGAAGTTGTGAAATTTATAATAAACCTAAAGTTCAAATCTTTCTGGTTTGTTTCTAAATGTCAAAACTTATCTAATTGCGACTTAGAATAAGTCCATCCTATTAATGAACCTTCTTCCCAATTCTTAATCGTTCATTTGTCTTTTTGGCTTTATGGTATGTACTAGATTAATCAAACAGTGTTCTTCTAATTCTTTGTTATCTTGTAGAAAGTTGTTGGTCAATCCTGTTGAAAAGTCAAGCCTAACACTTTCCAAAAGTCACAACTGTATATAAACAATAATTCAAGAATTGAAAAGTCAAAAGGGTATAAAGTTTAGAGTTTCTGAAATCTTTATACCATTATCAAAAACATAAATCATGATCAAATTGTTTGTTTTGCTTCAGGGTTTGTGTTAGATCCATCAAAGTGTAGCAGGTTAAGCATGGATGAAAAGAGAGAACTTGTATATGAAATATCAGAATGGTCACAAGGTGCACCAGAACTTTTGCAATCATGGAGCCGTAACGACATTTTGCAGATTTTATCAACCGAAACAGGAAAAGAAAGAAAATATACAGGATTAACAAAGTTAAAAATCATCGAAATTCTGCTCAAGGTTGTGGCTGATAAGAAATCAGATGAACAGACAACCAAAAGGCAGAAGAAATCTGAGATTTCAAGTAATATTTCTTCAATCAACAATGCTGATTGTAATTTAGGTTCAAATTATATCAAAATATGCAAAAATTTGGCTTGTAGAGCTAATTTAAGTCCAGAAGATGTTTTCTGTAAGCGATGCTCGTGTTGCATTTGTCATCAATTTGATGATAACAAAGATCCGAGTTTATGGTTGACTTGTAGCTCAGAATATCCTTATGATGATATATCGTGTGGTTTATCATGTCACCTTGAATGTGCTTTGCAACATGAAAGATCTGGTATTCCAAAAGACGGCCAAAATAGAGGGTTAGACGGCAGTATTTACTGTGTGTCCTGTGGTAAAGTTAATGATTTGCTTCAGTAAGTTTTTTTTACAGCTTTTACTTGCTTTTTTAATCTATTTTTTTATTAATGAGTCAATATTATTGATATGTAGATGTTGGAGAAAACAAATGACAATTGCAAGGGACACTAGGAGTGTTAACATATTATGCTTTCGGATATCCTTAAGCCAGAAGCTCTTGACTGGAACTGTGCGTTACGAAAATCTTCAGAAAATCGTGGACGAAATAATTCAAAAACTAAAAGCAGACGTGGGCCTATTGACAGGTTTGCCTGTCAAACAAGCCAGAGGTATTGTCAACCGGCTCGCTTCTGGTCAAGAGGTTCAAAAGCTATGTGCTTTAGCAGTCAAGTCCCTTGATTCATTTTTATCCAGCACGCGTAAGCCTCTTGCAAAAGGCTATTTTTTTTTTAATCTTTTTAAACTTTTGTTTGCTATAGTTTGACTTTTGAGGTCAAATGAATACGATTTTTATTGTCTTTTACTTCTATTCATCTCGTAGTCTTTCTTACAAGTCTTGATTGATGATTCTACAGACGATGATAAAGTCAAACTAAGTCAAAGTCAGAGCCTGGCAACAAACTCCAGCAGTCTTTCGAATCCCTCTTCGTTTGAAGATGAAAACAACAATGTTGCCGGCTACAAAGACACAAAAGATCAAGAAACTGCTACATGTAATGAACAAGAAAAGATTTCTTCTAATGATGTAAACAATGATGTTGAAAACATGAAAGAATTTGATCCATTTGTTCACATAACTGAAGGTGAATTACCTGTTAGCCTTTGCAAACCGGAACAAACAAGGCTTGAACCTTCAAAAGACAATCTTGATGGTAATCTTGATGAAGGATCTGGTAAGGAACAAGATGGTAGTTCTTCAAAGAAAAGAAGTGGCGAAGAAGCGCAAAATCAGGACTTTGGATATTATGTGAAGGTGATCAGATGGTTAGAGTGTAAAGAACATATAGATACAGATTTTCGACAGAAGTTTCTCACTTGGTACAGTTTGAGAGCAACCCCACAAGAAATTAGAGTTGTGAAGGTGTTTGTGGATACTTTGATGGAGGATCCAGCTTTGCTTGCGGGTCAGCTTGTTGACGCGTTTTCTGAAGTAATTACGAGCAAAACATGTGCAAAAGGATTGTGCTTGAAGCTTTTTCATTGAAAGATTTGCAAACGGGTCAAAAAGAATGTTAGAATTATTCTTTACGTTCTATTTACATTCTTGGTTTAGATTCATTCATATTATATTTTGTTTAGAGTTTTATACAGTCATATTAAATAATTTAAGTTGGTTATAGAAATTGAATGTTTTGAAAACGGCTAAGAAGAAACAATGTATGGGTGATTAGGTGTTTGGAATTGTTCTTGGAACAAAATACACAAATTTAATTAGCTTAAAATGTCTATTCTTGTTGGTGTAATTAGCTGAAAATTAAAAATGTTATAAACCTCATGATTGAATAGTTATATGTTCAAGTTGGAAATAACTATTGTTAGTTTAAATAGTTAACTACGTTGCTATTATTATATATATTAATTTGCAAAGATTCGTTTCCTCACATAAACACTATTCACTCATATATACATACATTACATGTATCTATCCAAACTATCCAAGAAAACGCTTCAAAAATATCGAAAACGCTTCAAAAAATCGTTTAAAACGCTTCAAAAAATCGTTTGAAAACGCTTCAAAAAATCGTTAAACGCTTCAAAAAATCGTTTAAAACGCTTCAAAAAATCGTTTAAAACGCTTCAAAAAATCGTTTAAAAATCGCTTCAAAAAATCGTTTAAAAATGGAAACGCTTCAAAAAATCGTTTAAAAATGGAAACGCTTCAAAAATTCGTTTAAAACGCTTCAAAAAATCGTTTAAAAATGGAAACGCTTCAAATAACATGATTTTAACGCGTCATTAGGTTATCTGATAAATGTCATAATTATGTTAATTTAATCGCAATGGCCTCATGAACGTTTATATAAATTTCTAACCCAAACGGTCACAGAAATTTTGCGCGTTGTTTACATGCCTATAACGGATCCGTACATTATCGAATTTTTTATCGTTTACATCATTTTGATCGTAATTAGTTCACAAACGATTTAGGTTTAATAATTTTATAAACCATGAGTATTATATATACTACATATATATACGATTTACATATAATAATTTTATAATATTTGTATCATTTATAAATTCTACATTTACGCAGGACCTTTTTTTTAAGTCTTCTGTAATCACATTCTTTACTATTAAATAAGTTATTAATCTTCAACCCTTAGTTTCAAAGCTTACGTTATAGATGTTGTATAGGGTATTTTCGTGCATTTTATTGTACACGATTTTAACCTCATGTTCTGGTGATTTTTTTAAGTCAGTATTCAGACCCCGCCGCAACGCGCGGCGGGTCCTGTTTACTAGTTATAGTAAATTGTGTTGATGGGGTATCCCTTGGTTTTAAGTAGCAGCAAAGTTTTAAACCTACAAAATGGATGAAAATTTTCCAAATCTGGTAAAACACAGAGTTGTGTAACAAATCAAAATAGATTCAGATAATCAAAACGGATCCGAATCAAAATAAAACCAGGTTAAAAATAAAGCAGGTTATTTCATAAGAGTTTCAATTAAATTCGAGTTGGAGCAGGTTCTCATCAATAGAGAATCACGTGAAATGGGTCACATTCAAACGGGAAAAATATCAAAACTAGCTTACTGGCCATACATGCTTTTGTGACAGCTATATGATATGAATGGTTGCAGCTGTGTTCAAGGGGGTTGAGGTGGCAACGATTGTGCTGAGCATTGTGACGACATAATGGCAGGTTCTCATAACTAGTTTTTTTTTTTTTTTTTTTTAATATATATCAAGATCAATCCATTTGTTAATAAATATGTCACAATTGTCGGGAGTAAAATTTAGTAAATAAAAACTTCACTGCACACTACCATATCAAAATTGTACAAGAACTTGATAAACGATCCACGGCCATATATCAATGTGACCATTACAACACCACCAAACAAGCATTTATGATATACCAAGTGAAAAAAAATGACAAGTCAACATAACACAACGCGTTACCCAATAACACGACCCATTGCTAATAAAAGTTTGACATGACATGTTCGCATTCATAATCGGACACATTACCCAACCAACCAACCCTCCTATTTAGTAACCTCTAGAATATCTCATATTCTCTTCTTTAACAAGATTTATTGTGTACATTGAGTAATAACAAAATCAATTTGGTCAGTTGGTGTTAACCAAAAGTCAAGTTCACAGGAGTAGTAATGATGTTCAAGTGCTATGGTATAGTTTTGATGCAACACTCTTACCCCGTTACCCATTAATTTTGTTTTCTTGCAGAGTCTTAACATATATCTGTACCCAGAATCTATAAGCCCATTTTGCTTCTAACAACCATTATGTAGGTCACATGTAAGAAAAACTTCACCTCATCAAAGCCGGAAATGAAATAAGATTGTTGAATGATACAATTTACATGAAAAACACTTGATCAATTTAACAGATTTAAAAATTTTGCTCCAGTAAAATAAAGCCATATGCTGGATTTTGACCATCTTGTAAGATGTGCAAAATTGCAGAAGACGAAAATATGTTGCTAAGCATGCCAGCCTACACAACCTTGCATACAGTAACAGCAATTCCCCAAGAAATGTATCAACTTACAACAATCGATGACATACATAATGTTGACTTTTTAATCATCAAAGCAATCATGCATCATGAGACTTGGTCATATATTCAAGCATCAAACTTCACCTGTCAAATCTGAATGAGGGAGTTCCACATCAATACCCATGTAAACATGAAATGATTACACCAATCTTTTAAACAATTTCATTTTTTTAAGACCAATTGAAATCCGACAAGGACTAAATATAATGAAAGATTTTCCAACATTATATCTAATCAAAATCAGATCACATATGCAGCTGTTTCCTAAGCCAGTCAAGTCCATAATGGTATATGTGCTATATTTTTTATATCTTGCAACAAATCAAAGAGTTTCTTAACTCTTGATTTTTTGTTATACTTGTGTATCCATGCATTCGGGTCATAAAACTGTAATCAATTATAATTCTTTATTTATATTTTTAAATACAATTGCAATGGAAGCTATTCTTGGTGTGTAACATCCTCATACAGGCATACAGCATTTGTATCTTACAAGACCAGGTGCTAATATTCCCAAAATGTTATCTTGCATGTTTAACTACATTTTTGACGTTTTTGCCTTAGCTAATAGTCAAGTAGTCAACTCACAAGTATCATAAAAGCAGGTCACCAAATGGATGTTAACTAAATCAAATCAAAGCTTAAGGCAGCTCAAAAGGTTTGTTGCTCGCTTAGAAAACATTAGTTTGAAAACAAACTAAGACTAGCCGTTTTGTAATTTAGTCAGGCCCAAGCTAGGTCAGCTCGACTCATGACTTGGCTTGTTTAAACAATATATAAAAGGTGTACCGATGCTTGACCAAATATATGTGCGTGTGTGTGTGTATTTTAAACAATTTTTAGTAACTCATAAACCGACTCAAAGATATTATGATTAAACTCATTCTAGCAGTGTTGAAACCGGGTCATCAAAATCTAAGCCCTAAAAACATTACAATGATGAGCAAGAAAACACAATGAATTAGAAAACCTAAATTCTAAACCTAATCTGGTTTTAAATTAAGCAATGCTCTCTCTAATGCCTTTCCTTCAAATATCTGCTGTGCAATGCGTGATGTGCTCATTATAAAAAAATTACTAAATTTCCAAAGCATGCGTAAATAACTAAATGTATGCACTATCTTAAGTAACAAAAAGCTAAAATTCAATATACACAAAATAAAAAGAACTATTTTTAGTGCAACAGCAATAGTTCAACAATTAAAGTATTAAAACACAAATTCAATAATATAATATAGTCATATAGAGGCATTTAAAAAACAAAATTCCATTAATATGACATTTAAATAACAAGTGATCTTATTGAACAGAAACAAGATTATGAACAAGTGAACAACAACACATAATCATATCAGAAAAAACAAGATTAGACGAAACAAAATTTTCAAAAAGCTCAAATCCAACCCTCTTCCAGATCTTAAAAAAAAAAACAAAAACAAAATCGTTTGCATGCAATATAGCGCAAGAATTTGCATTGCAATACGTGATTTCCAGCACAACTTGGCTGCAACATGTAAATGCAACGCAATACGAGTTGTGATGAGATTCAACTAGCACAACGGCCACATCGTGCAATTTGCGCACAACATACGTGCAATTTTAAACCAAGAAACCTAAATCCTAGTCCTTAAAGCTAAATAGTAAAGGTTAACCCAAAAGTACAATGGCAAGTAGAAAAAATACATTGATGGGCATGAAGACCTAATAAACTAGTAAATGTAAATTCGAAAACCTTAAAGCTAACTTTTAAGTGCTAAAGCCTAAAATGAAACCATAAATATAAACCTTAAAGCACAACGAGCAAAAAAAAATAATGATGAGCTGGAAAAACATGATAATGACGAGCTAGAAAGACATAAAGATGACAAATAGGTTGACACAATGAGCTAAAAATGTAAAATCCAAAACCTAAACTCCAAAAACTACGATCAAAGAGTTCGATGAGCCGATTCCAACACAACTGGAATGAGTTCAAAACAGTTTTTTTGCGTTGCTTTATAAGTGGTTAAAAATCCTTACCTTTTATTTACCATAAGCACCCTTTTACAAGAACCCAACACTGTGTACGTGTTTACTTAAGAACCATAAGAATGTTGACAGCTAAAAGAACCATTTACAGCCACGCATTTAATTTAAACTATTTTTAGCACTTAAGGAGTCATATGTATCCATATGTACATACACATAATACACACACACACTAGCTTATTAACATGTATTACACAGAGTTGTATGAGATATAAGTACTACAAAGCAATTACTGATAAAAAAATTGATATACAAATAACGTAAAATTTTTAACAGTTTTAAAAAAGAAAAGAAATGTACATTTTAGATATAATTTTTTTTGTATAACCAACTTGGCTCAAGATTTGCATGAGATGAGCTCTGGCTCGATAATCCAACTCGCTAATATATAAAGCATGCTCAAGACTGACGGATGTTAAAACTTAATATATAAAATCAAAGTTGCAGAAGTGGAACAATATTCATATACGGATTGATATCAGAATCCAGTTATGCAGCATCATCTATATAAATAAGTAAAATTTTTGAGTTCTAATTTAAAATCTAAAACAAAAAATAAATGTACCATGCTTAGACCAATCAAAGTCATAAAATAAAGCACATAACAAAAAATGTAATGATGAAATTTAAAAATCAATGCCATGTATGATCAATTAAAGCACAAAACAAAGAAATTGTCATGATGAAATTTAAAAAAGACAATGCCCTGTATGATCACTTGTAAAATTTTATCTATCCAGTGACAGATTAGCAGTCTGGTGCAGTTTTTTTTTTTCCTTTGACCAATAAATCAACTTTCATTCAGCACTTCAACTCGTGAAATTAACCAAAGCGTAGGTAAGTAAAGTAATTTAAGGAGAAATCAGAATTTGAGAGTCAAGGTAAAAGAAAAAATAGTCCAACTCTCAATCTATCATGCTAACAAATTATGACTCAGAATACTTTAAGATATAGTGTTAGGTTATCATCCACGAACCCCAACACACAAATCACAAAAGAAACAACAGAACACCAGACAACAGAACCAACATAACACATACCACCAGAAGATCACATAAACAGATTATCAACAAGTAAATATTGCTATTCGAACTTACAATAAAGATCATGTTTATAGATAATCAACAACCAAAAATTTGTGTGCATAGGATATCATATCTTTTCTTCTTGATGCAGCAGGTCACACAAGAGAAAAAGAGCAATGCATAAATATGGAAAATCAAAATGTCTAGTTAGAAAGTAAACAAAAGTACCCGATTCAATTTAGGCACAATTTCATATCACATTTAGTAAATTAAAAATGAAAAAAAACAAAAACAAAAAAAAAAAAAAGACAAAGCCCTAACCTGGATCAGCGATTAACTTCAGCAGGCAATGGGCGATTGAACCCACCACGACGATTCATGTATTGGCGTGGCTGTCGTTTAGTCACCACTCTGATCCCGCTCACATCATTCCCTTCAACCGGTTTCCCCTTAGTCGAATCGAACCCAACAGGTATACCCATCATCTTCATCATCTCAACTTCATTATCATCAATCAAACCATCTGCATCATCTTCCATCATTTCAGGCTTTTCAGCCCCCTTAGATTTTTTCTGCTGCTGCTTCTCCTTCACAATTCCATCCACAAACTCCGAAACTACTGCAGCAGCACGCTGGCTATCGTCATCTCCGTGCTTACGGCGCTTCCTCGATTGGTCAGGAGACGGGGAGCGATGGTGGGTTCTTCTACGGTGTCTGTCGGTGGATCGAGAACGCGACCGGTGGTGGTCAGGGGAGCGGGTTCGTGACCTGGTGTGGCGAGAACGAGCGCGGTCAGGGGTATGTGACCTCTTACTCCTGTCCTTACGATCCCTGTCTCGTTCACGGTCGTGGTCAAGGTGCCGGTGCCGAGTTCGATCACGGTCGTCTCTATCTCGTCGCCGGTCCCTGTCTCTATCCCGTTCCCTTTCCCTCCGATCGCCCATTGTTGCGCTGTGCGAGAATGATTAGGGCACCAGCCGCTGTAGACCGGGTTTAGGGCTTGTAACTTGTAAGGAGAGTGGTGCAGGCGATTTTTGGAGGCTACGGAAACTTTCGACGAGTTGTTTTCTTACTTAAGCCACTCGGAGTCGTCCACTTTTTCCTTTGCCACATCAGCGTCACATCACTTTTTCTTATTTTTTCTTACTTTTTCTCATTTTGCATAGTGTTGTTTTATTTTTTCCACCTTTCCCCACATTTTTTTCCACTTTTTCACACATTTTTTCCCACTTTTCCAAGGCAAATGGTTTCTCCCACGCTCGGTAACATTCGGCTTCCTCTCCCCGTTTTCCCCTAGCCGAAACAGGGGGCGCGGTGTTCCCGGCCGGCCCCGGTTCGGTGATGGCTTCCCCGGCCTCTTCCCGACCCCCCACTCCGAGTGGCCTTAACCATGAAGCTCGATAACCAAATACTTGTTCACTTAAATTTTTTATAAGAGGGTTTAGTTTTAAATTCGGTACATATTTGCTAAGATAAGATTATAAAGTTTACTAAGTTTGTAAGATTTTTTTAGAATGGGCTTGACATATGTCGTAGACCATTAAATCCTAGATAACAGATAAAGCACATCTCTTGTAAATCATATCATTATATCAAGCTGTTAAAGAAAAAAAAACATGTAACGACATGATTTGTTTAAAGCTTCTTTTGTAAAGCTTTAAGTTTGTTTTATTAGCAATTCTTTTGAATTTGATTTGTTTCATATTTAATTATTTTTTATATGTTTTTACAATTACTATTTATACATTAGTATAAATAATTAAATAGTAACTTTTAATTACGCTTACATTCCTGTAATTAATTCAACTTAGTGTTTAACTAATTTTTCTTTCTATCTTTTAACTTTTATTTGTTATAATTTGATCTTTTATCTTTTGTTTAATTAACATATATGTTATTAATTTATGTTGGGTTCGTATTGTTAAAGAGTGACACATACTTTTGCAACTGTTAGATTTATTATTTTATGAATATATGATGGTGTCTTTTTTTGTATGTGATTTAATATACGTGATGTTGTCACGGTGATAAAACAATATGACTCAACCTTTTTTTAAGACACATGTTTCATGTTGTTTTAAATTTTTTTACTGTTCTCTTTAAAACTTTGTGCATTCACATCTATGGTCGTACGCATAGTGACGACTTTTATCTGATCTATGTTTTGATACTTGAGATCGTTTTTTATCATGTTTAATGTGGGGGTATTGTTACGACGTGCTGATTAGGGGTGTTCATCGGGTTCGAAAATTTTTCCGGTATATCCGAAACCTGACCCGAAACTCAAAATGTATCATCCGACCTGAACAACCCGAAAAATAGTGACTCTTACATCCAAATAACCTCGACAACCCAAATAAACCAGGTTTATTCGGATACCGGACCCGGTAAAAAATAATTTTTGACTAACCAAAACCCGACCCAACCTGAACCTAAATTCATATTATCCGACCCGAAAAACTCAAATTAGATTTCGGATGAGTTTTTTCGGGTTTCAGATACGATTCGGATGTTGGATTTTTTCGAGTTTCGGATATTTTAAACACCTATAGTGTTGATTAAACCCCAAGTTATATATATATATATATATATATATATATGTTTTGCATATCAGTTAAGTTTCAAGTCTGTGTCTGAGGCCTGAACTAGAAAGCTTTAATGAAATATGGTCCGAATTAAGAATCTCAATAGCAGTTTCAGGAACAATCCTTTGCGAGATTGGATTTTTATCTTTTTGGAAATGACATAAAGCACAAACCATACAGAGTTGGCCTTTGGGGAGGGCAAGGTGACGACCGCCAGGGGCCCGGATTTTATAGGGGCCCGAAATTTAAAAAAATAATTTATATATTAAAAAAAATAGAAAACCTATAAAACCTGGAGTCCAACAAATTTTGGTAGAATGAAAATAGTTTAATTGGTAAAGGATTACCCTGAAAAAACCCTCACATATTTAAAATTATATTAGGTATCCTATTGGTTTCAGTAGTCATTTGGTTTGAATTGTTAACAACAATAAATGTGGTGAGCAAAAGGTTGTAAACAAAGTATGTAATTCTTGATTTTGCAATTGAAGAAATTAGAAGGTTGATTAATTTATTCAAAATTATAGATAAGTGGGGTTATCTAATGCAATTGATGAGGCTAAGATGATTTCCATTCAAATGGGTTGATCCGACATAAAAGAGTATTTTTATGAGACACGTGTAATATCCTGATGAATTCTGAAAAAAAAATCTCATCTCTTTCTTAAAAAATATTAATTTTCAGTAATTAAATTAAACGATTGAAGATTTATATTTTCAAATGTTTAAATTATTATTAAGAATTAATTATATGCTAACTTAAAATATAATTTTATAACTATTAAATACTTATTATTATTTGTTATTTATGATTTTTAAATATTTATATTTCTTATTTACTAACAGTTGATAAATACAACACATAAATCTTTAAAAAATTGTTTTTATTACAATTTTATATTTATTCAACCTATGTAATACATTGGTTTCTAATATATATATATAGTTAGGATGAAATACAAATTGGTCATTTTGTAAAAACTAAAAAGTGTAAAAAGCAAAGTGTTATTATAAATAACAAAGTGTTATTATATTATTAACAAAGTGTTATTTATAATAACACTTTGCTTTTTACACTTTTTACAAAACTGGTACTTTGTACATTAACCTCACTTTTTACAAAACAAAGGTTGCAACCCTAGTTATATATGTGTGTGTCCTGAAAACCTAGCCCAATGGTTAGGGCTCTTACATTCCAATATGGAGGTCAGGTGTTCGAATCCATATAGAGGCAAGTTTGAAGGACACCAAGTGAATAATTAGTTTGAGGTTTATCCCAGGTTTGATTCTGATAGGGGGCGAAGGTTTACCCATTAAACGAGGTTCCTGCGCATCAGGGGGTATGGGTTCTCACGGCGGTTGGAGGAGTCCGACCGTGGACGATCGCCCCCAAGGGTAGGGAACACGTGAGAATACCACCTTTCAAAAAAAAAGTTATAGATGTGTGTTTATAGAGTTAGGTTACCTTAAAAAAATATTTTACCTAAAATGACTAAAAACGATTTTTAAAAAATTAAAAATCGACCCAAACAAACTCCGAATGAACTCATTTTCACGTCATTTGAATCGATTTGTCGAACCCTAAAACCCATATTTTAAATCATAAACAATAAACTCTAATACTAAAACCAAAACTTTAAAAACAAAACTTAAACCTAAAAATAAAACTCAAAAGCTAAGGACCAAGTTCTAAATCCGAAACACTCAAACTTGATTTAAGAACAAAACCTAAAAGCTAACATTATAGTGTTCAATGAGACGATTACAATGCCATCAAAATGGATTCAATCAGAGTTCATTTGAGACTGAATCGGAGGTTTTAAATCCTTTTTAGTCTTTTTGTTAAAAGATACTTTTTATTTAATCTTTTAGTTACTTTATATATACATATATCAAAAAAATAGTTACAAAAGAGATGCTAAAAATGAAAGGAAAAACATATCATAACTTAGTTTCCATAACACATGATCATAAACAGAATACTGAAAAGTGCTCATGTTTGCCGCATGACTTGGAGTAGAGGCTTCAATAGCAAAAGTTTTCGGTCTCGCAATATTAAAGTGTGTAGTGATTAGTGAACAGTGATTATGTTTCTTTTAAAATGTAAATGTTCAATATTATGATAACAAAAGTTGTCCATTTAAAAGTAGAATACGATAATTAGTTTATTAAACAACCATAATTATGTTTTATTTTCACGTGTGAAACAGTTAAATAACCTTTCGATCAAACTCGATAGCAAAAACTTCTGCATTCAATATTTAATGCATAAAACCTCTGCTAGTCGTTTTATTAATAGCTTTATTGAACGACATATTGTTGTATTTATTATTCATTCACTCGGCTCACTGCTCACACGATCATATATTTTTATTGAATGGCTAATTTTTAGATCACTGATGATGGACCAATGGAGTATCATCATGTCACCATCATATTACTCGATTATATCCATCACCAAGTTATCAGTTCGGAAGAAAAGTCAATAATTTAAAAAAATTGTGTCACATAGGCCAATATTCTTGATCGGAAAAACACTGCCAGTCAGTAGAAGACCATGGGCCTTAGATATGGAAGACCAGGCCCAACAATTTTAGCTTAATTGCCCTTTGCGGAAAGTACAGAACCAATGTCAAAAAGGCTCGATGTACACAAAAAAAATTTTTTTAAAACCAATTCAGATTAGTTAAAATAAGAAAACAAACAACAAACAAAAAACTAATAATAGAACAAAAAAAAAGTAAATTATAAAAGGGAAATAATCAGGATGGAATTGGTTTTGTTCGGTTGAAACCAGTTTCAAAGTGAAGGGTTAGAAACCGATTAACCCTACAATTTGGGTCAGTTTTGTTTCCAGTCAAACCGGTTTCAAATCAGTTTTTAGTTCCGAGTGACAATTTGTTTTTGTATGCACCTCACAAGATGTACCAATGTTTTATTGAAGTAAAAAAAGATAAGAAATCATGTTAGATATGATAAGAAGTGAGGTTTGAAAAATGTGTTAGGAGTACTAGTATTAATGATAAAATAAAGGATATGTGAAGTTAATTAAATAGCAAATGTGAAGGAACGAGGGAATAGAAACATACCCAAATTAACTTATCAAAAATAAATTAGAGTTTTATTTTTTTTGAACGGCTTCAGGCTGAACGACTGATTTAAACACAAACGGGCACACATCCAAGGGCAGGCCTAGTCGTCACCCCTTTACCCACCAGATAAACGGGAAGCGGATAAATCCGTAAGCCCTCTCCCCTGCTCAGTTTTGAACCCCTGACCTCAATGAGGTGCAACTTCTCACATTCATTGCAATACCATTATGCTAGAAGCCCTTTGGTAGACAGGGTTTGGTAAAGATACACTTTTAGACGATATTCTACATGATAGGTTTATGAAGACAGAGGATTAATGCTATAGAACTTTAAGGTAGAGTGCAAATGTAGCCTTGTTCATTTCGGGGATCTATATTCTTTTTACACTTCAAGTGTACTTAGCATGTTGTTTTTCTGAATATATTGTAAGTTAATGTGCTACATTGTATATGTTTCTACATATCATATCATCATTTTCTTTTCTTTTCTTTTTTTTTGTTTTTGGTAGTTTTCTTATTCCAATATGTTAAGTATTGTTTATTTATTTGTTGATTATTTTGGAGCTAGTGATTAGGAGTGTTCATTAGTTTGGTTATCGGATTGTTTGTCTTTTGAAAATTTTGTGCATGTAACCAACAACAGAACTGAATTTTAAATAACCAACAGAACTGAATTTGAAAGATCGTGAGCCGAACCAAATTCAAAAAAATATAAATTCAGTTTGGTTTCACTTCAAATTTGAACATACTAAATCCAACCAAACAAACCAATTAAAGACCAAACACACCAATTAAAAACATAATAAACTGAGAGGCCTCAAGCTCCAGGAGTCCCTTCAGTTGTCAAAGCATCAAACACATAGTCCTTAAACCAAAATTACATTATTATAGTAGCGGAAATTAAGGTAACGACATAAAATAATGTACAGATACTAAACAAACATTAACATGTAACCCACATCTCTAATAGTTATATAATATAGCCAGTCTATGTCAGGGTAGTCCTGAACGTATGCCACGAGCCATCTTGTTATCGTTTTTTAAACTATTCAACCTGATATGCATGCAAAACAAGTCAGCTTTATGCTGATGATTTCTAAGTTAAATTCTTAAATAAACATTTATTCATTCATATCATCACATAACGTAATTCAAATACATAACATACATGTCATCATAACATAAATACATAACATACACATTATCATAACATCAATCATACTATGAAGAAAAATTTACCATCAACTGCTGACCCGAAGTCAGCATGCTTGTATAAATACTAGACTCTACAATCTTTAATTGCTAACCCTAAGTCAACATGCTTTTGCAGCACAAGACACTATAACTGACAATCGAAGTCGACATGCTTGTATAAATACAAGACTCTATAACTATCAACCCAAAGTCGACAGCTCATGCATGCATAAGACTTCCTCAACTGGCGACACACAGTCGACAAGCTTGTATAAATACAAGACTCTATAAGTATCAACCCGAAGTTGACAGCTCATACTGGTACAAGACTTCTTTAACAACAATCATTCACATGATATCACTTTACATGTATCATTCATATCCATAACATCATTCATTCACACATAGCATGGTTTAAATCATTTAAACCATCATAAACATAAACAGTTCTCTGCACCGTAGTGCTTAACTTTTGCCCAACCGCAGCCGGGACTTCAAAACCAATTTTCTACTCGACCTCGGCCGAGACTTTAAAAATCATTTATTTCTCAACCGCAGTTGAGGCTTAAAACATTCTTTACCCCTCAGCTGAGACTTTTAAAATCATTTTCACAAAATAATTTCATAACATGCATAACAGCCGAAATTGAAAAAACATTTTAAACAGCGCTACGAAGAACTCACCTGAGCTTAGTAAGACAAAATTTGCTAGCTTTATTCCTTTCCTTACTTTTTCGCGTTCAGAATGATATCATATTAATATGGATATATTATCATGATTATAACCTTATCATGTGACAGTTGCATACGAGAATTACGTCATAAGTGACGTGAGCACATTTGATCGTTCTAGAAATCCACGTTGTTTTAATACTTGTAATTGTTACAGAATGATAGTAGGTGAGAAATGATGAACGTGGACGAAAACCGTGCACAAAACGGAGTCCTGGATTGCCCGAAATCGAAAAATGAAGAAAAATCACTAAGTGTTGGTCGAGCGGACTCATCGCGGTACGCGATGGATGGATTGAGAATCCTCCGCGGTATGCGATGATTTCAAAATATCTAAGATTCCTCGGGAAATCGTCGCGGTACGCGAAGCCCCTTTTGGCTCTTGGTCGCGGTACGCGACGAGTGTGGCGGTGGAATGATCTGATCCTTTTTATCAGATCTTCATGCAGAAACCATTTTTATAACTTTCTCGAACTCTTTCGACCCAGAAGCAAAGTAGACGAAACTTGAAGCCTCCAAACTCCATTTTGAAGCCCTCTGAACGTAAGGATCGCACCAGGGATCATCTTAACAAGTCCTGATCGTTATTTTACCCGCAAAACTCCGTCTAATTAGGTAATGATCCGTTTAAACCTTCTAGTTTGATTTTGATTGATTAGATCTTGATTTTGAACGTAATGACATAGTTAGGATTGTTGATTATTGCCTAGATGATGGCTAGGATTGATTATAAACAAAGAACACGAAGTTTTAACGGTTAAATCCTTGTTTTGATCCGTTGTAATGCCCGGTTTGCATGAAACCATATCCATGATTATAATGGTTTAATCCATTTGATTATAACAATGTAGGTGATTAGTTGGATTAATCCTTGAAATGCAAGGTTAAATCCAAGTGTTTCAAACTAATCACGATCATTAACATACTTATTGGAATGATTATCTGATGTTTATGATAACAGTCAGATTAGTATGTTAAATCTGGTTATTGCACCTATTTTGATGCTACATTGTGATATTTCATGATAATTGGGTAATCAACAATAAGGATTAATCACTCCTAAGCCATTAAATCATCTAGAAACTGTTTTATCATTATAATCAACAACATTAACTATTTGGTTAATCTGAGATTATTCTGATTAATCCAGTGTGTCATCAACTTTGTGTTAGGAATCTAATGCAATGTAGGTTCCTACATTATCATACATTGTATGATATAACATTAAATTAATTAATTACATAATTAGTATCGAGTTGATGATTTACTAAGCAATGTCTTTGACATTGAACGTTCAGGAAGATCTAATCAGTAAACTAGAACATAAATAACTTATTAAATATTAATAAATGCAGAATCATCTCTGTACTATCAGTTTAGTGATACTCTGCTACACCTATATTATCAGGTGAGTTTCGTACAACCCCTTTTATTTTTAATCTTTTATAAACATCGGGAAAACTCTGTAAACTGTTGTCTGAACATATGATATGCATCAATGATATCTGTGTGATTTCATGTGATTTTGTGGGATTTCATGGGATTTTGCCTGTAGACTGAACTCTATCATGGAACTGAAAGTCCTCATTTCTGAACTGTATCTAGTGAACCCGTGTGTGGCCGAACAGAAAACATTGATAGTACTATTGGTTGACACCCCATTCGCTGGGAGGATTGCATCTCCCCTTGTGTGAATGTTTGTTATCTGTTTCCTGAACTTCTTAATGGTATGATAGACATTAAGATAATGAGACACTAAGATATGTACCGACGGGTAATATCTTGAGAACAGAACTAGACGTCCGAAAGGAACTAGATACAGGTCCCATGGTTATCCGGAACTGAACTTTTGAGAACATGTTTATCATATCATATTGTTTTAAATTGAACTGTCGAACTCACCAGCTTTGTGCTGACGTTTCAAACTTAAATCTTTTTGCAGGAAGACAGTGACACTCGGTGAGGCAGCACTTCAAACACTAGTAATTAAATAAGTTAGTTGTGTAATAAACTTAGTTGTAAATTATGATACTGATTGTAATGACGAAACCCTGTATCGTATTTATTTTAAGTTAATCTGTGTGTTTATGATATCGGTTCAAGTAAGTCACCCCTCACCTCGGAGACATCACCACTATGCTTCCGCAACCGGTTCAGTGACGTCAGGTTATACACGAGGTGACGAGGGGTGGGGGTGTGAAAGGGTGAATCAGAGCCACAAGTTATAGAGAATTAGGTTGACTTAGAGACCTAGACTATAACCCTAGGCTCGTATAGTGACACAGAGAGCACCGAACATTAATAATGAACAAAACTTGTTTTGAATTAAGCCAGGATAATCAGGTGGTACAAATTCCAGTTATGAGAGGCCAGCATAACTGAAATTTGCAACACGTGTGCATTCTAGTTTACTTTAATTCAAGCATAACCTCTATAACTATAAAGACGAATAGTTGCTATGAGATAGGAGAAAGCATCATATCATGTTCATATTAAATGTTGTTATTTAATATTTATGTCATGATACTGATTAGAAATTTTGATTGTATAGCGATGGCCGATCCAGCCGAGCAGTATATTTATCAGAGGTTCCCTTATTTGAGATTGGATGACACAAGTATATTTATCAGAGGTTCCCTTATTTGAGATTGGATGACACACCTAGCTCTAGTGCAGGATCAGATTCAGGTCCTAGTGAGGCATCATCGGCAGCCTCACAGGCGACCCCTGCCGAACCTCATACACCGTCAGACCCCAGACCTGTTACTCCACCACCACCATCACCAGTACTACCACCAGCAGCCCCCATTCTACCTAGTCCACCTCATTCACCTTTAGTTCATATTTCTGCCGAGAGGAGACAGGACTCCTCTCCACGGAGAGTCCCTGAGTGGGATGGGTTGAGGCGGATGCGAGGCCAAGCTCGCAAGACGACAGGCCTACCCCCGAGACGACAGATGGCTCCCCGAGATGAGCCACCGACTATACATGAGGTGGGAGAATCTTCCCATCAGGCAGAGTTGAGAGCCCAGTTGCAGCAAGTTACTCAGAACTTGCAGGGGACACAGCAGAGAGCTTGCAGCAGTGTCAGGCTGCCGTTGAGGATACACGTACGACCATATTAGAGATCCTCACTTCTCACTTGACCCTGATGGATCAAGTGAAGGCGTTGGACACCGATACTCGAGCGTGGAGGATCGCGATGGATGATAGATTGAGGATGACCTGGGTACAGATTATGCTTGCTGCATTTTGGCGGCAAGTGGCGTTAGTGACTGAGCGATGGATTTGGGTGAGAGAGAGAGAGTGACAGAGTTTTTGGCATGGTTTGGAGTGGCGAGTACCGAGACCAGGATGATGATCCTGGCAGTAGTCATGTCAGTGGTGGCCATGATACTTTCTTTCTTATCATACTTTATGCGATGAGTATGTACAGAAGATCATTCTGGGATCTTCAGATCAGCAGTGTGTAGATGGAGGAGTTCTTTTTCTGTTCTTTTCTTTTGTGCTTGTAGTGCCTTGTGTTGTTTCGGCAGTCTGTACATATTAAAACAATAATGATGTAATAAAATGGGTGTTTTTGGTGTATCGATCTGTGTAATGTACTATATGAGTGTTGTGTGAACTATGTTGTTATAAAAAATTATGTGTATGAACTATAAATAATTCTGTGTGAGAACATAACGGTATGCGAATGTACTAAAATGAGAACATGTTGAACTAAAATATATTTCGCTGAAATACAGTACGGGAGCAATACTGTATGCGAATATATCGAACTAAAATATATTTCGCTGAAATACAGTACGGGAGCAATACTGTATGTGAATATATCGAACTAAAATATATATATTTTGCTGAAATACAGTACGGGAGCAATACTGTATGCAAATATATATGTTACTAAAGTACAGTACGAGAGCCATACTGTACGAGAACATGTCTGAATTGTGAACGTGTCTAATTGTGAATATGTCTGTAACTAAAGTACAGTACGAGAGCCATACTGTACGAGAACATGTCTGAATTGTGAACGTGTCTAATTGTGAATGTGTCTGTTACTAAAGTACAGTACGAGAGCCATACTGTACGAAAACTTATCTAAACAAGAACATATCTTTTGTTGTTATGAGAACTTAGTGTATGAACTGAGAACATATCAGAGGACTTGTGTGAGAACATGTCCTAGTCCTGTATGAACATATCTCTAAAAACATGTGTTGCAATGCAAGGAGCTGGGTAAGACTCTAACATGTTTTTGGAAATAACGGGACTAAGTATAACTACGAACATTTGTGTGATCTGTGTGTAGTGCGAACATGTCTGGACTAAATTCATGTAGTTATACTATATTCTTTATAATCACATTTCAATATAAATTTTCAGTGTAACTGAATATGATTGAAATTATGTGATAGAATGGGTTATATCTTTAATGTTCTTAAACTGACCTGAATTTCTCTGCTTATAAGCAGATTAATGGCTCCTAAAAGAGGTCGACCAGCTAAGAAAGCTGCTCAGAACATTACAAACCCTGAACAAAATCAAGTCCCACCTGTGAATGTTGAATCAAATCCGGATCCGCATGTTAATCCGGAAGCGAACGTAGTTCCACCTGGGAACTTGGAAACGAATACTACTCCACTAGTGAACCCTGGAGCAGGCATTGTTCCACCTGCTGGTACAAGCGGATCTGAAACAAATGAAGCTATGATAGCTCGTATTGTGCGTGAACAACTATCTGCTTGTGGTGTTCTGACACAACACCAACCACATATCACCGCAGGTTCTGGTGGGGAACACGATCATGTTGAGCATAATGCTACTGGTGGTCACGTTGAAACTCATACCACTACCGGTACAACTACCATTATTCCTGATCCACCCCGACAGGGATGTACTTACAAGTATTTTGCTTCCTGTAACCTTCCTACTTTTACTGGCAAAGAAGGAGCGGCTGGTCTTTTAAGGTGGATCGAGGAGATGGAAACTAAGCTCAAAATCAGTCAATGTTTGGAGGAGCATAAAGTGTCTTATGCTGCATGTTCTTTGAAAGACTCGGCTTTGACCTGGTGGAATACTCAGGCCAAGACTTTGGGTTTAGCCACAGTTGACTCGATGGGCTGGAATGATTTCAAAACTCTGATTAGATCAGAGTACTGCCCAATCACTGAAATTCAAAAACTCCAGGAGAAATTCTGGAATCACTCGATGATCGGTGCTGACTGTCTTGCTTACACCGATCGTTTTCATGAACTCACTTGTTTACTTCCCGATATGTTTCCTACGGAAGCAGCCTTGATCGAGAAGTACATTAAGGGTTTGATTCCCCAGATTCGGGGAATGGTGACTGCTGCTGAACCTACAACCCTGAAACATACGATTCTTTTGACCACTAAGCTTACCAATGAGGCGGTAAGGAGTGGTACTCTGTCTTTGAAACCTCAGACGGCTTATAGTCGTAGTGATGCCGGTACCTCGAATGTGTCAAAAGGTACCAAACGGAAGTGGTTTGGCAAAACCAAGGCGAAGGCTCCGGCTGAGATCACCCAGAGCAAGCCAACTGTGAAAAACTATGGTGCTACTATTCCCGAGAGGAAAGTTTATACTGGGCAGGCGCCCAAATGCAATAAGTGTCCACTCCATCACACGGGATCATGTCCTGTTTGTCTGAACTGTAACCGAGTTGGACATTATGCTAAATATTGCAACTTTCCTGCTCAACCACAAAATCAAGCACCACGACAAACCATTCAAACCAATCGGTCATGTTACAAATGTGGAAGCCCTGATCATATCATACGAAACTGTCCAAACAATAACACCAATCCGGGAACTGAAGCTAGGGGGAGAGCTTTTCAGATTGGTGTGACCGAGGCGAGGCATGATGCAAATATTGTTACTGGTACGTTTCTTCTTAATAATCTTTACGCATCAGTTCTGTTTGATACAGGAGCAGATAAGAGCTTTATCTCTCCTGAATTTGCATCATTACTTTCATTATCTACGGTAGATCTAGAAACTCCTTATGTTATTGAACTTGCTAACGGCAAGATGATCAAAACTAACAGTGTTATTCAAGGATGTTCCTTGAATCTGAATGATCATCTTTTCAATATTGATTTACTTCCTATTGAGCTTGGGAGCTTTGATGTCGTTGGTATGGATTGGCTTTCTGATAACCAAGCGGAAGTTGTGTGTCAAAACAAGGTGATCCGTATTCCATTACCTAACGGTAATACACTGGTTGTTCAAGGAGAACGAGCTGGTAGAAGACTTGGTATCATATCTTGTATGCGAGCTCAGAAATTCTTAAGGAAGGGCTGTTATGCTTTCTTGGCACATGTGACTGAGCACAATTCTTCACCCAAACAAATTACAGATATTCCAGTAGTCAAGGATTTTCCTGAAGTATTTCCTGAGGACATATCAGGATTACCCCCAGTAAGACAAGTTGAATTTCGGATTGATTTGGTTCCAGGTGCAGCACCTGTTGCTAAAGCCCCTTACCGGCTTGCACCATCCGAAATGCAAGAACTTTCAGGTCAATTACAAGAACTGTTAGACAAAGGTTTTATCAGACCTAGTTTTTCACCCTGGGGAGCACCAATTCTTTTTGTGAAAAAGAAGGATGGTTCATTCAGGATGTGTATTGACTATAGGGAACTCAATAAACTGACAATCAAGAACCGTTATCCACTACCCCATATCGATGATCTGTTTGATCAACTACAAGGTGCTACTTATTTTTCAAAAATCGATTTAAGATCTGGATATCATCAGTTACGTATTCATGATGATGACATTCCAAAAACTGCTTTCAGAACTCGATACGGACATTACGAATTTTTAGTGATGCCATTTGGTTTAACCAATGCGCTAGCAGTTTTCATGGATCTGATGAATCGAGTATGTAGACCTTATCTGGATAAATTTGTGATTGTGTTTATTGATGATATTCTCATTTATTCCCGAAACCAGCAAGAACATGCTCAACACTTGAAATTAATCTTAGAACTGTTGGCACGTGAAAAATTATATGCCATGTTCTCCAAGTGTGAGTTCTGGTTACGAGAAGTTCAATTTCTTGGTCATGTAGTAAATCAAAACGGTATTCAAGTGGATCCCAGTAAGATTCAGGCGGTGAAACAATGGGAGACACCACGAACCCCGACTGAAATACGCCAATTTTTGGGGTTGGCAGGTTATTATCGCTGGTTTATTAAGAACTTTACAAGGATAGCCTTGCCACTGACCACATTGACACAGAAAAATCAACCGTTTATATGAAGTTCTCAACAGGAGGAGGCGTTCCAATTGTTGAAACACAAACTCTGCAACGCACCTATCTTGACACTACCGGAAGGTACTGATAACTTCACAGTGTATTGTGATGCTTCACGTCAAGGTCTTGGGTGTGTTCTAATGCAGAAGGATAAGGTAATTGCTTACGCTTCTCGACAGTTGAAAGTACACGAGAAGAACTGTACCACACATGATCTAGAACTTGGTGCAGTAGTGTTTGCACTCAAGATTTGGAGACATTATCTATACGGAACTAAGTGTATTATATACACTGATCATAAAAGCCTCCAACACATTCTAGATCAGAAAATGTTGAACATGCGACAGAGGCGATGGGTTGAACTGTTGAACGATTACGACTGTGAGATTCGTTATCACCCAGGCAAAGCAAATGTTGTAGCTGATGCTTTAAGTCGCAAGGAACGAGTCAAGCCTTTACGTGTGAAAGCGTTAGGTATGACTATTCAAACTAGTCTAATTCCTCAAATCAAAGACGCTCAGCAACAAGCTTTACAAGCAACTAACTATTCTGCTGAGGGACTGAGAGGATTAGATAAGAAACTCGATACCAAAGACGATGGACTGTTGTATTTCAAAGACCGAATGTGGGTTCCCCTATTTGGTAACTCTCGAACTATTATCTTGGATGAGGCGCATAAATCCAGGTATTCTATTCATCCAGGTGCTGATAAAATGTATAAAGATCTTAAAGACTTTTACTGGTGGCCTGTAATGAAGAAACACATAGCTGAATACGTGGATCGATGTTTAACATGTCTCAAAGTTAAGGCTGAACATCAACGACCTTCTGGGTTATTGCAACAACCTGAGATTCCCATGTGGAAATGGGATCAGATCTCTATGGATTTCATTACTAAATTACCCAGAACATCACGTAATCATGACTCTATATGGGTTATCGTTGATCGCCTTACGAAATCTGCGCATTTCTTACCCGTCCGAGAAGATTATTCTATGGATCGACTCGCTAAACTTTATGTTAATGAGATTGTATCTCGACATGGAGTACCGATCTCTATCATTTCTGATAGAGATAGTCGATTTATGTCACGATTTTGGCAAACTCTTCAGAATGCTCTGGGCACGCAAATCAATTTGAGCACAGCTTATCATCCACAAACTGACGGACAGACTGAACGAACAAATCAAACTCTTGAAGACATGCTCAGAAGCTGTGTGATTGATTTTGGAGGTAGCTGGGATATTCATCTTCCACTTGTTGAATTCTCATACAATAAGAGCTACCATACCAGTATTCAATGCGCTCCATTTGCAGCACTTTATGGACGCAAATGTAGATCACCTATCTGTTGGTCAGAAGTAGGTGAGAATCAAATCATAGGCCCAGAATTCATTCAGGAAACAACGGATAAGATCGCACTCATTCAGGAACGAATCAAAGCTGCTCGCGATCGTCAAAAGAGTTATGCTGATAATCGCCGTAGACCACTCGAATTTCAAGCAGGTGATCGGGTAATGTTAAAAGTGTCACCTTGGAAAGGCATTTTCAGATTCGGAAAGAGAGGTAAACTTTCACCAAGATTTGTAGGGCCATTCAAAATTCTGGAAAGAATTGGATCAGTAGCCTACAGACTTGAATTACCTCTTGAACTCAGTAATATTCACGATGTCTTTCATGTGTCTAATCTGAAGAAATGCTTAACTGATGAATCATTGATCGTACCTCTCGAAGAAATTCATATTGATGAAAAACTTCAGTTCAGAGAAGAACCAGTAGAGGTAATGGATCGAGAAACGAAAATGTTAAAACGTAGTCGCATACCAATCGTTAAAGTGCGATGGAACTCGCAACGTGGACCTGAATATACTTGGGAACGTGAAGATCAAATGAAATCAAAGTATCCACATCTATTCTCATAAATGATTGTCATAATGTAAGTCTTCACTAAATTTCGGGACGAAATTTCTCTAACAGGAGGAGACTGTGACAGTTGCATACGAGAATTACGTCAAAAGTGACATGAGCACATTTGATCGTTCTAGAAATCCACGTTGTTTTAATACTTGTAATTGTTACAGAATGATAGTAGGTGAGAAATGATGAACGTGGACGAAAACCGTGCACAAAACGGAGTCCTGGATTGCCCGAAATCGAAAAATGAAGAAAAATCACTAAGTGTTGGTCGACCGGACTCATCGCGGTACGCGATGGATGGATTGAGAATCCTCCGCGGTACGCGATGATTTCAAAATATCTAAGATTCCTCCGGAAATCGTCGCGGTACGTGAAGCCCCTTTTGGCTCTTGGTCGCGGTACGCAACGAGTGTGGCGGTGGAATGATCTGATCCTTTTTATCAGATCTTCATGCAGAAACCATTTTTATAACTTTCTCGAACTCTTTCGACCCAGAAGCAAAGCAGACGAAACTTGAAGCCTCCAAACTCCATTTTGAAGCCCTCTGAACGTAAGGATCGCACCAGGGATCATCTTAACAAGTCCTGATCGTTATTTTACCCGCAAAACTCCGTCTGATTAGGTAATGATCTGTTTAAACCTTCTAGTTTGATTTTGATTGATTAGATCTTGATTTTGAACGTAATGACATAGTTAGGATTGTTGATTATTGCCTAGATGATGGCTAGGATTGATTATAAACAAAGAACACGAAGTTTTAACGATTAAATCCTTGTTTTGATCCGTTGTAATGCCCGGTTTGCATGAAACCATATCCATGATTATAATGGTTTAATCCATTTGATTATAACAATGTAGGTGATTAGTTGGATTAATCCTTGAAATGCAAGGTTAAATCCAAGTGTTTCAAACTAATCACGGTCATTAACATACTTATTGGAATGATTATCTGATGTTTATGATAACAGTCAGATTAGTATGTTAAATCTGGTTATTGCACCTATTTTGATGCTACATTGTGATATTTCATGATAATTGGGTAATCAACAATAAGGATTAATCACTCCTAAGCCATTAAATCATCTAGAAACTGTTTTAGCATTATAATCAACAACATTAACTATTTGGTTAATCTGAGATTATTCTGATTAATCCAGTGTGTCATCAACTTTGTGTTAGGAATCTAATGCAATGTAGGTTCCTACATTATCATACATTGTATGATATAACATTAAATTAATTAATTACATAATTAGTATCGAGTTGATGATTTACTAAGCAATGTCTTTGACATTGAACGTTCAGGAAGATCTAATCAGTAAACTAGAACATAAATAACTTATTAAATATTAATAAATGCAGAATCATCTCTGTACTATCAGTTTGGTGATACTCTGCTACACCTATATTATCAGGTGAGTTTCGTACAACCCCTTTTATTTTTAATCTTTTATAAACATCGGGGAAACTCTGTAAACTGTTGTCTGAACATATGATATGCATCAATGATATCTGTGTGATTTCATGTGATTTTGTGGGATTTCATGGGATTTTGCCTGTAGACTGAACTCTATCATGGAACTGAAAGTCCTCATTTCTGAACTGTATCTAGTGAACCCATGTGTGGCCGAACAGAAAACATTGATAGTACTATTGGTTGACACCCCATTCGCTGGGAGGATTGCATCTCCCCTTGTGTGAATGTTTGTTATCTGTTTCCTGAACTTCTTAATGGTATGATAGATATTAAGATAATGAGGCACTAAGATATGTACCGACGGGTAATATCTTGAGAACAGAACTAGACGTTCGAAAGGAACTAGATACAGGTCCCATGGTTATCCGGAACTGAACTTTTGAGAACATGTTTATCATATCATATTGTTTTAAATTGAACTGTCGAACTCACCAGCTTTGTGCTGACGTTTCAAACTTAAATCTTTTTGCAGGAAGACAGTGACACTCGGTGAGGCAGCACTTCAAACACTAGTAATTATATAAGTTAGTTGTGTAATAAACTTAGTTGTAAATTATGATACTGATTGTAATGACGAAACCCTGTATCGTATTTATTTTAAGTTAATCTGTGTGCTTATGATATCGGTTCAAGTAAGTCGCCCCTCACCTCGGAGACATCACCACTATGCTTCCGCAACCGGTTCAGTGACGTCAGGTTATACACGAGGTGAAGAGGGGTGGGGGTGTGAAATATCATGAAGATGCTCAGATTTACGATGACCGCTCGGAACTTTGGCTTGTCGTAACTTTCATTCGGAGCTTTGTTTCGAAATTTCGCTTACACTCATTTTGATCATTTTTATCTCTGCATTCTTGTTATGCTTAAAGATAACTTATTTGCTCGGCTTAGATAATTGTATTCTCTTATTTAATTAGTTCGTTTTAGGGTTTTGCTAAACTTACTGCATAATAACATTGGTTTAAGGCAACGAAAGCACATACATACTCATATCCAACACAAACCCGATAACACCCGTGTAATATCACACAACCATAACCAACCGTGATTCAAAGCCCTGAGCCAGATCCTATTTACTTGAACTATACTACTGGAAGTAAATCATACCTTTAAACGTTGAACGAAACTTCAACTGGTTCAACTCTCTTAAACCAGATCTACAATCGTAAGATATATGACAAGATTTCTTGATTGCTTTCTTTGTTCGTAAGAGTAGAAGTCGATCAGAAAGAACTTTGAATGTTTTAGAAGATATGGTACTTACCTTACGAATTGATATCTATAACATTGTGAGTCGGTTAATATGAAAAATATCTTATAGGATAACATCAAATTTGTTTGAATTTCAAACATGATTTAATTTGAAATTTACACTTACGGCCTTTGAACTTTGAGGTTCTATTTTTAAAACATCCTTCTACTTTGCTCAAATATTTTTAATATTTACGAGCTTATATCGTGTTCATACTTTATCGTGTAACGGTCCCGCTTATATTAATGTGATCGTAATTGCTTCGGAACGTTCATAAAAATTTCGAACCCAAACGTTCACAGAAATTTTGCATGTTATTAATAGGTTTTATAACGTGTCCATACATTATCAGATATATTTATCATTTATATCATTTTGATCGATATTACCTTACGAATGTTTATATAAATTTTGGACATAAACGGGTACTGAAATTTCGCATGTTTATTATTAGGTTACAAAATTTTCGGTTGTTACATAAACCAACCAAAAAGACTAAACCAAGTTGAACCAAATCGAACAAAATAAACCGAATTCAACTAAATCGAACCAAATTGGTTGTATAATAAGTTTTGAATCCATGAATATTATTAATAAAAATAATAAATTTATATATAAATTCGGTTAATCGGTTTAATGAATAAACAAACTAACCAGTCTATAAAGAATATATAAAGAACATTACTCAGTTTGGTTTTTTTATTATGAATATAGTTCGATTTTTGGTTTTAAAGATTTTTTCGTTTTTTTAATAGCCCTATTGATGTTCTATTTGAAAACAACCTTTTTTTCTTCATAATAAAGATAAGTGTTACTTATATCATATTATTTCTAGACCAAATTGTAGCTTTATTATAAGAGATTTTACTATTTATAATTGTTGTTATATTATATAAAAAATATTTAATCATTAAAATGATCTTTCCCTAATCTCTAAAGTTAAAAATGCTTGTAATTTGCAAAGTAAAGAGAAAAAAACGATGTCATTAATCTTAGAAGATTTCAATTTATAGGTGACATATTAGTACAAATTTTAGGAAGGCAATTTTTTTAAAAAAAAATCATTAAGAATTTATATAAGAAAAGAAAATTGTGTTTTTGTAAATTATTTGAAATGAAACTCCTCACTAGTTAAAAAAAAGTTGTATAATTTTTGTTTAATGTTTAAATGCAACATTATCTATTTTTCGTTGTAGAAAAGTTTTTATTTAAAAATGCCATCAGCATTTACTTATTATTAGTAGCATATAGTATCTATATTATTTTTTTATTATCTCATCTAAAAAATAAATAAAAGAACACTTGTCAATTTGTCAATCTGTGATAGCATTATTACTCTTATTTTTTTTCATTTTTTATTAATCAACAATATTAAAAAATATATTTTTAAATATTTACAATATATTAATCATGGATAGTTATTATTATATTAAATAAATTATTAGTAACTATTATTTAATTTTTTATATAAATTTGTGTAATACAAGGCTCTTCTGACCCAATCTACATATGATAAATGAAAAAACTGAAGCAAAGTGTCAACTTTGCAACTCATTTAAGAAATATATGATACTTTGTTAACAAAAAACATTAAAAAAACATGTATTTAAGGTGTGTAACACATATTTTAACATAATTTATCTATTATAATAAATCAAAGTTTTTCTCGACACATGACACATTCTTAGAGCACTCCACCTTTCATTTCTCACCTCTCTCTCCTATTAAATACATCTCATATTAAATAACAATATTAAATATGTTTTTTATACATTTTTTTAAATTAAAATAAATTAATACATTGAAAATATATCAACATTAAAAACACATTTTTAAAAAGCAATTTATTATAAAATATAAAATTTTTAAAAACAATATTTTAAATCAAAATGTTTAGTGAAACAAATATTAAAAAAATAATGTTTAAAAAAATAATATAATTATTTTCATTGATGATTAACCCGTGTAATACACGGGGTATTAACATAGTATTTAATAAATGAATGCAATTATAAAACAAACGTTTTTAGTTATAGAAAATAATAATTCCTTCAAATATTACATTAATAGGTTACTAAAATTAATAATAGACTTATTTCAAATGGGCTAGTGGTAGTTTTACTTACTAAAATTAATACTAAACATGGATTTGAAGTGGGTTTAAATTATTAGTTGGTTCATTTTCATTTAAAATATTAGTTGGACCATTTTTCATTTAAATCATTAGTTGGACCATTTTTTAAATTTGTTTATTAACTAATACTTAAAAATTAAAATAAAAGGGGCAATTGCAAAACTTTTTTTTAAGTGGTGGGAGGATTAATATACATTTCAAAAAAGAAATTTTTTGGTGAATGGTTGCTCTGGTGTTTAATGTGGGTACCTTTGTATTTTATACTGTCTATATATATAAACAACGATTCTAGTGCACTCGTTTCTTCAAATATTGCTGTATTTTTTATTTAACAAAAGTTATATATGATAAAAAAATCTGAAAGTGTAAACACAGTTATGAATATCAATGTTGAAGGTGTAATAACAAGTTTCACGTGTAACAGGAAAGAGGTGTCCCCTTGGCTTTACGGCAGCGTGTGTCTGGCTTTATATGTTGTTTCTCGTGTAGAACAGGGGACCAGGAACCAAACCACCAGCCCATTCTACCCAACCCAAGTCTACACTGTTTACTGCCACTTTGTATTTGGGTCAAAATAATCTTTTTTTCTTTTTTTTTTTTTCCTTTTTTTTTTTTTTTTTTTTTTATGGCTTATTTTTGTTTTTATAGCACACTATATCTTTTCCCGCACATTGAAACACTAAGTCTCTTACAATCTCGAATATTAAATTGTAAACATATGGATACCAAAATAAAAACAAAAAATACATTACAATAGTTGTATTATATGATCATTTTAATTATGATGTGTTTAATTTATATAAAAAATTAAGAAAAAATCTCATGTTAATACATTCATGGTCACATATTACGTGTCTATACAATAATAGCAAGTAATGAATAGTGAATTCAAGTTGTGTATTATGTGTGTGTATAGGAAAATGTTCAATTATTAACTCACTCTTATTACGGTAACCCGTGTAACTCCATCAAGATCAATCTAAATCTTTGTTTTCTTTTTTAAATATCATTATATTTATAACACATAACCAACTGTTTCTGCTTTTATGTGTATGTGTAAATTGATCACCGTTTAAGATTTAAAAGTAATGTGAGTTTAACTTATATTACCGAAAATTATAAATCTTGTTAATGTAACCAAAACTTATATTCCTTTTAAATCTTAAATGGTGATAAATTTACACATGCACATAAAAGAAGAAAATGTTGCATATATGTGTAATAATGATATTTCAAAAAATAAAATAAAGATTTGGAATGATCATGGGGGAGTTATACGGGTTACCGCAAAAAGAGTGGGTTAACAATGAATCATTCCCTATATATATATATATGTGTGTGTGTGTATAGGGAGAGGATCACATGCTAACACATGTTTATTGCGTTAACTGAATAACTACATCTTATTACTTTGGGACCCACACTAAAGTAAATCTAAAGGTGTAGGTTTTTTTTTAATTAATGTAGACTTCACTTACATTAATAAAAAAAATAAGAAAAAACTACACCTTTAGATTTACTTTAGTGTGGGCTCCAAAGTAATAAGATGTAGTTATTCGGTTATCACAATAAGGAAAGTTAACATTCGAACCATCCCCTATATATATAATTATTTTTAACTTTTTTGATGATCATGAAATCTCACTTATGTGGTAAACTTCTGGTCCTTAATACATGAATAACTAGGAGACATGTAAAGCATGAACTCAAACAACCGTGTCGATGACATTAAAAAAAACCCGCCCTTTGGTGGAGTGTAACAAGCGAACCTAATATTTGGTTTGAATTGAAAGACTACACAAAAGCCACTTTGTTGGAGTGTAACCAGGTGTGTTCATGGTTCGGTTTGTAGGCGAAAACGTAAGTAAACTGTTAATAACGGTTTTTTAAAATAATGAAAACCAAAAGACTCTAAAAAAATCCTTACACGAGTGGCCATCATGACAAAAAGAAAAAACGAAGCTAAGCGGAAGTATATACCCCTTCATGATGCACAAGTCTATTACCACTCACAGCCTCACGAGGTGACTTTCGACTTTTCACATATAATTTACTTGTAAAGTTAATAACCTTGGCATTCCTACCAATAGTTTGCGAAGGATCATCATGGAAACTATTGCTAATGCGTAATGCCTCATTAATCTCCATCAAGAGAATTAGGGTTATTTAATTTCGGGGTGTTAAAAGGTCGAGTTTGTGGGTTGACGGGTCAACCAAACAAGAACCCAAAAACAGTGTCAGACACATGTACGCCGAACATGATACGAATGTACATGGGTTGACATGAACACGACATGCTTGACTTGAATTTTTTTAGGAGTTTAATACTTAAAAATATAATTTTGTAACAAATATAAACACACACACATACATATACATACATATATATGACATTTAGTTATAAAATCTCATGTTAATTTCTTTATTTTATTTTAATATCATAGTATAAAACATTGACGGAGCTTGTAAAAAAGCTCGGAGGGGGCCGAATGATTTTTAGGAAAAAACGAAGAGAGGCGAAGGATTTTTAAAAAGAAAAAGGATGGGGTCGAAGGATTTTTAGGAAGAAAACGAAGAAAACCGAGGGATTTTCCGACGAAATATTACTAAACCGACCATCTTGACCCGAAAAACAGTATGTCGAATTATTACATAAAACATACTTACAAGTCAACTTGCAAACTTGTTGTGTTAACACAAACACAACTTGTTTAGTTAAATGGGTTTGCAATTTCAAGATGAAACTGACCCAATTATCCTACACTTGGGGGCCGTTTGGTTGCGTCTGAATCATTAAGTGCTGAATGGTTAAGATGTCTGAATGATTAAGAGGGTCTGAACCATTAAGTGCTGAATCGTTTAAGACTGTTTGGTTGCACATCTGAATGAAAAAAAAAAAAAAAACTTTTTTTTTTAGAAAACCCTAGGCGCCGTTCACTTTACAGCCTTCATGGAAGTATGGAACCATCGATCCTTTACAGCTCTCATGGAGCCACCGCCGTTTACAGCCATCATGGAACCACCACCACCGTTTGCAGCTGCACACCTCGCCGCCACCACCGGTCGGTCCACCACCACCACCACCGATTGAGCTCCGGTCGACGGGTAAACCCAAAAGACATCCTCCGCCGTCTCCCTCTCGCCATCTCATCATCGAACCCTCACCATCGCACCATCGAACAAACGGTCGTCAGTGGGTGGTGGTGCTCGTCAGTGGGTGGTGGTGCTCGTCAGTGGGTGGGTGGTGGTGCTCGTCGAGCAGCCAGTGGATGGTGGTGGTCGTGAGTGGGTGGTGGTGGTCGATAGGGGCTGGGCGACATCGGTGGGAGGAGGTCACGATCGGGGCTGGATGGGGGCTGCCATTCAGAGTCTTCTCTTCCCCATTCAGACTCTTCTCCAAGTCTGAATCATTCAGACCTTCATTCAGACCCTGCCTTCCGTTCAGACCTCCATTCAGACGTTGAAACAAACGGTCTGAATCTGAACCATTCAGATTCAGACCCATTCAGACCTAAACAAACAGCCCCTTGAACTCGTAAATTTTATGTTATGTATGTATCGTGATGTTTCTTTTACCAGCGGGTACAAGATCTCAATTTCTAATGGATAATATCATGTTAATAAGTGGTGATCCCGAATATTTTCATAGGAGGGGTTGGAGGCACGGATGTTCTAAAGGAGTGGCATAAATCAATACCTATAAAAAAAATTATTAACAAAAAATTAACGCTATGATGAAAAAACAAGAGAGAGGGAGACTAACCCCACCCCCTCCCCCCACCCCAAAAAAAAAAAGAAAAAAAAAAAACCAACCAACTAAGCTTCGTCGTTCGTTAGCATGAATGTCTTAAACATCATTTCCTCAATTGGTGGTTCCACGAGTAACATGACCTGATTAACCTCCATGCCCATGAGGAATTTTGATAAGCCGTTTGAATCGTGATTCCGATACCAGAGAATATTGTTATGATTTTTATAACTTATTGTGGAAACGGAAATTGTCATATAAAAAACCTTATGAGGATTAACAACCTAATCCATAAGTTGGATGGATGATAATAAGGGTGTTCATTTTTCGAATATGACTCGAAAAAACCGAAATTTGATTCGATTTCAATTCGAAAAATACCAATTCGAAATTCGATTCGAATTTTCATATTCGAATCGAATTTCAAATTTCATATTTTTAATTCGATTCGATTCGAAACTAGAATTTAAATTATTTATTTATTTTAATTTTATATACACAAGTAGTTACTATATTTAAAAATTAGGCTTTTTAGTTAGCTGGTTTCGTTTATAAAAATTGAAAGACTACTTTAAAAATATAAATTTAATTATATAATACCCATAATTATAACAGTTTTAAATACGCCAAACCTAAACATTCACAACAAAAGCGTCAAGCATGAAACTTAAAAAATTGATCATTTTGGGCTTTTGGCTGTTAATTTCTAATATTTTGATTACTAGTCATTTTATGTTTTTTCTATGTTATCACTGGCATTAGGTATTGATTATTTGATATTTTGGATATATAAATATAGCAGGTATAAAATTTTTTAATAAATTCAAATCAATTCAAATTCTAATCGAATTCGGGTTGAATTCGAATTCTGAATTCGAATATAATCGAATTTCGAATCCTCATAAAAAATTCAAAATTCGAAATCATTCAATTCGAAGTATTCAAGTTATTTGAAATTCGATTCGATGAACACCCTAATGATAAATCACGTACAAAGACATTATAAAGTAAAAAAGCAAATAAATACTTCAAAATTTTAACAAATTCAAATATATAAATTTATAGTTTTGCTGATTGACTTTTTTCCTTATAACTACACGGATTTTGTTGTACTTCATTCAGCTAAAAAAGTCAACTTCAATAAAATTGAAAGAATGATGATTAGAAGACGTCTAGTTTTCGAATTGTATTTGAAAAAAATCAAATTTTGATTCAATTTTGATTCTAAAATCACTAATTCAAAATTTACTTTGAATTTTCACATTTGAATTTGATTCAATTCAAAATCTGATATTGAATTTCAAATTGGTGATTTTTCAATTCGATCGATTCAAAACATAAATATTTTTATTATACAAATATATATATATATATATATATATATATATAGGAAGATTCATAAGAAAACTTGCTATTTTTAAGAAACTAAGAGTTGACCTCTAGTATAGTGGCATGTGTGGGGATGGAGATGTAGATTGTAGAGTGGTGATCGTTTTTCACATGAAGAGGGGAAAGAAAGGTGGAAAATAAGGGGGGGATGATGTGTTGGTTAGGGGTTTTGAAAAGGTTTCAGATATCCTAAAATTTCGAATAATGAATTCATTATCCAAATCCGTATCGAATATCTGAAATTTTGTAAAACAGTTTTGAATTCAAAGAAATCATTAATTATTAAATATTTAAAAAAATACTTTTATAGTTAAAAAAATATTTTGGATATTTAGAATATATAAAAAGTACTCGAATATCCGATATATTATCCGAAATATTCAAAATTTAAATATCTGAAATATGCGAATTTTTTTACAAAATATCTGATTAATTTTTATTATTTAGTAGTTTAAAAAATTATTTTGAATAATTTGGATTAAGTTTCATATAATTAATTTTTTCACACTCTAAGACTTAACCCAGTGGTCAAGCCGCCCGGCCAGCGGGCATCTTCCCCGCCGCGGCATATAGCGGGAACACCGCCCCCTGCATCGTGGCCCCCGCCCAAACCCTTCCCACGGCCCCCGCTCCCCGTTGTGTATCTTGAAACATGATTGGTTGATTTCAAAAATAGTGGGCCCCACTATTTTTTAACGGTTATAATTTAAAAAAAAAATTATAATAAAATCAATCTTTATATAAATCACTCATTTCAACCATTTTACACACTCATTTTCATTCAAAACTCTCTTAATTTTTATACATTTTTTTTATGGATCTGGCATGCATATTTTGGCATGCCTGGTGCGAATAACGACCTAAACGTTCTAAATTCGTCGCCGTTACTCAATGATATGGAAAACGGTGTGTTTCCACAATCATCGTTATTTTGTAACGATAACGAGTACGCTCACGGTTATTATCTTGCTGACGGGATTTACCCAGAATGGCCGGTTTTTATGCAAACAATAACATGTCCAACAACGTTTAAACGGAAAAGGTTTCAAGTAGCACAAGAGGGTGCAAGGAAGGATATTGAACGGGCTTTTGGTGTTCTTAAAAAAAGATTTCATATTATAAAAAATCCGGCTAGAGCATGGCATCCTAAAAAAATTAGATCCGTTATGTATGCATGTATCATAATACACAATATGATACTTGAATGTGAGGGCAAGTCAATTAGCCCGTTTGTTCCCGATGAAGACGAACCGCCATCTCCTTTTGACATTGATGACCCGCGTAGAGATAACCAAATTTTGGCGTTGCGAAACAAAAGCATTCACGAGTCGTTAAAAGCCGATTTGGTCGAACATATCGAAAGGGTTCGAACCGATATTGTCGTTCGTAGCATCTAAGCCGACTAGTATATTTTTAATATGTTATTGTTTTTTTAATGTAATGTGTGTTTTTTTGTAAAATATTTAATTTTTTTAAATTAGAGTAATGTTTTTTATTTAATTTTAATTGTTGATGACGTGGAATAGTGGGGAAGGGTTTTCAGTGGGGTGACCATTGTGGGTGTTTAAGGTTTTCAGTGGAGTGATGACGTGGCATGAAATTTCAGTGGGGAAGGGTTTTCAGTGGGGTGACCGCTGTGGATAGTCTAATAGTGATATGGGTAACACCGGTGAGATTGACTACAAGATTATTGTCTTCACCTACGATGAATGATGCGACCTCTTTGCTACAATACTCCAAGCATAATCTACTAAATAAATTATCATCACTTTTTAGTAACTCTTGATTAACCGTATATTTGTATATTTCTTACTTATACATTCACAAATTCACCCATGTGAGTACATTAGTAGAAATTTATTAAAGCTAACCAAAATTTAACTGTTGTGTATAGTCATTTAGTTATTAAATATATATTGACTTTAGTATCTGTAATCGACGTCAGAATTGATCGCTACCATTGAATCATCTTGAAACAAGATTTACATCATTTAAAATAGGCGATTGGGCGGTTACATGGATGTTTCCAGCATTTCCCAAAGGTCAAAAGGTTACATCGGTTTTTGGTGGTTACATGGTGGTTCTCACGGTTATAATGATTCCCAGCGGTTTCCAACTTTGACGAAGGTTACATGACAGTTTCCGACATTTATGACGCTTATGTGGTAGTTTCGGCGGATTCTAATGGTCTCGCCAGTTTTTCAATAGTTACGTGACAATTTTCGACGTTATTTACATGTTACTGAATTTAATTGCATTGTGTTTTTTTTTTACTAAAGATGAATTTTTACTCTTTACGAATTGTACTTTAATTAAATAAATCAATTATATTTTTGTTTAGAATACAATTCAACAAAACAATAAGATAACAACACTAAAATATTCAATCACCCTTATGATTGTAAAACTAGTTATATTTCTTAATTAAGGAATGATGTGCATCTAATGATATATGATTGACACCTAATAGTATGAAAATTAATGATTCAGGTCAATCAAGGTTCTAATTAATTATGTTAGTCTCCTTTGCCATCAATATCAAAATTAAACACAAAGCAATTAAGCGTTCACTCCTTGGTAATTCAAATTTGTGTTTATTAAGCATCGAACTAAAATTTTAATACCAACCTCAGCTCGTAATTTTACTTGATAAAGTAGCGAACCGTATAGTTTCATTACAAGACAAATTAAATGTGGATTAATCGCATCCAAGACTTATACTTAACATCATATATGCCTCTTGTTAGCAGCTTATAATGACAACTTTTTAAAGGTATTTAATACAACACAACATTAAAATAAACAAGAATGAATCCTTAAGCTTTATCTTATGTTTCTTTACGTTTGAGTCACTCATGCCGATAGCGTCAATGGAATAAATAAAATACCAAAGTAAAATAATTTTTTGAAAAATAGCAGTAATGTTTTGTTGGAAAAACTTATAAAACCAATGAATGATTCCATGATTATGTTAAAAATTCATACATGACACGGGCTGAATTATTAGAAATGAATGTTTAAAGTTTGAAGTTAATTGTTTGTCTTATTTATAGTCAAAAGTGGGCTTTTAACTATGGAGAAGCCATAGTTACGTCATTAACATAACCTTAATGTAAAATTATGTATATCAAATGATTAGAACAGTTTTTTTTTTTGAACGACTTGGTACAATGACACCCAAGACGAGATTTCAACCGTCCCCTCGGATTTGACGCTCTGGGGCGTATGCCCGAGCCCACTCCAGGAGGAACCCCACAACTGGGTACACCCCCTGACCTTGCTTCAGCAAATATGCCTTAGCCCGGATTTGAACCCAAGACCTCCCATAGGAAAGTTAAGGAGGTAACTCTTAGGCTAGAAACCCTTGGTTAAATGATTAGAATAGTTACCTATGTTTACATGAACATCACATCAATTTTAATGTAAAATTATACATCCTAAACTATTTAGGATTATGGTAAGGTTTAGAATTTTAGTTCAGTTAATTTATTTATTTTTAATAATTGTTGTAAGATGGGTAGGGTTATATGTAGCTAAAAGAATGGAGATATTACAAGGAGCACAATAATTGGGAAATAGTTAACCTAACCTTGAACCTGCCTCAACATCACATGGTTGACAAGTAGTCTAACCCAACTCACCCTCCCTAATCCTAATTTTATCCGACCTTTTACCAACCTAAACCCAATTTTAAATAAACTTTTTATTTTTATATAAATATTTGATGAGTTGGTTTCAATGTAATATTGGTTCGTACGAGATGTTTGATGAATCATGTTTTTTTCCTTTTTTTTTAAAAAAAAAAACTTAAGGGAACAAACTTTTTTATTCATAGTATATTATTCTCAAATAAGAATTAATAAATGTCAAATATGAAAACATGATAGCTTACAAATCTATTTGTAAAGTGTTTCCACATCATACCTATCTTTCAAAGCATGTCCGTATGCAATGAGTATATTAATCATGATATCAGGACTAGAATTGCATAATATTAGTTACTAGAGGAAGATATTAACCAATGATCCTCAGCTCAAGTGGTTGAGGAGATGTACCTTGTGGCTTAAATATTAGAGAGGTTACGGGTTCAAGTCCTGGCATGCACAAAATAGGGGTTTCATGCTGGGCTAGTGGGTTTTCTCTCACTTATGGTGGGTTTCCTCCTATTTGGTGTGAATATGATCGGGTAGGTCTATGATTCGTCAGTGATCCAAATTGCAGTTACACTCCTCAAACTAGAACAAATTGAATCATTATACTAGTGCATTGTTTCATGAAAGTGTAACCATTGACAACTACTACAACTATCAATTGTCAGGCAATTAAATATCATTAGCGAATTGCACACTTTTTGGCTCCCTTCATCCCAACTTCAGCAGTGGAACACACCCTTAGCATTAGAGGCAAAAAGACACCATCTACCCTTAGCATTTTGATGGAGAGCTTTGTTACAGGGATGATGAACAGAGAGGATTATTGAGAGTAGAAATTATAGTTAAATACATTGAAAGTTTAAAACCATGCTAGTATTAAAGGAAAGATATATGAATGACACTATAAAAATGTTCAAAAATTTTATTTATCATGTTACGTACTAAAATAAACCAATGTTATAAAAATCGCCCTTCGCGCTAGGCGTCCAATTACCTTGTCAATTTGGCTTTAGTCGGCTGTCTAGGTGGTAATCTGAGGAAATTGGCCTATTCAGTTTTTTTCTTCGTTTTTTGACTTTTTTTTTGGGTAAAAAGGGAAGATCCATGACTATTCAAGACATTTATCAACCCCAAATCCTTAATATATCCCTGAAACATTAAATCCAACATCTGAAACATCGAATACAGACACTAAACATCGAAATCTATCTCCAAACTTTGAACTTAGCTTCAATCTTCTTTGTTGTTCCAGACTTCCAGTGTTTAAGTTTTAACTTTAAAGTACTTGACTTAGCATGTTTAAGTTTATTTTTTAAATTATTTGAAATATTATATTGAATTATTGATATTGATATGTGTATATAATATATATTTGTAAAATTACATATAAAAATTCCAATTCGCTTAGCACCGATTAATCCCCATGCGATAACTCACAACTCGACTAGCGCTTAGCTCCTTATACAACATTAAAATAAATATGAAGTAGCTAATTGAAAAATATTTATTTTCTAATTAAGCTACCATACGTACAACACTTTGATATTGTAAAATCATTTCCTAAGATAATCTCTTATAAACATATTTCTCAGCCTATGATTTTTAGTTTAGTGGTATTGATGATTATCTTTCTATGTTCTGATCCCTGTAAGTAGTGAGTACATACTGATTGATGGTATTTAGGAATAAAAAAATTGCTATTAAAAAATCTAGCTTAGCAAAATACAAGATTTAATTTATCACTTGCTTTCAATAGAAATACTATGAAAGTAAATTTTTTTTATCCAATAAATCATTCATCTACAACTTTGAATACGCAAATATGTCTACAAACTAGAATTCACATGGTGCAAACATGATAGATCAAATTGAAGATCGGCATTCATAATTAGAAGATCAAAATGAATTTGTTATTGCACTCAAATGTAGTGGTACAATCCACATAGTACAAACGAAGCACACCTCAATTTTTATAACAAAAAGGGGAATTACAAGCAAATAATTGATGGGTCCATGACCCGACTGAAAAATGATACGGATTTGCCAACACTAACTCTGAATTTAATCCTCAAGACTCATGGGTCCAAAGATTTGACCCATTGACCCGACGTTTTTGTAGCTTCATATTAACACAAGTACACCCTCCCCCCTCAAAAAAAAAAATAATAATAAATAAATAAAAGCCACAAAGCATTTAAAATCTTCATCCACCTTACCTTCTTCTAAATCAACCTTTATTCCCCCATCAAAATTTCAAATAATCTCTGCACAATGTCCCCTTAATTCTCACCGTAGAGAGAGGTTGAAAGATCATTGAAGAAAATGAGGTATATTAGAACCGGCAGTCTCAAGAGGCTCTTCTCTATGAAGCGTCAAAGCTTAGAAGATTTGCCAAAAGAATGCATTCTTATGAAACAAGATTCGTTCAACAATGGCGAAACAGAGTCCTTCAAGAAACCCACATGGAAATGCTTCTCTTTTGAAGAGATTTATGTTGCCACCAATGGATTTTGCTCAGGTATTCCTATAAAGATCCAATTTTTCTAAGCAAGTTTCTGCAATCTTTAAGGTTATTAAATGACCAATTTCATTAATGGATACCAAGTTCTTTCTTTTATTACCAATTTCTTGGCCTCTTGGGCCTAATTTTCTAACTTATATATGAATCCAATGGCAAAACTAAGTGTGCAGTGAATACAAGTTTCAAATTTTGAATCTTTACATGGATTAACTTTGTTAAATGACCAATTTCTTTCATGGTTACCAATTTCTTGGGCCTATTTTATTTTTCTTTTTTTTTTCTTTTTAATTTATATTTGAATCCAATTCAAAACCAAATGGGAAAAGAGTGAAAGTTTCAAAGTTTGAATCTTTTTTATAGATGAAGGTTGAAAAATGACCAATTTGTTTCATGGGTACCTATAAAAACTGAAAATATTTGTGTTCCTGGTACATGGGGTTTTCAGAAAACATGGCTGGTAAAGGAGGGTATGCAGAGGTTTACAAAGGGGTGTTGGAAGATGGTCAAGCAATTGCTGTGAAAAGATTAACACAAATGTCATGTGATGAAAGGAAAGAGAAAGAGTTCTTGACAGAAATAGGGACACTTGGTCATGTAAATCATCCAAATGTTTCATCTCTCTTGGGTTGTTGTCTTGATAATGGTCTTTATCTCATTTTTCAATTTTCTTCAAAAGGTTCTGTGGCTTCTCTTCTTCATGGTAATCTTTCCAAACATTTTCTTGATTTGTTTCTTGAAAATCAACCATGGATGTTCTATGCATTTATTAATATTTTGGTTTTTATTTCTTCTTTTAAACTTAAAAAATGAAAAAAGAATAAATAAATAAATAAATAAAAAAGAATACTTAAACTCTTCAAGTATATCAAAAGGGTGATAATTATACACAACAAACATGTCGTCAAATCTTTTAAATTTTTTTACCTTTTTTTATGTCAAACAAAATTTTTATTGTGTAAGGAGAATATATTATTGTGCACAAATTATATCATGTACCAACATATATGAGGGATTAAAGGCAATTTCTGTAAATTTTGATAAAAAAAAAAATAATAACCAAAGGGCTTTGGTCTCATAGTATCTAGATCTTTATCAAGTTAAGATCGAGTATTGGGGTCTCATTTAAAGTAATAAAATGTAATTTGAAAAGTGTATAATTTAGGGGTGTCATTCGGGTTGGTTCCTCGGGTTTCGGGTTGCTCGGGTCGGGTTATTCGGGTTTTTGTAATATGAAATTGGAACCGAGAACCGAACCATTTAACTTCGGTTTAATTGGTTCTCGGGTTTCGGTTCTCGGGTTTAATCGGGTTGGGTTAAACGGTTCTCGGGTAATACTTGAAAAACTAATATACTATTTTTCAAACAAATAAAATTAAAACATGTTTAACCAAAACATACATTTCTTTAAAAATTTCAAATGTTTAACCATAACATAACAAAAACGTGTTTAACCAAAACATACATTTCTTCAATAATGTCAAAAAATATAAAGGATTTGAAAATAAAAAAATGTTATCGCCCCTTAGAATCCTAGTTCGGGTTATTCGGGTTTACCCGAACAAATCTTGTGGGTACCCAAGGACCGAACCATTCTAAGTTTTCGGGTTCGGGTAATAGGCTTTTTCGGGTTGGGTATTTTCGGGTTCGGGTTTTTCAGGTTCGGGTATGAGTTTTTCGGGTTGGTTCTTCGGGTTCGGGTAAAAAACACACCCCTAGAGTATATCATTGCAGTTACCTTTCTTTTACAAAATAATTATAAATACAATTGTTAGTATTGTTGTATATTTGCACACAACAGCTAATTTATTTATTTATTTATTTATTTTCAATTGATATAGCTGTTGATTTATATATTATAAAATTACTTAACTAATACGCCATCACAACCTTTCTTCCTTAATTTGAGTGGATATACCATTTTTTTGGTAAATATTTTAGAGTCCTATTATTTTCGCACTCACCTCACACCCTCTATACTCCTCATATAGACATATACGAAATGTATATAGGTCTAATTATTGTTTGTCAGAATTTCTTAGTGTCAATAACTGGACTCCTATATGTCTCGTATATGCCTATATGGGGCTATACGTCTAATTCGAGACGTATACAAGACCAATCATTGTCGAATGTGTGAGTGCCAGAATGGGCTATATGCCTTGTATAAGTATAGGGTCAATGTAATGTTAAAATAAAAAAGTTAGGTGTGTAAATAACCAATTCAGATATTTTATGACAAAGGACAATCATTAGTTTGAAGCTAAATTACAACTGCCATGGTAAGAAAACACACTCACTCATTAAATGAGTGGTAAGCATATATAGTATAGGACACAAACTACAATCATACATGTGACACAATAATTGGTCACTAAAAACCTTCATTAATTGGCCACCATGCATGTAGTGAAACTCCATCTTACATGACTTCATTAGGAAGATTTTACAGTCACTAATAAATTAATAATTAATTCCATTGGGAACAATATAACATGTTTGCAAACATATTGGTATAAAAACGGTATGGATATTTATTGTAAAGTTATAATTTTTTTGTTTAAAAACTGTACTTGAAATTGTTTTTTTGTCTTTTTTGTTTTTGGGTAGATGAGAATTTACCGGTAATGGATTGGAACACGAGGTACAAGATCGCAATTGGGACCGCAAGGGGGCTTCATTACTTGCACAAAGTATGTCCAAGGAGGATAATTCACCGTGACATAAAAGCTTCCAATGTTTTGGTCACTAAAGATTTCGAACCACAGGTACCAACAAATCGACGAGTTTGTTTCATTTTTACAAACTTAAGGCTTATGATTAATCAATATGTACTTTTAATAAATTTTATAATTATTAGATATCGGATTTTGGACTAGCAAAATGGCTTCCTTCACAATGGACACATCATTCGATTGCTCCGATTGAAGGGACATTTGGGTAATTTTACTTGTTTCATTTTAATTTAATTTAATTTAATTTAATTTAATTTAATAAGCTTGGATTTTTCAATAGCTAGCCTTCGTCCTTCATCAATTTAATATAATTTTTGTCGACATATACATATTTTCAGGCATCTGGCTCCAGAATATTTTATGCACGGTGTTGTTGATGAAAAAACAGATGTCTTTGCTTTCGGTGTTTTTTTACTTGAAATTTTATCTGGCAAGAAATCCGTTGACGGTTCCCATCAAAGCTTGCATGGCTGGGTAAACTTAAATAAACTTTTAGTTTTTTTTACTAAATTGCAAGTATTGTAAATAAATACAACAACAACCATACAAGCACTAGAATATAATACGAAAGAGAGACATGTTTAATTAATAACTAATATTGGTTAAAAACTAAAGTAAACATTTAAAACCAATATTATTATTTATTTTTTTACTTCTACTTTTGTTTTTTAGTTGATTAGACATTTTTTGTTGTATTTAAAGTGGTTTCAAAAATAAAAGAAAAATATATATTATAATATATTGATTGAATTAAAAAAGTTATAGTAATCAAATATTTTTTAAATCACCCATTTCATAAATATTTTTTTCCACCCATCAACAATTTTTTGTAAAAAAAAAAAAAAAAAAAAAAAAAAAAAAAACTTTTTATGTATATACAATATTTTTTATTTATTATTTTGAATTTTGTAGGCAAAACCAATACTAAACCAAGGAGAGGTTGAAAAAATTGTGGACCCAAGGCTTGAGGGGGAATACGATTTGTCGCAGCTTAACAGGCTTGGGTTTGCGGCATCTCTATGCATCCGAGCATCTTCCACGTGGCGCCCTACAATGAGCGAGGTGTGTATGCTTTTCATACGCATTTCACTATTTTACAATTCACAAAACATCTTTAAATTTAAATTTTAAATAAATAAATGTAGGGTACAATTACTTTAATCACACTTTAAATAAAGAATATAAAGCTTTTTATCTTTTTAAATATACTATACGTAAAAATAAAGAATTATTAGAAAGAGATTAATAATTTATACATTTTATGAATTATTATCTTTTTGTTTGAAGCTAGAATGTTTGCTAAATGACTCGAGTTAACTTTAGTTATAGAAACTAAATGAGTTGACCCGATTTGGTTAAAAAAATTTTACGAGTTGAAAAATTGAAATCGAGTCGACTTATCTTTTGGGTTTATTGATATGCACTTGTTGTATATATTATAGACTAGGTTAGTACCCCGTGTATTACACGGAATGAATTAAAAATATTATTAACCAATAGTTACCAATAAAAATTTTATCTGTGTAAGATATTTTTTAATATAAAATATGATTAAATATAATTTAATAGATTAAATACTAAAATAGTTATGTTAATTTTTTTAAACACTCATTTTTAAAGTTAGTTTCTTTAAATATTCCGTTTTGTAAAACTATTGTTAAAAATCCTAAATTTTATAATAATTTGGTTTTTTAAAAGTGTGTTCAACATTTTCAATGCATTAAAAAGGTCTTATTTTTAATTTAAACTTGTGTTAAAATTATATTTAATATTTAATATATGATATATTTAATAGGCAAGAGACGCGGGAAAAAGAACATCAAGGTGTTTTAGGAATTCGCCAAGTGCCCTTAAAAACATTTATTTATTAGTTAAGTAAGATAAGACAACAAAAAAGATGATAATTAGTTTCCAATTACACCTAGGGACTACTAATATAGAAAAGAAAAGGAGGCAGGTGATATCAAGTTGTTTTCTAAATCTAATTTTTTATTTTGTAAAATCGAACCGTTTGGAAATATTGTTAAAACTGAGAATAAGAATTAATGTTTATATCAAGTTGTAATAATTTTTTGGATGGTCGTCATTTTCCATATGACGCTTAAAACATTTAAGTTAAATCCACGCACAGGGGACCATGTCGGAGCACATAGAAATAAATGTTTAAAATAAATTATTATGAAGCATATGCTTGTCGAATTTTAGGATTTAAATTATAAATGTTAGTTTAATTAATTACAGATAAAATAAGCGGATAATGGCCTTAAAATATATATTTATCCTGTCCCTGCAACCTGCATAATATTTGATTTGTCTGTTCGAAAAATTTAAAAATTACAATTTAGATATAGAAATTTTATAACTACCAAAACAAACATAAAAACGTACAGTTTGGTTAAAAAAACTAATTAACTTACTCTTTCAAGTGTCGCTATAAGTAAATAATTCGATAAGTAACTCATGGTTTATGGAACCGGTTCGAAGAACTATTCACGGCCCCAAATTCTTTTGCAAAACTCTCTTCAAACTCACATTTTTTCTTTTTTCTTTTTTTCCCCTCTCAAAGGTTATATAAAAAATATAAATAATGTTGCGGTTCAAAAAAACGTATACATAAATAATTGTTATCACTTCTACTAATTTTTTTTTCTTTTAATATAAATTTACATTAATTTTTATCTTGTATATCAAAAGAATACTTTATGCTCGTTAAAATTAATTTACTAGTGAAAAGCTTAACTGAACTGTATGTTTAAATTTTATAAATTATCATAGACAAAATACAATATATCTTAAACGAAAATTGGAAATAATATTTTATTCCAAAAAAATTGAAGGAAGAGAAACATGGGTCATTAACAAGTGTACTTGTTTTAAAAAGAACTAAGTTATTCTTACATCATTTTTTTATTTTAATATCATCGACACTAATATCTCATATGGACTAAATACAAGACATGTAGTTTGTCATGACACACACCGTTTCATCAAAATTTACTCTCATATATGTCTTGTATATGTTTATATATATTGTATACTAAGCCAAATACTACTGCTAAAAATTTTAAGAATTAATGCTTGGTTTTGTATAAGCCTATGCGATACATATAGATGGTGTAAATTTATGAAATTATGTTTGAGTGTAACATGTACATTAAAAATTAAAAATTTGTGTTAGGTTTAAAAAATTTCTGTAAAATCGTATGGTTGTCATTTTTTGCGGTCCAACACCCGTGCGATTGCGTGAACTAATATATGCTTTCATATTCATCTTTCTTTGACTTTAGCTTTCGTCTTCTAATAACAAAGGCTATCAAAATCACAATAATTAAATACATATTTAAAGATGTTCTTATACGGTGAATTTAAAATTATATGTGAGTGTTATATTTCACCTACCTCGCAATAGTCACTAGTATACAACATCATACAACAGTAGGCATGCATGTGAACTTTACAAATGGCAAACTAGCTACAAATTATATAGTTATATCATTAAATAATTAAATCTATATATATAGGATGTGTTTTCCTTTGTTAACCCATGTTTATTACGACAAACGGAAAACTACATCTTATTTATTTGGGTCTCACATTAAAATAAATATAAATGTGTAGGTTTTTTCTTTCTTTTTCTATTAATGTATAGTAAGTGAACCTTACATTAATTAAAAATAAGAAAAACCTACACTTTTAAATTTAGTTTAATGTGATCTCGAAATAATAAGATGTAGTTATTCGTTTAACGCAATAAAGAATAATTAACAACTGATCATTCCTCTATATATATATATACACACTCTTTAATAAATAAAAATTTTGATTTACGCGTGTCAGTTTTTTTAAGTCACCTAAAAATTAATTTTCCTGGGTTACTCTCATAACTAATAAATATACAAGACACCTTTTATTGGATATTTATTTATTTTTTCATCTCTATCATATCAATATTAATAATTTTATTTAATTTAATAAATAATATGATTACATCATCAGTAAACGTCTTTGATAAATATATGATATGTTATTTAAAATAACTAATTTTAAAAATGTATTAATTTAACATGTGTAAAACACATGTTCTAACCTAGTATAAGTATGTATATGTGTGTGTAGGGAATTCATAAGTTGAAACCACCTTAGGTTGTAAAACAATGAAAATCATGAAAAAAAATTTGTAGGCGTAGCTTGTAACAATATTTGTGTCATTTAAAAACATAAAAAAAGAGGCGAGCCAATTCAAAAAAATAATTTGTATCACATAGTTCATACAATACCTAGGTGCAGTCTTACATAAATAATATTCAAGATGTTACATATGTGTTACATGGTGTTATATGAGTGTTTTTATGGTTTTCAGAATTGAAGTTATTTTCAAAATATCCATACCCTCTATAGTCTATACACACATATTAAAACCGACACATTTAACGTTTTATTCTTTGGTGAATACATTATTATGTATTGATAATGAAACACCACCTTAATTAATAATGTGGTGAGAGAGTCAAGATTGAAATTTTTTTCCATTTTTAGTTAACTATTCTTTTTGTTTTTTTGTTGAGAATAATCATGTCTTTATTATAGATATACATACATACATACACACACACATATATATATTTCAAATAATTAATTTGATTTGTAATGAGTTATTATATTTGTTGTATAATTAATTAAGAGATAATAATTAATGGAATTCTTATTTTGTACATAGATTCTTGATGTACTGTTTGAAGAAGAACTAGATAAAAACCAATGGAAAATACCAGATGATGAATCCGCAGAAGAACAAGACGAGTTATGGGGTGGTTTTGAGGATCTGGAATTTGAGTTTTGTGACAGTTCTGCCTCATCGCCTTCTCTCCAAGATTCAGTCTCCACAAAAAGCAGCTAGTTAATTAGATAGGCCGGCCGGAGTAATTATTTATTAGAAAACCCGGTTCAATTCATGCATATATACACTCTATGATCGATATCTCACATGAATAACATAACTCATAGTATATTGTTGTTATGTGAGAGCATGAAGGGTATATACACATGAGTGGAACCACACAATTAAGAACTTATAATTATGCATGTAGATAAAAAGTTTTTAATTATTATATTATTAATATTTAGGTAATTAATCACTTTTTTAATTATATATATACTTTGGAAATTTTGAGAGAGAAAAACAATAATGCTATGGTATGATGGATGATATGATATGATTTAAATTGAATCTTTGTTGTTAGAATAATCATCTAGATCACATGGAGGGTATGCTCTAAGATTGCACAATCATGCATGGTGGCTAGTGACCAACTCAGCAATGGACGTCCAGCTCATTGTAATAATTCCACCTGTGACAACACCAGCGTGTAGGCCATGATGCACAATATATTTCGTCATTTTGTGGCTATATTTATGTATACATCCACATTGTTTAGTAACAAGCTATAACCATCAATTGAGGGGCCAGGGTTCACTTGATTAGTACGGCTGTCCCGACCCTTGAGGTCGAAGTGAAATTAAAATTCGGGGTCTTTTTAATTTGTGCTTGATACATGTGATTAAAATTCAAAGCTTAAATAGTTAAATGGCATATACTGATCGAAAAAGCCCTTTTTAGTTTTTAAAAGCCGAAGCTCGTAACCCAATTACTATCTCATTACTTATAAATATAACAAAGCCACATACAGGTGCAAATATAATGGTTCCAGAACAGACTACCCGATCCCTTGGGGTAGTCAGGTACAGACGGTTCCGCATTTTAAGAAAATCATAATAGGGATTACTGGAATAGGTTCCATCTTTACTCGGTAAAACCGGAACTAAAACCAATCAAAAGCCTGAAATCTAACCGAAACCAGATTCAAAAAAAAAAAAAAAACAGTTTACCCACTTCTAAAGACATATACCTCAAATAAAGCCTATTACTTATAAAAAAGAGCCCACTACATCTGAAAATTTTATAAAAATTAAAGGTTCTTAAATTTCGGGAACCGTGACCCTTTCTTAAGTTTCTTTGCTCATTGGACAAACCTTGTTGATTATTAGTAGGGATGTGAATAAGGGTTTCAGTTTAGTATAAAGTAGGTTTATTACACCTCTTTGCAAAAGTATAATTTACATAGGAAAATCATATATTTAATCACAAACTAAACTCTAAAGCCTAGCCTTCAAGGAAGTGATATAGTAGTTAAAGTAGATGGGAGACAACCTAAAGATTTCATGTTCAATACCCACTTAAAGCAATTTTCTTTAAAGCTACCGACCCGGTTGCTTGCGGCCGTGCTTTACCTGTTTGTCTTAGTTAGTCGGGTATTGACGGGACTCGGGAGTTTACCACCCAAGTGTGTTCCATCGGTTATAAAAAAAAACCTAAACCCTAAGCCAACAAAAATCAAATATCTCAAATTTAATAATTTTATCTCTGTTAACTACTTTTAAAAATTAAAAAAACAAATGTCACTACATAGATCAGGCACCAATGCATTAATTACTATTCATTTTACTATGCATTAATATATATATATATATATATATATAGGGAGAGGTTCAAATGTTAACCCTCCCTTATAGCGTTAACCACTTAACTCTAGCGTTTTTTGCCCGAATCTTAAATTTTTTTTTTCATGGTTTTTATTATGTAAAAATAGGGGGGGTTTCTTTTTTGTGTTTTTGCTAATTCATCACCGTTTAGAAGTTATTGTAAGTGTAAGTTACTTACACTTACTTACATTTACTGCATCAGATACGGATTGTAAGTAAGTGTAAGTAACTTACACTTACAATAACTTCTAAACGGTAATGAATTAGCAAAAACACAAAAAAGAAACCCCCCTTATTTTTGCAAAATAAAAACCATGAAAAAAAAATTAAGATTCGGGCAAAAAACGCTAGGGTTAAGCGGTTAACGCTATAAGGGAGGGTTAACAATGGAACCTTCCCCTATATATATATATATATATATATATATATATATATATAGGGAGATGATCAAAAATGAACTCTTTCTTATTGCGTTAACCGAATAACTACATCTTATTAATTTGAGACCCACATTAAAGTAAATCTAAAGATGTATGTTTTTTTAATTAATTTAATTAACGTAGGACACACTTATATTAATAAAAAAAGAAGAGAAACGTACACATTTAGATTTACTTTAATGTGGGCTTCAAAGTAATAAGATGTAGTTATTCAGTTAACACAATAAACATGTGTTAAGAAAGAAATCACACCCTATATATATATATATATATATATATATATATATATATTTATTATTCAATATCTTTTATATATATACATATAATTTACTATTCAATAATACATACATACATACATACATACATACATACATAAAATAGGTTGTTACATGCTGAAACTACAAACATGTTTATCTAAACTAATAAATTTGATAATAAACACCAACACTTTACAATATTTGATTTTCATCCTTGATTTCATTGGAACTAAAGACCCATAATGCATGAGATAGAGTTAGATATATTTGAGTTTGAGTTAGATAAGTTTCATTTTATAAACTAGTTGAGTTAGATAATGCAATAACATGTATTTAAAAGACACTAATTAATAATCTAGGAGATGATGCCAATTACTTGTTCTGGACATCTAGCCGGGAAAAAAAAATTAACATCACAGGGGAGAGGAGCAGAGTTGTAAGCAAAATTTATCCTAATTCCTTTATGTATTTGTTCCTTTTTAGCTTTTTTGTAGTTGCTTACTCAAAACATCTTATAAATTTATAAAGACATAATTTAAAACCTTGCATGTGAAATTAGTAGGAGTGTAAAAAAAAAATCAAAATACGTAATCGTATATGAAAAAACCGATACGAATTCTTATTCGGGTTATTCGAATATATTCGGGTTGGATGTTTATTTTTTTTATTCGAATCAGATCGGATATCAGAATTAAACTTAAATAAACTTAATAAAACATGTTTATTTGGATTTAAAAATCAAGCTTATACGGGTTATTCAGATTGATAAACATGTTTCTTATTCGGGTTATGCCGGGTTTCGGATAAATCAATTTAACTAACTCGAATAAACCACTATATATACGACCCACTTAACACCCCTGTGTGAAACGATATTAGACAGATCATATCTCATCATTTATAAAAGCTATTGTTTCCAATATCCATAAGTTTTCTAAATTAAAGTCCAAGTCGATACCGACTTGCAAATTCATATTAAATAAATTCATATGATCGTGAAATGACGGTGTTTTACAATTTATACTTTATTACGATGCTATTAAATAATAAATTTAGACGTCAACTTCTCTATTTTGCTGTCACAAACATTGCACGCTTGTTGCTAACCCAACAAATAATCTAATGCCATCAAACAAAATTAATTGAAAGGTCAAATTTTATTAATTTACAAGTTAATTAAAATTGATAACATATTAAACAGAAACATACAATATATTATATATATATATATATATATATATATATATATATATATATATGTCTTATTTAGTTTTATAGCAAACGGCTCAAGTATTAGTGGTTTAGGTTGGATTGACCTTTTTCATCACAGGGCATTTTTTCCCTTTTAGTATTCACAAATTTCTAACGTTATTAAGATAAAATTTGATTAATTAAGTTGAACCTAACACATTGTTAATAATAGATTTTACTAAACCTTTTGTGCATTATCTAGACAGGAGAGGTTTTTATTATTTGTATAGAAAATGTTGTACGTGTACATACCAAACTTCAAATAAGAAAAAAACATTTTTTTAAAAGTAATATTATTATACTTTTATTTCTAAACTACTCTCAAATATTATCGTTTGCATGAATTTAAACACAAGATCTAGTTTCCAAGTGGTTATGCTTTTAACAATAAGCTAGTCTTACATTGGCAGACAAAATCTTCTCGAAGATTTTGATAAAGCCACATAAATCAACTCCATTTAGGGTACATAACATGTAGATCGGCTAGTGTCACTAATAATTAACCAAACACAATTTCTTTCATTGGTCATTGTTTCAAAATGTCTAGCGAAACATATCGCACATAAAAACAAATATTACACGAGTGTTAATCACTTAATCCTATATATATATATATATATATATATATACACACACACATATACATATACATATACAGTATGCAAGCTGGCTCTTGAAAAGGATTTGGGATGGGAAGGGGAACAATGATGTATATATCAACCAACACAAGAAATTAATGAAGGGTTTGTTTTCGCATACAATAAAAGCTAATAAGTAGTTGGTTTAATGAATACATTCCCAAATTCACAATATTATTTATTCATTGTGCAAATTAACCCTGATGCACAATGTACAAGTCATTTCTACCAAACAATTCTATAGTACCCACCCTAGTTCAAACATTCTAAAATTCTTTAAAGGCTAATCAATCAAAGCATGAATAAGTGGCAGTTGAAAACAGTTGGACTAACTCATCTTAAAAAATGTATCATGTGATTAAAACACTAATCAAAGATTTTTCAATTAAATGTTGTTTAGGGATTTACATCATGATATCCCTTATAATATCCTCCTATAAAGTGGATAGTTCAAGTTTTACGGTAAAAAATGTGTGTGTATATACATACATACATTTTTTTTAAGATTTAAAATGGATGTACATAAATAGGCTTAGTGATTATAAGGTTGCATTATTATAAGATACAAGTTTTATATATGATGTTTGTGGTTGGGTTATTTTAAATTAACATAATACTTAAACTAAAAAGATGTAAAAGTATATCTTAACAATCAAATTCATTTATTAACGGTTGAATTCAAAATGTAGGAGAAAAAAGTTAAATAAATGTATTTTAGTCGTAATAGTTTTTATGTAGTTTTTTTATTATTTTAAATGTTCATAACTTTATATATGACAACAGCTTTGCTAAAAAAATTATAACATAAAATCAAATAATTTTTTGTCTTTGTATTGAGTATAATCATGTTGTAAATAAAGGAATAAAAAATTTTTTTTTTTTTAGTTTATTGAGTTCTCTGTCACGTGATTTTTCCTTTTGTTCATTATTGTGTTAAACTAATTTTTTCAAACTGACAAATTTTGAAAAATACAACAATGAAATAACATCATTGAGTAATTTAATATACAAACCACAATAATAAAATAACAAAAAAAATGTAATATATAGATCATAATTATTAAATAATATGAAATAATATAAAACATTAGACATAATGATGAATACGTATAACTTAATGTCCAAAAAGTATTTTTTTTAAATGATAATTTATGAATAATACAATAGTAAAACAACACTATTGTGTACTTGTAAAATGTAAATATATAAATTTATCTAATGTGTTAAAAAATAAGGAAAAAATAACACGAATTGAGCAAAATTTTAAAAATAATAATAAAAATACATATTACATAACAGCCTTCAAAAATAAAATATGGTCTTTACAAAAATAATAAAACTACATGTGCCAAAAACAAGAATGTTTCCTAGGTTTTTTAGGGAAATTTTTTTTTTATATTTTGTCTCGATATTGTATACGTGTGTGAGATTCGAACACTACTTAATCAATCAAGTAAAAGAATCATTTGGATGTTAGTTCAACATTTAGTGATGTATTTTGTAGCAGGTGGTATTGGTAGTCTTTTCGAGACTTTGGGGTTTTTGTTGCATAACCTATTTGCCGCTTGACAGTAAAAAGAAAAATACATTTTTAAAGTCAAATTTGATGAGGTCATTCATTTTTGACATTCTAAAGTCAAATGGCCATATATTTGACTTCATAGTTGACATGATTGAGATGTCAATAATATTACAAAAATAAACAAATAAATAATAATAATAATAATAATAATAATAATAATAATAATAATAATAATAATAATAATAATAGATAATAAATAAATAAATACTACACAATTATGAATATCTAGAAAACAACTTGACATTAGCACAAAAGTTATAGTTAGACATGCATAGAAGCATGTGTAGTATAGTTATATTTAGGTAGAGAACCAAAAAAACCATATAAGCATGTGTATTTAATGACTAAGCAGTAGTAGTAGATTAGAAGAAGGAAAAAAAATGGTAATGCGGTTACCTAACCGTCTCACAGTAGATAGATGTGTTTATTGTAGTTAAGCATGTAGTTTGGTGACGACTGGGCCTGCCTTTGGATGTGTGCCCGTTTGGGCTTAAATCAGTCGTTCAGCCTAAAGTCGTTAAAAAAAATGTAGTTTGGTTATATTTCTAAGAAGATTACCTTCTGACTCTGTAGTCTGTAGTCTGTACTCATAGAGTCATAGTTGGGCTTGGAGATTTATTTGTCAGATAAGATTTCTCAAGTCCAAACTACACTCTTAAGGCCCAATTTGAGAAAAAAAGATAATCCGCTAAGCCCAACCACAGTCGTCATCTGACATTCTGACTCCGAAAACTTTATTTCATGGACCTGACTACCTGAGTACCTTCGATTACTTTAAGGCTGAAAATTTTAGAAAATAACGTGATAACATGACTTTAATGTGTTTTGTGTCTAGAAGAAGTTAACATATTAAGATCTGTTTATTTCTGTGTCTAGCAGATAAGAAATCATTAACCTTTTAAAATCTGTTTATAATTTATAATATAAAAAAAATCAAAATAAAATAGGTGTATAGCCGATTACCTTCTAAAATTTCTAATTCTTTAACATTAGTTTATTAACGAATTCGTTAACATGTTATTTAACGGGTCATTTATAGTATTAACGGTTAACATGTTCCTTAACGAGTCATTTTGCGTTTACCTGTTTTAAACGGGATCATGTTCGTGTTTGAAAAGCAGACATGATACTTTTTCGTTTCGTGTTCGTGTCCCCATTTTAATATTTCATGTCTTAACGTGTCGTGTCTGAACCGTTATGCTAGACCTAGCTTCCTACATTCTTGAATATTAATTATTTAAGTTTTACCAGAATTACAACACACTTTTAATAGAATAAAACATCATTCTTGTAACCTCGTCACTTTTTGTAACCCATAAAATACAATGTGATGAGGTTATACATGGAACATTTAGAAAATAAAACCACTCGAATTTTAAACAGACATATCTTGTGACTCAAGAAAAAAATAAAAAGAACGCAAGCATCTCAGGAAATGGTCTTGACAAAACAACTATTAAATCACTTATGTCGATCCGTCATTGGTGATACTCGAATCCTTGACTTCAAGAGAAACAACACCGTAATTCCAAATTTTCAATGACTTTGCCATTTGGACCTACCACAACAATTTTTTACATCAATCCTCATCTTTTAGCTAGCTTGGGATTCGGTCTCAACCTTTCGTAATCAAGTAACATACTAATATGCTTGCCCGATAACACTAATGTAACAAGTCAGCTAACATGTTTGTTCGGTTGGTCATATGTTTCACCGCCTAACCAATGAGGCCTGCATCAGGCCCAAATTCTTTTAATTGCCCATTTGCCCCTTCGCGAAAGTTGGCCCTTTCATTTGTATTGCACCATTAAAAGAAAAAAAAAATGGTTTTCTAAACCCTAGGGACTAACCACACAAACCGGTTTAAGCCAAATTGGTTTCAACCTTACAAAACCAACAGTTTGTATACCGGTTTTCCCGATTAATTCCTCAAACTAATTTCAGCCCGAACCGGTTTTCCGAAATGGTTTCAAACTAGTTATATAAAACCTAGCCATTATATAGAAGTAACTAGGTTAGTTCCCGTGTATTACACGGATTAAATAAAAAAATATAACAAATAATTTATCAATGAAAATTTAAAAAATATAAGATGATTTTTAACATAAAACATGATTACAATTTCGTAATATTTAATATTTTAAGTATTATAATATTATTATTATTTATTTAAACAACTTTTTTTGCGGTTCGTTTTTCGTTAAACATTGTGTTCAAATAATTGTTTTTAAAAATTTTATAATTTATAATAACTTTTTTTAAAAAAAGTGTGTTTTTAATATTTATATATTTTCATGTATTAAAAAAACTTTTTTATTTTAAAAATGCATAAAAAATATATTTAATATTTAGTATTATTATTTAATATTAGATGTATTTAATAGAAGAGAGAAGCTGGAAATGAATGTTGAGATGATCTAAAATCATGACATGTATTTTCATGTATTAAAAAAACTTTTTTATTTTAAAAATGCATAAAAAATATATTTAATATTTAGTATTATTATTTAATATTAGATGTATTTAATAGGAGAGAGAAGCGGGAAATGAATGTTGAGATGATCTAAAATCATGACATGTATTTTCATGTATTAAAAAAACTTTTTTATTTTAAAAATGCATAAAAAATATATTTAATATTTAGTATTATTATTTAATATTAGATGTATTTAATAGGAGAGAGAAGCGGAAAATGAATGTTGAGATGATCTAAAATCATGACATGTGACAAAAAAACATTTATTTACTAATATAGGTAGATTTGATTGTTTTATAGCTGGCTTTTTTTAATTCATTTACCATTTCCCCCCTCATATGTTAGTGTTAATAGGGAATAAATGCATTGGTTAAATTATAACACTTAAAAGCACTCTCAAGATAATCTCAAAACAATCACATTAAAACCTTGGTGAGAATCAAATCAACAAGAAGAAACCCAAGATGTATTTTGGTTAAAATTCAATTATTATGAAATATCAAATGGAGCTAAAAGTTTTGATGAAAAAATTTTAACACATTTTTTAAAACAAAGTTCAATACCGTTTGAAAAATAATGTAGGAATCGCTTACAATGATTATAACTTTGAACATATATAAAAATGATTCAAGTAGTTTGTGACTTACCTTTTGGTTTTAAAATAAAAAACGAAGAAAGAAAGCTATTTATTAAGTTGCACAGTTAACATATTGTAACTAACAAATTTAATAGCTCAAAACAAACACTTGTTCCGATTAATACATCTTCACCCTCCAAACTCTCATTTTTTAAAAGCTAGTGTATAACATCGTTTATAAAAACATGCATGCACATCGTTTAAAATACTTAAATAGAAAAACTAAATTTATAATATCAAAAAATAGAAAAAGATAAATTTTTTTAATATAAATTATATTCACAAGATATAATATTTAAATAATAGTTATAAAATATTATTAAGTCATAATAACTTGTGTAATATTTAATAAATAATTAAAAGATTTTTAATAAATGAGGGTGTTAATTAATGAAATAGAGTGTTAATTAATGAATAATTGAATTTATATTTATTGCTTGTGAAATAGATGACATTTATTGCTTAGGAAAGACATTTATTACTCCCAGCTAAATTACTTACACCATAATTACACATTTTTATCGGATTGAACACATGATCTCTTATTCTAACAGGGAAACCTCCACCAAGTGGGTTAGTCTCATATTTACAAATAAGTTGACTATTTGGTATATTTAACATCACCCTTATTGCTTGGAAAAGACACAAATAAGTTGACTATTTGGTATATTTAACATCGTCCTTTGATAAAATCTTATCTTACAAACGAATTTTTTTTCTACGCCTTGAATTTAATTCCACATTCAGGAAGTAATCAAGAACTTACATCATTATTATATAGCCTCAATTTCGAAGAAGTATTAAATGACTACGAAATTGTTAAGAATTTCCTTATAATGTTACAATTTATGATTTTGCCCTTTCTAGAATATTTAATAAAAAGATTTAACATTGTTTCGTTTATTTTGTAGTTTATTTAAGAAAAGTTGAGGAAAAAATATTTGAGATAACAATTTTGACCCGAACCGGTTTCAAACCAACTCAAGCCAATTGTTATAGGTTCAAACATTCCTCATCTCAAACGACTTTGGAACTTGGACCTGTTTTCACATGAACCGGTCTTAGCAGTAGTTAATCAAACAAAAACCAAACCACTATATAAAAAATCCAAATTTTTGCACCTTTAGTCACAACAACGACCTTTTAGTTTCAAAATTACTTATCTATACAATCAAAATTTATGAATGGTGAAATTGAGTATGCATTGCATAAAGTACAACCCTTTTATGAACAATTTTCTTTGTTATTACTGATTTTGATTATGTTTATATGCATTTTGAGCTAAGCTATGATACAAAAATCGCTTTGATCGTTGGTCTGTATATTTATGCATTTAAGGTTTTTTTTTAAAAACTGGAGGTTCACATCCGAAGCGAAGCGGCGTTAAACAAACACATATACTTAGCACACATAGTAATGAAGCTATGTTTCATACTGATACCACATATCACATAAAATCTTTGTTTGATTGTTGATTTAAACTAATATATATCCATCATATCGTTATTAACCAAAAACAATCATATATTTTACATCGATCTATATCCAAACAAGTACATCGATCAGTGGTGATATAATCTAGCTATAAAAGCAAGTAACCATCTCCCATTAGTTCAAAATACAACTAATTAGGCCATGAGGTTGCATAACATATATGAACTTTAACACGATGCTTACCCATCATTCCTTTTGGTCACGTCGAGGCCATTGTAATCTCGCATCTGGTCATGACCGGTGTCCCTGTAACTACAACTGTAGAATTAGTGACTACTTCAGACGACCAATCAGAACCGCCGACGTTCCACGCGATTCTAGCCAAAGAATCACCCACGTCATTAGCCCCTGAAAACAAATGCGAGAAAGGATTTAAAGGCTCAGGAATCTCTAAAGCCCCTTCCAACATTTTCACCACGATGCTCATCACCGGTCTAGTCTCGGGTCTATATTGAACGCAACATAGAGCTACCTTAACCATCCTCTCTACAACTTCTTGATCCTTCTCTTCAATCCCGCAAACTATCATCAAATCATTCAACTGTCGTTTTTCGTATTTGCCCCATGCCCAAATTGGGAACCATTGTTGGCTATCACCTAGAGTCAAATCCATGTTCCTCCTCCTCCCGATGATCTCAAACAGCAGCATTCCAAAGCTATAGACATCACATTTATGTGTAACTGGAAGAGGCATCCAGAGCTCAGGAGCTGCATAGCCCGGGGTGCCTCGTCCACCTGTCATGGTTATATGGGTGTTATCCCTGTTGCAAAGTTTAGCCAAACCGAAATCAGCTACTTTTGCACAAAAGTTTGAATCCAGGAGTATGTTCCCCGGTTTGATGTCATAGTGAACTATTCGTTGGGGGCACTCTTCGTGCAAGTACGCGATACCTCTTCCGGTTCCTAAAGCAATCTCATGAAGCTTCTCAAACCCAATAGTATCCCTTTTGTTGTCTTTAAACAAGTGATAGTCCAACGAGCCATTAACCATGAACTCGTAGACCAGTGCTCTTAAACTTGGCTCAAAGCAGAACCCATAAAGTTTAACGAGGTTAAAATGGTGGGTTCGTCCCATAGTGCTCACTTCAGCCATGAATTGTTCCTCAATCCTCTTGTCGGAGGCCCCGTAAAGTGCTTTGACAGCAGCGACTGTGCCGTTGCTAAACATACCCTTGTAAACCGTCCCAAACCCGCCTGAACCAAGTACAATGGTGAAGTTATCTGTGGCTAGTCTTAGTTGTTGAGCAGTGAACCGGATGGGCTTTTCTCTCTCCATATCGTCGAGGAACTTGACCATGGCTAGGGGGATAAAGCGTGAGTCGTCATTGAACGGTTGTGTTTGGACACTAGATCGTCTTTTGCTGAAATGTCTGCACACGCATACAATGATGCCGATCTTTACAGCAACAACTGGAAAACAAAAACCATTAATTATAATTAGCCAGTTAGCCAGCTTCAAGAAACGACTAATCATGTAATTGTTAAAGAACAAGTTAATTAATGAATTACCAACGAAAGCAACGACTACAATGACTCCATCGGCACTGCCACCATTGCTTGACATGATAATATATGGTTGAATGGTAGATTAATGATTTCTTGACATATATATAATGTTGCAGTTTGATTGAATTTATGGGGAACAACGTTGAAGTTGTCAACAATGGATCGGAAGAGCATAATACCAATTCAAGTAGATATAATTTATGTTTTTGTTTTTATACATTTATTATAACGCGTTTCATTCAATCATTCATATAGATGCCAAAAGCTGAGTGTGCTCGCTAAATAACTAAATTATACAAATTGCCATATGTACACCTAATGTTTCAATGTTTTTAAAGGGCTAACAAAACAAGTGTTATCATCTTTAATAGGTTAGAGATGGCGTGATTAATGTAAATATAAATTATGAAAAATAACTTGTTTAACATATGACTAATGACTTGGTGATTTAAGCTTAACATTATTATTTTTATGCTGCAAAATGAGATATAATAAAGCTTAACATCTTAATTTTTATTATTTAAAGAAAATATAAAAGTACATAGTGTAATTTTTTGTTAAATAGGTTCAATCGTATTTTTTAAATACATGTTTTGTTTGCTCTAATTTTTAAGGATGGTTATAAAAAAAAAAAAGATGGTTTACCACGTAAGTAGGTTTTTATAGTTATCAAAAATGGTTAACCTTAGCTGCTTCCCAAAACGGTAGTTATATATTAATAACAACAACAACAACAATATGAACGCAAAGGTAATATGAAATTAATTTTGTCTAAAAAATAGAAAAAAAATAAGAAATAAACATATGCTATTTTAGAAAAAAGAGAAGAAAATAATTTAGTATACCTACTAACTTTTTACAAGTATCACTTATTTTTTTAAATGTTTATAATTTTTTCATACTAGCATTATTTTTTCAAATAAATTATAACATAATATCAAACTTTTATTCTTAAAATTACGTAGAGTATTGCTATATAAAAATAATAGCTAATTTTATTTTAAAACCATACTGAATTTTTGGTCAATTTACTATATTTTTAAAACATGTATCAAATTTTATGAGAAGCGTCTTCTGTTTTTAGTGTAATATAGTAAATAAAAATACAAAACAAATGTTTTTTCAAAAAAATATATAGTTGAAAAATATAACACAGTAAGCTTAAAATACAATACAATAATTAACATGCTATTTTTGAAAAAAATATATAAACACTATACTCTTAAAAAAGGAAAAAAGTTTGATTTATACATTTTTAATAAAATATTCTTGTATGTAAAAGTTATAAACCTTTAAAAAATAGAAAAATATTACAATGGTTTCATTTTTGTTTTCACTCTACTTTTAACAACTGTTTTTTAGATGCGGTGGAAAACATAGTTTAAAAATTATAGATATGGATTTTCCTCGTATCTAATGCAACGCATTTTTAATTTGAATTGAAAAAGTAACCCAAAAATTTGGGACCAAATTATTGTTGTCATCGTCATTTTGTTTATAGGGGTGGATCCCTTGAAAATACGCATCTCTATTTCCTCAAATCTAAACAATTATTGTCCACAACATGTCGAATAAAATTTCCATAACCATATTAAATATAATTTTGTCCGCATCTTTATTTTCCAAACCTTAAATTGTCTCATGATGATATATTGAAAAAAGACCGTGCATAGGATTAGTATATTTTCCTTCATAGTGACACAGTTCTACATATTCAAACTAGCATCTAACCATTTAGCCAATGAAAAACAATTATTTACATTTTTAATTAGTTATATTAAGTAGTTAACAAGCTATTTAAATCATTTTTTCTTGACATTTATTTTTCCCCCCTCATGATAACCTTCTCGTACTTGGCTCAAACCAAAAAGTACTTGAGTTTTATGCATGATTTGAGAAGTCGTTATACGCTGCCAGGTCGGATGGTAGGTGAGTTGTGAGGACTCGACATAGGCGGGGAATACTCGAATATGATAAATTATAAAGAAAATAATTTTTTGAAAAGCATATATATGTCAAATATCATAACTTTACTAATATTAATAAGAAATAAAGTAAACTAGGTTTAAACCCTCCGCGCGTTGCGGCAGGTTATCACAGTACACTCCTAAAAACGGGTATTATATATCATTTGTAAAAACATATGTTGCATAACAAAATCAAATATGTCATCACAAACACTATATAATTTTTCATAAAAACATACAAAATTCTCATAAATATGTTAAAAAAATATCAAAAAAATTACTACCGAAATATGTTTCGTCGGCAACCAATCGTTTGAACTAAAACAAAAACCTAAATCTATAAACAAATCTCTCAAAGTTAATAAAAACCAACATTTATAAGCAAATTTCTCAAATTTAATACATTCATCTCTGTTTACCGCTTTTCAAAAGTTTAAAAAACTTTTGGTGGTCCAAGTCTAAATTATCAAAATGTCACTACATAGGACCGTCACTCACATTAAACTGAATAAAAAATTGAGTTTTGAATAAACAAATCAATTTTAATATGGGTTAACATGGACTACATATTTATTTTCAAGATTCCAAATCGACGGCCCAGATAGGGTTTAAGAGTTTTCTCTCTATAATTGAGTTTTCACATGATACAAACTCTATATTTATATATATACACATATATATGTTATTGGAACATCCTATCACTATTTTGCTATACATATTATTATATACATATAATTACTATTCAATTTTCATGATCTTTAATACTATATAGTAATATCAATGCAAATAAAAAAGATACTTGTTCAAATTATAGAATATTTCAAAATTTATATTTTTATACAGTATTATAAACATAGTAATCATTTAAATCTTGTCTTCTAAGGCATCTCCACGAAAAAAAGTGCAAATCAAACAATGATAGAGTAAAAAACAATGAAATCAATGAAAAACAACGTAAATTGGTCAAAAATAACAAAAATCGGTAAAAAAACATCGAAAATCCGATTTGACCTAGTTGGACGGAGTTGGGCCAAGTTAGATCGTGTTGGTCAGAGCAAACCGAGTAGATACAAGGTTGACCACCACCGAGTAATTGTGGTTGGCTTGCATGCAGGGATTTGCCTCGAAAGGCGCCCGATTCTTGAGTACTTTATTGAGGAGACCGATTTTTGTAACATTGGTTTTATGTCACTTTTAAGAGGTCTAAAAATTTTTAATTAGTCAAAAATAAAATAAACACGTAAGGGTGGAAGGAAATTTCATGGAAGTTGCGATTGAAGGAGTAGACTTTTACATCCACATCACATATATATTTTTAAACTTTATAGATTAAGACATAAAAAATTGTTAGACTTAATCTTAAAGGTTATTACTGTTTGATATCGACTTTAGAATTGATAATATATTTTAATAATACGTATTAAGTTCTACTAAAAAGGAGTTTTGTTTTGTTTTGTTTTGTTTTTTTTTTTTTTTTTTTTTGTAAAAATGGTGAGAAAGAATGTATGGATTACAAGAATTCGCCTCGAAATGTGCCTGATTCCTGAGTACTCTAACGAGGAGACCGATTTTTGCAACATTAGTTTTGTGTCACTTTTAAGAGATCGAAAAATCTTTAAAGAATCATAAATAAAATAAAACAAGGGTGGCCTTCAAAGGAAGTTTCATGGAAGTTGCGATTGAAGGGAGTAGACTTTTACATCCACATCAGATAAAGAATTTCAAACTATATAGATTAAGACATAAAAAATTGATACATTTAATCTTTAAAGGTTATTATTGTTTGATATCGACTCTAGAATTAATATATTTTTGATAATACGTATTAATTAGGTTCTACTAAAAAAATATTTTTTTCTTTGTTGTAAAAATGGTGAGAAAGAATGTAGGGTTTTCAACGGCATGCCCCTAAATTTTGAAAATGGGTATTTTGGGACATTTTGTAATATGTCTTCTACATTGTGTAATATTTATTTATTATTTTGTTTTAGTTTTTAGCTCATATTGTGTTATTTTATCATTGTTTTTAAATTTATGCATTAAATAATTTCGTAAAACACATATTATCTTAGTTTTTCAGAACTTATAATTTCGAAAAGCACATATTATCTTAGTTTTTTTTTAAATACATTTTGATCATATTGTTTTATTTTTAGTTTATTGTGTAATATATTAATTATTTTGGTCAATTGTTTTCTTAAAAATAACTGATTTGTATCAATTAATTATTAATTATTAGTTATTAAATATTAATATTAATAGTTGTTTCTTGTCACATATTAATTTAAATTAATAATTACTGATTCCAGTCAGACATTTCTAAGAAAAAAATCATTCATTCAAACATATATCAATTTGCATTATCTGATATTTATTCTATGCATTGTTTTTTGCTTGCGTAGCTTAAGTCTGCTTCTTGTTTAGCATAAGTATGTGGGTATATGTTGTGGTGCTTTGTTGAAAGCCTGTGTGATATTGTTCAAAAAAAATAATAATAATAAATAAAAATAATATAAAATAAATAAATAAATAAAATATAATAGAATTTTTTTCTAAACTTCTGAGCCGGGAGACTCTCACGAAGCAGCATGTCTACCACAATGTGTTCATCTCCCCCCCACTCATATACCCCACAAAGTGAGATTACACTAGGTACGTGTTGTTGTATTATCTGATATTTAGGTTAAAAACATATAATTAAAACACCAAATATCTTGAATAACATAATTAAGACAAAAAATTAAATGTCTTAATTAGAACAAAATTAAAAGTTGATTACAAATTGAAATGGTATGAAACCCTAACACCCGGAATCAATGATAACAAAATAATTAGAATGTTAAATTTGTTGGAATCAGAGATGATATACACCATAAAACATGACCACCTTCTCCTCCATTCTAGTACCTTTCTTGTATATATTCATTTCTTCCAATTATTCACTTTCATTTTACTCGGTCAAATTAAACTTGGACCAAGTCTCCATCACCCAACAAAAATTGATAACACATTGGTTTCAATTGAAAATTGATAAAGTTCATTCAACTAACAAAAAAAACAAATTTACCCAGTATATTTCCACTTTTTAGTAGGGTCTGAAAACAATGATGGACACAAACCTTACCCATATCCCAGTTTGGATAGAGATGCTGCTCCGAATGAGCAGTGGCAGAGCTTGACTAAGCTGGGAGGGGGCGAAATCTTACGGGATCAATTTTTTTTTGTAATCGACCGGTATGTCTCTGTTAGTTGGGTTAAATGTTCGGATCTGTTATTCGAGTCAAGTCGGGTCAAACAAATAATATTAAAAATGTCTCATAATTATCATTATTAGGACCGGCTTAACCAATTTGAAGGCCCTAGGAGACATAAAATCTGGGGCCCTTCATCTTTTCGAAAACTTACATTCTTTTCATACGTCTATTTGATTCATTCGTTCTCTTGCAATCTTAGGTGACCATTTATTATGGGTGTTTGTGGTCCGGTTTTTACCATTTGAGCTATCTAGGTTTCAGCTTTCTAGTTTCGGGCTTTTTGAGCCAGTTAAAAATTAAGACCGAATCAAACCTAATCGTTTTACAGTTTGAGACGGAATAATTACATTGTAATCCCAAATATAATTTTTACGGTTTGAGACGGACTAACCATTTTACGGTTTGAGATGGACTAATTACATTGTAATCCCATATATAATTTTTTATTGAATTACACCTATATCATCAACCCTTAAATACATATATAAATAATAGTCATGAGTCAATTGTTTTCACCTTTCTCACAATTTATTGAGGATTTTTTAATTTTATCTTGATTTGTAGCGTAACATTCTTCTTCAATAACATTTCTTTTTAAAAATCAGTCAATTATTTTCACCTTTCCCATGATATATTGATTCAAACTAAAATCTAAATGTCTAAACAAACAAAATGAGAGGGAGGCTAATGGGGTAAAAAAAATGAGAGGGATGGAAAAAGTATTTTGTTAAAATGTGTTTGGTTAACTTTTTTAAATGGGGCGAAACAGGTATTTTAAAATTTTTTTTGGCTTACGGTCCAAAAATTAACACTACTGGCGAAAAAAGAGGGGGGCGACCCTTGAATGCTTCGCCCCTGCGAATGATGTAAGCCCCAAAATTTCCACACGCATAGTTTTAAAACAACATCAAAGTTTAGGTCCCAGATTTTTTTTTAACTAAAACATCAAGTTTAAACACCCAAAATGACCCAACCCTTCACCGAAAGTTATTTACAAATGTTTTGTCAACCAAACATCCTAAACATCTTTACAATATTTCCAAAATGTTGGGTTTTCAACCAAAAACGCGTTCAACCCGAGTTCTTGAGAGCATTCCGATCACATAAGCCTTCACCCTTTTCGTTCCCCTGAAAAACACCACATTTAATTCACCGTTAGTTCGTTAGAACTAAGTAAGATCACCCATCTATTTTTCCTATCCCATAACACCATATGGATGTAATAATAATTTCCCAAATATAATTTGGGAACATTATTCGACCCGATTACAAAACGATTTACTAACGGGTCGTTTTCACCCAAAAACCCTTAAATCTTTAATTCTTAGTCAAATCAATTAGATTTACCCATGGAATACCAATCAAAGTTGAAATATGCCAATTTATGACATTTTTAGATATACAGACGCAACATGGGCATGTTCCAGGGGAACATGGCTATGTCAGAAAGTTTTCAGAATTCTGATGTGGAGATATGACATGGGCGTGTTCCAGGAGAACATGACCATGTTAAAACTGCTTCCATTTTGTTCTCTCCTCTTATCCTTTTTCACCAAGGATTTCAAATTTAACAACCACAACAAAATATTAAACACCTTAATTCACCAAATTTACAACCATCAAGGTTATAATGTCAAACGATTTACTAACGGGTCGTTTGTACCCAAAACACCATTTGAAATCTTATTCCACAAGATTTCTCAAGTTAAGTAAACCACATCTACTTGTGTTTTACTAACTTGATTACACCCAACAAAGGACATTCACACACCTTGTGAATAATCCAATGTCATGATCACACCACTTGTGATTCAAAACACCAATTTGAGTAAAACTCCATTAAAGGTTCACACACCTTGTGAACTCTTTCATACATTCATCACACATACAATTAGACACCAATTCTAATCATAATAGTCAAATAAACACCAAATCAACAATAAATTAAGCAACATAACACCTATTGCCTATTATTGCCAAACAACAATATCACAACCACCATTTCACCCAAAAGTCAAATCTTTCACTATAACATTTATGCATGCATAACACCATTATACACAACAAGTAAAAGATTTGGGTGACTTACCTTGCACCAATGAGTTATCCACCACAATCTCTTTTCCGGGCCTTTTGGTTCCACTAACGTTTCCTATATCAAAACTTACAGGACTAACAAAATGTTGACTACAACTAGTCAAAATACACCCATTCAACCCATTTTCACTATTTCCTCTAAATTCTTATTCATATGACCCATATTCATACTAATTCATCATTTTTTATTTCATACAAACATGCATATTCCATATTACCATGAACTTAAAACTAAGTTTTAAGTTAAACTCCAAAAATAGGCATTTCATCAAACACCTTATATGCATGAATTTACCTACTTATGATCATTGATCATTAACACCCCTATCAAACTCCATTTTTGACTCATGAGATGAGTAAGTTCATCTTGTACACCCACAAACTACAACAACTTTGTGAAATCATCAAATCCCCAACTTTTATACTATATTTAATTACCTAGTTCATATACCCCATGAACCATACAAAACCCCCTTCATCATATGACATTATCATGCAAGAAATGATCAAAATGTTGTTCCTAGATGATTATCGCTATGAATAACAACATTTAACACCCTCCAAACACCCAAAATCCGTATTTCACCATGCCTTACTCATACCCCATATGAGACCCACGGAAATTTCACCAAGAACACCCAAAATTCTTACCTTGTTGTAGTATGAGCTTAAAAGAACTCCTATTCTTGATTGTTTGGATGATTCCAACCTTCCTTGATCATATATTTGGTGAAACTTCAAAAATTATGTTTTCTCCTTTTCTTGTTCTTGCCTCCCACGTAAAACACACACATAGATGAAGAATGATTTGGTGATTTTGACCAAAGTCAAGATCTTATCCACTTTCATTTTCATCTTTGGCCAATTGGCAATTATAGTCTGTCACACCCCGACCGGTGGCGGAATACGCCGGGGCATGATATGTGAAAGATTGTTCAAAGTCTCATGATATAGAATTTAAAGTTCCATAATTCAAATTACCAAGATTTTAAAGTCAACACAAACATTACATTACAATTTCAAAAGTCAAATACAAAATTTAAAACATAAGTCTTTTGATAAACTATCTAAGTCCATTCTTCCTAGATTAGCAATATGATTCTTCACTTAACCTGTCACTAGGGGTGTAAACGAACCAAGGCAGCTCGTGAAATGCTCGAGATCGGATCGGTAAAAAGCTCGAACGAGCCGAGCCTTAACGAGCCCGAGCCCGAGCCCGAGCCCAAAAGTGTGGCTCGTTTAGTTATCGAGCCCGAGCTCGAGCTTTACTTAACGAGCTCGAGCCGGCTCGCGAGCCTTAACGAGCTTTTTGTTTATATAATTTTATTTATTATATTAAGTGTTTATTTATTATATTAAGTGTTTATTTATAAAAATTTTTTATATGTAAAATTATGATAAATATATTTAAATTAAATATTTTATGTTAAATTTATAAAATATAGTTATAAATATAATTAAATTAGTAATTAAAGTAAATAAATTAAATAAATAAAATCTAAACGAGCCGGGCCGAGCCGAGCTCGAGCCTAAAAATTCTTTAACGAGCCGAGCTCAAGCTCGAGCCGTAATTTACCTTAACGAGCCGAGCTCGAGCTCGAGCCTTAATTTTTCTAAACGAGCCGAGCTCGAGCCTTAACGAGCTCGGGATCGGCTCGGCTCGCTTACACCCCTACCTGTCACACATGTAAAGTAAAAGTCAAATAAATGAATAGTTGGTGAGTAGTCATATTTTTGATAGTATAAGTATAAAAGTATGCAAACTCAAATGACTATAAGTATGAAAGTTATGCATGCATATGAAACAAGTATGTATAAAATGGTGTACCGGTCATTTTTAACACAGAATTCACACGCGAAGAGAGCGCGGCTCTCTTAGGAAGCCAAGTACTAGAATACGTTTACGATTTCAAGTAACAAATAAGATCAACAAAGCACATAAGCAACAAGTATACAACACAAGCTCATCACATGATAGCATTTCAACTAGATAGGCATTCCTTAGTTTGCATAAGTAACAAAAGATATAAGTTTCTAAGTTTTTGAATAAGGACATGTGTGAAAGCCTCAAAGCATAGTAAAACTAAAAAGAGGATATGAAAACTCACTTGTTTGCTAAGAAATCCCAAAAATACCACTTAAACTAGTTGTGTAGTAGCAAACTCTTGTTCAACATGTTTTGAATAATTAGTCTCTAATCATTCTAAGGCATAATGCGAGTTTAGAATTATAAGGCTTAGGTTTATTAAATAAAACAAGTTCAAATAAATAAATTTATAAGTTCAAATAATTAATTTTAGAACTAAGCATTCAAAATTTAATAACTTAAGATTTTAAGTTAAAACACTTTATAAAATAAATTTTATAAAAATTTCTTTAGAATTTAAATAAAGTTATACATGGATTTCATTAATAATATTTATTAAAATGATCCTTAGTTCAAGTTTCATAAAAATAAAGTGATAAAAATTATTTTTTTATATAAACAGAAAGTTTATACCATTTTTCTAAATCTTTTACACATTAAATATTAAAAATAATGATTTTTAAACCCTTATTAATATTTAAAGAATCAAAATTATTAAAAATATTATTTTTAAATATTTTTAGAATGTAAAGGAGGCATAATATCTTTTTTTTTTAGAATTTTCAAAATATTTTATTATGATTTTTATATATTAAAAAGATTATTATAACACTTATAATAACTTAAATAAGGAAATAATAATAAAAATAATATTCTGAAATTTATGAAAATTAACAGAATCTTTAAAATGTTGAAAATATTTTATAGAATTATTTTATAATTTTTCAGATTTTTTTTAAAGGGTTTAAGAGAAAAAAAAATGGTGGTTTAAGGCTAAAAACCGGTTTATGCTAGGCCTGGGATTCGAACTCGTGTCTCCCAACCCTAGCTCGAGCATCTCAACCGCTCGGCTGGGTGGGGGAATTGTTAACAAATTCAGAAACATGTTATACTTAACCAGACCTGCATGTTCTTCCCCAATCCTTAGAAACGAAACCCTAGTTTCTTCCCTTCACGAATTCGATCGACTGGGTTAATGTGAGCTTTAAAAACATAGGGCTTTCAATCTTCACCTTAAAACGAGTCGTTTGAGTATGATAATAACCTGAAACTGTTTACGTTCTAAGGAGTCCGAGTCCGGTATAGCTCTCGATCGTTCTTGAGTTGGAATCGAACGTTTGGAGCAATCTGAAGTTGTTATGATGCTCCTGGTTGTCTCAGAGAGTTGTCTTGGGGATGTGAGTGTGTTTAATTCGAATATTTGTGAACGAAAGAGATGAATTTGAGTGTTAAGGGGGTTTAAATCGTTCGGTTGGTGATTAATGGTGATTATCCGCGTGATAACTCGATTAAATGCAATTTTTACGACTGTTGGGAGTTGGATAGTGGTCGGCCGAGCGTGATGGTGACATTAAATGGCTGAAATCGCGATTGGGAGAAGGCTTCGGTGGTGTGCAGGTCGAGGAACGGGAAGAAGGGGAATGGATTGGGAATAGTTGCTGAAAGTTTCAACATTTGGCAGAAATGGCCCCTCGATTTCGACCTTGTATCCCTCCTTGACCAAAGCTCCATCACACACACACAATAGTTTAAGAATTATGCAGTTTTGGTCCTTACACTTTTATTGCCTAATATTTTATGCTATTAAAGCTTTTATAAGATTTATAAAATAAGTTTTATAATTATAAAGCCTTAAAGAATTATTTATAAAACATATTAATTAATAAAGTTTAATAGTTTAAATAAATCTTATAAAGCTTAAATATTAACCCTTTAAAAATGCTATGTTTATAATAACCTAAATAATGCCTATAAATATTTGTTTTGTTATTTATTATTATATTACTATTAAAAAAGTTTTATAAAAATTTTAAGTTTTGAATACTTAAATAAATAATTTTATAACACGCTTAAATAAATAATTGAATATACATATATATAACGTATTATAATGAAACGGTTTAAAAGAAATGCTTCCCATAACGATGTATTTAGGAATTACAAAAGTAATAATCGTAAATTTGCAAATGTTACAGGCTCCCCTACTTTAGAAAATTTCGTCCCGAAATTAATTACGAGGAGTCTTGAGCAAAGAGATGCGGGCATTTTGTCTTCATTTGGTCTTCTCGTTCCCAAGTAAGCTATGGTTCGCGTTTAGAATCCCAACGTACCACAACTAACGGGCTACGCTTGTTTTTCAGCTTTTAGATGTCTCTGTCCACTATCTTCGCTGGCCTTTAAACGAAATGCATTGATTTATCAATACGAACTTCCTCAAAAGGTATGTGTAGGTTTTCATCAGCTAAGCACTTTTTAAGATTTGACACATGGATGCACGTTCGACAGTTCTTCAGGCAGCTCGAGTCGGTAAGCAACTTTACCGACCCTTTCCAAGACTTTGAATGGGCCTACGTATCGTGGAGCTAACTTTCCATTTTTCCCAAAACGAGCAACTCCCTTCCAAGGAGATACCTTAAGGAGGACGAGATCATCCACTTGAAACTCTAACGGCTTTCGTTGTTTGTCGGCATAACTCTTTTGCCGGCTTCGAGCGGTAGTAAGATTTTCACGAATATGAAGAATTTGGTTTGTAGTTTCTTGTATCAATTCAGAACCCGTAACTTGAGCTTCCCCAAGCTCATTCCAACAAACGGGAGATCTGCATTTCCGACCGTAGAGTGCCTCGAAAGGCGCCATATCAATACTACTATATAACTGTTGTTGTATGAAAACTCGATAAGAGGTAGGTAAGAATCCCAATTCCCACCGAAGTCTATCACACAACATCGTAGCATGTCTTCCAAGGTTTGAATGGTTCATTCGGACTGTCCGTCCGTTTGTGGGTGATAGGCAGTGCTAAGATTTAACCGAGTCCCGAGAGCAGATTGTAACGATTGCCTGAAATGAGATATAAAAAGACCATCCCGATCAGAGATGATGCTAAGAGGAATGCCATGTCTACAAACAATCTCTTTGATGTAAATCCAAGCTAGTTCTTCCACTCGATAAATTTCACGAATAGGGAGGAAATGAGCAGATTTCGTAAGCCGGTCAACGATCACCCAAATACTATTGTAATCCTTGGTAGTGCGCAGGAGTTTGGTTGTAAAATCCATTACAATACCTTCCCATTTCCAAACGGGAATTTCCGGTTGTTCAAGTAATCCTGACGGTCGCTGATGTTCAGCTTTGACCTTGGAACACGTAAGGCACTTGGTTACAAATAGAACAACATCATTTTTCATTCCCGGCCACCAATACTGAACCCGAAGGTCTTTGTACATTTTGTCGGCACCGGGGTGAATGGAATATCGAGACTTGTGAGCTTCTTGCATGATGAGTCCCCGTAACTCGTTTTGACTTGGAACCCACAGACGGTTATGCAAGTAAACCAAACCATTTGGCTTAGTCTCGAATTGAAGTTCAACGCTATTTGGTACTTCCTCGTGCAATTTGCCCGAGGTGATTGTCAATTGTTGCGCTTCGAGGATACGGTTCTGAAGATCCGATGTGATTTGAATGCTATGTAGTACAATAGATTCATTATACGCCTTTCGACTAAGCGCATCCGCTACAACGTTAGCCTTTCCCGTATGGTAACGGATTTCGCAGTCGTAATCATTTAACAGTTCAACCCAACGCCTTTGTCTCATGTTGAGCTCTTTTTGGTTTAGAATATGTTGGAGACTTTTGTGATCCGTGAACACCACACACTTGGTACCGTATAGGTAATGTCTCCATATTTTTAAGGCAAACACGACCGCACCGAGCTCGAGGTCGTGAGTCGTATAGTTCTTTTCATGAATTTTCAATTGGCGGGACGCGTATGCAATGACCTTTCCTCGTTTCATTAGAACACAACCAAGACTTTGATTCGAAGCATCGCAATAAACTACGAAGTCGTCGTTTCCGTCGGGGAGAGTAAGGATCGGTGCATTACATAGCTTGTTCTTTAGAGTCTGAAACGCTTGTTTACAATATGTCCCAAAAATTGAACCTCTTTAAGCCAGAATTCACATTTTGAGAATTTGGCATAAAGTTGCTCTTTCTTTAGGAGTTCCAAAATGGTTCGAAGGTGGTTTGCATGCTCGGTTTTGGACTTGGAGTAGATCAAGATGTCATCAATGAAGACAATGACAAACTTATCAAGATACAGCTTACAAACTCGGTTCATTAAGTCCATAAACACCGCGGGTGCATTAGTTAAGCCAAAAGGCATAACCATGAACTCGTAGTGTCCATACCTTGTACAAAATGCGGTTTTTGGTATGTCGTCTTCATGAACACGTAATTGATGATAGCCTGAACGGAGATCGATTTTTGAAAAACATTTTGCACCTTGGAGTTGATCGAAGAGGTCATCTATCCGAGGTAAGGGGTATCGGTTCTTAATCGTGAGCTTGTTAAGTTCACGATAGTCGATACACATACGAAAAGAACCGTCTTTCTTCTTCACAAATAACACGGGTGCTCCCCAAGGAAAGAAACAAGGTCGGATGAACCCTTTATCAGATAATTCTTGCAGTTGACTTGCAAGTTCTTGAAGTTTAGATGGTGCGAGACGGTAAGGGGATTTTGCAACGGGGTTTGCACCTGGAATAAGATCGATACGAAACTCGACTTGTCGAGTTGGAGGTAAACCGGTAACGTCTTCGGGGAATACCTCGGGAAAGTCACGAACTATCGGAATGTATTCAAGTCTTCGTTCTTCAGTCTTGGTTTCCACCATGTGAGCCAAGAAGGCCACATACTTCTTTCGTAAGTATCGTTGGGCTTGAGTGCAAGTCATAAGTTTAAGACCCTTAGCCTTTCGTTCACCATAAACCTTGAGTTCTTGACCTTGCGAGAGCGGGATACGGATGAACTTTTCACCACAAATGATTTCGGCACGGTTCTTCGATAACCAATCCATGCCTACTATGACATCGAAACTACCCAATTGCATGGGTATTAAATCAATGGGAAAATCGTGCGCGTTTAGCTTCAACGTGCAATTAGAGATCACCGAGTCAAGTTTAATAAGTTTCCCGTTAGCTACCTCAACCGTAAATGGATTTTCTAATCTAGTTCTAGGCAAAGCAAGTAAAGGTTCAAATTGAAAAGATATTAAACTTTTATCGTCCCCTGTATCAAAAAGAATAGAAGCATAGTTTCTGTTAACGAGGAACGTACCGTTGACCACGTCATTGTTGGCTTGTGTCTGATCGGCATTGATGTTGAAGACCCTTGCTCTAGCACCTTAGTTGGTCTGGTTTGTTGGATTGGTGAGCAAGTTGTTTCGGTTGACCCGCAGAGCACAAGTATTAGCAAAATGGCCCGGGTCACCACATACATAGCAAGATCTGACGACTGGAGTATTTGGAGCATTGATACGAGGTACATTGGCTTGATTTCCCGGTGCTTTAGGCAAACGACATGTGGTATAGAAGTGCCCGTAGCGTTTGCAGTTTGAGCAAACCCGACATGGATAAGTAGGCATGTGGTGGAAATTACAAGTTAGGCACAAAGGAGCTGTACCAATGTAGACCTTTTTGTTGGTTTGAGTGGCATGTGCAACTTGTTGTAGTGGGGTCGCTTGAGTGGTTGCAAAATTCATATGATTAGCCTTCCTTTTGTTGTTGAACTTCTTGAAAGGAATGAGCGGTCCGGCTTGCACTTCTTTAGATAGCTCTGTTGAACTCTTCTTTTCTTCTTTCTTGGACCCTTTTCGAGTGAGAGTCCCAGCTTTAACATGGTTGTCGGTAAGTGTTGCCGACAGCTGAATGGCCTCCGCTATAGAAGCGGGTTTGCTGCTCCAAACTGAATCCTGAATTTGCATTGGCAGGCCGCCAATGTATTTTTCGATCCCTCTAGACAAAGGGGTCACCATTTCAGGAACTAGAGCACTTAGTTCATGAAAACGGTTATTGTAGGCCATATTTTCACCGGTATCTTGTTTCAGTAACCAATCTGTCACACCTTAACCGGTGGCGGAATACATTACAATTTCAAAAGTCAAATACAAAATTTAAAACATAAGTCTTTTGATAAACTATCTAAGTCCATTCTTCCTAGATTAGCAATATGATTCTTCACTTAACCTGTCACACATGTAAAGTAAAAGTCAACTAAATGAATAGTTGGTGAGTAGTCATATTTTTGATAGCATAAGTATAAAAGTATGCAAACTCAAATGACTACAAGTATGAAAGTTATGCATGCATATGAAACAAGTATGTATAAAATGGTGTATCGGTCCTTTTTAACACGGAATTCACACGCGAAGAGAGAGCGGCTCTCTTAGGAAGCCAAGTACTAGAATACGTTTACGTTTACGATTTCAAGTAACAAATGAGATCAACAAAGTACATAAGCAACAAGTATACAACACAAGCTCATTACATGATAGCATTTCAACTAGATAGGCATTTCTTAGTTTGCATAAGTATCAAAAGATATAAGTTTCTAAGTTTTTGAATAAGGACATGTATGAAAGACCGAAAGCATAGTAAAACTAAAAAGGGGATATGAAAACTCACTTGTTTGCTTAGAAATCCCAAAAATACCACTTAAACTAGTTGTGTAGTAGCAAACTCTTGTCAACCTGTTTTGAATAAGCATATAAGAATATGTCCACAAGTTTCTTAGTCTCTAATCATTCTAAGGCATAATGCGAGTTTAGAATTATAAGGCTTAGGTTTATTAAATAAAACAAGTTCAAATAAATAAATTTATAAGTTCATTTATAAAACATATTAATTAATAAAGTTTAATAGTTTAAATAAATCTTATAAAGCTTAAATATTAACCCTTTAAAAAATGCTATGTTTATAATAACATAAATAATGCCTATAATTATTTGTTTTGTTATTTATTATTATATTACTATTAAAAAAGTTTTATAAAAATTTTAAGTTTTGAATACTTAAATAAATAATTTTATAACACGCTTAAATAAATAATTGAATATATACATATATATATATAACGTATTATAATGAAACGGTTTAAAAGAAATGCTTCCCATAACGATGTATTTAGGAATTACAAAAGTAATAATCGTAAATTTGCAAATGTTACATAGTCCCTCCCAACTACTAACTTAGCTTATTTAATTAACATTCATCATAATTACAATATTCAAATAAATATGAAACACCCATCAATTAAAATATCACCATAATTATGCTTCGATTATATTGTATTTTAATATTCTCACAAAATGGGTCGTTACAAATTCTCCCCACCTTACAAAGGTTTCGTCCCCGAAACCTAGTTACACCTCAAAAAGAAAAGGATAAAATTTCCGCATTTCATCCTCGGACTCCCATGTAGCATCAGAACCACGCCTGTTCTTCCATTGCACCATCACTTGGTTAATCGTCTTATTTCGAAGTTGCTTGACTTTCCTATCCTCTCAATATAATTGAGTTTATCATCAATCACCACATCCTCTAATGGCACATAAGCCGATTCGTCCGCCAAGCACTTTCGCAGATAAGACACGTGGAATGTATTGTGAATCCCACTCAACTCCTCCGGTAGCTCTAAGCGATACGCAACCTCGCCAATCCGAGCTATAATCTTGAATGGTCCAATAAACCGTGAACTAAGCTTCCCTCGCTTTTGAAAACGAATCACCCCCTTCCAAGGAGAAACTTTTAGCAACACAAAATCTCCCACTTGGAATTCAATCGGTCTCCTCCGTTTATCCGCATACGATTGCTGACGGTCTTGTACCGCCTTTAAATGAGCTCGAATTTGATCGATGAGTTCATTTGTCACCTTAACTACCTTTTTACTAACGAGTTCTCTCGGTCCCACCTCTCCCTAACACACGGGAGTTTTGCACTTTCTACCATACAATACCTCAAAAGGAGGCATTCCAAGACTGGAATGATAGCTGTTATTGTAAGAAAACTCTGCCAAAGGTAAGTAGTCATCCCAACACCCTCCAAAGTCAATGATGCACGCCCGTAACATATCCTCAAGTGTTTGAATGGTTCTTTCACTCTGACCATCCGTTTGAGGGTGATACGCCGTGCTTAATAATAGTTTCATACCCAATTCCTCTTGAAAATTCTTCCAAAAATGAGAAGTGAACCAGGTGTCACGATCGGACACAATAGTCACCGGAACCCCATGTCGAGATACCACCTCCTTCACATAAGTTTCGGCCATCTTCTCGGAAGAATACGTCTCCTTGATCGATATAAAATGAGCACTCTTCGATAACCGATCTACGACGACCCATATCGTATCATAACCCCTCCTAGTCTTGGGAAGCTTCGTGATTAGGTCCATCGTAATGTGTTCCCATTTCCACATCGGGATCTCCAAAGGTTGTAATTTGTCATACGGCTTTTGATGCTTCGCCTTTACTTGAGCACAAGTCAAACATTTTTCGACATACTTGACAATATCTCGTTTCATTCCTGGCCACCAATAGTTAACTCGTAAGTCACAATACATCTTCGTGCCCCCCGGGTGAATCGGATACTTCGATTTATGGGATTCCTCCAATAAAACAGTTTTTAAAGGACAAGTGGGAGGTATCCACACCCGACCCCATCTTGTCTTTAAACCTCGACTATCCCCCTCCAATTGATGAACTAACCCCTTGATTCTATCTCGTTTCCAATTATCCTCCTTTAAAGCCTCCATTTGAGCTGCTTTAATTTGATTTGCTGAATCCAAAGTCACCGCAATTTTCATTGCCTTCACCCGAATGGGTAAATGTTCCTCCTTCCTACTCAAAGCATCCGCCACTACGTTTGCTTTCCCCGGGTGATAGAGGATTTCACAATCGTAATCTTTGAGTAACTCCATCCAACGTCTCTGCCTCATATTTAATTCCTTCTGTGTAAAGAAATACTTCAAACTCTTGTGGTCGGTATAAATGATACATTTCACCCCATAAAGATAATGACGCCATATCTTTAACGCAAAAACAACCGCCGCAAGCTCCAAGTCATGAACGAGATAGTTAACCTCATGAACCTTCAACTGACGTGAAGCATAAGCAATAACTTTCCCTCTTTGCATCAGAACACACCCAAGACCAACATAAGATGCATCGGAATAGACCACAAGATCGTCGTGTCCATCCGATAAGGCCAACACCGGTGCTTGTGTTAGTCTTGTCTTTAACTTTTGGAACGCCTTTTCTTGATCATCACCCCTCACAAACTTGGTATCTTTCCTTGTAATCTTTGTCAAAGATGAAGCAATCTTGGAAAAGTCTTGAATAAACCTCCTATAATAACCTGCTAAACCAAGAAAACTTCTAACCTCGGTTGGAGTTTTGGGTGGACTCCATTTCATAACCGCCTGAGTTTTTGAAGGATCAACATGTATACCATTAGCGTTAACCACATGCCCCAAGAACTAGACTTCACGCAGCCAAAAGTCACACTTAGAGAATTTGGCATACAGTTTCTCCTTACGAAGTGTTTCAAGAACTTCACGCAAATGACACACGTGATCAGCTTCATTCTTGGAATAGATAAGTATGTCATCGATGAACACAATGATTGACCTATCTAATATAGGACGACACACCCGATTCATCATGTCCATGAGCGCCGCCGGTGCGTTAGTTAACCCAAAGGACATCACAAGAAACTCGTAATGTCCGTACCTCGTACGAAAAGCCGTCTTTGGAATGTCTTCCTCTCTAACCTTCAACTGATGGTATCTCGATCGAAGGTCGATCTTAGAAAACCATGAAGAACCTTGTAATTGGTCAAAGAGGTCGTCAATCCTAGGTAATGGATACTTATTCTTCACCGTGACCTTGTTCAACTCCCGATAATCTATACACATTCTGAAGCTCCCGTCTTTCTTCTTGACAAATAACACCGGTGCACCCCAAGGAGAGATGCTCGGATGAATAAAACCCCGGTCAAGAAGTTCTTGCAATTGATTCATCATCTCTTGCAATTCAGATGGCGCCAACCGGTATGGAGCCTTAGCAATGGGTTTAGCCCCGGGCACCAAATCAATTCGAAACTCCACATCCCTTTCGGGAGGTAATCCCGGTAGTTCATCCGGAAAGACATCCGTAAAATCACGCATAATAGGAATGTCTTCAATCATCTTCACTCCTTTATCCGAATCCACCACGTAAGCAAGAAATGATCGTCCCCCATTGTTCAAATACTTCATAGCTTCGATTAAAGAACATAAGATCATGCCACCACGTTTCTCCCCATGAATACACACCTCATGTCCACTAGGAGACATCAATTGAATAATCTTATGTTTGCACACAATGTTGGCCCCGTGAGTCGAAAGCCAATCCATCCCAACCACCACATCAAACTCCCCCAATACCATACGTATCAAATCAATATCGAAATCCTTCCCATCGATGGTTAATTTACATTTTCGATAGACATCGCATACTAGAAAGCATTTAGAATCCGCTATTTCTATTTCTAGAGGCACCGACAATTTCTCAACAACAAAAGACGAATGGTGTATAAAATTTGTAGACACAAATGATCTACTAGCCCCCGAATCAAATAAAATGTAAGCAGGCAAGGTATTGATGAAGAAAGTAACTGTCACCACGTCAGGTGTGACTTTGGCTTCCTCCGCAGTAATTTGAAAGGCACAACCCTTTTGTTTGGGTACCTCCACCTTCTTTCCACTCCCTTTCCCCTTGAAAGATCGGTTTTCCCCTCCACCAACTCCAGCCTCTTTTAGTTCCAGACACTCACTCTGAACATGCCCCGGTTTGTAGCAATTATAGCATAAATTTAAAGGGCTCGAGCATTGATTAGCAAGATGACCTTGTTTTCCACATTTGTAGCACGATAAAGGTCGTACCAAACAATCACCCATGTGGTCTTTCCCATATTTAGTACAATGCTTACCTCCCCTACTTGAGTGGAACTTTGTAGGTGAGTTAGATAACTTCCATTTTTTAGACGACTCCGTCTCCTTCTCCACCTTTCGTTTTTCACCGCGTTCTTCATGTCGCTTTAACTCCAACTCGCGCTCCCAAGCACAATCAATAAGTTCCACCAATGTCTCACACTTAGATGGTGTAAGAAATTCGTGGTACTTAGCATTCAACATACTATGGTATCAATTGATCCACATCCGCTCTGTTTGTAGCAAATCAGGACAAAATATAGCTTTGTCATAAAAGATGGCGGTAATCGTGTCAATACTTTCATCCTTGTGTCTCATATGAAGGAACTCTTCAGTGATTCTATCAATCGCCGCCTGCGGATAGAACTGTTTAAGGAACAACTCCTTAAACTTTGCCCAAGTTAAGTTCCTCACGCCATCCCTACCCCTTTCCTTCCGTAGAAGCTCCCACCAATCCTTTGCTCTTTCACGCAATTGATTTCCAGCAAAGGTCACCTCATCTTCCGGATCACAATGGCTCGTCTCAAACGTGCTGTAACAACTGTGCCGGAAACGTCGCCGGAACAGTGAACGGAACAGTGACGGCACAGTAACTCAGGTACAAACTATGCAAACTATCGATATACTATCAACAACGTAATGCTTAACAGTAAACTATTATGCTATTGTTTCTGAAATCTGATTAAACTTTACAGTTTAACAGTCAGAAACACATCAGACAATATTGAACGGTGATACTAATGCTTATTGATGTGCTATTATGTGTAAACGTATGCGAGGTTAAACAAAACGAAACGATAACGGTTGTTGTTACGGAATGCTAAACCGATGAGTTATTCGTATAGGTGATGATCTGTACGAATGATTCTGATAGTTTAACGTTCTGAAATAATAACTGAAAAGTAGAAAACAAAAATCGGAAAGCAAAACCGTCGTCGTGTTCGTTCGAATGACGATTCGAACGAATACGCGTGATGGTGACGCGTTCTGACGAAACGAAAACGAAAACGACGAAAGATACGAACGATCATAAATTCAAAGAAATAAGATAATTCTTATTTTACAATTTTGAAACTCGTCATTAAATAAATTAAATAAAACTGTTTTAAGAAATCGCGAACATGTTTAATAAACGCATAAAAATACTAAATTCGTTAAATAAAATTATTTAAACGATGCTTAAATAAATTTTGAGGAAAATAGATAAATACCGCGATATTTAAGAATATATTTATTATTTAAAAGTTAAAGAACAATTCTTTTATTTAAAATCTACGAAAAACACGCGTTACGTTCCGGAAACGTAACGAAAACGCGAACCGAGCAAGAAAAACGAACCCGAACCCACACGGGGTATAAATACCCTTAATGAAGCCAAATAACTCATTTCCTTCTCCTTCTTCCCCACTTGAAAACCCTAATCCCGGTTTTGGAGATTCACCTCCATTAACAACCTTCAACCAAGCATATCTCCCTCATTTCTCATCCGATTTGAGTGATTCTTTCGCCCACGCGTAGCCCTCGACATCCTCTACACGAAAGTACAACAGATCTAAGCCAAAACTCACTGAAAAACCAGGTAAATGGCTGTGAAAGCTTCGAAAATTAGGGTTTTCTAGACACTAGTCGACCACCCTCTCTAAATCGGCTCTACACCTTCTACCTTGCATCTTACACCTTCGAAAACCTAGTAGGACATAACACCATCACCGGAAACCATCCTTGGCCTTCGACTCACCTGGGCTACGGCCGAAGCAAATCACCACAGGCCGAATGGCACAAGGCCGAAAGGCCTTGGTCGAATGGCTCCTCATACGCCAGCCACCCTAGTCGCCACTTGCTCATTCGCCGGAGCCACCCCATACGCTGGTCAAGTCATGCGGTTCCTCATTCGAGGCTAGCTTCATTCGGCCGAAGCTCACAAGTGACCTCATTCGCCCAAGCATGGTCATTCGACCATCACATTTGCTGAACCATCCTGCTTCCATTCGACCACTACCAAACCAAGCTTAGTTTCACCAGATCCATCTCCTTGTTGCTACCTAGAAGTATCATGCGGCCAAGAAAAACCTAAAGCAGAAAACTATTGGGCCCAAACTGCTCAAAGCCCACGAAGGCGGCCCAAGGCCCAACAGTGGCTTGCGGCCCACTTCTTTGGTCACCTAGTTAGCCTACATGACATTCGGCCCAACATTATTCTACACAGTATTGGTTTAAAGCCCAACAACCTACTACTCAGGCCCACAGGCTATTTGTTTAGGCCACCATCTAACTTGTTGGTCTACGGCCCAATTTATAACCTCTGGGCCACAAACCGTCCAAAGGCTTTGTTGGGCTCAAGAAACTGCTTTGGATTAACATTTTGGCTCAAGGCCCACTAGTATGTCCTAAATAACTATGTCGGCCCAATGTAGCTTCAAGCCCACTGACCAGCCCAACATAATTGTTGTTCGGACCCAACAGCCTTGGCCCAGCAACATATTACTTTGGCCCACAATCAGTTCAAGGACCTTGTTGACTAATAAACTGTTAGGCCCAATAATCTATGTGGCCTAAACATCATTAACTAGGCTCAACAGAAACCCTCTTGGCCCAACAGCCTATACTTGGCCCATAACCTCTTTTGTTCAGCCCATAGTTCACAACATCAGGCCCAACATCTCTACATTCGGCCCACCAACTCCTGGAAGGCCCAACAGGAAGTGGTTGGCCCAAGGCCACTGTTTTTGGCCCAAAGCCACGGTTCTGGCCAACAGCCCAAACCCTTGGTCCACCCTTGATTTCAGCCCAAATGAACCAGGCCCAGTTGGGCCCAAGGTCTAATTTACTTCGAGCTTTGATGACATCCATGGGGCCCAGCAAATTCAGCCCGAGGCCCACAGAAATTGACCCAAGGCCTACTTTTAAGGCACTTGTCCTAACTTTGGGGCCACTTTGCAAACGACTTGGTCAATAGCCTACTTCTGGCCCAATTATGATTCCTACAACCCATTGTAACTTCAGGCCCAACAATTCTTGCCTGGGCCCACCTCTGGCCCAACAAGACCCTCGTGGCCCAATAGAGGCCTACAAGGACACTTGATTTCTAGGCCTTGTAACACTTGGTCAGGCCCTTGTATTTCAACAGCCCATATCAATGGCCCACACATTCCAAATAGGCCTAACAACTCTAAATTGTTCAAGACTATCCCAAGGCCCACCGGATTTGGTCAAAGTTTACTACTTCGGCCCATGGTGGCCCAAATTCGTTGTTGAAGCTCAAGTCTTGATTAATACGGCCAAATACATAGTACATTAGTAGGCCCATTTAGTTTTGGTCTATGGCCCATGAAATTGGTTCATGAAATCATTCGGCCCATATGGTTCTAATTGAAACAAACACTTGAAATATTTGGGAATAACACAACATCATGACATGCAGGGGAAAGGATTAATGAATTTAAAAACATCAAGGACATCATGAATGAGGCAAAACTAAACACACAATTTAATAGACTATGATATCAAAGAACCATAACAAAAGATTTGGGACCGAATGATGACCGAGACTTACGTGTGCTAGCCAAATCTAGGGCTAACACCTACACACACACGCTTAAACATATACAACTCATACTTACAAATTTAAACAACGTGAAATCAATACAGGATTGTGAAAACAATATCAACTACAACAAAGAGCGCGTGCATTCTTGTTTGAGACTAAGTCAACTACCACAACTGCAAGGTGAGTTCATTGTCCCTTTTTCAAACTATTTTGGTTTTTAACTCGGGACTGAGAAGCATGTTATACATCTTAAAACAAATGTTTTAAATTTAACAACATGCTTTTATACTATTGATTATGCCAAGTGCTAAAGGCATAAGACACTATTTAAACTAAAGGCTATTTGATTATGCCAAGTGCTAAAGGCATAAGACACTATTCAAACTAAATGCTATTTGATTATGCCAAGTGCTAAAGGTATAAGACACTATTCAAACTAAATGCTATTTGATTATGCCAAGTGCTAAAGGCATAAGACACTATTCAAACTAAATACTATTTGATTATGCCAAGTGCTAAAGGCATAAGCTACTTGCTAATACTAAAGCTATGTGTTAATACCAAGTGCTAAGGGTATTTGCTATCTGATGATGCTATTCTGGATGCTAATTCTATGAGGTTATGCTACAAACTAAGACTATGAGTTATGCTAAACAGTAAGACTACGGGTTAAACTAAATGCTAATACTACGAGTTTATGCTACAAACTAACACTACGGGTTATGCTTAATACTAAAGCTATGAGACTATGCTACTTGTAATGCTATGGGTTATGCTAAATACTAATGTAAACACTAAATGCTAATGATGCTATGATGCTATGGGGATACTAAATATAAACATACATGCATGCATACATACACATTGAATACTTGAAACTGTGGATACTATAAACTCTTGAATGCTATGTGATTGCCATGCTCAAACAACGGTTTGGCCTCTCAGTGCTTGCCTTACCTGTTGTAAAGCTAGTTCTTGTGCACAAGTTACGTAAATGCTGGATTCTTTGTATGCTAAAACTATTGGCTATGGAAGAACAATAGTTGGTCTCTCAGTGCTTACCTTCAGGTGTTCTTCCTAGTCGGGACTGTAAGAACAATAGTTGGTCTCTCAGTGCTTGCCTTCATGTGTTCTTCACAGTCGGGACTAGAAGGCATCGACTATGGTCTCTCAGTGCTTACCATAGGGTGTCCTTCATGGTCTCAATCGAGGAAATGGACTGATGGCCTCTTAGTGCTTGCCATGCAGTGTTTCCCACAATTATTTACCTGGGTGATCAGTAACTAGGACGATATTGGAAATCCTTAGTTGACTTTGTGTCGACCTGGAAATCCTCTGTCTCCCCCTGAGTTGCTAATTATACCTGGGGCTGGTCTGGATTGATATTGGATTCCTTCGGGCATTCGGTTATCCATACCGGTAACTATCGGCTAAACTCACGGATACTATTGGTGCATGGGGTAAACTTACATACAAAATGCTCAAAATATAACGGGAACGGGATTGGATGGTAGATAAAACGCTTAATTATCATTAGCATCAATGTCCTATGTGACTTAGTATGTGGTGGGATGGCATCTGGGCGGGTCGTAGGCTCGACTCAGGGGTATGCCCTATATATAAGCATACCGAGTTAGATGATACAGGTGATGTTAATGAGGTTAAGGTTTTATCGAAGGGGGTTTGCTAAAGCTATTTTAAACTTACAAACTACATGAACTCACCAACCATTGTGTTGACTTTGTTTTCTTACATGCTTTCTCAGGTGATGCACAGGTATAAGCTAAGGCTCAGGATTTTGCATGCTAGGCAGCCCAACTAGAGGACCTAGCAGACTTTTGGGATAGCACATCTTTCGTAGTTAATACGAATCTCTTTTGATATCTTGTACATATACAAGATAGAAACATTTGATTCTTTTGGATAGGTTTACTTAGTTAAATTATCAAACATTGACATTGTAATTTAACTTTGTAATCCTATTTTAATGCTTTATTGTGCTTTAGATATTCCTAACATTGATGCTATGTAAACAATCTGATCAACCCGATTATCACACCCGATATCGCGCCCCGGGAACCTTCCGCCCGACGGGGACTCCGATCCAACCCCGCCGGCCTGGGGTGTGACAGATTGGTATCTGAGCTCAAGGTTATAGAGAATATTAGGTCATTTACTTAAATGGTTTGGCCTAGACTATAACTTAGGGACCCTCATATAGAAAATTTAAGACTTAAGTATGCATTATGTCTTTTGCATTCGATCACTGCACTAACCATTATCTTTTGGTTATGATCAGAATGCCACCAAGGAGACAAACGTCTTCGCAAGTATCTGCCCCACATTCTTCTACTCCCTCACCTGTTGACTCACCACCACCACCACCGCCACCTCCTCCTCCTCCGCCTCCTCCACGCTCTCCACAACCAGGTTCAAGCAATGTTCAGATGATAGATCCTACTACTGTTGCCTTGGCAACACTGCTGAGTACTCAACTGACCAGTCAGCTGAAGGATGTCATCCCTGAAATGATCAACCGGATTCAAAGTCATGGCAACAACTCTGGCCATACTACTGGGGAAGCTAGTGGAAACACTAGCCACACTTCAGACTGCTCTTACAAATCCTTTGTAGGATGCAAACCCCCAAGCTTCACTGGTGCTGAAGGAGCTGTTGGACTTATCCAATGGCTTGAAAAGATGGAGAACACCCTAGACATAAGCAGCTGTCCTGAACACTACAAGGTCCGTTATGCAGCTGGTTCGTTCAGCAAACGAGCTTTAACGTGGTGGAACGCACAGATCAGGGCAAAGGGAAGAGATGAAGCGATGGCAATGCCCTGGGCAGAGTTTAAACTTCTACTGAGAAATGAATTTTGTCCGAAGCACGAACTGCAACAACTGGAGATTGAGCTCTCGAACCATGTTATGAAGGGAGCGGATCATATGACCTTTACTACTCGCTATCATGAGCTGGTAGCTCTGGTGCCAGAAATGGTACCGACACTAGAAAAGCTGATTGACCGCTATGTTGCAGGATTACCCTCCTGCATTCAGAGCATTGTGCTGGCTGCTTATCCTGCTACTCTGGAGTCAGCCATCTCCCTCTCAGCCAAACTTACTGGGGTAATGGTGAAGTCAGGAGTCCTGAAAGACGACTCGGGAAAAGCTAAGGAATCCATTTCAAAGAAGCCCGAGCACCACCAGAAGAAAAAGCAAAAGGTCGTCAAGAACTATGTGATGGCCACCCCTCTTCAACAAGTTACTGCAGCACCTGCTCAGGTTGCACCCAAGAACTACGTGGGACCACATCCTCAGTGTGCACGATGCAGATTTCATCATCCTACTACGGCGCAATGCCGGAAATGCAACAACTGTGGCCGATTAGGTCACCGTGCTCAACAATGCCGTGCACCGGCAAATCGAACTGCAAACAATGCTGCTGTAGCACTTCCTCCACCACCAAGACCTGACAATCCCAACAACAACAACAGGGGATGCTACAACTGTGGAGAAATAGGCCATTTCTCCAGAGAGTGTCCGAAACGAGTACAACCAGGAGCCCAAGCACCACGTGGAAGGGCTTTTGTAATTGGAGCCAATGCTGCACGTCAAGACCCTAATGTGGTCACTGGTACATTTCTTATACATGACTCTTATGCATCTGTTTTATTTGACACTGGTGCAGATCAGAGTTTTATTTCATCTGACTTTGCACGCCAACTTAATCTTACTGAGGAAACTCTAGAATCCCCATACATTATCGAAGTAGCGAACGGAAAGCAGGTTACAGTTAGCACTATACTTAGGAACTGCCCACTTACACTCACAGATCACACATTTACCATCGACTTGTTGCCGATGGAGTTGGGCAGTTTCGACATCATTGTGGGAATGGATTGGCTATCACTCAATAGAGTTGAAGTCATCTGTTCTGAAAAGCTACTTCGGATTCCAGTGACGAATGATAGTGTGTTGGAAGTTCGTGGGGATCAATCAAAGAGAAACGTAAAGATCATATCATGCATAAAGGCGCGTAAGTGTCTACAAAAGAAATGTGTAGCTTTCTTGGCTCACGTGGTGGAGAAACAAAAAGACAAGAAAACGATTCAAGACGTGCCAATAGTAAAGGAATACCCTGAAGTGTTTCCTGAAGATCTACCGGGTTTGCCACCTGTGCGACCGGTGGAGTTCCGTATTGACCTGATTCCTGGAGCAACACCTGTTGCTAAATCTCCTTACAGGTTAGCACCTTCGGAGATGCAGGAATTATCTAACCAGTTACAGGAGCTACTTGATAAAGGTTTCATCCGACCGAGCTACTCACCTTGGGGAGCTCCGGTTTTGTTCGTGAAGAAGAAGGACGGATCCTTTCGTATGTGCATAGACTACAGGGAACTAAACAAACTAACCATCAAGAATCGGTATCCATTGCCGAGGATTGATGATTTGTTTGATCAATTGCAAGGAGCTCAGTATTTTTCAAAGATCGATCTACGTTCCGGATACCATCAACTCAGAGTACAAGACGAAGACATACCGAAGACGGCGTTTCGTACCAGATATGGGCATTACGAGTTCATGGTGATGCCTTTTGGTTTGACGAATGCACCTGCGGTTTTCATGGATCTCATGAACCGTGTGTGTAAGCCGTACTTGGATCAATTTGTTATTGTGTTCATTGATGACATATTGATCTATTCTAAAAGCAAAGCAGAACATGAGCAACATCTTAGAACGATCTTGGAGCTGTTAAAGGAAGAGAAGCTCTATGCCAAATTCTCTAAGTGTGAGTTTTGGTTAAAAGAGGTTCAATTCCTAGGTCATGTTGTTAACAGTGCGCAAAACGGAGTTCGTATGCTCCCGGAATCGCGAAACTAAGGAAATCCAAAATATCCGCGATCTGGCATCCGCGCGATATGCCCCAACCCAGCGTTCCAGCTGGGGCGATGCGCCCAGGGTGGATGGCGGCTGAAAAGCGAGTTTTAAGATCAGAACGCGTAGAAAACTCAAATTTTCTTCTAATTTTCGATCATTTACGCTAAAAAATAGCCATAAATCATATTTTCATCATCCAAACTCCATTTTGAAGCATTCTAATCGCGTGGATCGCACCAGGGATCGTATCTACGAGTTCTGATCGTTATTCTGCAGTTGAAACTCCGTCTGGTTAGGTAACAGTTTGTTTTAACCTTCCAGCTTGATTTTGATTGATCAGATCTTGTTTTTGAACATAAGGGTATAGTTAGGGTTGTTGATTATTGCCTAGATGATGGCTAGGAATGATTATAAATGAAGAAATCGAACGGTTAACGGTTAAATCCTTGTTTTGAGCCGTTGTAATGCCCGGTTTTCGTGAAACTATATCTTAGATTAAAATGGTTCAAACCATTTGATTTTAACAATGACTATGATTGTCTTGATCATTTCTTGAAATGCTAGGTTTCATCCAAGTGTTTCAAACTAATGATAAGCATAAGGATAATCACTGGAATAACGATCTGATGTTTATGATAACAGTCAGATTAGTACATTGAGCATGATTATTAAATCTATTTTAATATCACATTCTCAGGTTTCATGAAACCTAAATGAGCAATAACAAGGATTAACTATTCCTAAGCCAGAAATTCATTTAGAAATCGTTTTAATTGAATAATCAACAACCAACATCTATATGATTAATCCGAAAATGTCGTGATTAATCCAGTAAGTCATTAACTCCTTAATAAGGGCCTAAATCATTATAGGTTCCTTGTTTATCGCACTTTGTGCAATAACAACTTAAGGAGGCTGAATAAGGATTAGGATCAGCTTGTTGACTTAAACTACGATTCTTAATTATCGAAAATCAAGGATTATTCCGATAATCAAATTCAAATGCAAGAAACTCATAAAACATTAATAAATTGCAGAACTCTCTTCGAATCTTGAGTGATACTTCGATATCAAAACATTTCGGTGAAACAGGTGAGTTTCATAGTCCCCCTTTAATGTTTGGTTTTTTTCCAAAATTCGGGGTGGAACATGTAGATACATTTTCATAACATATTTTCTCAATCATCGTGAAATCATATATCATTATCATGAGGAACGTTATGATAAACATTTATCAAATACTATGAAATCATATATCGTTATCATTAGGAACATCATGATAAACATTTATCAATTACCATGAAACAAATATTTTCTCAATATATTAAAAACAAGCGTATCACTTGGGAACTTTGGTTATGTGAATGCTATTTGGGCACATTCTTCTGTGAACATCATTAACTTGTTATCAAGCCCTTGGTAGTACTGGTATGATCATATGCGGGAACACAAGATTCTTTACACTTACGGCGTTCTGGCGGGTAGCTGGACGTTGAAACTACGGCGTTTGGCGGGTAGCCAAACGTTAGCATTATTCTTTGGGTTTGATGTTTGCAGGCTCTGGTAGATTCAATTTCAAAGTACCTGTTTGATCACTTGTGAAAACTATATAATGAAAATCATTATTTGAACAATCATTTAAAACAACAAACTACGATTCTCACTCAACTATTCATAGTTGACTTTTTATGCTACATGTTCCAGGTTACAAATCACCCACCAGCTCAAGAACGGTGGATCAAGTATCTATGTAAACCAGAAATCAAGGGGGAATCTTAAACTATGGCTATGCAATCATTACGTCATGCGTCGTGGATTCCGCACGCGGCGCGGGTTGTGACACGAACATTACTCCCCATAGCAAAAGCACAACGATTGAGTCCAAGTGTTCGCGACGCACTTGAATCCCTCAAACCAATGGCTCTGATGCCAACATGTAAGCCCCAAAATTTCCACACGCATAACACGTGTTTTAAAACAACATCAAAGTTTAGGCCCCAGATTTTTTTAACTAAAACATCAAGTTTAAACACCCAAAATAACCCAACCCTTCACCGAAAGTTATTTACAAATGTTTTGTCAACCAAACATCCTAAACATCTTTACAATATTTCCAAAATGTTGGGTTTTCAACCAAAAACGCGTTCGACCCGAGTTCTTGAGAGCATTCCGATCACATAAGCCTTCACCCTTTTCGTTCACCTGAAAAACACCACATTTAATTCACCGTTAGTTCGTTAGAACTAAGTAAAATTACCCATCTATTTTTCCTATCCCATAACACCATATGGATGCAATAATAATTTCCCAAATATAATTTGGGAACATTATTCGACCCGAATACAAAACGATTTACTAACGGGTCGTTTTCACCCACAAACCCTTAAATCTTTAATTCTTACTCAAATCAATTAGATTTACCCATGGAATACCAATCAAAGTTGAAATATGCCAATTTATGATATTTTTAGAGATACAGAAGCAACATGGGCATGTTCCAGGGGAACATGGCCATGTCAGAAAGTTTTCAGAATTCTGATGTGCAGATATGACATGGGCGTGTTCCAGGAGAACATGACCATGTTAAAACTGCTTCCATTTTGTTCTCTCCCCTTATCCTTTTTCACCAAGGATTTCAAATTTAACAACCACAACAATATATTAAACACCTTAATTCACCAAATTTACAACCATCAAGGTTATAATGTCAAACGATTTACTAACGGGTCGTTTGTACCTAAAACACCATTTGAAATCTTATTCCACAAGATTTCTCAAGTTAAGTAAACCACATCTACTTGTGTTTTACTAACTTGATTACACCCAACAAAGGACATTCACACACCTTGTGAATAATCCAATGTCATGATCACACCACTTGTGATTCAAAACACCAATTTGAGTAAAACTCCATTAAAGGTTCACACACTTTGTGAACTCTTTCATACATTCATCACACATACAATTAGACACCAATTCTAATCATAATAGTCAAATAAACACCAAATCAACAATAAATTAAGCAACATAACATCTATTGCCTATTATTGCCAAACAACAATATCACAACCACCATTTCACCCAAAAGTCAAATCTTTCACTATAACATTCATGCATGCATAACACCATTATACACAACAAGTAAAAGATTTGGGTGACTTACCTTGCACCAATGAGTTATCCACCACAATCTCTTTTCCGGGCCTTTTGGTTCCACTAACGTTTATCACAACTTACAGGTTTAACAAAATGTTGACTACAACTAGTCAAAATACACCCATTCAACCCATTTTCACCATTTCTCCTTAATTCTCGTTCATATGACCCATATTCATACCAATTCATCATTTTTTATTTCATACAAACATATTCCATATTACCATGAACTTAAAACTTACTAAGTTTTAAGTTAAACTCCAAAAATAGGCATTTCATCAAACACCTTATATGCATGAATTTACCTACTTATGATCATTGATCATTAACACCCCTATCAAACTCCATTTTTGACTCATGAGATGAGTAAGTTCATCTTGTACACCCACAAACTACAACAACTTTGTGAAATCATCAAATCCCCAACTTTTATACTATATTTAATTGCCTAGTTCATATACCCCATGAACCATACAAAACCCCCTTCATCATATTACATTATCATGCAAGAAATGATCAAAATGTTGTTCATAAATGATTATCACTATGAATAACAACATTTAACACCCTCCAAACACCCAAAATCCGTATTTTACCATGCCCTACTCATACCCCATATGAGACCCACGAAAATTTCACCAAAAACACCCAAAATTCTTACCTTGTTGTAGTATGAGATTAAAAGAACTCCTATTCTTGATTGTTTGGATGATTCCAACCTTCCTTGATCATATATTTGGTGAAACTTCAAAAATTATGTTTTCTCCTTTTCTTGTTCTTGCCTCCCACGTAAAACACACACATAGATGAAGAATGATTTGGGGATTTTGACCAAAGTCAAGATCTTATCCCCTTTCATTTTCATCTTTGGCCAATTGACAATTCTAGTCCCTCCCAACTACTAACTTAGCTTATTTAATTAACATTCATCATAATTACAATATTCAAATAAATATGAAACACCCATCAATTAAAATATCACCATAATTATGCTCCGATTATATTGTATTTTAATATTATCTCAAAATGGGTCGTTACAAATGAGTCCCCAGCTCATAATTGTCGTTTGAAGTTAATCATCTCAACATTTTTAACGTTATTTTCACATAACAAGTAAATTAACGTTAAAATTAGTTGAATTTTACTTTAACCGCTTGATAACCCACACATCTTACTTAACTAATAAATAAAAGTTTTATAGGGACACTTGTCGCATTCGTATAATCTTGATATTCTTTTTCTCGTTTCTATCTCCAATTAAATATATCCTACATTAAATATACTTTTAACACAATTTTAAATTAAAAATAAAATTTTTAATACATTAAAAATATTTTAATATTAAAAAAACACACTTTTTAAAAAAACCAAATTATTATAAATTTAGAATTTTTAAAAATAAGTTTACAAAACAAAATATTTAAAGAAACAAACTTTAGAAAATTAGTGTTTGAAAAAATAATCTAATTATTTATTATTTAATATATGAAATTATATTTAATATGATTTTATATTAAAAAATCATCCTATATAGTTTAAACTTTTATTTGTAATGATTAATTAATAATATTTTTTTTATCATCACGTGTAATACAGGGGGTACTAATATAGTGTTGTATACAAAGAAGTTTTAAAGGTTTATAGTTTGTATTTTGAATTATAAAATGCATTTGTGTATAGTAGATTATGTAATTTATCATAAAGATATTTAATTGTATAATTTTTGTACCAAATTCCTTGTAATGCATGGGTTTATAACCTATTATTATATATATACTCTACCTAATAAAAGAGGAACAGTTGGCCGTATGGCATCATTTTAGTCTATTCACATCATATGTGTGTCGCATGCCATCATTTTAAGTTATCCACATAATATGTGTGCCACATATCAATACTATATTAATTCTAGACGTTTTAAAAATTAATTTTATTTAATAAATATAATTAATTCATACTTTAAATGATGTAATTAATTAAGTCAAATTATCTTTAAATGTTAATTAAATTACCATCATGTCACAAGTTTTAAATATTATTCCATACTTTGAATTATCAAGATACATAATTCAAAAGTTTTAAAATCTAGCTAAAAAAAGAAAGAATAATGATAATTATTATTATTATTATTATTATTATTATTATTTATGGATATTTATAATTTTTAATAATTTAATGTCGTTAGATTATAAAAATGTAATATGTCAAATAATAATGAATATGTTTTTTTTAAAACTAAGTTATAGTTCTTAATTTTATACGTATTTATCTTGTAAAAACATATAGTTTTTGATATCTGGTTCGTATGATTATTAAACCTATAATAATCACATTTTATTAATTATGGTTTTTAAAACATTTGTTGTCAATATTTAGTTCATACTATCATATTTATCACACTTTAGTGATTTTTTATTTTCTTCTTCTTACATAAAATTAATTAACATCTTAAGGGAAACTTTAATTTGTTTTCTTTTATTATTACATCTAAATAGATAATTTTCATCATATCAAATATTTATTACAATATTGTTTTTGTATATACAATCTAGTATATAAATAAGTGTTTAAAAATTTGTAAAATATAATATTTTCTTTTTAGAAAATGTTAAAAAGTTTAATTTATCTATATCTAATTTTTTATAAGTAATCAATTTAACAAACGCTTATTATTTATGCAACTCCATGTTGTACACGGGTTAATAACCTAGTATATGCATTATATACGTGCACCTTAATTAAGCTTACAAACCAAACGTAAATAAATAACAAAATGCATGAAATCTGGAAATAACATAACAAACGAAACAAAATAGCCGTGATGCTCGACTGATTCGAGCATATTCAATTGGTCACACGATTTAACACACGTGCCCTTACACAGAATATTCAAATCATCACAAACTATCACTAACTGTGTCCATTGCTTATTTAGTGTTGGTAGGAATGTAAAAGGCTTGGAATTACGATGGTGGAGATCCAAGCACTAACGGATCAAGAATTTTTTTTCACATGGGCAAAATTCTTTTATGATATTTATGGATCTCTATTATAATAATTTTTTCCCTCTTTTGTTCAGATCTTTTTAAGTTGAATCAGGTCGGGTCATGTTAAAAAAACAATCAAACTAAATTTATATATAAAAGTATAATAAAAATACAATACATTTAAAGTTGTTTTTACGTCCCCACAAGATAGAATGGGTACACCACAGGGTCCAAGATTGTTCATACCATTATTTTCCCATTTTTAGTGGTTGTCAACAAAAAAATGATTATTTGCAACAGTTCACACCGAATTTTGCAGTTCTTAACAAAAAAAAAAGAAAAAGAACAAATAAAATACGTGGCAACGTGACAACAGATCTAAAAAAACATGGACCAAATCTAGGCACGTTAGGCAAAGTACGTTCTTTTTTGTGCATGTAGGGGGTGTTTGTTTTTTTAAAAAAATCTCTTCTTGCCTCTTATGTCTGCGCCGCGCAGACACGGGAAGATGTCAGAGGTCTGCAGACTGTTTGTTTTCTCGCAGACATTTCATTAAAAAAGGTCTGCCCGGCCTCTTCTTGGCGCAGACGTGAACCAAGCACTTCTCACCTCTTCTTACCTCTTCTCTGCTTAGGTTAAAAAACCCACAGTCCTTTGGCCCCCTTTCTTCTTCCCGATCGCGTCCCACCAGCCCTACCATCTCCACCGCCACTCTCCTTCCACCAATCGACCACCGCTGCTCCTCCACCACCGGCGCTCCTCAACGAATGGCGCCCACCTCCACCGCCTTCACGACCGGCGCCCACATCCACAGCAGCGAGCTCCTTCGCCCCCATCCTCCATAGCAGCAGCAACGAGCTCCACACCGCGGCCTCTGCCGGTTCACCACAGCAGCGAGCGCCACACCGCGGCCCCCTCACCAATCGCACCTCAATCGAAGATAAAAACCCTCCGCCGGTTAGTCACTTTCTCCAATCGAAGATAAAAACCCTCAATCGCACCTCTGTGACGTCGATGTCGTTGTTATCTGTAGGAACACCGTTCACAAAATAAACAAATAACTTTATTATTCAATTACTCGAATTACAATTCAGAAATACACAATGAAAAATACATTATTACAATAAACATAAAAGTACTAAAATTTAAATTACAGGAAAGAAATGTAGTACAAGATGAAACAAGTTCTAAAATAAAAATAAAATAAGAAGTATGACATAAAATGAAACGAATTAAAACGAGTTCGGTGGCTGAGGATTTATGTTCAACAGAGGTCCCTTAAAACAGATTTCGGGCCACCCAGGTGAACCCGACTGTTTCCCAGGGTACAACAGCCGAAGCAGTATGTACTGCCGGAGTTAACCGAAAACCCGAAAATTATACCTGAAACAAGAGTGTAGTAGTAGCACTTGATCGATCTTAGTCACGTAGAGCAACACAAAGTTGCTAGCACAAGTGCAAAGAGTAGCACCAATTTCTTGCCAATTTCTAACACCAACTTATAGCCAATTTTTCACTTCAAGAAATAGAAGATATGTCCTCTATTTATACTAGTAGATTGGTTAGGCAAAGAGCCACCATCAAGGCTAACAAATGCACATTATTGTAGCCATTAACATAGAGTTAAATTTACACATAATGGCTAATGAATTCACACTTGATGGCTAATGAATTCACACATAATGAATTCTTGTGTATGTCGGGATTCTTTGAATCATGTACAAGAAACCGATATGCACTACTATGATGGGCATAACCAATGAATACACAATCCACGGTTTTGGGTCCTATTCTTTGAACCTTTGGTGGCGGAACCACCACTTTTGCTAGGCACCCCCACACTTTCAAGTATTTGTAAGATGGTTTTCTTCCCATCCACAACTCATAAGGAGTTGCATCCTTTTTCTTGAAAGGTATTTTGTTTAAAAGATAAGTAGCCGACAAAATGGCTTCCCCCCACATGTCCTGGCTCAACCCAGAACTTAACAACATGGCATTCATCATTTCTTTTAATGTTCTATTTTTCCTTTCAGCAATGCCATTTTGTTGTGGGGAATAAGGAGCTGTACACTCATGGATAATTCCACTTTGTGCACAATATCAGCAAATGGTGAAACATATTTTCCGCCTCTATCACTCCTTAGAACTTTTATCTTTTTATTGAGTTAATTCTCAACCTCAGTTTTATACAAGACAAACTTTTCGATTGCTTCATCCTTACTTTTAAGTAAGTAGACATAGCAATATCGTGTACTATCATCAATAAATGTGATGAAATACTTATTTCCACCTCTTGTTGGAATCGATTTTAAATCACACACATCAGTGTGAATTATGTCAAGGGTTTCGGTTATTCTTTCAACCGACTTAAAATATGATCTTGTTTGTTTTGATTCAACACATGTTGTACATTTGTATTTTGAGTCCACGGAAAATTTTGGTATGCAATCTAATTTAATCAACTGACGCATCGAATTGAAATTAACATGACCTAAACGACCATACCAAACGTTATATGACTCAATCAAATAAGCAGAAGTTGGAGCATTTTAATTCATGTTCTCAACCTTAGCTATTACATTGAGTTTAAACATTCCATTTTGGGCATAACCCTTACCAACAAACATTCCACGCTTAGTTAAAACAAATTTATTAGACTCAAAGACTAAACAAAAACCATGTTTATTGAGCAACCATCCTGACACAAGACTCTTGTGCATCTCAAGAACATATAGCACATTGCTCAAAGTGAATTCCTTACCCAAAGTCTACTTCAAGATCACATTGCCTTCACCCTTGATGTTGGCAATCGCTGCATTACCCATGAACAGCTTTTGATCACCAGTGACCTCTTTAAACGTATTAAAGAGCATCCCATCATAACACACATGACGGGTAGCACCAGTATCAACCCACCACTCATTAGTGTCATTAGTCACCGAGTTTACCTCCTCCATCACGGCAGTGAGGTCAGAAATCATGGCAACAAGAGGCATATCATCCTCAACTATATGTGCACGATCCTGTTTAGGAGCATTACACTTATCATCACGGTGACCAAGATCATCACAGTTGTAACATTTCCCTTTGAAAGGGAAAACCTGCTTCTTCACACCACCTTTTTTCGGCCCAAGGTCCACAACCTTGCTTTTGCCTTTGCCTTTGCCCTTATAATTGTCAATTTTCTTTTTGTACCCACGGGAAGATTGACCATGCTCAACCATATTGGCTTTTGTCTCACTAAGAGTCACCCCCTTGACTTGGGCAGCATGGGTACCAACTGATGGTCCCAAAGGTGTTGAAGTTTGAGCAGATACAATTGTTATTTCTCAAACAAATGTGGAAATGCAAACTGAGCAAGTCAGATTTTCAGAAATAAGGTTTACACAAAACCAAAGTTTAAACTAAACTTTTTAACTCAAACAAAGTTATTTGAGTTCATGTGACGTTTGCATAACTTGTTTTGGCCTAATAGGTTAAGACACTCTCTCCAAGAATCCCAGGAAAGCAAGACAGGTCCCTCAGCTGGTTGGGATATATACGAAATGCTTTCCTAGACAGAAAACTCAGATAACGATGTCCACCCTTCCGGTTACTACAAGTCCGCCACTTAGAACTTAAATTTTGACGAGTTTAGTTAATCAAAATATTTTGTGGTTTACAAAAAACCATATGGTTTACATAAAACCAAAATCAAATTTTACTAAAATTTGAAACTTATTTGAGGAATTATGGTTTACGCAAAACTAAGTCAAATTATACTAAAATTTGACAATTATTTGAGGAATTATGTAGGAATTATGGTTTACACAAAACCAAAGTCAAATTATACTAAAATTTGACAATTATTTGAGGAATTATGGTTTACACAAAACCGACCTCAAAATCGAATTTATTTTTTAAAACATAAACGCTTAATAATTTTCAGTTTTTTTTTATATATATCATAAACTTTTTTCTAACACTCTCGTTAGAAATAAACGATTATAGCTATCGTTTATAAAACTCGTAGTTCAAAAAAAAACTGATTCGAATATGTTCGTTAAATAAACGTTAACAAAATGGTTAAAAAACTTTTGGTTTACACAAACACAAATTGAATTATATAAAACCAAATTTTGTTAACAATTATGAAAACAAAAATAATCAGTTATGGTTTACAAAACCAAACAAAATGTTTGAATTTTTCCTATTAATAAGAAAACAACACTTGTTTACCAAAAACAAAATTTAAAAACACATTTTAAATTTCTTGATAAACAAATATTTGTAAAAAACTAAACAATTTATATTTCTGTTTTGTAATCCGATAATTTTTTAAAAACACAAACTTATGAACGATGATTTTTAAAATCTGTTTTAAGCTTGTAGGAACACCGTTCACAAAATAAACAAATAATTTTATTATTCAATTACTCGAATTACAATTCAGAAATACACAATGAAAAATACATTATTACAATAAACATAAAAGTACTAAAATTTAAATTACAAGAAAGAAATGTAGTACAAGATGAAACAAGTTTTAAAATAAAAATAAAATAAGAAGTATGACATAAAATGAAACGAATTAAAACGAGTTCAGTGGCTGAGGATTTCTGTTCAACAGAGGTCCCTTAAAACAGATTTCGGGCCACCCAGGTGAACCCGACTGTTTCCCAGGGTACAACAGCCGAAGCAGTATGTACTGCCGGAGTTAACCGAAAACCCGAAAATTATACCTGAAACAAGAGTGTAGTAGTAGCACTTGATCGATCTTAGTCACGTAGAGCAACACAAAGTTGCTAGCACAAGTGCAAAGAGTAGCACCAATTTCTTGCCAATTTCTAACACCAACTTATAGCCAATTTTTCACTTCAAGAAATAGAAGATATGTCCTCTATTTATACTAGTAGATTGGTTAGGCAAAGAGCCACCATCAAGGCTAACAAATGCACATTATTGTAGCCATTAACATAGAGTTAAATTTACACATAATGGCTAATGAATTCACACTTGATTGCTAATGAATTCACACATAATGAATTCACATAATTTTATATTAGTTTCTATTCACTAATTTTCCAACATTATCGTCTTCCAATCACACCAACAGAACCTCTGATCTCCACTTCTGGTGGTCCGCAGGGGATTGGCGAAGGTAGGGAGAGTGACGGGGGTGAAGAGGTTGGCAGTGGGGAAGAGGTTTTGAAAAGGCTAAAAACAAACCCTCTTCTTGCAGGGGTTTGGTCCACCTCTTCTGCAAAAGAGGTGCGCAGACTTGGTTCGCAGACTGCAGATGTTTTGGCTCTGAAAAAACAAACACCACCGTAGAGAATGTACACATTTTAAGAATTTGAAAGTTTTAGACATGACATAAAATGTAATTCCAAACCATTGATCATGACACTGCTTTTAAATGACTCGTATTTACTTTTAAAAAACGCATTAGAATTATTAACCCAACAGAAAGAACCCAATTCAATAGTTACAGTTAGTTCTTTTAGAGCAAATTATTAATAATGACAAACATAAAAAAAAAAAAAAAAAAAAAACAAAGTATGTACGTGTTTCAAAATTTACATCTATCTCACAAAACTTAATGGGCTTGTAATTATGCAGCTCACAAACACACTGTAACATATATGAAAGGTGAAAAGAAACACAACAAACTATGTATATAGGGCCTGGATTATAAACATAAATCAACAATAAATACAAATACAATGCAGGCATAACAAAAAAAAAAGTTAATAAAGCATAATCGTTCTATCAAATAGTTAGGGGCCAACCAGAGTGCATCGTTATTCATAACTCCATGAAATCAAAATAATAAAACTGAATTAATTGAGTCTTCCGATTTTACAAAACTGATTTTAGCTTTAAAAGAATTGAGACAAAAAGGGTTAAAAAATACGAAAATAGAGGGGCTGGAACGGTACAACCTGAAACTTGAGTTCATCTCCCACATCAGACCCGACATAGAACCCTGGCAGCACCGGTTAGTGGCGTACACATAGAAGTGTGGGGGGTGGCTGCTCCCCTTTAATTTTTTTTTTTTTTTTTTTTTTTTATAGTAGTATATATATGTTACAATGTTGACCAACCTTCTTAACTGATTGCAATCGACCTTCTTAAATTTAAATAATGAGACTTGTGATGAGAATTTAAGTAATCTTATGATTATTTTTTTTGGAGAGAGTTAATTATAGGCTTATAGCAATCTTCATATATGTTTTTGATATATTTTAAAAAATAAAATCTCGTAGAGAACTTGGCAGACAATACTATTACTAGATGAGTAACTTAAAAACTGTATGAATATAATGAATTCAAACGGGTAACAATGATCAATAGTATATTTGATAAAAAATTATTAAAAGTAATTTAATTAAATTATTTGTTTAGTTACAATTCATTTAATTTTAACTTGAATGAAATTGATGTTTTATAAAATGCCTCATTTATACCCAAACTATTTTTTTTAAAAAACTCATCCTGACATGCACCCATGATAACCCACATCCATCCTAACCCGCAACCGTTTTAACATGTTGTTCAACCCAACCCATTTATTAGGCATAAGAACAACTTTAGTTGTAATGTATTTTAATTATGATTTTATATATAAACTTTAGTTTGATTGTTTTTTTAACATGACCCGACCCAATTCGACCTAACCCAATCTGAACAAAACAAAAAAAAAAAATTATATATCGAACTCTAAACAACTTTTTAAAAAGTTTCGACCCATGAAAAATTTTTTTGGCTCCTCCACTGGCACTGGTCCAATCCAATTCGAATGTTAGGGCGTCTCAACTTGTGAATTTGCACCGGAAACACGTTACAAACTCAATCTCGATTATAACTGAACAAATTAATCGAATGATTAACACCTATTAAACACTTTGAATGAAACCGAACGGTTCATAAAGAAATATAACTTGGAACTGATCAAAACAGAAAGGTTAATTCAAATTGAACAGTCAATCAACCTTGCGACCTTAATCAATTTTTTAAATTTACTAGACTTGGTAAAACGGGAAGGTTGGGTAGCGGATCACAACGAGATCGGGTCACAATGAGTTTTGACAAAAATAATTTCGGATTAGAACGGTTCCGAAAAATATGGTTTCACTTAAGACTACATGGCCTAAATTAAAAATTAATGGAGGTTAAAACAAGTATCCTTACAAAAAAACAATGAAGAGTACTTTACCAACTTTTGTTTGATTATTTTTAAATATATATTATTTATTTTCTTTTAGAATGACATTTGTATTTTATTTAAAATATATATCGTATTTGGAAATTAGTTGTGTCATAAACATTATTTATATTTTATTTAAGATATTTTTTGAATAAGGAAACAGCTGTACGACATTATATTTATTATTTAATATCATTTGTTGTTCTCAAAAACCCAAATATACTTCTCCTAGTTGTTGATGCACAGAAGCAATTAGAAACCCTCTTGCAGCGGTTTTACCAGCGTAAATAGAAGCGGTAGTGTGGACCATGGTTACCATATCTATGGTGATTGGTTGATTGCGATGGTGTGGCATAAATATAATGTGACCTACCCATTTATTAAAGTCTCACATATTGACATAAATGGTCTCTATATTTTGTCTGCGTTGTATTTGATTTAAATACAACAACATATATATATAAAAGGGATTTACCTTTAATTGTTGCCTAGCCCTAAATCAAAAGGATGCATAGAAGAAAAACAATCGACACCTATAACAAAATTGATCTTCTCTATTCTTATCAAATCCATCAAATTGGCAACAACATAAAGGAAATCATGTCATCTTCTTCTATTAAAAATTGCAATTCCTTCAAGTAAGTATTAAACATGATCTATATGTATTCCATCATTTCATTTGATTTCAAATTCATTCAACATGGCTGGCATGGTTGCTACGACATTGGTTGATCGTGGTTGCGACGAGGTTGTTTGGCACTATTGAAAGAAATTTTGGTCAGTCGGAGGGAACCCCGCCCCTTAATCCCGCTGATGATAGTTTGTGAAAAGGCGTCTTCTATTATACACAACTTCTTAGTTGCATGTTTTACGGAGGTGACCCATTGTGACATGCTCTTCTTTGTCAAGACTTTGTTATGATACCAATTTTCATCCGATGTTTAGTTTATGCAGACCCAACATAACCTATAAGGCAAAAAAATATGCCCAAACCTACCCATTAATGATAGAACGGGTTGTAATTGCCAGACCGAAAATTTACACAGCAATCCGAGGACGTGGCCTGCAAAGACAAAAAAGATATGCGTCAACTACCAAAACGAACATGAGACGGCCTAAACAACACCAATCCAACAAAAAAAAGAATAAAAACCTAGTGGCCAAATTAAGTTGAAATTTCAAAAACTTTCTTATATCCTTGAGGTGATTTAATCTTAAGGACTGTTTTATAGCCTCTTAATGGATCCATTAAGATGCTACATCTTAACCGCTTAGCATTCAGTGCGTTTGACTTGAATAAATTAATCTCTTAATAATTCAACCAAGTACTTAACCATTCAACACCAATACCATGCTGAATAAAAAATACATACCATTCATACCTTTAACCATGCAAATGCTCTTAACTGTTTCAACACTAAATAACTCACAACCTCTTAATCATTCAGATATTTTAACCATTCAGCACTTAATGGTTCAGACACTACCAAACAACCCCTTACTGTGACTCCCCTATTACCATATATATACTTCACAAGCTAAGAAGAAGAAATGTGGCTTTCAGATGAAGTACAATAAGCTTTTCTTGCTTTAAACCTTATTAAATACTGATATTTTTTTATTAAATTTTAATAATTTTAAATAATTAAATTTTAATGGTTCAGACACTACCAAACAACCCCTTACTGTGACTCCCCTATTACCATATATATACTTCACAAGCTAAGAAGAAGAAATGTGGCTTTCAGATGAAGTACAATAAGCTTTTCTTGCTTTAAACCTTATTAAATACTGATATTTTTTTATTAAATTTTAATAATTTTAAATAATTAAATTATACAATTAAATATCAAATATATATACTTTTTAATTCTCAAAGTTGTTAAAACTTAGTAAATTATAAAAAAACTAATTATATATCCTTTTTTAGAATATAATTTTATAATTTTTAAATATTTATTATTAATTATTTATTATTTTTAAATATTTATTATATACTTTTTAATTCTCAAAGCTATTAAAACTTAGTAAATTATAAAAAAAAAACTAATTATATATCCTTTTTTAGAATATAATTGTATAATTTTTAAATATTTATTATTAATTCTTTATTATTTTAAAATATTAATTATATCTTATTTCATCAACAACTCATGACATTTGAATATATACATTTGTTTTTAAATACACATATACGCCTCATTTTTCATATAGCATAACTAGTTTATATTTATATATATACAATTACCAAACCTAATGATGACATGGGAATAGTGTTAATAATTTTTTATATTTTGTTATTAAATAAAGTTTTGATATTGTGAAATTAAATCAATTTGTTGTGTAGTTCAACTGGCAATATATGATTATATGGTGTTCCAATGCATGATCCATCATATTTTTTGTTCTTTGTTCTCATCCATCATATGGTGTTTCAATGCATGATCCACCATTAAATATTAATATAATGATGCTAATCAGAAAAATAGTAATAATTACATGTTTGTTTAGTTTATGTTTGCATTTCTTGATGACATATTTTACGATTATAAACATACTTCTTTTGTTGTTTTAGACTTTTAGTTAATTTTTGACATTGTGAGATTTTATTTTGGGAAAGTTCAATTTGTTGTTTCATAACGGATTTACAGCCGCCATTGCCGGTTTTTTCGTTTATGTTTTAATATTCATAATAATGTATCCTCCATAATTGTGATTAAATACCCATATTGACACATTTTTAATATTTTGCGATTATATTTGAGTTTGTATTCCTTGTGATAGACTCTTGCTTTTGAGATAATTCGATTTATTTTTTAGGACAGATTAACAACCTTTGCGGTCTGTTTTTTTTGTTTACATTTAATATTCATGATGTTGTCACCATTGTCGTAATCAGATAGCAATATCGACAGAGCAATATTACTCAATATTTTTTTGGTAAAATTTTAATCTGGTAGACATTGTGTTTTTTCCTTGTTCGATACGAGGTTATCGTTGTAAAGCGCAGTGTGAAACCCTAGTAGCATATAATATTCAATTTTTTTGCGTAAGAAAAAAATGAATACCTCTTATAATTATGAAAACAAGCTACATTTTTCGTTAACTAACAATGCGTATAATATAAGATTTTGTCTCCATTGCTTGCTTTTTGGATATTAAAAAAGTTCCCTTACAAGTCATTTTCAAAGCAATAAGGTCAAGAAAATATGTGGTCTAATTAAGCAATGACTCAATATTATGATAACTACCCTTGACATATCTTATGAGAACTCTTGAATTGGAGTTTCACCTAAATCTAGTATTTCTTTGAGTTAAGCCATACGTTTTTCTAGTATAGGTTTCCTACTAGACGGGTGGGTCTATTCATCACGCTTTGTTCTTCGGACGAAATGGAGATTTATGAACGAAGGATTATAGGGGCCGGGAGAGGCGACCGCCCCCCCTTTTTCCATCCATATTGTTCATTTTTTGACCAAAAGGTTAATTTTTGTTTTAAATATTGGTTACACCCCTTACTTTAAAAAAATAATATGTATTGTGAGTCACGTAAATTTTCACCCCATCAAGACGTTCAAACTCCGTTACTATGGAGATCTATTTTCCATGGTGAACTATCTGCTAGGATGATCCCAGATAACCGAGCGTTTGGTGTTAAAAAAATAAAACTCAATATCATGGTAGGGACAAACCAAGTTGATATAATATAAACAACGTGTATTAAAAACTACAAATAATTCCATTAAAACTTTATCACCAAAAGAAGATAATATATCTTCGATTGAAGAGAGTAGTTTGACTATAAAAAGCAAGTATGTACTCTACGATTCTAAATACAACTTAATTAGGAATAAGAAATATTTAGTCTTCCAAACAAACTTCAATGTTTTATGGTTTTAGTTTATTACACTTATGCCACAGTAATCTCAATATGATCTGTCTTCATAGGTGGTGCCCCCATGGCTGCATCAGATATTGTGACCACATTAGATGAAGACCAATCCGAACCACTGATATTGAATGTCATTCGATGCAAACACTCATTAGCAGGTTCACCAACAACTGAAAGGAAATGCGTAAAAGGATTTAAAGGCTCAGGCACCTCTAACACACCTTCCAACATTTTAACAACGAAACTCATACATGGCCTAGTCTCAGGCTTATACTGAACGCAACAAAGATCCTCTTCACAACTTCATGATCCTTCTCTTCAATCTTGCAATCTTTGATCAAATCATCCAATTGATTCTTTTCATATTTTTCCCACACACATACAGGGAACCACTCTCGGATATCATGAACAACGGCCATGTCTTTCCTCCGCCTATCGGTTATCTCGAAAAGAAGCATCCCAAAGCTATAAACATCACATTTGTGAGTAACATGAAGACACATCCAGATCTCAGGAGCAGCATAGCCTGGGGTACCTCGCCCCACTGCCAAGCTTATATGTGTGTTTTCCCTGTTGCAAAGTTTTGCCAAACCAAAATCAGCAACTTTTGCACAAAAGTTTGAATCCAAGAGTATGTTTCCTGGTTTTATATCATAGTGAACTATTTTTTGCGCACAATCTTCATTATGCCTGGCAAAATGGGCGGGTTGGGTCGGGTTGGGTAACGGGTCAGAACGGGTTCGGGTCAGGATGGGTGCGGGTCAGAACGGGTTTTAAGCAAAATAAGTTCGGGTCTAAATGAATTGTTGTTAAAAAACATCAATTTAATTTAACTTTAGATGTGTTATAAGTAAACAAATAGTCCATTTGGATAATTTTTAGTGATTTTCTCATCAAATATGTATTTAATCATTCTTAAATGTTTGAATCCATTGCATTTACATACTTTATTGGTTACCCGTCTTGACCCGCATTGTGTTCAAGTGCTACCCATCTCAACCCATCCAATATTATGATGTTACCCATTTCAACCCATTATACTACAATTGTTTACCCAAATCAACCCATTTTCTTTAACATGGGTAACAATTGCCACCTCTAATCTTCATGCAAGTATGCAATGCCTTTTGCAGTTCCCACTGCAATCTCGTGAAGCTTGTCAAAGCCTATCATGGCCTCGTTGGTTCTTTTGAAAAAGTGGCTATCCAACGAGCCATTAACCATATACTCGTATACAAGAGCTATTAAACTTGATCCAAAGCAAAACCCAAAAAGCCGAACAAGATTAAAGTGATGGGTTCTTCCCATAGTGCTGACTTCTGCCATGAATTGCTCCTCAACTCGCTCTTTAGAGATCCCATTTAGTACTTTCACAGCTACTTGATTGTTGCCGATGACTCCCTTGTAAACTGTGCCGAACCCACCTGAACCTAATTTGGTCTTGAAGTTATTTGTAGCTAATCTTAGCTGTTTGGAGGTAAACCGGATGGGCTTTTCACTTTCCATGTCATCGAGAAATTGGACCATGGGAAGGGTAACAAAACGAGACTCGGCATTGATCTTTTCCACTATGAATCCTATAAATCGTAAATATCCAAAAGTTGCTGCACAAAATTGCAAAAGAGAAACCATAAGTATATGTATAGAATTCATTATAAATTAAGTTATAAATGGGTATGGTACCCTCCATAGGGTGGTTGAGTAAAACTAACCAACAACACAACCAAAAATAGCAGCCACAACAACAAAACCCTCATTAAAAGAAACAGATATTGAAAAACGTTGGTAATGAACATCTTTAGAAGACATAATGGTAAGAATCTTAGACTTAAAAACTTTCTAATAATGACACACAACAAACAAAACGAAAAGAACTATTTATAGAGTTTCTGACATTGTTTAAGACCCGTTTGACCAAATCAATGTATTAGGGTGACTTTTTGCTAGATTTTTAACAAGAGTAAATTCCCTATTTGTCCATTTTAACAAAAAAAAAGAACCAAAATGTACAAATGGTTTCTATTGGCTTAAACCATGGGCGTCTCGCCCGTAATCGGATCCAACTATGGGCGTCCTGTCCGTAATAATATATTTCAACATTGGCGGTTATGGGCAGGCCGCCCATAGTTGGATCCGATTACGGGCGGGACGCCCATGATTTAAGCCAATAGAAACCATTTGAACATTTTGGTCATTTTTTGAGTCAAAATGGACAAATTTGGAATTGACTTTTTTACGATAGTTACTACCATTATGGCATTATCATCTATAAAAACAAAACGCTGCTATTATTTGTCACTATAAATAGTGATGTGGTTTAATTGGATCGCTTGCCATTTTTTTCTCTCTGTTTTTTTTTATTTTGCTTTTTTGTATTTGGATTTTTTCGTTTTTGAGAATATTAGTTTTATCTCTCTTTTCTATTATTGTTTTTGTGAAAGCTTTTTATGTTTAACTGTTAATTTTTTTATTAATTTTTAGGTTTATCGTTCTTAAGCATATGTCTTTGCATTTAGGTTTTTGAGCTTTTGAAGGTTTTTTTCATGACTTATCTTACATCGTGGAGGATTGTGGTGTTTTTTTAAGACTTTGATTATATCCATGTTATTTTTATGGGAAAATTACCAAAATGGACACTTTGACCAAAAATTTCTCCAAAATGTCCATTTGACTTTCCAAATGCCAAAATGTCCATAGCCTTTACAGGCGCCGACGCCTGTGTACACACGGGCGGGCGCCTGTGTAATATCCAATCAAAAAACGCCACGTTTTCTACACAGGCGCCCACGCCCCTTAAAAACCACGAACGCCCGTATAAAAAAAAAGTTGTCACGGGCGTCGGGCCCACACTGACACATCTGTCACGGGCGTCCGACCGTAAAGAAAAAAAAAAAAAAAAAAAATCCCGGGTCAAGTCACAGGCGCCCAGACCACCTACACAGGCGCCCGAACCGACCACACGGGCGCCCAAACCTAGTTACGGGCGTCCAAACTTTTTTTTTTCGGAAAAAGTGCCACAGGCGCCCGCCTGTAACACACAGGCGCCCGCCTGTAACACACAGGCGCCCGCCTGTGTAGTACAGGCGTCCGCCCGTACAAGTTTTTTTTTTTTTTTTTTTTTTTTTTTTTTGAATCTTTATTTTATAGGCGTCCGACCATAAAGACGGGTATATATATGCGTAAAGTGTCCCTACCTAAAACGCTCACTTTTTTTTTTGCAAACAAATTTGAAAATGGATAAACAATTTTTTTCTCAACCAACAGATAAACCTTCGAAATGGATATTATCAAAATGGAGAACATTAAAAAGCAACACTGAAGGATCTAGTGATCAGAATCACCAAAATGCGGAACCTGTAAATGAACCGGTAAAAAAACGAAAATGGGCTATTCCTGACGATGAGTCTGACAATTGGTCGAACGACGTTGTTGAGTTTTATCAGAATGGCGACTCAACATATTGTTACTCAGCAGTGTTTTTCAAAAATGAAAGATTGGACACGCAATTTTGGGGTACTTTGCTCGGATACAGTTCCAACGGAAATTTATTAGCAAATGTAAGAATATCATTTAAACTTTCTGTTTTTAATATTAAAATTGGTTTAACATAAGTATTTATTTTATATTATAAATATAACAGCATGTTGAAGGATGGGTTGGCAGACTAATTAAATGGAGGTCTAGAGAAGTTCAAAAGAATTCAAATTTAAATTTGCGTTGGAGCATATTACCGCCGTCTTTTGTTACTCTTTTGTTAGATTCGTGTAGCAAAAATGCTACACAGTTTGCAAATGGCAAACATTTACCCTTTCCTTCATTTTTTGAAGTAGATCATGTCTATTTGCCGTATTGTTTCAAACGTCAAGAGTGGTGTCTACTTAAAGTCGATTTGAACACTCAAGAACTAGTTTTATATGAGAACAAACGCCTGACTGGCGATGAATACAGATCAAATTTCCATCCGATAATGGTTAAGATTGCAGTTTATTTTACAGCCTTATTGGTAAACATTCGGTATTGGAAACTTACAAGACGTCCAGAAAGAACTGTATCATTTGGGATGAATGACGATTTCGTGAGGTCATCGAACGAATTACACGGCAACGAAGCTGTTTTCGTTTGCATGGTGATGGAACATTTGGTGACTGGAAAACCAATTAATTTAGAACTAGATTTTAAAAATTGTTGTATCTCTTACCGACGATTCATGGCTGATCAAATGTATTTTTGGCGTTGTTTACCGAGTGTTGATAATAAAAAATGAATGGTATATTGTCTGATTTCATGTTATTGTTGTTTAAAACTATTATTTATTATTTTATCCTATCTATATTATATAAAATAAAAAAAATGATATAAAAGGAGATCATATTACAAAAACTAACAACATACCATTTAGAAAACAAACAAAATTAGCTAAGTACTAAAATCTGAATCCGGTTCGTGTTCATCTTCCCATGGGTTGTGATAACCAGAAAACGAATCATCATACTCGTCTTGCCATGGATCACAAGGCACGTACTCATCCTCTGGTCTATTTTCATACAAAATCTGAAGGTAATCATCCTCAGTGTATGGAACAAACTCGTCTTCAGAAGGATAATAATCGTCTACCGAATTATTCAGATCCGGCAAAAAAGTTTCGAATGCCAGGTTCCAGAAATCATCTTCGGTTGTTTGAACCTGCTGCTCTTGTACGTTTACCTCTGTCAACTTATTTTCATTCTTTAACATCTTCAATATGGTAACCTTCATCTGGGCACGACGGCCTTATATATACAATTTATTTATATTTTTATTACTAAATATATTAAAAAACAGATCTCGAAAAGCGTACAATAAACCGCCCATGTAAAACAGGCGCCCGCCTAAATTAAACAGGCGCCCGCCCAATCTAAACAGGCGCCCGATTGTTTCAAATAGGCGTCCGAATTATAATAAAAAATAAAAAAAAGTTGAAGGCGTCCGACTGAACTATAAAGTCGCCCGACTTTAATATACAGGCGTCCGCCCTAATTAAAAAAAAAAAAAAAAATTAAAAAAAACCTAAATAGGCGTCCGCCTGTGTTTTACAGGCGCCCGCCTGTAACTCACAGGCGTCCGCCTGTGTGTTACAGGCGTCCGCCTGTAACTCACAGGCGTCCGCCTGTGTGTTACAGGCGTCCGCCTGTAACTCACAGGCGTCCGCCTGTGTGTTACAGGCGCCCGCCCATGTAGTTTTGCCGCCTCGTTTTCCCGCCGAATTCCAAACGCCTGGACGCCTACATAAGAAATTTTTGGGTTTGGAAAGGACCACACGACGATTACGACCTCCAGAACACGTGTAGAAAACGACACTCGATTTTACTACTTTTGGGTTACGCTTTAAAGTGTACAATTTAAGAAAATGTTACAAGTAAGTTTTTTTATTATATTTCGAACGTATATTTAAACGATTAATTTAGTTTTCTTATTGTCTCATTGTTTCATAAATATTTTTCTGACTTAGGCTGACTGTAAAACGCGGATTTCATGGAAAAATGTTGAGATTGTGAAAAATGTTATTAGCAAGTCGCAGGAAAGAATTGATATTTGGAACGACCAATGTTTTGCCCCTTGGCTTAATGTAAAGAACACCCAGCCAGATGGGCAACTGATTCACGCTATGCTTCTTCATCAACTTCCTGTCAACTATGATACTGAATTTGATGGGATTGTTTACTCGGTTGGTGGACAGGGCAAACCTATGTTACGTTTCGGACCTCGCGAGTTTTGCATTATTACAGGATTTAAATTCGGTGATAATAGTACAAAATCTAAAGGAGGTGATTCGTTTTATAATCGGGTTTTAGATGAAAACATTTCGGTTCCGATTACAGTTGATAAACTGAAATCATTTCTGGTCGAGAATGAAAACAACTTCAATGATGACGATATTGTTCGTCTCTGTTTACTACTTATCCTATATTCTTTTTTCATGGGAGTAGAAACAGATAAACATATTCAGAACGAGCATCTACTTTTGGTAGATAATTTTGATTGTTGGAATGATTTCAATTGGGGTAGTTATTTATGGGGCCGCACGTATCCCAGTATTCTGAACGTGCTAAACAAAAAAGTGATGGTTCCAAACAAAAAATTATACTATTCGTTGACAGGATTTGTTTGGTCTTTCAAGGTATTATATATTAAATTAATGCAAAATTATAAATGTTATTAAATATTAATATTATTAAAATAATATATTTTTCAGATTTGGATATACGAGTCTTTTCCGTATATGAAAACAATTTGTAAATACAACGAATCTATTCCGAGAGCGGTTGGTTGGGAAAAACCCAAAAAAACTCGTTGGCCTACCGTGGAAGTGATATTTCAAAAATGTTCTGAGGTAAAATAATTATTATTTTTTTTTATATTAACGAAATTTTTTAACATAATTGAAATTTCTTTATTTTAATTTTTTATAAAATTTTAGGTGATGTTTACTCCTATAAACCTTTTTCCCAATCCTACTGAATTGAAAGTTCATGGTCAGAGCTTCGATTATTTGAATAAAATGTTGCAAATGAGGATGGGAGGGAACCAAAATTTTGTTTTCCAACCGCAGCCGGCCCAGGAATTTCGGGCGGAAGATGATGTTGTCAATCAATTTGTCAATAATTTTTTGGATGATGACATCAATGTGGAAGAAAAAAAGTCTTACGAAGAATTTACCAAAAAACAGCAAGAGCAATCTTCCACTGGTTCAATGAGTGCAGACCAGTATAACAGCATCATCGAAAAACTAATGTTGCTTTTGAAACATCGGGTATTTTATTTATAATATATAATATTCTTATTTTAATTGTTTATTCAATTGATTTTTATTGTTTGCAGGAAAATGTTGACAATTTTATTTCAGCAAGTGAATCGTTTCACCAAAGAACCGATCAGCGTTTGAGCGTATAAAATTTTTAATATAAATAATTTTTTAATTTTTTTTGATATTTAGGATTAACTTAAACTTCAAAACAGAAACTATCTTTTGAAGAAGACGAAGAAAATAGGGAAGAAATAGTTGAAGATATGGTCACCCCCGATGTTGTTTTAGTTTCCAAAAAAAAGGTATTTAATTTTATTTATATTTTTTATCATATTAAAGTTTCATTTAAATTTGTTTTTATTATTAGTTAACTTTTTTAAATTTATTATTAGGTGATATCAAATAAAGGACGTGGTAAAAGAATAAAGAAAAAATCTAAAGTTCTTACTACCCCCTTTCAAGGTTTTGATACTACGCCTGCTGTAGATAAAAATAACGATGAGGCGTATTCTATCAAAGTTATAAAAGAGCTGGCAATCCGTGAGAAATTTTACTTCTACACGCGATTTCAGCCGAACGTCGGTCTAACTCACGAGTTTTGGAAAGGAATCACAAGCGGGTGGTTTGAAAACAACGTGAGTGTTTTATTTAAAATAAAATTAAATTATTTTTGATACTAAATTTGGATTGCTATATTTTTAACAGCATATCGATGGCTGGATCAACAAATTAATGCTTGATAGGCCGGAAGATGCGGACTGGACCATTTTGCCTTGCCATTTCTTGACCACCATGTATTTTAGTAAAAGATGGATCGACGAATTAGGCACTGGTGATATATGGCCATTTCCAGCTGTCACGGGACTTAACAAAGTTAATAAATTAGTTTTATTTTTTTAATATTAACGTTTATAAAATACTAATTATTTATATTTTTTGTGTAGTTTTATGTTCCGATTAACATGCAAAACCAACATTGGTGTTTGACATGTGTTGATCTTTCATCTTGGACATTGAGTGTTTATGACAGGTATATTTATATTATTTTTTAAAATATATTTGTAAAATATGTAATAATAATAAATATCTGATATGTACAGTTTTCCTGAGGTGTGCACACAAGCAAGGAACGAAATGTTGTTTTTCCTGGACAACATATTTCCGCAATGGTTACTGTATAATGATCATGATTTAGGCGGTATTTTCAGACCACCTCCTTTTAAGCGACTTTTTCCGGATGATGTTCCTCATCAAGTCGGAACTATAGGAGATTGTGGTGTTTGGGTCTGTATCTTTCTACAACGTCTAATTAATGGAGAAAGACTTAGCAGCCAGGATGAGGATGCGCAAAAAACCGCACATGATTTTCGGTGGAGTTTTGCACGCTTAATGTACGAAAATAAAATTAGATCAGAAGTTGAATAGATGCATTTTGTAACTTTTTTTCGAATTTGTTTTGTAAATTTTTGTAATGAAATATTATTGTGCGTAAACATTTATTTAAATTTATTTATTTAAATATAAAAAAAAAAAAAAAATTGAGCCGCCTATATGAAACAGGCGGACGCCTGTAACACATAGGCGGGCGCCTGTACCACACAGGCGGGCGCCTGTGTGGTACAGGCGTCTGCCTTTTCATGAAATTTTTAACACACAGGCGCCCGCCTGTAAGATACAGGCGCCCGCCTGTAACTTACAGGCGTCCGCCTGTGTGTTACAGGCGGCTCAATTTTGAATTTTTTAAAAAAAAAACAGGCGTCCGCCTATGGGTAGTAGGCGTCCGCCTTTTCGAAGTATATAAATAAAGACCAATATCGAAATGAAAAATTCAACTTTCTCTTTTTTTAATTTTTAGCTTCCTTGTTTATCTATCAAGTTTTATAAAAAATTACCTTTGAAAAAATATGTTTTACAAAAGAAAGTTTCTTAAGTATTTATCTTATTGAATTAATACCACTTAGTTTTAATTCTTATTGAATTAAAACCACTTACATATATATATCCACTTACATTACATGATTGGTTTTATAAATCTTTCATGTAATGTAGTTGATATTTTTTATAAAAAAAACTTTTTTATACCTTTTGGCTTTCCAGTGGAAGATACTCTATTTAAATAAATCCAATGTTAAGTAAGAGGTATTTAAAAAAATTATTATTATAAAAATCCACTCTTTTTCTCCTTGATATAAAAAAAGAGTGGTATAATATTTTGTATAAAAAAAATATTTTAAAAACTATATTATTATAATGCTGATTGAAATTAAACCACTTATATACTTAAATTGATTTTGTTTAAATGTTTGATTAAACAAATCAAATATGTAATATATTTACTAATTATTATATCAGTAGCCTTCTTGCTATCTCATAAAAAGATTTACAAGAACGAAAATGTGTTATCAAGAGTTAAAAGACAATGATGAAAATCTGTAGACAAGAGTTACAAGGACGAGACCGAGATTACTGATTTGTGGAATAAAGAGTTAAAAGAATGAGACCGAGACCGAGATTACTGATTTGTACTGTTCTTTTTCCTTTAACGTTTTTTTAAGTACTGTTGTTTTTCCTTTGAAAAATTTATTTCATTTTAAGTTTACACCACTTTATTAATTTTAATCCTTATTGAATTAAAACCACTTATTATATCAATTTCCTATGCATGATTGATGGAACAGATCTTTCGTGTGTTTTAATTGATATATATATATTTTAAAAGGAGCTGTTTTAAACAGTCCACCCTCATACTTCCTGATAAGTAGGAGTGTTATGAAGAATTCTGTTATGAAAACTTAGAAGACCGAGATTGCTGATTTGTAATCAAAGATTATGCTGCTATGTAATTAAAGATTGTGCTGCTATGTAAACTTAGAATGATTGGAAACAATATTGGTTATTATAAAGATTGTAATATTTCGAAATTATATAATGTGTTGTCAGTTTTTACTTAATATTTCATTTATTTGTTTTTTTACCGAAATAATCTTATGCGTAAACTTTATTATATTTTAACTTTATTAACAAAATTGAATAAAAAAAATAAAATTGCGCCACCTCTAATACACAGGCGTCCGCCTGTACCACACAGGCGCCGCCTGTACCACACAGGCGCCCGCCTGTATGGTACAGGCGTCTGACGTTTTGAATTTTTTTTTCAAAATAACAGGCGGCCGACTGTACCACACAGGCGCCCGCCTGTAACACACAGGCGCCCGCCTGTAACACACAGGCGCCTAAAATTTGAATTTAAAAAAAAAAAAACAGGCGTCCGCCTGTATTATACAAGGCGTCCGCCTTTTCAAGGTTTATAAATAAAGACTTATATCCCATATCCGAATGTTAACTTAAACTTTTCTTTGCTTTTTATTAAAATCTTTTTAAATTTTTATTTTCCAAGTTTATGAATTAAGTGTTATAAGAAAAAATGTTAGAAAAAATTTGTTTTATAAAAGTATGTTTTCTTGATTATATATATCTTATTGAATTAACACCACTTAATTTTAATTCTTATTGAATTAAAACCACTTACATATATATATCCACATACATTACATGATTGGTTGTATAAATCTTTTATGTAATGTAGTTGATATTTATAAAAAAAAATACTTTTTTATACCTCTTGGCTTTCTAGTGGAAGATGCTGCGTTCAAACTCTTTCAACGCGAAATATGAGGTATTTAGAAGAAATCAATATTATAAAATCCACTCTTTTCCTCCCGGGAAACATAAAAAGAGTGTTATTTTATTTTAAGTAAAAAAATATTTTAAAAACTTTATTATCATAATTCTTATTGAATTAAAACCACTTATATACTTATATCGATTTACTTTACATGTTTGATATAAAAAATCATTCATATAATATAATTTATATAAGTTATATCGGCATTCTTCTTACTGCCTTATTGGAGTTGATGTTTATCTGCAACGGCAAACGTATTTTGGGGAAAACTATATTAAATAACCAACTTTTTCAATCACGAAGATAGTTGTTATGAAGAATTTTGTTATGAAAAGTTAGAAGACCGATATTGTTGATTTGTAAACAAAGATTGTGCTACAATGTAAACTTAGAAGACTTGGAAACAATATTGGTTATTACAAAGATTGTAATATTTCGAAATTATATATGTATATAATGTGTGATATTGCATTACTTTATCATAAAACATACGAAATTATTAAAATACAAAAATATAACATACTCATTAAAAGTCATTTAAATCATAACAATAATCTTTTTGAGTTGTTGACCCAACTACAAAATCACGAAAATTCTCTACATCTACAAATGTTGTCTGTGTTTCGTTTATTTTTTGTTTTGACGATGAACCCATTTGTGATGCCAGAGGTGTTTTACACTGATGACGCATATGTCCCTTGCGATGACATCTTGAGCATATTGTCGGAACAATTTCCTCACCACGAGAGGGAATTCGTTTATTTTCTCGAGGACGACCAGCTTGTCTTTTGTCCATGTGCGGTGTTTCTAATTTGTCATAATTTTCATCTATCTCCCATTCTGATTCATCTGGTACCGGCTGTATCGATTCTGCGTAAGTGGCAGCGTGTACCTCATTTGTAAACCAGTCCATTGCCCACTGATAACATTCTGTCTGCTTTAAGAATTTTGAAACACTAATCACATGACCACATGGTAAACCGGATAACTGCCATTTGCGACAAGTACATTTTTTATTGTAAAGATCGACAACGCATCGATGACGTCCGTCGTCTACATTGAACTGATACTCGTCTATGCCACGAACTGACCATGTCTTGCATTTCTGAATTCGTCTACATATTTTGTCTGTAGCCCATGCGGTCAGATAGTGTCTATTTTTCTCTACAAAAAGTTAAAATAATTTATCAATAAATATTATTAAACCAGGGAAAATAAATTAAAATTAACTTCAACGGTGTTTATTAGAACCTCCGAGTTGTCGTCGTTCAAAATACCATTTCTGAACCAATTCGACAAAAAAGTCGATTAACCGAGTGATTGGTAACTTTCGTGCGCTCCGGGACAACGCATTAATAGACTCGGCACTATTTGACGTCATGATATTAAATCGTTGCACCGGGCAATGTGATCGAGCCCATTTTGAAAAACCAGCTCGCGTGAGGATTTCTCGAATATTAGAACGGTTACTACAGAGTGCGTTAAAATTGATATCAAATTCCCCAACCGTATAAGCTTTACAAGTCGCCCACCACAAGTTTTCTTGTGCTTTACCCTTTAGACGTAGATTCATCATCAAATGTCGGCAACAAAGACCATGATAAGCCTGTGGATATACTGTTCTTATTGCTTGATCAATGGAAGCGGCTCGATCTGAAATAATTGCAAGATTTGAATGATCGTCAATGCCCTCCTTGAGTTTTGACAAAAACCACGTCCACGATTCCCCGGATTCTGTTTTCCCCACACCGAATGCAATAGGTAAAATTTGATTATTTCCATCCATACCAACAGCTAAAAACATGGTGCCTTTAAATGCACCCTTAAGATGTGCCCCGTCAATAATTATTATAGGACGCAAACAATGAACAAAACTGCGCACCTGTAAATAAGTATTAATAAATATATAATACAAGAATATAATATTTTTAATAATTCGTAACTTACCGCTGCACCAATAGCAACAAAAACCATTTCAAAACGGTTAAACTCGTCCCTCAAAATATGAGTTATTGTTCCTGGATTAGCTAATTGAAGATAATGACAATATGCAGGCAGTTTTGCAAATGATTCCTCAGTTGATCCAGCCAAAATTTGTTCGGCATAATGTTTCCCTCGCCATGCTTGATTGTATGATATGTTCACCTTAAATCTCTGATTTATATCTTTGACTATTTCTTTTCCACGGTACACACGTCCACAGTCAGTAAGTTGGTCCTTTATTATATGACCAAGAACTTTTTTGTTTGCGTTTCTAATGTTAGGATAAGTTTGCGTCCTTGAACATGTATGCTCATTGTTAAAATAAGTCACGTGAAATGCGCACGTGTCCTTATAACTAGAGGCTCTTAAAACCCAGTTACAATTTTCGAAATAACATACCACAACAAATCTTTTTTTTGATGATTTTTGAACTTTAAACTGAAAACATTCATTCAATGCCATGGTTGAAATTTCTAATTTTAAATCTTCTTTATCTTTAAAAACTTTATTTATTATTGCATGTGAAGATGAAGATGGTTTACAAAATTTTGAGTTAATAAGTTCTGCTTCTACTTCTGGTACGGATTCATCGTTAAAAACATTATGATTTAAATCAAAACTGAATTGAGGTTTTTGATTAAAATCATTAAAACTGTCAAAACAATCACCAATATTTAAATCAGGAACTACAAATTTTTTTTTTGAGTTAGAACCATGTGATGAAATTTTTCTATCACGAACATGATCAGGTCTAACATCATTAACGACGTACATATAACATATTTCACTCTCATTTTTTTCCAGAATTTTAAAAAAAACAGAAATATCGTTATCATCACATATATCAACAGGATATATATATGTTGAAAATTTATACGATATTCGACTTATATCTCGAATATCAAAACGAACAGAAATTAACTCAAGCAGTTCTTGATAAGTAATTTTATAATGAAGACATACAGCACGTCGCAAACAATCAATAGGAAGATAATCATATATTCCATTTTTAAGCTCCCAATTTCCGCCAATACAGAAAATAACCGTAAATTCCATTTCAAATTTGTTTGCAAAAAAAAAAGTGAGCGTTTTAGGTAGGGACACTTTACGCATATATATACCCGTCTTTATGGTCGGACGCCTATAAAATAAAGATTCAAAAAAAAAAAAAAAAAAAAAAAAAAAAAACTTGTACGGGCGGACGCCTGTACTACACAGGCGGGCGCCTGTGTGTTACAGGCGGGCGCCTGTGTGTTACAGGCGGGCGCCTGTGGCACTTTTTCCGAAAAAAAAAAGTTTGGACGCCCGTAACTAGGTTTGGGCGCCCGTGTGGTCGGTTCGGGCGCCTGTGTAGGTGGTCTGGGCGCCTGTGACTTGACCCGGGATTTTTTTTTTTTTTTTTTTCTTTACGGTCGGACGCCCGTGACAGATGTGTCAGTGTGGGCCCGACGCCCGTGACAACTTTTTTTTTATACGGGCGTTCGTGGTTTTTAAGGGGCGTGGGCGCCTGTGTAGAAAACGTGGCGTTTTTTGATTGGATATTACACAGGCGCCCGCCCGTGTGTACACAGGCGTCGGCGCCTGTAAAGGCTATGGACATTTTGGCATTTGGAAAGTCAAATAGACATTTTGGAGAAATTTTTGGTCAAAGTGTCCATTTTGGTAATTTTCCCTATTTTTATTGGCCGGTGTGTCAGTATATGCATATCTGTTTGAATTCCTGCTTAACTTTTTTGAATTTTGGTTTGTCCCTTAATTAGGCCTTGTTTGCTGTTCAAAAAAAAATTAGGCCTTGTTCTCATAGAGTTCTTACATTTATTACAGCCATACGTACTGAATCCAAATTTATTCAATGTTTGTTCATAAAAGGGTGCGAAGCTTGCAGGAAACATGCTCAAGTAGTCTCTCTAAAGGTGCCAAATGAATCCCCTAGACCCAGCAACCTACGTGTTGTATCATAGTCTACTACTAACTCTCTAGTATCTATTATCCATAACAAAATAAATTAGTAGATTTGGGTTAAAAATTATTATTTTTGCCTTAAATAGGTAGCATTATAACATATAATGGGTTGAAATATGTAACACCTTAACACAATACGGGTAAAAATAATCAGTAGTATATTTGATGAGAAAATCATTAAAATTTGTTCAAATATTATTTGTTTAGTTACAACTCATATTAACTTGAACAAAATTGATGTTTTTTTTTTAAAAATGACTCATTTAAAGCCAAAATGATTTTGCTTAAAACTTTTTCTGACTCGCACTCATCCTGACTCTCACCTGTTTGACCAAGTCGGTGTATTAGTTTTTAGCAAGAAATTTTAACCATTGATGAGTGATAGTTTTTTTTTAAACAGCAGATGGTTTCGTCGTGCTACTTTCAGTTATCTTGACGATTGGTAACCAAGATCGATTCCTCGATCGTCGACCGTGAGACCATACCCTAAGATGCGCGAGAACCCTGTGGAATAGGTAAACTCTCGCCCCTCACGCCCCCATTGGTTCAGAATCCGAGATTAAGGTCAAGATAACTTCTCTCACCTAGTATCCATTAATGTGTCACCGGTGATACTTGAATACTGGTTTCTAAGAAGAAAAGAGTAAAACCTTAACCATTAGGCTAAACCAATGCTTATAGTGACTTTTTGCAGGAATTTTAATTAACTATTGATGAGCCATAGTTACTAACATTATTATCTATAAAAAAAGAATGCAAACTCACTATAAATAGTGGGAGTTGCAAGTCATTTGCTTCTCTTTCTTTTTTTTTATGTGTTGGTTTTTTCGTTTTTTGTTTTTGAGAATATTAGTTTTATTATTTTATCTCTTTTTTTTATTATTATTGTAAGAAAATAAATGTTTAAAAAGTATTAATTTTTATATTAACTTTATGTGTATATATCATTCTTAAACGTATGCGTTTGTATTCAAGTTTTTGACGTTTCGAGCTTTGAAGATCTTTTTCTTCTTTTTTTTTTCTATGACACGATTAACTAACATGGGTATAATGTAAAATTTGTCTACATATATGACTTGCTTTTTGGATAATAGAAAAAAGTTTGCTTACAAGTCATTTTCGATAAAATAAGGTCAAGCAAAGATGTGGTCTAATTAAGCATGTCTCAATATCATGGTAGGAACAAAGAAAGTTTAAATGGGCAGTGACTCCCCAAAAGTTTGTATTCACGGGTTGGTATTTTCCAAAGGTCTGATTTCTAACGTTAGATAAAATAGTTTCTTCGTTCGCTTTAGAACGGATCTGGATTCGGGATAGACTCGGTCCACTTAAGCAAACATCGGCAATTAAACTTAATTATCTTTTTAATTGCCACTACTATTTATTTTATAATTTATAAATGATTTGCTTATTAATATTAATCAGGTTAAACTAGGTTAGTTCACGCTTATTACACGAGATGAATACAAAATATTATTAACTAATAGTTACTAATAAAAATTTAAACTATACAAGATGATTTTTTTAATATAAAATATGATTAAATTTAATTTTAGAGATTAAATAATAAAATATTGTATTATTTTTTAAACACTATTTTTTTTCAAAATTTGTTTTTTAAATATTTTGTTTAGTAAAACTATTTTTAAAAATCCTATATTTTATAATAATTTATTTTTTTTTAAAAGTGTGTGTTTTTCATATTAAAATATTTTTAATGTATTAAAAAAGTCTTATTTTTAACTCAAAAATGTGTGAAAAGCATATTTAATATTTAATATAAGATATATTTAATAGAGGAGATATACGAGAAAAAAACATCAGTGTGTTCTAAGAATGCATCAACTGTCCATAAAAAATCTTTATTAATTAGTTAAGTAAGAAATAAGATAATATACTTAAAAATCTTTATTAAGCTTGATCCAAAGCAAAACCCATAAAGCCGAACAAGATTAAAGTGATGGGTTCTTCCCATAGTGCTGACTTCTGCCATGAATTGCTCCTCAACTCGCTCTTTCGAGATCCCATTTAGTACTTTCATGGCTACTTGATTGTTGCCGATGACTCCCTTGTAAACTGTGCCGAACCCACCTGAACCCAATTTGGTCTTGAAGTTATTTGTAGCTAATCTTAGTTGTTTGGAGGTAAACCGGATGGGCTTTTCACTTTCCATGTCATCGAGAAATTGGACCATGGGAAGGGTAGCAAAACGAGACTCAGTATTAATCTTTTCCACTATGAATCCTATAAATCGTAAATATCCACAAGTTGCTGCACAAAATTGCAAAAGAGAAACCTTAAGTATATGTATAGAATTCATTAGAAATTAAATTATAAATGGGTATGGTACGTACCCTCCATAGGATGGTTGAGTAAAACTTACCAACAACACAACCAAAAATAGCAGCCACAACAACAACACTCTCGTTAAAAGAAACAGATAGAAAAACGTTGATAATGATAATCTTTAGAAGACATAATGGTAAGAATCTTAGACTTAAAAACTTTCTGAAAGACTTATCTATACAAAATTTGTATTTAAACAAAATAATAATAATAAGGAAGGGGGAATTTGCTAACAAGGCTACGAATAACTTAAAGAAAAACTATAGAGAAAACACCAACTAAAATGAAGATAGAAACGAAGATCAGACGAAGAAAGAGCGCTACCTAGGCATGAATCCTACGCATGCTCAACAAAGGATCTATTGGTAATGGAAACGATGTGATACCAGGATCTTAAAATACTAAACTCAAAGGAATCCTAGAGCACCCTTGACCCTTCTCAAGGATTGTCAACTAAGAGTCCTAAAAGTCGTTAAACCACCAGTTGAATGGATTTCCCTCACAGGTCATCCAAATATACTCAAAATGTATCCGCTATACAATCTACCTTACAACGCGAAAGTCTCAAAACACCTAAGTGCAAGGGATAACTAGGATTTTCCTATTGGATTCGGTAAACATTAATGTAAAACAAACTAGAAAGATCTTGTTACAAAGTCTCTTAACTAGTAAATCTAACACCCTAGACAAACCGACAATCTCTCACCTCACGGCTATCGATATTGGTAGCACATCTAATATATCTATATCAAGAAAATAACTCCTATGGTAAACTCGTACGCAGTAATCCATCTACTAATCAAGAACACACAGTAATTGATCTAACATGCATATATTATATGAAAGACATTCACCAAGGCACACGAGGAGTAAATCATCAATCCATAAACAATCATAGACACACATAAAACATCCAATAATCCAAACCAAGTTTGTTACATCATGAGTTCATCGCATACACATAATCCAAAACCGATAAAAACTAATGTCAAACATTTTCAATCATCAAAACCTAGGTAGTTCTAAAAGATTAGCCAAGAACCATCATACGAATACAATTCATAATCTTTTTAACGTAAAGGAGAAACATGGAAATCGAATAGAAACAAAGAAACAAAGTAAACCGAATAATGAACACCCGTGTCTTCGATCCTAAGCCTTCAATCCTCAATCCTAAGTCTTCCCAACCTTCGATTCACCTTGAAACAGCCTCTTTTCGTCCTTCTAGTTCGCCTCCCATCGTCCTAGAATGTCTCCTCCCCTAGGGTTTTCGACTTTTTTGCTTAAAACTGATTTTCTGCGATTTTAACTCTGTCGCGTAGCTCGACAGATTTTCAAGAATTCGTCGCGTAGCTCGAGGGGTATCAGAAACCGACAAAACAGTCGGGTCAACCCGCAATGATTAGTTAGGGGTATTTTCGTCTTTCCCACCTGTCGTGTAGCTCGACAGGGTTTCAAGTGGCTGTCTCGTAGCTCGACAGATGCCAAAATCCAGTTTTCTTCTTTCCTTGCTTCCGTATCCATCCTCGCACTACCGTAAGCCTGTTTCTCTGCATTTTCAATCATATATGCTTCCTTTGTAACCTATTAACCACAAAACATGAAAGAATTAAGTATAAGCAGTTATTAGCTAAAAACCCAAACAAAAGATAATAAAATGGAGAATAAAATAAACAGTAAAACATATGTATTTCGCAATACATCAGTCACTCAAACTTTTTTTGTTTCAATTAAGTAACTCAACTTACATAAAGTGTTCTAATCCTATATTTTTTACCTCCTTTGCAGGTTACCATGCTGACATGGTATTTAACATGCTGACATGGCATTTCTTTTTTGTTTCCATTGTATTCCTAAGAATTAAACATTTATATGGCGTTTTACGTAGCTTTAAAACATTCTTTTTTTTTCTTTTTTTTATTTTTAATTAAAACATCATATTTCATCAAACAAATTTCAAAAATATATTGTTCCAAACAGAAAAATCAAATATCATCTGTTTGGAACAATAGAAAAATCAAATATCATCTGTTTGGAACAATAGATTTTTGAAATTTGTTTGATGAAATATGATATTTAATTTTGCAATTGGAGTGATGATATTTGATTTTTTATATGTTATATTCATTGAGTTGTAAATTCTTTTAAATAAAATCGTGGTTGGATGAAATACCAAAAATGAATATTATTTTTTTAATTTTATAATATCTTAAAGTTACGTAAAGGGCATATATTTAGGAAAACATCAAGTTTTTAATAAAATTAAAAAAAATCATGTTTTAATTAAAAATAAAAAAAAGAAAAAAAAAAGAATGTTTTAAAGCTACGTAAACCACCATATAAATGTTTAATTCTTAGGAATACAATGGAAACAAAAAAGAAATGTCATGTCAGCATGTTAAATGACATGTCAGCATGGAAACCTGCTAATGAGGTGAAAAACATAGGATTAGAACACTTTATGTAAGTTGAGTTACTTAATTGAAACAAAAAAAGTTTGAGTGACTTAATTGGAACACTTTGGAAAGTTGGTTATATTTCTATGAAGTTTTCCCATTATTAAAAACCTAAATTAACTTCTTTTCATTTCTCTTGTCCATTCAATCATCATTCTCTTTATTCATTGCTCACATGTTGTATTAAAATGAAAAAAAAAATGATGATGATGATGCTATTATTGATTTAGAAGATGATCTTTAATCGAAGTTCATTCATCACTCTTTAGACTAGTTTTGTTATTTTGATAATGATTGGCTTTAAGGTTATAGTTCTTGACTTTTGAAATTTGAATTAGAAATGAATTATGATATTTTGTATCATTATATTAAATGTTCTTTATTGTTAAAACCGTGAAACCGTGAAGCCGTTAATACCGTTCAGTTTGATTTACACAACTTACATGGTCAAGTGGTTTGTCATTTTTGAAACCACAATTAGTGGTTTGGTTTAGAAAATTTTGCAAAACGACCGAACCGCACCGTGGACATTCCTACACAATATATTTAAAGGTAGGGTAATGAAGCAATGAGCTTAATTTTTCTAAGTTAAATAACTAAACAAATATAAAAATTAAAAGAAGGTTTCAGAATGAAAGTAGAAAAAGATAAGTTTGAAATAATTATAATATGTTAGGGGAAAAAAAAAGGAAGTGTACTTAATATATTTACTTTTTTTTTTGGCCAAATGAGTGAGTATGTGTATGATTATAGAAATACCCATTAAAGTCTTAAAAAAAGACTCATTGTCTTCTTCACCTTTTATATACTACTCTTGTTACCAATGATCCGTAGCTTAACGGGTTAAGGGGTAGTTCTTTGTGCCTTCAATATTGAGGAGGTCACGCGTTCAAGTCCTGACATGGACAAAATAAAGGTTTCATGCTAGGCTAGGGGGTTTTTTCTTACCTATGGTGAGTTTCCTCCTATTGGTGTGGATATGATCGGATGAGTTTATGACCCATTCTCTCACTTATGGTGGGTTTCCTCCTATTGAGTATGGATATGATCGGATGGGTTTATGTCCTGTCAGTGATCCAAATTGACATTCAAAAAATTTACTACTCTTGTTGCAACAACAATATTGAATGACTTCAACTAATTTTTTTCTCAATTAGCGTGCATAAATTATATGAGAGTCGGGATAAAAAATTCTTAAAGGTTAGTTACAATAATTACATTGTGTATATATAATTATATACTAAAGGCATGAAATGTTTCATGGGCCGGGTGCAAGTGACCCGATAATCACAATATAGTGTCGCGTTATGTGTATATATGATATGGGTGCATTAAAGTGTGAATGTCCATCTAATATCCTTTCACATCCGAGAGTTTTAACGTGTTAACCACGTCCAAAGAATTACGCGTATGCATGGTAAAAACATGACGACATGAACAGCTTTCAATGTGAAAGTGAAGTGTTGAAATAGGAGGGTTATTGATGCAGATTGTTACAGCAATCAAATGGTAAAACAAGAACCCAACATGAACAAGAATATTCGTGATTCTTTCAACAAAAAGAACTAAGCTTTATTCCATGAAAATATGATAAATACCCAGCAAAACACAAGTAATATTTGAATATTCAATTTTTGTGTGTAAGAAAAAAAACGAATGACTCTTATATTTATGAAAACAAGCTAGCTACATGTTTCGTTAACTAACAATGTTTATAATGTTAGATATTGTCTGCATTACTTGCTTTTAAGATGATAAAAAAGTTTCCTTACAAGTCATTTACAAAAAAAATAAGTTCAAGAAAAGACGTCTAATATATTAAACATGACTCAATATCACGATAATCAAAGGGCTTATAGCCTAATAATATACACTTGACTTATTTTATAATAGGTCTTGGATTATACTTTTACCTAAAGCATGTATTACTCTAAGGCGAGACATGTTGTTTTTCTTGTTGTAGGTTTCCTCTTTGAGTAGATGGAGCAGGTTACCACAATTTGTTTTTCGGGCGGAGGAATTATCTATGTGCCAGGGTGAACTATTTGTCAGGTTGATCCCAGGTTGTTAAAAATATAAGTGTTTATTATCAATTTTATAACTATTATATATTATTATGACACCGTTAAAATAACTAACTTTTGGTTAAATCTTAGCCCTTTAAAGTCATTAAGATTAAATATTGACCGTTTAAAATGTCTAAAAAGCTTCCAGAAGAAGCAGTTTGAGATTAGTTTTACCTTGTCACTCATACGCTCCTGAAGCAGTTTCTTATTGCCCTTTTTCCTCACCACGTCGCCGGTAACCTCCCTTCCCCACTCCCGCTAACTCCTTATCAACCCTAAATCCGTCTATTATTCAAATCTGGAATTGATAACAGGGTTCATTCGTAGCATCTTCTTGAATTCTTCTTCGTTCAACTTTTATAGGGTTTGGCTTTCTTTTGCTAAACTTCTTTCAAATCAGAATTTTATTGACTTCTTTTTCATTCATCTTTTCTAGGTTTCTCAGGTTACGAAGAATCTTCACACCCTTTATTGCCTTTTGTCTCCAATCTGATGCCATCTCTTCTTCTGGATTATCGCTTAGACACACTATCACCACACAACTAGCAGCAGGACCGTAATACGTGTTCTTTGTATATTGACACACTATGAAAGGACGTGCAAGACTTTACAATTAGTCTGATTTTGGAGTTTCTCATCATTGATTAAAAGGTAAAAAAATGTTTTGATTTTCAGTTTCAGCCTAAAATTAGTGTTTCTTTATGCAGATTGTTACAATGTCCTCATAAAAGCAATTGAGGAGAAATCCTTTCTTTCTTGACCACTTAAGGGTCTCCTAAAGCAGATTTGGGGGGTGAGCGGGCAGCCAAGTGGAATCATAAAAGTAATTTGTACTCATAGATATGCAAAACTATTTGGACATTTATTAAGTACTTGAAGTAAAATCATAATTTATATGCTTGCTTTACATTCCTTCTGATTAAAGTGATGGGTTCTTTCCATAGTGCTGACTTCTGCCATGAATTGCTCCTCAACTCGCTCTTTCGAGATCCCGTTTAGTACTTTCACGGCTACTTGATTGTTGCCGATGACTCCCTTGTAAACGGTGCCGAACCCACACAAACCCAATTTGGTCTTGAAGTTATTTGTAGCGAATCTTAGTTGTTTAGAGGTAAACCGGATGGGCTTTTCACTTTCCATGTCATCGAGAAATTGAACCATGGGAAGGGTAACAAAACGAGACTCGGCATTAGTCTTTTCCACTATGAATCGTTTACATCGTAAATATCCATAAGTTGCTGCACAAAATCGCAAAAGAGAGAACATAAATATATATAGAATTCATTAGAAATTAAATTATATATATATATATATAGACAGCGGTGAATTCAACCGCTCTAAGATGAAAATCTGATCGTTTAAATTCATTTTTACTTGCAGTTAACCTGCACTTAACTTGCGGTTCAGTTTTTTGATCATCTCCTGCAGTTTCCCCATGTTCCTTCATTCACGCAGATAGGCCTTCCCCTCTATGTCTCAGTTGCAGATTTACATTGCTTCAAATGCAGAAATCAGCAACGTTGGTTGTCCTCTTCTATTGCTCTGTTCGATTGAAAAAAAAATTAACCTAACTTGACCTAAGTTGTGTTTCCCCTGATGAAGATTAGGTCACGTGAAGAAGGCAGACCATCCTTAGGTTATTGCTGATTGAAGATGATTTGCTCATGTGGTCTTAAGTAATTACAAAATTCAGGCAGACAATCAATTCACATGTATGATTAAGATCCCTAATTCTCTTTCGTTTTTATTGTCATTGTGCATTGTGTATTGTTGCTTATTCAATTTTAATAGTTTTAGGAATCCCTCGTCAATGCTATCGTATGTGGCAACACCATGATTATGGCCTATGCGTTGCTTCACTTCATGTAAATCTTTCTTTTGGAGGTATTTCCTTAATTTTAACTTTATTTAGCAGAGAACTCACAGGGAGATTGGAGGATTGTCTAGGATTACAACCAGGTAATTTTTTTTTAGTCTGTCACTAATGTTATTTTCTTCAATTGAAAAGGACACTGACTAAATTGAACAGGGAAATGTATATGAGAACCAAATTACAAAAGGTTTTGATGTCTTATGTTATCATAACTTTCTCCATCAAACCTTTTAATTTTGTGGGTTGTGTATGCAACTATGCATCTCTTTAATGTCATTCATTTGAATGGATTCAAATCAAAGGATGGATAATGGATGAAATAAGTCATTAATATGATTTCTATTAATTATTTTTATCATCATCTTACAGAGTCTATGATTGTGATAATACTTTATTTCCAAAAAAATTGTAACCATTTCTATTTAATATCCCAAAATATATGTACATACCATGTAAAGTTACCAAAACAAGTTATTATATTTAATTTCATACTGTGAAATTATGGGTTACATAGAACAAGACAACAATATTAAAAATATTCAATGGATGACGTTAATTAAGTGAATGAATATAAACAATCACTTTCACCATTCACTTTCACCATTGATCTAAGTTGTCGTATGTTTGCTTCAAGGATTTTTTGTTAATATATCAAATTTATAATGCATGCAAGCCACCTTCTACATTATATATTGCGGTCTTAGTGAGTTATAACTGATTGTGATGATTACAGAGCAAAAAAGAAGTTAGTTTTTACATTGAATATAAAACAATATCAAAGTATAAAATCAATAATCTTGAATGTTTGTTGGATTTTGTAGCAGCAATATATAGTTATATGGAGGCTATTTTAGCAAATGTTGTCTGCTATTTTGGCATAAATGTTTGTTGTGTGCTATTTTGGCATATATGTTGCAATTAAAGAATATGCTCATATGGAGGCTCTTTTGACATATACGTTGTTGTGTGCTATTTTAGTATAGATGTTGCAACAGGATCATATAGTCATATGCTATGTGGGCTGCAGATAGAGCATTAGAGAAGACAAAAATGGAATAGGAGAGTTCTATTCCATTAAGAACTTATGTTCAAACCACATTACATGAGCTTCAAGGAAAGGATTTTGATTTTTGCATCTGTAAGTGTATATATTAAAATTGATAAACATTTATCAATACTTGATACTTGAGGAAACATTCTTTTGCAAAAGCTGCTTTGAAAACTTATTTATGATTACTGCAATCACCATGTGATTATATGCAACACATTATATGATAAATTATACACACTACCGTCTAAGATTTTTTTTATACAATTATAAATTATACAAATTTTGTGACTCCACCAATGACTTCTGAACTCATTCTATTAATAAGTTGTGAAAAATTAACGAATATTGATGTTGCAAGCGACTTTTTTGTATCGTTTAAGTATATGCTCTTCATATGTGAGTATTTTATTTCGAGTTGATTGTTACTTTCGACACCATATATTGGATGTTAGCATGAAAAATTTTGTAAAATGGATTTATTGAATTAGAGGTGAGCAAAAATAAAAAATAAAAAATAAAAAAATATATACTTGTGTCATTATAAAGTTTAAATACCCGGCCACCGGACGGGCATAAAACTAGTTGTAAATGGGTATGGTACCCTCCATATAGGGTGGTTGAGTAAAACTTACCAACAACACAACCAAAAATAGCAGCCACAACAACAACACTCTCGTTAAAAGAAATAGATACAGAAAAACGATGATTACGAGGAGAAAAATAATAAGAAGACATAATGGTAAGAATCTTAAACTTAAAAATTTTCTAAAAATGATACACAACAAACAAAACGAAAAGAACTATTTATAGAGTTTATGATATCGTTTAAGACCCGTTTGAACAAGTCAATGTAGGAAATTGGCTTTTGGCAAGTAACTTTAACCATTGATGAGTGGTAGTTTGTGCCCAAATTATATCTTTTTTTAACGACAAATTAAGGCTTATCGACATGTCTATTCATAATTGAAATGAATCCCTAAGACTCAGCAACCCACGTGTTGCGATCACATTTCGCTACCAACTCCCTAGTACCTAACACCCGGGTGTTGGCAAGCGCTGAAACAAGTAAATCCACATGCCCTCAGGAGGAAACATGTTATGTTGTAAAAATAGATTTGGAAATCTTGACCCATAACCAGTGGCGAAGCTTGACCAAAAGCATAGGGGGGCGAAACTTTGCAACATTTAATTTTTTTTCCCTAACGGCCTAACGCTAACAATTAAATGTTCGGGTTGCCGATTCGGGTCCGGGTCGGGTCAAACCGTCAAACAAAAAAAAGTAGATTTTTTTAAAACAAACAAAGACCTAAATAATTATCAAGATGAGTGAAAAAGTTGAGTACCTTAAAGAAGATTACAACTCAGCCCGACGACCTTTAAGATTTTTAAATTCATCGATTATGGATTTCGAGTCAAATTTTTCGGCAATTTCCTTCTCTATGTAAATCACCAAGTTGTTCGCAAGATAATCACCTGACATCTTATTGCGAAGGCGATTCTTGAATAGTTTCATTGCTGAAAACCCTCTCTCTGTTGTTGCAGTTGAAACCGGAAGTGTCAGAATTAGTCGAATCACTCTATCAACCAAATAGTATGTTTCACGTTTCTTAGTATCCACAAGACTTTTGCATAGATCAGAAATTGTTGATGCACCACTTAAGCTGATATTCTTTGACTTCTCAATATTAAAAATTTCCAACTGATATCGTAACTGAATCTTCTCTTGATCGCTAAAATCTTGAGGATAATACTTTTCAACAAGAAGACAAATCTCATCAACACTAATCTCTTTTGAAGTTAAACTTGAACTAAGAGATAACAACTCTATCGTTTCCTCGTTAAATCTACTATTCAACTCATGTAGTTGTTTGTCTAATGTGGCATTAAACAAATCTACTCGGTAATTGATCGATGTGTCGTAGGTCAATCAAAAACAATTTATAATTAGGGACTTAGCTACCTTTGACTATAGCAAGGGTAAGTAAGGTCGTCTCCACAGGGAATCAGTGGAAAATGCTAATATTGACTACAAACTAATTAATCTAAGTAAATGAAAACTTTGGATTGAATTGGATTAAGAGAATGGTTTAAAAGAAAGAAACTTTAAATTTGATTTGAAAACAATAAATGAAAAAGGTAATCACTTCCGGTTTTTAGGTTGCAAGATCCACAATGAATGTAAGTTATACCTAGGTTGAAATCATATAAAATTGATGTTTCAATCAATTCGATTAAAGTGATAAAGATGGAACAAACGTTTAAGACTTGCTCATTCACAAAATTACCAATAGACATACACAACGCATCACACGAATACCAATGAGTAAACGATGCAAGAAAACCGAATCACTGATGGTAACGCATAATACGAAAACATAAATCTATTGTTTAAATCAACCAAAAAGAAATCGTATCAAGTTTACAATAAAAAACCTAGATTCAACATTCAAACATTGTTTCACTTACAACCCTAATCAACCGGAAGCGATTACGAAGAAACTAGCCTTGCCTCATCGCGATTTGATCTTCGATTGTTGATTCCATTGATGAATTCTCGAATCGAATCGTGATCTGGAGCATTGGATTCACCCAAAAACCTTCAATTTCCGTCCCCCAATGGCCCCAAAAACCTTAACTTTCGACTTCGATGGAATGTGGCTTGAAAATAGACAAAATAGGGTTAAAAACTCGTTTTCCGCGTTTTGGGCGTAGCCTACGCTGGGCTAAGCTGAACGGTGGGAAATTTCTGTCAACGCTGAATTTTTGGGCGTAGCCTACGCCCAGTCTGATCTCACCAACAGCTTCGTCTCATCGAGAAACTCGGTTTTCATATATTATGGCTTCCGTAACTCTTCCTCTTGCTCAAGATATGCGCTTCCGAAGTTTTGAGCTTTTCTCGACAGTTTCTGATCCCTCTGTGCATCTTTTCACCTCGTTACCACCCCCAGGCATCCATCTAATGTGTTTTTACCTGAAATTCGCAATTGTATTTCAAAGTATCATTGTTCCACATAAAATTCACGTAAAAACGCAACTTTAAACTGTTAAAACACATGAAAACCAAACAGACATCAGTAATAATGTCCAAATGTAACATGAAGATCTTTTTTCCGAGGTCGATATCGAGTTGAAGTATATGGAGCTTCCATATTTGGCAAATCTATTTGAAGTTTATTACAAAAAAAAAGTTACCTTTGCAAAAAAAGAATCCCATCCAGTGTTTCTAAAAGTGTTCAGACTATCCTTTGTTGATGAAACTAACTCCATGGCATTAAGAATATCCTAGGATTTCTTTTGTAGTGCTTTAGAAAGATCATTGGTTTTTCCCATTAGTTCCTTCATCTAGTCAAGAATAAACACAAACTCGAATGATTGCAAGTAACCGTAAGTTGTATCATCATCTCCACATTGTGAATGAGTAGTATTAGATAAGTCTTCAATAATTCCTTGGAGAACAACTCGAGTAACATCAAACATTTCAATCAAACTACAAACGGACTTAAAATGGGAACCCCAGCGTGTATCCCCAGGTCTACTTAATGTCCTAACTTGATTAAGTCTCGATCCCGATTCAATTTCACCAAAATCTAACAACTTTTGAATCTCATCTGCCTTTGCCTTTTGTAACTCATCATGACGCTTACTAGAAGCACAAACAACATTAATAGTAAAAACCAAGTTTGAAAAGAATTGGTGTACTGGAATAATTTCAGTTGAAGCTGAAACCAAGGCAAGTTGTAACCTATGAGCAAAGCAGTGAACATAATATGCACAAGGACAATAAATCACAAACAAGTGCTTGTAATCCATTCCATTTTCCTCTCATGTTACTAGCACCATCATAACATTGACCACGAAATTTTTGAACATCAAACTTATATTGCAAAAGTTGATTCCACAAACAAGTTTTCAATGTTAATTATAAGGTATCCCTAACATGAACCAAATCTAAAAATCTTTCTCTTACGATCCCTTGTGCATCAAAAAATCTCAAAACTATGGCCATTTGCTCTTTTTTCGACTTAACTCGTGACTCATCAACCATTACACAATAGTATGAATCCCCCACTTCACTACGAATATGGCCTCTAACTTTATTTGCAATAATATCTAGAATTTCTTTTTGAATTTCAGTAGAAGTATATTTTGAATTATAAGGAGCGTTCTCTAATACAACTTTCGCAACTTCATCATTATAAGAAGCTAAAATTTTTAGAATTTCAAGAAAATTACCCCGATATCTAGAATTAGTAGATTCATCATGTCCACGTAAGGCACAAGCTTGGTATGTCAACCAACGAACTACATCAATCGAAGTTTTTAATTGTCACCCCCCGGGCCGGCGGGAACGGATCGTGTTTTCCCGTCGGGCGGAAGGTTCCCGGGGCGCGATATCTTTGAGTGATAATCAAATGATCAGATTGTTTACATAGCACATGAGATATAAATGAGAAATGCTAACCATGACATGAAATAGAATTACAAAGTTAAATTACATTGTACATCATAATTTAACTAAGTAAATCTAATAAAAAAGAATCAATGAGTTTATATCTTGAACTGTACAAGATATACAAAAGTGATTCAATGTTTTGTCATTTCAAAAGTATGCAGTCAAAAGTAAGCTAGGTCTTCTATGAGTCCACTAGCTTAACACTTGCACAATTGTATCTACACCTGTTCGTCACCTGAGAAAACATGCATTTAAACAAAGTCAACACTAGGTTGGTGAGTTCATAGGTTTAGTAATTGAAATCATTGAATTGATCATGCACACATCCACCATGTCATACTTGTTACTTGTAATACTTGTTTCACCTGTTCCACCCAATGGCCTTTCCTTAGTTGTATTTACAAATAGTGTATCACCTGATTTAGCATGCTTATATATAGGGAATCAAGAAAGGGTCAAGCCCAGACGCTATCCCACCACATACTCAGTCAAGTTCCACACCACTTGCGATACAACTAAAGATGTCCATTTCCCAATTATTCAACTTGTCCAATGTGTATTCGTACGTAGAATAATATAGTAAGAGGGTTTAGTTATCAAACCGAAGTATTGATAAAACCTTGATGAATTTAGGGATTTAGATTATTTAAATCTGATCCTCGTATTATTCTATTACTTGTGGGGTTAACTGTTATTCACTTTTATATAATAAGAGTGTTAGTTAACCAATTGAAATTTGTTCTTGAACCATAGTGCATAGAGCCTAAAAGGAATCCATTGTACTCCTCACATAATCAGAGTACAATGCATCCGATTTATCTCTACCACCTTGTATGTATCGCGGCCTCAACGAGAGCTATTACTAGTAGTGAAACATGAGGTAAGATCAATTCCTCAACCTACTAATCAATAGGACCTGGTTGGATTAATTACTTATCACTGTAGATTAATATCACCATGTGTCGCTTACCAGAACCTGACTTGAGGTCGCCCTGTCACCGGTCATACGTTACCGGCCAATGAATCAATACGATCAACATACTAGCCCTACAAGCTAGAGGTTTGTCAAACCTATGGTACCACTATGCTATCGTCGGTTTAGTCACATCAAACTAACTGGTCAGCGAATTAAAGGGGCTTACATGATCACTTGAACAACTTGGCACATGATTGAAGTGATATAATGCAAACATGTCAATAGTAACTAATTGTAATTGTATTCACTTGTACTCTTGTTCCCATTGTCATATGTTTTCCGTGATATTAACAAAATTAAATAAGAGCTTGTCTTATTAAATTATGTTAATTAATTGAGTGAATGATGTTGTTATCATGAAATTACATTATCATGATTATCATTCCATGTTCCTTGTTCTCTTGTAATATGTGTTGAGTGGTAAAACTAAGTGTTATAAAAGCTAGTCTTATTACACTTACTTAACTCTTGTATCGAATAATGTAATAAAGATATGTTATCTTTATATTATTCTTGTATTTTGTTCTTGTAATCAAGTCATCGTGTTTCCTTGTAATTTATGCAATGTCATTTCTTGTAAGAATAACTAAGTGTTGTAAGAGTTATCTTACTACTATGTTATTCTATTGTGTTGATGAGTTATGATATAATATCATCATCATCTTAACTTTCCTGTATTCTTGAATTCAAACAAGCATGCATACAATGATTTATGATAATAAGCAATTTAATATCAAATAATCAAAGTATTAGCAATATGTAAGCAAAACTTTTAAATAAATAAAAGTAAAGCATGTTTCTCAGCCCCGAGAGTTTAAAATCAATAAAGATTAAAGAAAAGGGGCGTATGAACTCACCTTGTAGTTGTTGTGTTTGACTTAGCTTAAACAAGAATGTACGCGCTCTTAATTGTACTTGAGTGTGTTTTCACAATCCTGTATTGATTTCAAGATGTTTATAACTTATTAGTATAAATTATAGAGATTATGTGTGTATGTATGTGTTAGCCATAATCTTTGGCCAACACTCAAAGTCTTCAGTCATTGTCTGGCCCATCTTTATTTGTTATTGGTCCTTATAATCCATAGACTTTCTTTGAGTTATTATTGTTTCGTCTATTTTATATTAAAGACCAATCGTGCTTTCATGAAGGCCATGTTATAAATGTTACAAAACCTTGTTGCAAAAGTTGTCGTCTTGGTAGTAATTCCTTGATTATCATGTATTTTACCAACCACTAGTGTTGAATTAAGGAGTTATAGTAGTTCATTAGTCATGTGGGCCAAACAATTTAAGTTGGGCCAATGATATGTGGTGTTGAATCACAAAGGCCTTGCCAAAGGTTACAAGAGCTAGAATTCAAGTGGCTTTGTGGGCCTTTATTGGGCCTCTAAGGAATTTGTTGGGCCCGAGATGGGCCTAGGCAATATTTGTTAGGCCTAAAGTCAAAATGGGCTGTAGGAATCAAAAGTGGGCCAGAAGTAGGTTGTTGGCCAAGTCAATAGCAAAGTGGCTCCAAAAATGAGGACAAGGGCCTCAAAATAGGCCTTAAATCAGTTTCTGTGGGCCTCGGGCTGATTTTGCTGGGTCCAATGAGTTTTGTCTCGGGCCTTCACCAATAAAGTTCATGGGCCAAGCTGGGCCCCGCTTACATGGGCTGAAACAATTGTGGGCCTAGAATTTGGGCTGTTGGCCAAAACCGTGGCCTTGGGCCAAAAACAGTGGGCCTTGAGCCATAAACAGTGGGCCTTGAGCCATTCAATTTCTGTTGGGCCTTCCAAAAGTTGATGGGCCAATTTTAGAGGTGTTGGGCCTGGAGAGGTGATGTGGGCCTACCAGTGGCCTAATCCATTCTAGGTGTGAGCCAATTGTGTAATGCATATGCCAAGTGTATGGGCCAAATGTGTAACTGGACTTGGGTCAAGGTAGTAACAATGGCCCAAAATAATCAAGTGGACCCACACTAGATCAAATTGGGCCTAAGAAAAGGAGTTGGGCCACAAAGAAATTGACTAGGCCTGTTCCTTCCTTATTGGGCCTGGATCATTACCCTACTGGGCCTGAAGCAAGGTGGGTTGTAGAAGGATGTAGGTCACTGTTGGGCTTCTCAATAACGACTGGGCCTGAGTAAAAGGCTATTGGGCCATCAACAACTAGTTGGACCTAAGAAAACCGGTGGCCCTTTTGTGTTGTTGGTTGGTTCTCTAACAATTGAAGGATTCTGAGATCCAGAACTTGGTCGACTGCCATGGCCGAATGAGGCAAGATTGAACCCTAAAAAGGTGGCGAATGAAGGGTAGTTCGAATGAGACATGTGGAGATTGAAAACCTGCCGAATGGTGGTGGTGGTCGAATGGTATTTGGCGAATGAAGGGAGTCATTCGGTGGTTATAGTCGAATGATGAATTGGCGAATGGTAGGCATGCATCCAAGCGAATGAGTGTCGAAAGGAGATGGGCGAATGAGCCTTTGCACCGGCGAAGGGCCGGTTCGTTCGGCCTATCCTTGGCCATTCGACCATGAAGACATTCGGGGGTCTGGGGGTTCGAACCTGGTTATCTCAGCCTAGCCCATAGGTGATTTCGAAGATAGGGTATGCTATAGAGGGTCCTTGTGGTCGTGGGTAGCAGGTTTTTAGGATGAGAGACCGGTTAGAGTTCAAGGTCGGCAAAAGCTTTAGAAACCCTAATTTTTCGAGAACTTGCAGCTCGTTTTACCTCGTTTTTCGAAAGTTTGAATCCGATCTGTTGTACTTTTGTGTAGAGGACGTCGAGGGCTACGCGTGGGCGAAAGAATCACTCAAATTGGTTGAGAAACAAGAAAGTTATGGAGGTTTAAAGATGGTGAAAACCCTAAAAAAGAGGAAACCGGGATTTTGGGTGTAGAGAGAGAGTGGGGATGAGAAAAATGAAGAAGATGACTCAATTAAGGGTATTTATACCCCGAGGGTATTCGGGTTCGTTTTCGTTGCTCGGTTCGCGTTTTCGTTACATTTCCGGAAAATTACGCGTAATTTAAATGGATTTAAATGAAAGGATTTAAATTAATTATTTTGATGAGTTTCAAAATTGTAAAATGTTATTTAATGGATTTTATTAAATTATTTTCGTTCGTGACGTGTTTTCGTTGTCGTTTCGTCAGATCGCGTAACCTTCGCGCGTAATTCGTTCGAATCGTCACCCGAACGAATACGATGATGGTTTTGCTTTCTGACTTTTGTTTTCTACTTTTCAGTTATTATTTCAGAACTCTAAGCTCACAGATATGTTTGTGTGAATCGTCACTCACGCAAACACACTGTCAGTTCGTCATTCTGAAATAACACTGCATTATGTTTTAATTGTGTTTCCTCACTGTCGTACTCAACTATACTTTCTGTTTTCACATTGTTTTTGTACTGACTTGTCGGTCATCTGATTCCTGTCATCTGTGGACATCAGATCGCAACCGATATGTTTCTGAATATTGTTTGAATACCGTTGTTTCTCATGATTTGTTGTGTTAACTGTAATTAAGTTTTCACTTAATAAACACAACTAATGTTTCAAATGTACGTTGTACTTAATGTATTTAAGTTTATACGAAAATACGTACAACGATTTCTTGTATTTAGGATTCTGTTAATACAAATACTGTTTAAACTTACGCATGTACACCTAGAATAAGGTGAAAGTACACATACCGTACGGACTTGCCGGACGATCTGGCACTTGCTGTTACATTAATCGTAAACGGTTCTTTAATATTAGTTATTGACTTTGTTTTTCAAAGACATTTCCAATGTGTGTTGCTTGGTTTAGCAAATTTTCACTATGAGTCACAGCATTTCTGTGTTGAGAAGAATCAATATGGTTCAAGAATGCACAATTTTTCCCATCATTAGCTTTTTTCCAATTTTTAAAACCTTTAACTGTAAATGCATCATATCCACTGCGCACATTTGGTTTATCATTGAACAAATAACAAAGAAAACAATATGAAACATTTGTTGTTGGTGAATGCTCTAACCAACTAGGAAACATCTTGAACCAAGCATTTATGAATCTACGTTGCTTTTGATCTTTAGGATACTCTTTAAGATAGATTTGGTATGGTCCTTAATTCAAATAAGCCCGTCTTACTTGTTCCCTTAAATTAACCGGACGATCAAACATTTGTATTCGTTTAGCCGGATCTCTTTCTAAATTGTTAGTAACCACTTCATTACCATTTTGAATACCGTGGTTAAGATTCACTTCATTAACCAGATGATCTGGTTCACTAGTTGAACATCTTTGACGTTTTTGTTTCTCTTGACGTGCCTTATCACTCTCTTCATCAACTTGCTTTTTAAAAAAATGATTCAATAGTTTTCCCTTTCCCCATGATATACCAACAATCCGACACTTAATTTATACCAATAATTCTATAAAAAATTTGAACAAAAATCAAAACCCTAAAATCTAAATGTTTAAATTCACTAACAAAGTAACAATTAAACTACTCAAATATTTAATCAAAGAAAGTAACAACAAGTAGGAAGAGGTGAGAGGCCGAATTTATTACCTGTTTCATGCAACTACGCAAGAGACAAGAAGGAACAAGCTGGATTGCTAGAAGCAGGGCCGTAGCCGGTGCTGCTGGAAGCCAGGCGGCGGGTCCTCGGCGGTGCTGCTGGTGGCTGCCGGCTGGGGTTTGGGCGAGTGGGACGCAGGCGCAACAAGATTCAAGAAGAAAATCGAGACTTTTTTTCCTTCTTTTTCCCGTCCTATTTCCTTAAGCCAAATAACAAAATACAATTGGGTATTTGGGTTTAAAATGGCAATTGGGTTGGGCTGAGAGTTGGGCTTAAATGGTTGAAACTATTAATCAACTTAAATAAAAAGATAAATTAAGTTAATAGTTATTAGTTATTAGTTAATTCATTAATTTTATTTTATATGTTTATAAATTATTTAAAAATTTTTTAATAATTTTATAGGGGGGCGAACATAGGGTATATATTTTTTTCAGGGCCGAAATAAAATTTTTTTAAAAATTTTACATTACGAATCGAAAAACGTACACTACTAAGTGAAAAAACAGGGGGGCAGTCGCCCCCTCCCACTTAACCTGCGCCCCTGCCCATAACAAGATAAACTAGCTGTACACCCGTCCGATGGCCAATGTTATAATGTCATGACTCATTGACTCTATTAATTGTATTCTAAACAAAAACTATTTTGTTTAAAACCATTAGTTTAAAGGTGGAATGATTTTCCTCCCTTAACCGTGCATACTAATGATGTTCAATCTTTGGGGTTAACACGCTCCATAGGATTGCAACTCAGTGAGCTTGAACTAATCAATATCTAATATCACAATGATTTATGAACTATGAGCAGTCTATCTATAAATACAATCTAACATCTCATTTACAAGCTACGAGATTACCTTCATTGGCTTTGATGAAGTGGCAAGCCACAATTTTTTATCTGTAGTCAAAACTCAATTCTTCATCATCAATATTGTCATATCTACGACTTATGTGTGCATCTTCATTCCAAGCAACCCTACTGCTAAGTTGCCAATTGATCTGATGCTTCTCCGCAAAAATGGTTGTTTGTAGATTAGGATTCATGACAATAACTCATGATCAATCAAATATATATATATATATATATATATATATATATAGCCTAATTTCAAAAAACAAACAAACAAACATTAAGATAAAAAGTATGTATTGTGTAGTAATCACCTAAAGAACTGAAATAACAAACTTCTAGAATCTATGAATAATCAGTTCATGAACGAAAACCTTAACCAAAATAAGAGATGAGAGCATCCAAAATCTAGGTTTAAAAATGTAATTATCTGGCCTCCTTATAACTACATGGGTTGAAATGCATCCTGAAAGTTATTGTCACCATTTGAAAGTTATTGTCACCATCCTGAAATGCATCGTGACTCTCACATGTTTGACCAATTTAATGCACTAGTTTTTGGCATGAAACTTTAACTATTGATGAGCGATAGTTTTTTTTTGAACGGCAGAAAGTCCCGCTGTGTTACTTCAGTTATCCTGGCGGTTGGTACGTAACCAAGATCGATTCCACGATCGCCGACCATGAGACCGTACCCCTATGTGCGAGAACCCCGTGAAATAGGTAAAACCTCTCCCCTATTAGTTTAGAACCTGAGATTAAGCTCATGATTCATTCTCTCACCTTGTATCTATTAAAGTGTAATCAGTGAAATTTGAAATTTGGTCTTTAAGGAGAAAGAGGTAAGTCTTAACCACTATGTTAAATTAATGGTTAGAGTGACTTTTTGCAGGAATTTTAATTAACTATTGATGAGCCGTAGTTACTAACATTATTATCTATAAAAACAAAATGCACACTAACTATAAATAGTGATGTGATTGAATTGAGTTGCAAGTCATTTGCTTCTATTTCTTTTTTTCTTATGTGTTGTTTTTTTCGTTTTTTTTTTTTTGTTTTTGTTTTTGAGAACATTAGTTTTATAATGTTATCTCTCTTTTTATATTATTATTGTAAGAAAATATATATTTAAAAACTATTAATTTTTATATTAACTTTATGTGTATCGTTCTTAAACATACAAAAGCTGGTTATTTGCTACAAAAATTTCCGACCAAACTTAATTTGTCGGAATTTCCTACCATATTGCGACAACTTACCTACAAAAAAAACTAAAATATTTCCAACCGAACCCCAACAAAAACTAACCCTGCTGGAAAATTGTTGGAAATTTTCTTACGCATTTCCAACGAGAATACCTTAAATATTAATCTTTTATCTCTCGTCGGAAACTTATAGGAAATTCCGACGAAATTTCGACTACTATTTTAAGTGTTTTATCTATACTATTCTTAAACATTAAAATTTTAAAAAGTTAATATTGTTTTATTGTTATATATTATTATAATTTTTGATTATTTTTAACTTTATTATTAACAAAATAATAACAATAATAATAAGACTAGATATTTTGAATTGTAGTTTTTTAATATGTGCATGGGTGTGCATAAGTGGATGAACAACTACATTTCATTGAAGAACCTGTAGAGATTATGGATCGTGAAGTCAAGAGACTGAAACGAAGCCGTATCCCTATCATGAAGGTTCGTTGGAACTCCAAGCGCGGACCAGAATTTACCTGGGAGCATGAGGATCACATGAAGACAAAGTATCCTCATTTGTTTGAAGAAGTAGTGCCCGACAATGATGCTTAAATTTCGGGACGAAATTGCTTTAACAGGGGGAGACTGTGACAACTAGTACCTGATCTTCCGGCAAGTCCGTACGGTACGTGTACTTTCACTATTTACTATGTGTAAATACAATGTGTAAACAGTGTGTGACAACATAACTCAGAAAACAAACAACAGTTGTATGTGTTTAAGTGAAAACTTAAATACAGTAAATACAACAACTCACAACAAACAACAGTTGTATGTGTTTAAGTGAAAACTTAAATACAGGAAATACAACAACTCATGAGAAACAACAAGGTGTAAACAAATGACAAAAACATATCGGTTGCGATCTGATGTCCACAGATGACAGGAATCAGATGGTCGACAAATCAGTGTGAAAACAATGTGAATTCAATAAGAACAATGTGAAAACATGCAAGTATAGTTGAGTCCGTCTGTGAGGAAACACAATTCAAAACATAAGTTCAGTATCGTTTTGGAATAACAAACTGACAGTGTGTTTGCGTGGGTGACGATTCACACAAACATATCTGTGAGTTTAAAGTTCTGAAATGATGACTGAAAAGTAGAAAACAAAAATCAGAAAGTGAAACCGTCGTTGGATTCGTTCGGGTGACGATTCGAACGAATACGAGCGATGGCGGAACGATCTGACGAAACGAAACAACGAAACGAACTAATAATAATAAAATAAAATAATTAAAAGATTTACTAGGAATAATCACCTTAAAAACCTAAAAAATAAGACCTTTTAATAAAGTTTGTAAACTACGCGCGTAACGTGCCGAAAACGTAACGAAAACTAAAATCGAGCAAACGAAAACGAACCCGAACACACGCGGGGTATAAAACCCCATTTCAAGCATTTAATCACATTTAATTTCATCACCTACACCTCTCTCTCTAGAAATCGGATCCTCTCTCTCTAAGAATCCAACACAAAATCACCTAGATCTTCCTCATTTCTTGATGAAAACTTGCATTCTTGGTGTCTAAATGAAGCTCTCATCATCCTCCACTTGAAAGTACAACAGATCTAGAACAAACACCAACCAAAACTGAGGTATATGGTCTGCAAGTTTCGAATTTTAGGGTTTTTGTACCCCTTTGGTCGCACCCTTCTCATAACCGGTTCTACCCACTTAAAACCTTAGGGTAATCACATGAAAACACTTGAGGATGATGTAGGAACTTGTGACATGGTGAAGGGTGGTCATGAGACTTAACAACCGGTGGGATGCACCCAACAGGCTTCGAACGGCCGAAAGGGGGTTACACAGGCTGGCCGAAAGGAATAGGGCTGAGTGGTTAAACGACCGAAGGAACCTTCCAACCGACTGAGTCCCTTGGCCGAATGAATTTCGTTCGGGCGAACCACCCCATTCGGAGCCCCAACTCATTCGAATGGCAATTCTTATTCGGCCAATGCTACTCATTTGTATACCATGTTATTCGGCCACCTCCTTTCGCATGGGGCTACTATTCAGCCATGCTTCATTCAGGAACAACTTCAGTCGGCTCCCACACCTATTCGGTTTAACATCATTCGGTTTCATGGGTTGTCTTGTGTGACAACTAGTACCTGACCGCCCGGCAAGTCCGTACGGTATGTGTACTTGCATACAGTAACTATGTGTACATATGTATTTGTAAACAGTTTTTGTATTAACAGGATTCTAAATACAAGAACGGTTGTACGTATTTTCGTGTAAACTTAAATACATTAAGTACAACGCACATTTGAAACATTAGTTGTGTTTATTAAGTGAAAACTTAATGACAATTAACACAACAAATCATGAGAAACAACGGTGATTCAAACGATATTCAGAAACAAATCGGTTGCGATCTGATGTACATAGATGACAGGAATCAGATGGCCGACATTTCAATGTGAAAACAAGGTGAAAACAGGATGTTTAGTTGAGTCCGACAGCGAGGAAACACAATTTAAACATAAACTGCAGTGTCGTTTCAGAATAACGAACTGACAGTGTGTTTGCGTGGGTGACGATTCACACAAACATATCTGTGAGTTTAACGTTCTGAAATGATGACTGGAAAGTAGAAAACAAAAGTCGGAAAGCAAAACCATCGTTGTGTTCGTTCGAATGACGATTCGAACGAATACGCGCGATGGTGACGCGATTCGACGAAACGAAAACGAATTACGACGCGAAACGAATTTTAATTTAATAAAATAAAATAATAAACATTTTTTACAATTTTGAAACTCATCAAATTAATTAAAATAACCTTTTTATTTATTTATAATAAATTACGCGTAATTTTCCGGATACGCGACAAAAATGTGAACCGAGCAACCGAAACGAACCCGGACACCACACGTGCTATAAAAAGGTTAAATGAATTGTTTCTTTCATTTTACATCCAAATTTCCTCTCTCTCTCTTAAATTTCCGGCCACCATTGTTACACCACCAAGCCACCTTCAATTCACCATATCTAGCTCATTTCTTAACCGATTTGGGTGATTTTCGCGTCCACGCGTAGCTCTTGAAGCCCTCTACATAGAAGTACAACAGATCTGAAGAGATACCCACTGAAAAACGAGGTATGACGCTTCAAAAGACACGGGAATTAGGGTTTTCTTCCTTGTTTTGGTGTTTTGTTCGACCCAGTTAACACAACCGGCTAACCACCATTCCATCTGAACGACACGACCATAAACGACCTTACTAGCCTAATCACCATCACCATGGTTCGATGAAGGGGGGGGGGAAAGAGTTGTACAGTTCGAGGAGCTGCTGGTGGGTGCCGAACCCGCTGCTCACTTCAGCCGACGAACCCCGACGCACCCTTCTCTGGCCACGAACCCTCCTTCATGCTGTAACGAACCCACGTAGTTTAGATCTGACCGAACCCTCGCCACCCTCGCCGGACCTGCATGTCACCGGCGAACCTTGCATGTGAGCCGAACCCTTACAGACACCGAACCTTCGAGAGTGACGAACCATTCTTGAACCGAACCTCTAATCAGTTGAACGAACCATCTCACGAATCCTAGCTGGGCCGCACACCTTTGCCGAACCCTTTCAACTCACAGAACTTTGCATGTTCTTGAAATTTATGACTACTGGATGTTAGCCGAATCTTCATGGGAGTTTATGGTCGAGTAATTCAACAGGGAGTGAACACATTTTTTTTGTTTCATTTGTTGTGACCATGTGCAACCAGTTCGACCGACTTTAATTTATTTGCTAGTGGACCAACAATTGGTGGAACTTATAATAACCCAACCGGCCCAGTTTATTCATTGTGTTAGGCCAACCAATATTACTCGGCCCATACCACAGAATTAGCCCACATGTTTTAGTTCAGCCCAACAGTTTATACTGTGACAATCCGACTTTTCACACTAACCTTGTTAACGGGAGTTGGTGCTATCACAGGCCCAACAAAGGCTCAATAAGACCAACAAGGCCAATGAAGGCCCAACAAGGACAATGAAGGCCCAATAAGGTCCATGAAGGCCCAGTAAAGCCAAAGAAGATTCAGTAAGGACAAGGAAGGCCTAACCAGACAAGGCAGACTCAATGAAGTTTATGAAGGCCCAATAAGACAAATGTAGGCCCAAGAAGCCAAGGTGGGCCCAATAAAGCAAGAGTAGGCCCATTGAGATCTAGGTAGGCCCAGTAAGCTCAAGATAGGCCCAGTGAACCTAAGGTAGGCCCAATTAGCCCAAATGGATTAATTTAGTCCAATAACATTCCAATTAGTGATAGTTAGGGAATTTCGGTTCAACTTTGTAAACCGAATTGTTAGGTAATTGAGAAAAATCAACTTAAAGGATTAGTATTAACTGAAATCTATCCTAATACACTTTAATTACAAGTTTAGACTTGTAATTAGTTAAAGGAAGGTTCAATTTTGACTTCAAGAGTCAAAATTCGTCATCAAGCAAGAGGGGAATTTGGAATTCTATGCAATACACTACAATTAATTGTAATAATCATTCATAACCATCATATTGATGATTGTGATCGGTTATAACTAGTTAATTCCATCATAACGTTCGAATTAATCATGATATTAACTCAAAAGTCGAAACCGTTTTGGGTCATTATCAAATTCGTATTATTGGACCATAATTCTTGAAATTGGAACTTCAGAATTTCTAGTCGGCTGAATTAGGAGCTTTTCTATATCACAATTCGAAGCAAAGAGTTCGGGGTTGAAGAAACCAATTGGGGGTCGACCGAAACTTCACCACAATTCGAAGTGCATAAATTCGATATCCAATCAGGTATGTAATCATTATAACACATCCTAAAATGGCCGATTAAGGTTAAACATATGTCAATTCGGATTTATAACAACGAATTGATAGCATTTGATTTCTAGGGTTCTTAATATGATCCGGTTTGGGGATTTCGATCGGGATGAGTATAAAAATGAAATTAAATGGTACCATTAGCTTCAGAAACCTCCGAATAAGCTAAGCAATGTTTCAATTTCATAATGCCATAACGAATTGATCGAGTTCGATTAATAGGGTTCTTGAATAATGATGTTTTGGGGGTTTCTATGGAATTGTGTTCAATAATCAAATTGGATGCTACAGATAGTTTCAGAAGAGGCCGATTAAGGTAAATCCTAAATTAATTTCATCATGGAACTGCGAATCGTGTGATGTTGAATCTAGGGTTCATGAACTAGAACGAGGTTGAGGTTTCTGATTCAAAAGGGTATATTGATTTAAATTAGACATACTATCAGGTTCGAAATGGTTGGTTTAGTGAAAACCATATGGGTTTAAAGTCAAACATAATCGAATTTGATGAATTCGAATTGATGAGAATACGGTTAAGGTTCGAAACTGTTAGGATGTAAAAATTATATGCTTTTGATAATCAAGATCAATTGATCAGACCTATATGATCGATTAGGACAATAGAATCAAAGCCCTAAGAATTGGAGTTCGTTTGGTTTCGAATTGATGCCAATTAGAGGTTATTTTGTTCGGTTAATAGAAAAGAGGGGAACCGGCTAAGTTGTGGTTAAAATCAATTAGGTTTCAATCTAGTAACAAATGTGTCATCAGATGAGATGGTTAGATGCGTGGGTTTGGAGTTGAGGGTCGCGGGTTCGAGTCCCGGCCCAACCATCTTTTGGAATTTTAATACTTGTTTAGTATTTTAGTCGTATTTTATTCGTTCTAACTCCGTTTCGATCCGTTCAAGTTGCGTTGGAACCGTAACGAGGATACGAACGTGTTGAGATGATAAAATTCATATTTTAATTCGAACACGAAATCGCGTATAACTACGTTTAATTAAATAAAATCAAAGGTGATTTTATTTAATCGATTTCAGTAACACGCGTACTTTCGTATGTACAACTTTAGCAAATTCAACATGCGTGTGTTGACACGTATGTGATTTTAAGCACAAAACGAGTATTCGAATAACAATAGGTTATTGTTTAAATCACAGATTCTTCGGAGAGGATTTCTACGCAAGTTCACACGTACTTGATCATTCTGCTATCATCAAAGGTGCGTACACGGCCCCTTTCTTATTTTAAACTGTTTTGGGGGAGAAAACATGTGCAACAAACTACTTTTTAGATACATATCACTTGCATGAGTTATCTGTTTACATTATGTGCAATTATATCAACTTGAAAGTCCTTACACACCTCGAACCGTTTAGTTTGCTGTAAATGCAAAGCGTGGTAGTTGGAAATAGATCTATTAGGTTTGACAAACCTCACCTGGTAGATGGGATCTACGCAGGTGTTTGACTGACCAAACACATATTTTTACTATTGTTGTGATAGACAATAGTGGCAAGGCGAAAACATGCTATAGCATGGCAACTAGTCAGCTTCGGTGTCGAACACGTATGTAAATAGTTTATATGACTAGCTATCATGACTGTGCAATTGTGATTATGTTATCTACAAACTTGTTATTCAAATTGATGTTTTGAACATTATGACTACTTAAAACCTGTGTTATGCACCAACCTTTGTGTTGACTTGATTTGCATGTTTTCTCAGGACGCTAAGGCGCGCGTAACAGCTGGCATGGACTAGGAAGATAGAGTCTCATGCATTTCTTTCATTTTGATTATTTAAATTTGAATATTTAAGTACTTGAATTGTAATGTTTGATTTACAACTGTTATAGTTTTTAAACGCTTCCGCACTTTTTGTAAACTCTGGTTATTATGTTTGTTTTAAAGACCAACATATGTTTTTGAAATTCATATAGAGGTCTTCGCTATGTCTAATGATCTGAGATCCTGGTTTGTCACGTTCCCAAACGGTATGATTCCGTTAGTTGAAATTGGGGGTGTGACAGATTGGTATCAGAGACCTTGGTTATAGCGAACTAGGTTTGCATTTGTAGGCCTAGACTATGACTGTTAGACATTAGACACATCTGCTTATACGTATTGCTTAGAAATTACATATGACATTATGTAATTGACTTGTTTACGTATTCCATGGCACTGTACTTACATATGGTATTATGTAACAGGCATGGCTTCACCATCAGTCCCGTATATTATCCTTGATGATTCAGAGGACGAGGAGCCGATAGTTCCGGCACCACCATCGTCACCACCACCACCCATTCCATCACCTCCACCATATGAGATGGAGGACTCCGATCCAGAGGAGGATCCGGAGGAAGACCCGGAGGAGGATCCGGAGGAGGATCCAGACGAGGATCCTGATGAGGATCCAGAGGAGGATCCAGATGAGGATCCAGATGAGGATCCAGTTGAGGACCCGGATGAAGATCCGGAGGAGGCACCATGGGTGAATACCCAGGGACTCTATGCTGCAGGACCATCTACACATCCACCACCAGCACTGGACGCTCCTGAGCCTAAGAGGCAAAGGACGGACGCAGAGGAGATCGCCAAGTTGCGCGAGGACGTGGATACAGCAGAGGAGAAGCTCTATCAGAGATCTCAGGAGTTATGGGATGCCATTGAGAGGCAAGAGGAACTTGCCCAACTGGTTCATGACATGCGAGATGAGATGTGGAACATGATGGGTCGTCTCGACACTGCAGAAAACCGAGCTCTATTCTTGGAGGGTAGAGTAGAAGCCTTGGAGGATTTGGTGGCCTCTGAGAACGAGGAGGAGGATGAGGAGGAAGAAGGGGAGGAACCAGCACCAGTTGCTGAGTCCGATCCTGAATCCGCCGTTGAGGACGACTGATTATTGTTTTCTTTTACTTTCTGTTTTATTTAAACTTATTAGGAACGGGTTGTGTTCCTACATTAGTAGTTTGAAATTTTGTATTTCATTTCAAAAGTATTGTATTCAAAGAAGTTTCTATATATGAAAGAACTATTGTTTGTTTCCAACAACTGTGTTGTTTATATTACATGTTGTATTTATTGTTTTTACTTACACATGTCAAAATTGGATTTTGATTGTGCATTAACATTTCTTGTAAATAGGAAGGAAATGGCTGAAGGAAATGTTCAGATGACTGTTGCTGAGCTCAATGAGTTAATCAACAACAGGGTTGCCGAGGCAATCGCACAGTACGCACAGGCACACAACACGGGGCTACATGGTCCAGCTGGGGGATTGTTAAATCCACAGGCATGCACGTTTAAAATGTTTTTGGACTGCAAGCCACACAATTTCAAGGGATCGGAGGGGGCTATAGGACTTCTCCGATGGATTGAAAAAGCTGAATCTGTGTTCGAGATGTGCAACTGCCCGGATGACAGCAAAGTAAAATTTGCTACTGGAACTTTGGAGGGTCCAGCCCTGACTTGGTGGAACTCCAATGTTCAGACCCTGGGGTTGGGTGAAGCAAATGCATTGACCTGGAACAACTTCAAAACCTTACTACAAGAGGAGTATTGTCCTCGTAGTGAAATGCAGAAGTTGGAAGAAGAGTATTGGCACCTCAAGATGGAGGGGTCAAACATTGAGGAATATACGACCAGATCGCATGAACTGGCCAGACTGCTACCACATATGGCTACTCCAGTCAGTAAGTGGATTGAACGGTATATTGGAGGACTAGTGCCTCAGATTCAGGGGATGGTTACTTCAGCAAATCCCACCACCATCCAACAAGCTGTTCGTCTAGCACATCAGCTTACTGATCAGGCAGTGTTACAGGGAACCCTGCCTAAGCGGACATCTGCTACTAAGGTAGGAGATCACAAGAGGAAGTGGGAAAGCAACAACTACAAGGGTAATAACCAACAGCAGAACAGGAAGCAGGACTCGAACAAGTCCTATCATAATTCAAACAGTGGTCAGCAATCATCATCGTCAGGGGGCTATATTGGTAAGCACCCCAAGTGCAACAGGTGTGGTTACCATCATGCGGGTAACCAATGTGATAGAGCTAAGTGCCAGAGGTGTGGCAAGGTTGGACATGCGGCTAAGGATTGTCGCGGAGAGCTGCAGAACAACAATAACAACCATAATAACAATCAAAACAACGCGCAGAAAGGTTGTTTTGAGTGCGGCAAGATGGGCCATTTCAAGAAAGATTGCCCACAACTTAAGAAAGGCGGGGACAACAATGGTAATGGTAATGGTAATGGAGGTGGCAACGGTAATGGCAATGGCACCAACAACAACAACAATAACAATAATAACAACAACAACGGTGCTAGAGGCAGGGCGTTCGTGATTGGAGGACGTCAAGCGCGGGAGGATCCCAACATCGTTACGGGTATGTTCCTCTTAAATAATCACTATGCCTCTATGTTATTTGACACTGGTGCCGACCGGAGTTTTGTATCTAGTTCACTTGCTAAGTCACTAGATGTTAGTCCCACTGCCTTAGATAGTCCCTATACTGTGGAGTTAGCGGATGGTAAGTTGATTGTAGTAGAAAACATTTATAAGAGATGTATTCTTGATTTGATGGGTCAGACATTAGAGATTGATTTGATGCCTATTGCCTTAGGCAGTTTTGATGTAGTTATTGGCATGGACTGGTTGTCTAAGAACCAGGCTGAAATTGTATGCCATGAAAAGATTGTTCGTATACCTCTTCCGCAGGGAGAGACATTATATGTACAAGGAGAGAAGAGCAGTACGCCACTGCGTCTCATATCTTGTATGAAAGCACACAAATGTCTGCGGAAAGGTCATACGGCAGTTATAGCACTTATAACTGAAAAGCCGGTAGCTGAGAAGAAACTTGAAGATATACCTATAGTTTGTGAATTTCCGGAGGTGTTTCCAGAAGACTTGCCGGGATTACCGCCTGTCAGACAGGTGGAATTCCGAATCGACCTTACACCAGACGCAGCACCGATAGCTAGGGCGCCTTATCGACTTGCACCGTCTGAGATGCAAGAGTTATCCACACAATTGCAAGAATTGTTGGATAAGGGTTTCATACGACCTAGTTTTTCACCGTGGGGAGCTCCAGTATTGTTTGTAAAGAAGAAAGACGGGACTTTTCGTATGTGTATCGATTACCGGGAATTGAACAAGGTTACTATCAAGAACCGGTATCCGTTACCCAGGATTGACGATCTGTTCGATCAGTTGCAAGGTTCGAGTTATTACTCGAAGATTGATCTCAGGTCGGGTTATCATCAACTAAGAGTTCAGGAGGAGGATATTCCAAAGACAGCATTTAGGACGCGCTATGGCCATTATGAGTTCTTGGTCATGCCATTTGGGTTGACAAACGCTCCAGCCGTATTCATGGATCTCATGAATCGTGTTTGTAAACCTTATCTTGATAAGTTTGTCATTGTTTTCATCGATGACATTCTCATCTATTCAAAGTCTGAGGAGGAACATGCTGAACATCTTCGATTACTACTAGAGCTATTGAAACAGGAACAACTGTACGCTAAGTTCTCGAAATGTGATTTCTGGATGCGAGAAGTACAGTTCTTGGGGCATATAGTCAATGAAAAGGGCATACATGTTGATCCAGCGAAGATTGAAGCAATTAAGAATTGGGAAGCGCCAAAGACCCCTACCGAGGTACGACAATTCCTTGGTTTGGCGGGTTATTATCGACGATTCATTGAGGGTTTCTCAAAGATCGCTCAACCACTTACAGCTCTTACGCACAAAGGAACAAAGTATAACTGAACGGATAAACAGGAAGCTGCATTCCAGTTATTGAAACAGAAGCTCTGCAGTGCACCGATTCTGTCCTTACCGGAAGGAACGGAAGACTTTGCGGTGTATTGTGACGCATCTGGACAGGGTTTGGGATGTGTATTGATGCAACGGGATAAAGTGATCGCTTATGCTTCCAGACAACTACGAACACATGAAAAGAATTACACCACTCATGACTTAGAGTTAGGAGCAGTGGTTTTTGCTTTGAAGATTTGGAGGCATTATTTGTATGGAACTAAGTGTACAATTTATACTGATCACAAGAGTTTGCAACATATCTTTGATCAGAAGGAGCTTAATATGAGGCAACGACGATGGGTTGAGTTGTTGAATGATTATGAGTGTGCGATTAAGTATCACCCGGGAAAGGCTAATGTGGTAGCCGATGCTTTAAGCAGAAAGGATACTTCAACAAGACGGGTTCGTACACTTATGATGACAATACACACTGACTTACCTGACAAGGTACGCAGTGCTCAGATCGAGGCCTTGAAAAAGGAAAACTTGGTACAGGAATCCTTACGAGGAATGGAAGAACGGTTGGATACGAATGATGATGGAATTCGTTATTTCATTAATCGAATGTGGATACCTTTATATGGAGGTTTAAGAGAACTCGTGATGGACGAAGCGCACAAGTCCAGATATTCAGTCCATCCGGGATCAGACAAGATATACCATGACTTGAAGGCACTGTATTGGTGGCCTCACATGAAAGCTGATATTGCTAAGTACGTTAGCAAATGTTTGACTTGTTCGAAAGTCAAAGTCGAATATCAGAAGCCATCTGGTTTACTGCAACAACCAGAGATACCGATGTGGAAATGGGAACAGATTTCAATGGATTTCATCACTAAGTTACCCCGTACACCGAGCGGTTGTGATACAATATGGGTAATTGTCGATCGTTTAACGAAATCTGCACATTTCTTAGCAATCAAAGAAACTGACAAGATGGAGAAGTTGACTCGTATTTACATTAAGGAAGTAGTAGCACGACATGGCGTGCCGATCTCTATCATATCAGATCGGGATGCCCGGTTTACTTCTAATTTTTGGAAATCTCTTCATAAGTCATTGGGGACTCGTTTGGATATGAGTACCGCCTATCATCCACAGACCGACGGTCAAAGTGAACGAACGATTCAAACGCTCGAGGATGTGTTACGAGCTTGTGTCATTGATTTTGGTGATAGCTGGGAGAATCATTTACCGTTGGTGGAATTCTCTTACAACAACAGTTATCATACAAGTATTCAAGCAGCACCGTTTGAAGCTTTGTATGGTCGCAAATGTCGTTCACCAGTTTGCTGGGCTGAAATTGGTGACAGTCAGATAACAGGTCCTGAACTGGTGCATGAAACAACAGAGAAGATAGTTCAAATCCGGAACCGTATGGCAGCGGCTCGGGATCGACAGAAGAGTTATGCAGATAAACGTCGCAAGCCGTTGGAATTTCAAGTGGGAGACCGAGTTCTTCTAAAAGTATCACCTTGGAAAGGTGTGATACGATTCGGTAAGCGCGGCAAGCTTAGTCCACGTTACGTAGGACCTTTTGAGATTCTGAAAAGAATTGGTCCGGTTGCGTACCAACTCAAACTACCGGATGAACTCAGTGGAGTTCATGATGTATTTCATGTGTCGAACTTAAAGAAATGTCTTTCTGATGAGACATTGATTGTACCGTTGGAAGAAATACAAGTAGATGAACAACTGCGATTCATTGAAGAACCAGCAGAAATCATGGACCGAGAGGTCAAACAACTGAAGCAAAGTAAGATTCCGATAGTCAAAGTTCGATGGAATTCAAGACGGGGTCCTGAATTCACATGGGAACGGGAAGACCAAATGATGAAGAAATATCCTCATCTATTCAAGACAGCTACTGCTAACACTGAGAGCGCACGTTAAATTTCGGGACGAAATTTCCTTCAACAAGGGGATGACGTGATGCTTTCACACATCAACACTGCAAATTTCAAACTGTAAGCACAAATGTTTTAATTATTCAATTGATTTTGTTACAAATATTTGTGGCTACATTATATTTTATATGTTTTATGTGCTACATTTCATATGTTACATGTTATGGTAGTACATACACGATTGGTTACATACATTTTGCTATGTGCGGGGTTGCATAGTACATTGGTTACATACACTTTGCTATGTGCGGGGTTGCATAGTACAAACAGTTTCAGACACTCACTATGTGTGAGGTTACACAACACAGTATATCAAACAAGTCACAGTTAGGTGAACTAACTAGTGTACACGCAAAACAATTACATTGAACGATCACAATTGAGTTGTGATGTTGCAAGCATTAGACTTTGTGTGTGAGTACACACAAGCACACAGAATGATCAAATCACACTAACACGTACGATTTAAACTCGTAAGTAGTTTCCTAACTACTCTTAACACTTGCTAATTTTCGGGACGAAAATTCCTTCAACAAGGGGATGATGTGACAATCCGACTTTTCACACTAACCTTGTTAACGGGAGTTGGTGCTATCACAGGCCCAACAAAGGCTCAATAAGACCAACAAGGCCAATGAAGGCCCAACAAGGACAATGAAGGCCCAATAAGGTCCATGAAGGCCCAGTAAAGCCAAAGAAGATTCAGTAAGGACAAGGAAGGCCTAACCAGACAAGGCAGACTCAATGAAGTTTATGAAGGCCCAATAAGACAAATGTAGGCCCAAGAAGCCAAGGTGGGCCCAATAAAGCAAGAGTAGGCCCATTGAGATCTAGGTAGGCCCAGTAAGCTCAAGATAGGCCCAGTGAACCTAAGGTAGGCCCAATTAGCCCAAATGGATTAATTTAGTCCAATAACATTCCAATTAGTGATAGTTAGGGAATTTCGGTTCAACTTTGTAAACCGAATTGTTAGGTAATTGAGAAAAATCAACTTAAAGGATTAGTATTAACTGAAATCTATCCTAATACACTTTAATTACAAGTTTAGACTTGTAATTAGTTAAAGGAAGGTTCAATTTTGACTTCAAGAGTCAAAATTCGTCATCAAGCAAGAGGGGAATTTGGAATTCTATGCAATACACTACAATTAATTGTAATAATCATTCATAACCATCATATTGATGATTGTGATCGGTTATAACTAGTTAATTCCATCATAACGTTCGAATTAATCATGATATTAACTCAAAAGTCGAAACCGTTTTGGGTCATTATCAAATTCGTATTATTGGACCATAATTCTTGAAATTGGAACTTCAGAATTTCTAGTCGGCTGAATTAGGAGCTTTTCTATATCACAATTCGAAGCAAAGAGTTCGGGGTTGAAGAAACCAATTGGGGGTCGACCGAAACTGCACCACAATTCGAAGTGCATAAATTCGATATCCAATCAGGTATGTAATCATTATAACACATCCTAAAATGGCCGATTAAGGTTAAACATATGTCAATTCGGATTTATAACAACGAATTGATAGCATTTGATTTCTAGGGTTCTTAATATGATCCGGTTTGGGGATTTCGATCGGGATGAGTATAAAAATGAAATTAAATGGTACCATTAGCTTCAGAAACCTCCGAATAAGCTAAGCAATGTTTCAATTTCATAATGCCATAACGAATTGATCGAGTTCGATTAATAGGGTTCTTGAATAATGATGTTTTGGGGGTTTCTATGGAATTGTGTTCAATAATCAAATTGGATGCTACAGATAGTTTCAGAAGAGGCCGATTAAGGTAAATCCTAAATTAATTTCATCATGGAACTGCGAATCGTGTGATGTTGAATCTAGGGTTCATGAACTAGAACGAGGTTGAGGTTTCTGATTCAAAAGGGTATATTGATTTAAATTAGACATACTATCAGGTTCGAAATGGTTGGTTTAGTGAAAACCATATGGGTTTAAAGTCAAACATAATCGAATTTGATGAATTCGAATTGATGAGAATACGGTTAAGGTTCGAAACTGTTAGGATGTAAAAATTATATGCTTTTGATAATCAAGATCAATTGATCAGACCTATATGATCGATTAGGACAATAGAATCAAAGCCCTAAGAATTGGAGTTCGTTTGGTTTCGAATTGATGCCAATTAGAGGTTATTTTGTTCGGTTAATAGAAAAGAGGGGAACCGGCTAAGTTGTGGTTAAAATCAATTAGGTTTCAATCTAGTAACAAATGTGTCATCAGATGAGATGGTTAGATGCGTGGGTTTGGAGTTGAGGGTCGCGGGTTCGAGTCCCGGCCCAACCATCTTTTGGAATTTTAATACTTGTTTAGTATTTTAGTCGTATTTTATTCGTTCTAACTCCGTTTCGATCCGTTCAAGTTGCGTTGGAACCGTAACGAGGATACGAACGTGTTGAGATGATAAAATTCATATTTTAATTCGAACACGAAATCGCGTATAACTACGTTTAATTAAATAAAATCAAAGGTGATTTTATTTAATCGATTTCAGTAACACGCGTACTTTCGTATGTACAACTTTAGCAAATTCAACATGCGTGTGTTGACACGTATGTGATTTTAAGCACAAAACGAGTATTCGAATAACAATAGGTTATTGTTTAAATCACAGATTCTTCGTAGAGGATTTCTACGCAAGTTCACACGTACTTGATCATTCTGCTATCATCAAAGGTGCGTACACGGCCCCTTTCTTATTTTAAACTGTTTTGGGGGAGAAAACATGTGCAACAAACTACTTTTTAGATACATATCACTTGCATGAGTTATCTGTTTACATTATGTGCAATTATATCAACTTGAAAGTCCTTACACACCTCGAACCGTTTAGTTTGCTGTAAATGCAAAGCGTGGTAGTTGGAAATAGATCTATTAGGTTTGACAAACCTCACCTGGTAGATGGGATCTACGCAGGTGTTTGACTGACCAAACACATATTTTTACTATTGTTGTGATAGACAATAGTGGCAAGGCGAAAACATGCTATAGCATGGCAACTAGTCAGCTTCGGTGTCGAACACGTATGTAAATAGTTTATATGACTAGCTATCATGACTGTGCAATTGTGATTATGTTATCTACAAACTTGTTATTCAAATTGATGTTTTGAACATTATGACTACTTAAAACCTGTGTTATGCACCAACCTTTGTGTTGACTTGATTTGCATGTTTTCTCAGGACGCTAAGGCGCGCGTAACAGCTGGCATGGACTAGGAAGATAGAGTCTCATGCATTTCTTTCATTTTGATTATTTAAATTTGAATATTTAAGTACTTGAATTGTAATGTTTGATTTACAACTGTTATAGTTTTTAAACGCTTCCGCACTTTTTGTAAACTCTGGTTATTATGTTTGTTTTAAAGACCAACATATGTTTTTGAAATTCATATAGAGGTCTTCGCTATGTCTAATGATCTGAGATCCTGGTTTGTCACGTTCCCAAACGGTATGATTCCGTTAGTTGAAATTGGGGGTGTGACATATACATTAGGCCCATCTCGTGATTTATGGCCCAGCTGGTTATTTTTTCAGCCCACATATTCGATCCAAATTATTATGTCTTGGCACAATCAACAACCTTCGGCCCAACAGAAACAAGCTGGCCCAACCTTTCTATGCAGGCCCAATAACAGCCCATAATCGGCCCATCTCCATAATATTGCGGCCCACGTATTTAAACACGGGACTCACGCGGTTAACATTCGGCCCAATGGTTTTAAATGTAATCCAAGTCATGAATTAATGACCTTAATCGGCGATGGAACAAATTGGTTTAAGTTTAACAAAACCAACATTTGAAATAATAATTGATAACCTAAAATCACCCTTAGGTTGAACGACAAAGTTATGGATTTAAGAATCATAAATCTAGATCAACGTGATAGAACGTTTCAATAAGTGAATTCAAGTAATGTGAAGTCAAAATGGATCAACAAACAATAATTAAGGGCCGAATCATTACCGATACTCACGAGTGTTAGCCAAGTTAAGGCTAACACGCATACGTGCACAAGAAACAATTACACTCAACACTTATAAATTACATACGATGTGAAATCAATACAGGAACGTGAAATCAACAACAAGAACAACAAAGAGCGCGTGCATTCTTTCTTTTAAGCTAAGTCAACACTACAACAGTCAGGTGAGTTCATATGCCCCTTTTACTTTTAATCTTAACTGATTTTAACTCTCGGGGCTGAGAAACATGTTTACTTTTATTTATTTAAAAGTTTTGCTTAACATGTTATTTATACTTTGATTTAGATAATATTAAATTGTATATTATCGTTTATCATTGTATGCATGCTTGTATGATTATGAGATAACAGGGAAACTCAGATGATTATGATAATGTAATTTCTTAATCATCAACACATTAGAATAACTTAGTTATAAGATAATAGCTTATAACACTTAGTTATTTTCACATGAGCAAATACCTAGACAGTTTACACATAAGCATAACGAGAGCAATCCCTCATTGAGACTTTGGGATCACACGGATTACAGTAAATGATGATCATGATAACGTAACTTCATGGGATTCTTATCATTTACAGTAAATGATGATCATGATAACGTAACTTCATGGGATTCTTATCATTTACACATAATTAACATAATGTAATAAGACAAGTTCTTATTCGACTTTGTTAAACACACGAGAACATTCCCACACGGATACTTTGGGAACACATGGATTCAGTAAATGACGATTCTTATCATTTACAGTGAATGACGATCATGATAACGTAACTTCATGGGATTCTTGTCATTTACACCCGATTATCATAACGTAATAAGACAAGTTCTTATTCGACTTTGTTAATCACATGATACAATCCCACACGGAAACTTTGGGATCACACGGCGGGATAGGAGAGAATGGAATGCATTTTAATCTGATTACGTGAGGATTTAAAATGGATTCCATTCGGATTCTATACGCTACATTTGGAGACACATGATGAACAGTTAACTAACACTTTTAATATTTAGAAGTGAAACAACAGTTAACCCCACAACTATAGAATAATTTAAGGAATGGATTTAATAAATCTAATATCCTTAACACATATATTGGTTATCAAAACTTAGGTTTGATAATTACCACGTTATCATATTATTATTCTATACATGAGAACACAGGTGATCAAGGAAGAGATAACATGTGAATTGAGAATGGAAATCAATAGTTGTATTACAAGTAGTGTGGAGTTCTAGTGGTGTTGTGGTGGGATGTTGGCTAGGGCTTAGTTCCCTTACATATGCCCTATATATAAGCAACACTACTAGGATGATATAGTACTTGTGATTATAACTATTGAGGAGCCATTGGATGAACAAGTGAATCAGACAATCATACGAGTAACATATTATCATTGTGAATGTGCATGTGAATGAATCAAGGTTTTACATTAACTTACTTATGAACTCACCAACCTAGTGTTGACTTTGTTTTATTACATGTTTTCTCAGGTGACGAACAGGTGTAGAGACATACATGCAAGGTTTAAGCTATAGGACTTTTAGAAGACCTAGCTTATTTTGTGTTGCATGCTTTTGGTGCCTAAACATTGAATCATCTTTTGTATATCTTGTACATATACAAGATATAGTTATATTGATTCTTTTGGTAGATTTACTTGATTAAATTATGAACGATACAGTGTAATTTAATCTTGTAAATTCTATATCACTGATGTGTTAGCATTTCTCATTTTGATTATCATGTGCTATGTAACAATCTGATCATTTGATTATCACTCAAAGATATCGCGCCCCGGGAACCTTCCGCCCGACGGGAAAACCCGATCCGTTCCCGCCGGCCCGGGGTGTGACAGATTGGTATCAGAGCCATGGTTATAGAGAAATATAGGTCATATTACTTAAACGGTTTGGCCTAGACTATAACCTAGGGACCCTCATGTAGAGTTCTTATGATATAGGATTCTATTTGCATATGTCTTCTGCTTCTGATCACTGCACTAACCGATTTATTTTCGGTTATGATCAGAATGCCGCCGAGAAGACAACCACCTCTGCTACCGCTGACTCAAGGTTCAGCTCCGCACTCTTCGACACCGACACCGCCAGACTCTCCTACACAAGCACCTCCACCTCCTCCTCCGCCACCACCAGCGTATCAGTTGGACCCTGCTACTGTGGCACTGGCTACTCTTCTTACAAGCCAACTGAGGGAAGTGATTCCAGAGATGATGAACCGGATCAACAACAACAACAGTAACAACGTTGCTAACTCATCCGGAGAAGGCAGCGGTAACACCAGACAGAGTCAGGACTATGCCTACAAGAACTTTGTAGGCTGCAAGCCACCCAGTTTCAGTGGTAGCGAGGGTGCAGTCGGACTGATCCAGTGGATTGAGAAGATGGAGGCTACCCTCGACATCAGTGGCTGTCCTGAACATAATAGAGTAAAGTATGCTGCTGGATCATTTAGCAAGCGAGCGTTAACCTGGTGGAACGCTCAGGTTTCAATCAGAGGCCGGGATGAGGCCCAGGCCATGCCGTGGAACGAATTCAAGGCGATGTTGAGGGCAGAGTTTTGCCCAAGAAATGAACTGAAAAAGGTTGAGACTGAACTACTCAATCTGGAGATGATTGGTGCTGGGCATCTGGCCTACACTACACGATTTCATGAGTTAGCCACTCTGGCACCGGATGTGGTGCCAACACTTGAGAAGAGAATTGAGCGGTATGTTGGTGGATTACCGCCCAGTATCCGAGGTCATGTGATTTCTGCTCACCCTACCACCATGGAATTAGCTGTTACACTGTCAGCATCACTGACCGATATGATGGTTGCCACTGGAGCATTCAAGAAGGAGGCTGACTCAGCCAAGGCTGGAACTTCCAAGAAGTCGGACAAACGTCCGGCTAAGAGACAAAAGGTGGCCAGAAACTTTGCTGCCACTACTCAAGCTCCGATGCGCAACCAGCCACCCCCATTGGAGATCAGGAAGCCATACACTGGCACTGCACCTCTGTGCAACTCATGCCAGTTTCATCACTTGCCAAATGTTCCGTGCAGACATTGCACCAACTGTGGGAGATTTGGTCACACAGCAAATTACTGCAGGAGTTCGAGGACTCAGAACAGACACAACAATGCAGCTACTGCTGCTGCTACTGCAGATCCTAGGTCTTGCTACAACTGTGGCGAACCAGGACATTTCTCTCGGGATTGTCCCAAGAGGAACCAACAAGGGGCTCAAGCACCGCGAGGAAGAGCCTTTCAGATAGGAGCTGCTGCCGCTCGACAGGACCCGAATGTTATTACGGGTACATTTCTCTTATCTGACTTCTATGCATCCATATTATTTGACACTGGTGCGGATCAGAGTTTTATCTCATCCGACTTTGCATGCCATCTTAATTATGTTAAGGAACTGTTAGACTCCCCTTATACTATTGAGATAGCAAATGGCAAACAGATTACAGTAGACACTATATTTAGGAATTGCCCATTGACACTTGGCGATCATACATTTTCCATCGACTTGATACCGATGGATCTGGGCAGTTTCGACATCATCATCGGAATGGATTGGCTATCTCTTAATAGAGTTGAGTTCATCTGTTCCGATAAACTACTACGCATTCCTGTGGATAACAATGAGGTCTTGGAGATTCGTGGAGATCAAGCGAAACGCAGTGTCAAGATAATATCGTGCATGAAGGCTCGCAAGTACTTACGAAAACAATGCGTTGCATTCCTAGCTCACGTGATCGAGAAAGACAAGAAGACAATCAAGATTCAAGATGTACCAATTGTGAGAGATTTTGCAGAAGTCTTTCCGGATGATTTACCCGGACTGCCACCCGAGAGATCGGTGCAGTTCCGAATCGATTTGATTCCGGGGGCAACTCCAGTAGCCAAGTCACCTTATCGACTTGCTCCATCTGAGATGCAGGAGTTGTCTAATCAGTTACAAGAACTTCTCGATAAAGGATTCATCCGACCGAGCTTTTCCCCGTGGGGAGCTCCGGTTCTTTTTGTTAAAAAGAAGGATGGAACTTTCAGGATGTGCATAGATTATCGAGAACTTAACAAACTCACCATCAAGAATCGGTACCCGTTACCGAGGATTGATGATTTGTTTGATCAGTTACAGGGAGCACAGTACTTTTCAAAGATAGACCTGAGATCAGGCTATCATCAGCTACGGATTCAAGAAGAAGACATACCAAAGACGGCCTTTCGTACCCGATATGGTCATTACGAATTCATGGTGATGCCATTTGGATTGACGAACGCACCGGCTGTGTTCATGGATTTGATGAACCGGGTGTGCAAGCCGTATCTGGATCAATTTGTTATCGTCTTTATTGATGATATACTGATTTATTCAAAGAACGAGAAGGAACACGAACAACACCTCAAGACAGTTTTGGAGCTTCTGAAAGAAGAACAACTTTATGCCAAATTTTCTAAGTGTGAATTTTGGTTAAGAGAAGTTCAGTTCTTGGGTCACGTGATTAACAGTGATGGCATTCACGTGGATCCTGCCAAGATAGAAGCAATCAAGAACTGGGATGTGCCTACGACACCAACGGAGATCCGATCATTCTTGGGATTGGCAGGTTATTACAGGAGATTCATCTCGAATTTCTCTAAGATAGCCTTGCCTCTCACCAAGCTCACACAGAAGTCTGAACCTTTTGTGTGGACACATAAACAAGAAGAGGCATTCCAGACATTGAAACAAAGATTGTGCAATGCTCCAATCTTAACACTCCCAGAAGGCAGTGATGACTTTGTTGTATATTGTGATGCTTCCCATCAGGGACTCGGATGTGTTTTGATGCAACGAGACAAAGTCATTGCTTATGCCTCACGACAGCTGAAGATACACGAGAAGAATTACACGACACACGATCTTGAACTGGGAGCTGTTGTTTTTGCACTAAAGATTTGGAGACATTACCTTTACGGTACTAAATGCACTATCTTCACAGATCACAAGAGTTTACAACACATATTTGATCAGAAGGAGCTTAACATGAGACAGAGACGTTGGGTTGAGCTCCTGAACGATTACGATTGTGTGATCAAATACCATCCGGGCAAAGCAAATGTTGTTGCAGATGCTTTGAGCCGGAAGGAAAGAGTCAAACCCTTACGCGTTCGCGCAATGGGAATGACTGTGCAAACCAGTTTGAGAGATCACATTCTACAAGCACAACAAGAAGCAGTGGCAAGAGACAATCTAAAACGCGAGCTCGACTGTGGAGCCGAGAAACATTTCAAGACAAAACAAGATGGAGTTATCTATTATCTGGATCGTGTTTGGATTCCGGCAGTAGATGAACTTCGAACACTCATACTTGACGAGGCACACAAGACACGTTATTCAGTTCATCCTGGTGCCGATAAGATGTACCAAGATCTTAGGTCATGTTATTGGTGGCCGGGCATGAAGAAAGACATTGCCACTTATGTTGGCAAATGTCTCACATGTGCCAAAGTCAAAGCTGAACACCAGAAACCTTCGGGTTTACTGGAACAACCAGAGATACCACAATGGAAGTGGGAACAAATAGCTATGGATTTCATTACCAAGCTACCCCGCACTTCCAGCGGATACGATTCTATTTGGGTCATCATTGATCGATTGACCAAGTCCGCACACTTCTTGCCGATCAGAGAGACATACAAGATGGAGAAACTAGCGAGACTATACATTGATGAAATAGTAGTTAGGCATGGGGTGCCATTGTCTATTATTTCTGACCGGGACAGTCGATTTACTTCGCGGTTCTGGCAATCATTGCAACAATCCTTAGGGACAAGTGTTAACTTGAGCACTGCTTATCATCCACAAACGGATGGACAAAGCGAGCGCACCATTCAAACCCTAGAGGATATGTTGAGAACATGCATCCTAGACTTCGGTGGAAGTTGGGACACACATTTACCACTCATTGAGTTCTCCTACAACAATAGCTACCACAGCAGCATTGGATGTGCTCCTTTTGAAGCACTCTATGGTAGAAAATGTCGGTCTCCAATTTGTTGGACCGAAGTGGGAGACAACAGAATCACTGGGCCTGAACTTATTCAGGAAACTACTGATAAGATTGCCCAGATACAACAACGATTACAAGCAACACGTAGCCGCCAAAAGAGTTACGCAGACAAACGGCGCAAGCCTTTGGAATTCGATGTGGGTGACCGAGTCATGTTGAAAGTGTCCCCATGGAAAGGCGTAGTTCGTTTTGGGGCTAAAGGCAAGCTAGCACCTAGGTATGTCGGACCGTTTGAGATTACTCAACGTATAGGTCCTGTGGCATACAGACTCAGACTCCCTGATGAGCTCAGTGGAGTACACGATGTGTTTCATGTATCAAATCTCAAAAGGTGCTTAGCAGACGAGTCATTGATCATACCATTGGATGAAATACAAGTTGATGAGCAACTACACTTCATTGAAGAACCTGTAGAGATTATGGAACGTGAAGTTAAGAAACTGAAACGTAGCCGTATCCCTATTGTAAAGGTTCGATGGAACTCCAAGCGTGGACCAGAATTTACATGGGAGCGCGAGGACAACATGAAAGCAAAGTATCCCCACTTGTTCGAGAAATAAAGACCGATCTTTATGCTTAAATTTCGGGACGAAATTTCTTTAACAAGGGGAGACTGTGACAACTAGTACCTGACCGCCCGGCAAGTCCGTACGGTATGTGTACTTGCATACAGTAACTATGTGTACATATGTATTTGTAAACAGTTTTTGTATTAACAGGATTCTAAATACAAGAACGGTTGTACGTATTTTCGTGTAAACTTAAATACATTAAGTACAACGCACATTTGAAACATTAGTTGTGTTTATTAAGTGAAAACTTAATGACAATTAACACAACAAATCATGAGAAACAACGGTGATTCAAACGATATTCAGAAACAAATCGGTTGCGATCTGATGTACATAGATGACAGGAATCAGATGGCCGACATTTCAATGTGAAAACAAGGTGAAAACAGGATGTTTAGTTGAGTCCGACAGCGAGGAAACACAATTTAAACATAAACTGCAGTGTCGTTTCAGAATAACGAACTGACAGTGTGTTTGCGTGGGTGACGATTCACACAAACATATCTGTGAGTTTAACGTTCTGAAATGATGACTGGAAAGTAGAAAACAAAAGTCGGAAAGCAAAACCATCGTTGTGTTCGTTCGAATGACGATTCGAACGAATACGCGCGATGGTGACGCGATTCGACGAAACGAAAACGAATTACGACGCGAAACGAATTTTAATTTAATAAAATAAAATAATAAACATTTTTTACAATTTTGAAACTCATCAAATTAATTAAAATAACCTTTTTATTTATTTATAATAAATTACGCGTAATTTTCCGGATACGCGACAAAAATGTGAACCGAGCAACCGAAACGAACCCGGACACCACACGTGCTATAAAAAGGTTAAATGAATTGTTTCTTTCATTTTACATCCAAATTTCCTCTCTCTCTCTTAAATTTCCGGCCACCATTGTTACACCACCAAGCCACCTTCAATTCACCATATCTAGCTCATTTCTTAACCGATTTGGGTGATTTTCGCGTCCACGCGTAGCTCTTGAAGCCCTCTACATAGAAGTACAACAGATCTGAAGAGATACCCACTGAAAAACGAGGTATGACGCTTCAAAAGACACGGGAATTAGGGTTTTCTTCCTTGTTTTGGTGTTTTGTTCGACCCAGTTAACACAACCGGCTAACCACCATCCCATCTGAACGACACGACCATAAACGACCTTACTAGCCTAATCACCATCACCATGGTTCGATGAAGGGGGGGGGGAAAGAGTTGTACAGTTCGAGGAGCTGCTGGTGGGTGCCGAACCCGCTGCTCACTTCAGCCGACGAACCCCGACGCACCCTTCTCTGGCCACGAACCCTCCTTCATGCTGTAACGAACCCACGTAGTTTAGATCTGACCGAACCCTCGCCACCCTCGCCGGACCTGCATGTCACCGGCGAACCTTGCATGTGAGCCGAACCCTTACAGACACCGAACCTTCGAGAGTGACGAACCATTCTTGAACCGAACCTCTAATCAGTTGAACGAACCATCTCACGAATCCTAGCTGGGCCGCACACCTTTGCCGAACCCTTTCAACTCACAGAACTTTGCATGTTCTTGAAATTTATGACTACTGGATGTTAGCCGAATCTTCATGGGAGTTTATGGTCGAGTAATTCAACAGGGAGTGAACACATTTTTTTTGTTTCATTTGTTGTGACCATGTGCAACCAGTTCGACCGACTTTAATTTATTTGCTAGTGGACCAACAATTGGTGGAACTTATAATAACCCAACCGGCCCAGTTTATTCATTGTGTTAGGCCAACCAATATTACTCGGCCCATACCACAGAATTAGCCCACATGTTTTAGTTCAGCCCAACAGTTTATACATTAGGCCCATCTCGTGATTTATGGCCCAGCTGGTTATTTTTTCAGCCCACATATTCGATCCAAATTATTATGTCTTGGCACAATCAACAACCTTCGGCCCAACAGAAACAAGCTGGCCCAACCTTTCTATGCAGGCCCAATAACAGCCCATAATCGGCCCATCTCCATAATATTGCGGCCCACGTATTTAAACACGGGACTCACGCGGTTAACATTCGGCCCAATGGTTTTAAATGTAATCCAAGTCATGAATTAATGACCTTAATCGGCGATGGAACAAATTGGTTTAAGTTTAACAAAACCAACATTTGAAATAATAATTGATAACCTAAAATCACCCTTAGGTTGAACGACAAAGTTATGGATTTAAGAATCATAAATCTAGATCAACGTGATAGAACGTTTCAATAAGTGAATTCAAGTAATGTGAAGTCAAAATGGATCAACAAACAATAATTAAGGGCCGAATCATTACCGATACTCACGAGTGTTAGCCAAGTTAAGGCTAACACGCATACGTGCACAAGAAACAATTACACTCAACACTTATAAATTACATACGATGTGAAATCAATACAGGAACGTGAAATCAACAACAAGAACAACAAAGAGCGCGTGCATTCTTTCTTTTAAGCTAAGTCAACACTACAACAGTCAGGTGAGTTCATATGCCCCTTTTACTTTTAATCTTAACTGATTTTAACTCTCGGGGCTGAGAAACATGTTTACTTTTATTTATTTAAAAGTTTTGCTTAACATGTTATTTATACTTTGATTTAGATAATATTAAATTGTATATTATCGTTTATCATTGTATGCATGCTTGTATGATTATGAGATAACAGGGAAACTCAGATGATTATGATAATGTAATTTCTTAATCATCAACACATTAGAATAACTTAGTTATAAGATAATAGCTTATAACACTTAGTTATTTTCACATGAGCAAATACCTAGACAGTTTACACATAAGCATAACGAGAGCAATCCCTCATTGAGACTTTGGGATCACACGGATTACAGTAAATGATGATCATGATAACGTAACTTCATGGGATTCTTATCATTTACAGTAAATGATGATCATGATAACGTAACTTCATGGGATTCTTATCATTTACACATAATTAACATAATGTAATAAGACAAGTTCTTATTCGACTTTGTTAAACACACGAGAACATTCCCACACGGATACTTTGGGAACACATGGATTCAGTAAATGACGATTCTTATCATTTACAGTGAATGACGATCATGATAACGTAACTTCATGGGATTCTTGTCATTTACACCCGATTATCATAACGTAATAAGACAAGTTCTTATTCGACTTTGTTAATCACATGATACAATCCCACACGGAAACTTTGGGATCACACGGCGGGATAGGAGAGAATGGAATGCATTTTAATCTGATTACGTGAGGATTTAAAATGGATTCCATTCGGATTCTATACGCTACATTTGGAGACACATGATGAACAGTTAACTAACACTTTTAATATTTAGAAGTGAAACAACAGTTAACCCCACAACTATAGAATAATTTAAGGAATGGATTTAATAAATCTAATATCCTTAACACATATATTGGTTATCAAAACTTAGGTTTGATAATTACCACGTTATCATATTATTATTCTATACATGAGAACACAGGTGATCAAGGAAGAGATAACATGTGAATTGAGAATGGAAATCAATAGTTGTATTACAAGTAGTGTGGAGTTCTAGTGGTGTTGTGGTGGGATGTTGGCTAGGGCTTAGTTCCCTTACATATGCCCTATATATAAGCAACACTACTAGGATGATATAGTACTTGTGATTATAACTATTGAGGAGCCATTGGATGAACAAGTGAATCAGACAATCATACGAGTAACATATTATCATTGTGAATGTGCATGTGAATGAATCAAGGTTTTACATTAACTTACTTATGAACTCACCAACCTAGTGTTGACTTTGTTTTATTACATGTTTTCTCAGGTGACGAACAGGTGTAGAGACATACATGCAAGGTTTAAGCTATAGGACTTTTAGAAGACCTAGCTTATTTTGTGTTGCATGCTTTTGGTGCCTAAACATTGAATCATCTTTTGTATATCTTGTACATATACAAGATATAGTTATATTGATTCTTTTGGTAGATTTACTTGATTAAATTATGAACGATACAGTGTAATTTAATCTTGTAAATTCTATATCACTGATGTGTTAGCATTTCTCATTTTGATTATCATGTGCTATGTAACAATCTGATCATTTGATTATCACTCAAAGATATCGCGCCCCGGGAACCTTCCGCCCGACGGGAAAACCCGATCCGTTCCCGCCGGCCCGGGGTGTGACATCTTGCAAACAAACACTTTAAACCAACATTTATGGATAACATGCATGGGAAAATAATAATTACTACAAAGGTGGTGGGAATTTAGTTAAACGATTTGATAAAACCTAGAAATCTTTCAACACAAAGTGTAAACTAACTATTACAAGGAGACAAGATGTTTTAGACAAATATCATTCAAATCCCTTTTGAATATGCTAAAGATTCCTAATCCTTAACCAAAAATTTAAGTTTTATACTTAGAAATAATATTAGGGTTCAAATTTACACCACATATCATGGTTCAAGTCAAGTTAAAAAAAACAAAATATAAAGACAAAGTATGTTAAGTTAAACTAGTGGTTAAATGTTAGCATATACTATCACTAGTGAATTAGAATAAAATGACAACAAGGACCTACAAGTTTTAGCCAACTTTAGGGCTAACACACACACACCTATTCCAACTTATGCTTATAAGTTATAAACAACGTGAAATCAATACAGGAGCGTGAAAACATTATCAAGAACAACAAAGAGCGCGTGCATTACTTGTACTACTTATTCAACCACTTCAACTACAAGGTGAGTTCATACGACCCTTTTCTAATCTTAACTGATTTCAAATCTCGGGGCTGAGAAACATGCTAAATCTTTTATTTACTTAAAAGTTTTAGTACAACATATTGATTATACTATGATTTAGATAATATTGTTTGACTTTATTATCGCTTATCATTGTATGCATGCTTGTCTGATCACAACATAACTGAGATATCTAGGATGAAACATGATAATATAGCTTCATGACTCATCAACACAATAGGATAATACAAGTTATGAGATTTTATCTTATAACACCCTATTATTCCTACACGAATGAACAAAGAGATAATCAAGTAGACAACATACTGATAATGACAACAACTAACAAGAATGATATGATGATAATATAATTTCACAATATCATTCACCACTAGAGTTAGCTGAGGGTAATAAGACTAGTTCTTATCACACTATGCTTACAACTCGGTGAAGACTATGGGATAACACGAAACAAACACTAATGAGAACAGGAATGACGATCATGTCCACATGACTTCATGACATCATTCACCACCTGAGCTAACTAAGTGTAGTAAGACTAGTTCTTACAACACTGTAGTTACAACTGGGTGAAGACTATGGGATAACAAGAATGATAATCATGATAACGTAACTTCATGATAACAACATCATTCTCACAACTGCTAACATCGTATAATAAGACAAGTTCTTATAAAACCTTGTTAAAGACTACAACACTGAGAACAAACAACACTGAGATGATGACTGTGGTGAACACAACAACAATTGATTACTATTAAAATGTTTGTATTATATCACATAAATCATGTGCCATGTATTCAAGTTCAAATTGTAAGTCCCTCATCAATGAATCGTTTACCAGTTAATTTAGCAGAACTAAACCAACGATAACGTAGTGGTACCATAGGTTTGACAAACCTCCGGCAGTTGAGGTCGGTATGTTGATCGTATTTATCATTGGTCGGTATCGTATGACCGGTGACAGGGCGACATCAGTCAGGTTTGGTAAACGACACATGGTGATATTAATCTACAACAACTAATTGTAATTAATCCTTCGATTCTATGAACTAGTAGACTGAGGAATTGATTTTCTCTCATGTCACATCACTGGTAGTAGTTTCATTGAAGGCTATGAGAACACAAAAGTGATAGAGGTAAATCAGATGCATTGTGATCTGATTATGTGAGGATAACAATGGATTCCTTTTAGGCTCTATGCACTTCAAGAGGAGAACAATATCAATAGGTTAACTAACACTTCTATTATTAGTAGTGACTGACAGTTAACCCCACAACGAGAGAATAACAACGAGGATAAGATTTAATAAATCTATTTTCCTTAAAACATTGAGGGTTCATCAACACTTCGGTTTTGATAACTTTAAACCCTCATATTCTATTAGTCTACATGTAACACATTGGTGATGAGCACAAACAGATGGGTGAATATCAAACGAGTTGAACATATGTGAGATGAAAATGGGTATCCATAGTTGTATTGCAAGTGGTGTTGAGTTCTATTAGGTATGTGGTGGGATGTCGGCTGGGGCTTGTTCCCCTACGTATGCCCTATATATAAGGATAACTAATAGGATGAGATACTACTTGTGAATATAATATGGAGAGGCCATTGTGTGAGACGGATGAATCAAACATTAACAAAACTCTTGTATGACATCGTGACTGTGAATGTGAACAAATCAATGTTTTCAATTACTAAACTTATGAACTCACCAACCTAGTGTTGACTTTGTTTAAATGCATGTTTTCTCAGGTGACGAACAGGTTTAGTCACCAGCATTCAGGGATTAAGCTAGAGGACTTTTAGAAGACCTAGCTTCCTTTTTGTGTTGAGCATACTTTTGAATGACAAAACAATGAATCATCTTTTGTAGATCTTGTACAGTTACAAGATAGAAACTCAATGATTCTTTTGGATAGATTTACTTAGTTAAATTATGAACGTAACATTATAATTTAACTTTGTAATTCTATATCATTGTCATGTTAGCATTTCTCATTTATATCTCATATGCTATGTAAACAATCTGATCATTTTGATTATCAAACGATATCGCGCCCCGAGAACCTTCCGCCCGACGGGAAAGTCGATCCAGTCCGCCGGCTCGGGGTATGACATCAATCGGGTCTACTCCATCAAATGTTATGTTTGAGCACTCACAACAAGAGGTATTTTATTTTATTTTTTTGCAATTTTCTTATCATTGTAATATTTAAAGTTGATAATATAATAATAATCACATTTTTGCAAATCATTCGCTACTTACAAATACTCAATTTTAATAAACTTATAACTATTCTTTTAAGCACTTCATCATTATTACATATTAATATTTTTGTATTAACAAATTTTTAGGTGCGAGAATTACTATCCCAAATACATGAATTGCAATCTCAAGTTGACACTCAAAAGGAACAGATGAGAGAGGAGATTAAGAAGGAGACGGACCAAATGAGAGAGGAAATTATGGAGGAGCGGGAACAAATGAAAGAAGATATGAGGGTAGAAATGCAACAACAAATGACACAATTTTTCAAACAAATGGGTATTCCTGGCAATTATTCAAGATCTTAGTTTGATTAGTGTTTTTATTGTAAAATTTGAACGCATGTTAGTTTACTTAAGGTTTTTGTTGATAAACCCAAACATAGCAGTTTAATTATGTTTTTGTTGTTAAACTTGAACTTATAAGTTTAGTTTATTTTATGATTTTATTGTTAATGTAAATTAGAATGGTTTTGGTTTAGCTTGTGAGTTGGATTTGTATTGAATTTCTATACATGGTTTTTAGATTTTTTCTGCATTTATAGCTGAAAAAATCTAGTAAATTTTAATTTCAAGAAAATTAAAATTTTTTTTTGTAGCAAACTTGTCGGAAAAAAATGTAAGAAAAAGTAAAAGCTGATAATAAAAAATGGGTCGGAAATTTGTAGCAAAAACACTTGGTCGGAAATTTGTAGCAAAAAAACTTGGTCAGAAATTAGTAGCAAAATCTTTGGTCGGAAACTTGTAGGAAAAGATAAAGATAAATAATTTAATTATTAAAAAAAATCTTTGGAGACTTGTCGGATATTTCTCGGAAATTTAAACCCTTGCTTTGGTCGGAAAATTGTCAGAAACATTTGTTGGAAGCTTGTCGGAAACAGTTTCCACCCTCCTTTTCTCTTACAAAACATTGATCGTCAGAAAGTTGTCGGAAACTGGCGTTTCCAACTATTTTCCTACAAAAACTTTTGTCTGAAATTTAATTTTTTTCTAGTAGTGCGTATGCGTTTGCATTTAAATTTTTGGCGTTTTGAGCTTTTGAAGATTTTTTTCTTCTTTTTTTCCATGACTCTATTAACTAACATGGGCATACAACGTAAAATTTTGTCTGCATATATGACTTGCTTTTTGGATAATAGAAAAAAGTTTGCTTACAAGTCATTTTCGATAAAGTAAGGTCAAGCAAAGATGTGGTCTAATTAAGCATGTCTTAATATCATGGTAGGGACAAAGAAAGTTTATATGGGCACTGACTCCCCAAAAATTTATATTCATGGGTTGGTATTTTCTAAAGGTCTGATTTCTAATGTTAGATATAATAGTTTCTTCTATCGGTTTAGATCGGACAGGGATGGACTGGGTCTACTTAACCAAACATTGGCAATTAAACTTAGGTAGCGTTTGGTATGCATGAATGAATGGTAAAATGGAATGAGTCGTTACGTTGGAATGAAAAGAAACGTGTTTGGTTACATAGGAATGGAATGCACCATTCAACAAGGAATGCGATTCATTCACTTTTGATGATTTTCATTCCTTGGAGTATGCATGTTTTTTTTTCATTCTTCTCTTGAAGGAATGATCTAACCAATCATCTGACCCAAGTCCAAAACCATGACCCGCCTCATGACCAAAACCCTTGACCGGACTCGTGACCCCGAACCATGACGAAAACCATGATTCGAACCATGACCTAAACCATGATGTGAACTATGACTCGACCCATGACACGTACCATGATGTGAACAATGACCCGTACCGGCCATGACGCAAACCATGACTTGAACCACGACCAGAACCACGACCCAAACAATTACTTGACCCTTGACTCAAACAATGGCTCAACCCGTGAATCAAACTATGACCCGACACATGACCCGACCTATAACCCAAACCACGACCCGATCCACAAACCAAACTATGACCCAAACGCCACTACATGCATGGAACAAACGTCAACATTAAACCTTGTTGGATCGGGTTATGTATCTTAACACAACACTTTCACAAGCAATCTTCTACTGATCGAGCTTGATAGATGCGGAATATTCTATCAACTCAATTCACTCACACTTGCAGAACAAATACAATACACAAATAAAGTTGAATTCAAGGTCAAAGTATATTTCATTCAATTGCAAAGTGAGCAAGACTCTACCGCTTAAGCACACACTCGTACCTTGCTAAGTTACAAGTGAAAGATTATATATTAAGACCTACAGTTATATCCTCGTTAGGATACACGGCTGGACAAAACACTAGAAACAAATGTATGCTAAATCTAGTATCTGTTATGGTCTTGACAGGCCAAGCCATATTAATACAAAAGACTCCATTGACTTTTACAATAGATACCTAAACAACAAAAAGCATTAAATGCTTCGTATCTTTGTAGTTCTGACAAATCTTCTTTGCTGCTGACTAACATCTGAATGTCTTCTTTGTTGATATGAATGTGAGAAAGCAGCTCTGATTATTTCTATAAGTGTTCGGAATCTTTGTCAGAGAAAGTATTCAGAAGTCTTTGTCTTGGAAGCCACTGATGGTCGGTCGGAACCGCTGACAGTTTTGAACTTCTAAGTACTGAGGAGGAGTTCTGAAGCTTCAAGTTGTTGTATAGCTATCAGAAGAGGAGAATTATCCTTCGGAATCATTAGTTCTTCCGAAGGTTGTTTGTCTTCTGAGAGTCTAAGACTAGATCCAAAGATGTTTTGGTGAGCATCAGACTTAATGGTCCTTACAAACCTGAATAAAAAATTATGTTTTGAATAAACAAATCAATTTTAATGTGGGTTAATATTAATCACATGTTTATTTTTAAGTTTTCAGATAGACGGCTCACATATGATTTTAGGGATTTCCCTTTAAGATCTTGTTTCACAATATATATATATAGGGGAGGGATATTTTAAGAAGGCTAAAAACCATGAGAAGTGTGAGAAGCAACAAGGAAGTGACATGTGTACATTAGGTTAAAGGGTATAGATGTCAAAATAAAAAAGGATGTTGCACATGCAAGTCACATGCAACTTTATCCATTTTTTTTAAACGTTCGTAACTATTTTACACGTTAACATATTTTTAAAAAAATTACACCATAAAATCAAGCGTTTTTTTATCTTTTTAACGAGTATAATATTGCTATATTAAAAAAATTAACAAAACTAGATGTTCATGAAACTTGCGTTTTTATGGTGTTTTTAAACACTACTAGCATAACATAAAACACCACAGGGCATTTTATGGTGTTTTTGAATGCAAAAAACACCATAAACACTTAAGTTTAAACCTGGTGTTTTTTAAGTTTCGTTTTATGGTATTATCGAATAAAATATATTGAAAAACACCATAAAGCACATTTATGCTTGATTTTATGCTGTTTTTGCTTTATAGTTTTTTTTGCAGGATGAAACTAAATGTTTTATGGTGTTTTTGAGCACTAAACAAAATAATAACACTTAATTTTGCACTTGATGTTTTTAAACTACATAATTTTACATAGGGGCATTTTATAGTGTTTTCTATGTGTATTTGCTGAATAAAAACACAGCATGTATTTTAAAGATAAAACACCATAAAACATTGTTATTCAAAGAAAATTGTGAACTTAAGAAAAAACATATAGAAAAACACCATAAAGCATCATTTTTCTTTTTGTTTATTCATTAAAAAACACTATAAAATAAGTAATTTTATGAACATCAAAAAAACCATAAAATGTTTAGTTTTCATGCACCTACGGTAAAACACCAAAATTCGCAAAACACCACATTGATTTACAAAATAAAACGAATGTATGTATTCAACAACATGTACATTTGCCGAATGAAAACACCATGTGTATTTCCAAGATAAAAACACCATAAAATATTGTTATCTGAGAAAAATTTAGAAGTGGCGTAAAATAAACACCATAAAACATTTGTTAACATTTTTGTTTATTTAGTGAAAAACATCAAAGTGTTTTATGAGCATTCAAAAAAACACCATAAACGCTAAGTTTCATTAACCTACGAAAAAACACCATAAAAAACCAGTTTCTTAAAACATATCAAAAACGCCATAAAATGTCCTGTGGTGTTTTATGTTCTGCTAGTAGTGTTTCAAAAACGCCATAAAAATGCAAGTATTATGAACATCTAGTTTTGTTAATTTTTTTAAACAATTAATATTATACTCATTAAAAATATAAAGAAATGCTCGATTTTATGGTGTAACTTTTTAAAAAAAATAATAACGTATAAAAAAGTTATGAACGTTTAAAAAAGATGGAGGAAAATGCATCTGACTTGCATGTGCAGATTTTTTGCTAAATCTTTCCATTCTACCCCTACTGATGGTTTTAACTTATAATTAATTACGAAAATACCACCAGATTAATCTCAACCACAAAACAAATTGATCTAATGGTTGAGATCCCTTCTCACAATTTTCATGGTTTCTAGACTTTCTAGCCAAACCTTATACTATATATATATATATATATGGTAAGGATCCGTTGTTAACTCACCTTAATTGAGGTAACCCATTAACCCTGGCAAAAAACGCTCAAATCTTTGAATTTTTTTTCATAGTCTTTTTTATACAAAAATAGGAGGCTCCTTTTTAAATTTTTGCAAATTAACAAGAGTTTAGAAGTTAAACGAAGTATAAGTTTGCGTTACACTGTGAGGATATATTTAAGCTTAAAGTAATTTTTTTCTCAATTAGTGTGTATAAATTTTATAAGAGTCTGAATAAAAAAATCTTAAAGGTTGGTTACAATTACTTGTGAATGAGTCCATCTAATATCCTTTGACATCAGATAGTTTAAACGTGTTAACCATCAAATGGGCAGCTTTCAAAGGAAACTTAATGTTATAGCAATCAAATAGGAGAGTTGTTGATGCAGATTGTTATAGCAATCAAATGGTAAAACAAGAACCCAACGTCAACAAGAATAATCGTGATTCTTTCAAGCAAAAGAACTAAGCTTTATTAATTCATGAAAACATGATAAATACCCAGCAAAACATAAGTAATGGATAGACTTAAAACCCAAAGATAAGACCAAGTTTAACAAGAGATAAAATACTAAATGAAAGGAATATAAATTCGAGTATTTGGCATGCATGCGAGATCTTTAATCAACAGCTTAGCTGGGTTGGACCAGCTTGTTCGGATATGCATCTGGGTCACCCGTTTGTAGATATTCCGCATCAGTTGTCTTTTTTTTTTGGTTACATGTCAATTCGCCTAGCGATAGTCCTAAGACTTTTATCATGGGTCAAGGGTTGACTATCATCTAGAGAAAAAAAATGCTTTGGGTTTATCCATTATATTTTTTAATTAGTTGTAGGTTTTCTTCTATATATGTTAATAGGTTAGGTTACCATGTTATATAGTTGCAAGGGTAATCTCGGGTTATCTCACATTTCTTGTTCAAATACACACACACATAGATCGATTGTATCATTTGAAAACTTAATCATAAAAAAGAAATCTTTAAACTTTATTTAAGCCTTTCATTTGTAATCCTAAAAATAAATATGTAATACCCGTTAAAGTTGAATAAAAATGGAATTTAATATTCATTTATTTTTCACGTATATTCAAATATGTATATTTGAATATTGAATTTTTGTGTGTAAGAAAAAAATGAATACCTCTTATAATTATGAAAACAAGCTACATATTTCGTTAACTAACAATATGTGTAATATAAGATTTCGTTTGCATTGCTTGCTTTTTGGATAATAAAAAAGTTCCCTTACAAGCAATGTTGTTTGAACCGGACCAGGCCGACCGGTCAGGTTGGACCGGGAACTGGCAACGAGACCGGCCCAAAATAAGCGGATGGACCGCTAGGAAGAGAACCGGCCGGCCCATCCGGGTGAGCGGTCGGACTGGGAACCAGACCACTGGTCCGACCGGTTTAGTTTTTTTTTTTAAAAAACAAAACTAAAATCTAAAGAATAAACCATTAAAACCAAATAAGCGGTTGAAATTGAATGTTTTTCATACAAATGGTGCCCTTCTCTTTTCTATTTATATGGAGGTGATGAATGTTAAACTTGTAATCTCACCAATGTGGGATGAGGAGTTAGGAAGGGAAAGTATCTCAACCTATGTGGGATGAGAAACAAGTTTTTTTCTTTCTTTTTTTTTAAATCAAAATCCAAAAAATATAACATTTAAAAAATGATTATGTTTGTGTGAATAGTAATTATGTTTGTTTAAATGTGATTATAATTATATATTTTTTTGAAATATTTTATATATTTATTATGTCGCCCGGTTCGTGAATACGGTCCGACCAGTAACCAGTATGATGTTCGGTTCAACGTCCTGTCCGGTTCAACATCCGGTCCGATTCTACGTCCGGTCCGGTTCTGAAAACATTGCTTACAAGTCATTTTCAAAACAAAAAGGTCAAGAAAATATGTGGTCTAATTAAGCATGACTCAATATTATGATAACTACAAGGTTTCTAATCTAATAATAATCCCTTGACATATCTTATAAGAGGTCTTGGGCTTTGAGTTTCATCTGCAGCTAATATTGCTTTGGGTTGAGTCAGAGTTTTTTTAGTTGTAGGTTTCCTACTAGGCGGATGGGTCAGATCATCACGCTTTGTTATTCGAACGAAATGGAGATCGATGGACGAAGGATTATAACCTCTTTTTTTCGTCTGTAGTGTTCATTTTTGGACTAAAAGGTTAATTTTTTTAAGTATTGGTTTTGTCCCCTTGATTTAAAAAATTAACGTAGCTTTAAAAAATTGACATGTATTGTGAGTCACGTAAATTTTCGTCCCCTCTTTCAAGACGTCCAAGCTCCGTCACTGTGGAGATCTATTTGCCAAGGTGAACTATTTGCTAGGGTGATATCAGGGCGTTTGGTGTTAACAAAATTAAACTCAATATCATGGTAGGGACAAACCAAGTTGATATAATACAAACAACGTGTATTAAAAAGTACAAATACTTTCATTAAAACTTTATCACCAAAAGAAGGTAATATATATTCGATTGAAGAGAGTAGTTTGACAATAAAAAGCAAGTATGAACTCTACAATTCTAAATACAACTTAGTTAGAAATAAGAAATATTTAGTCTTCAAAACAGACGACAATGTTTTATTGTTTCAGATAATTGCACTTATGCCACAGTAATCTCAATATGAAAGAAAATGCGTAAACGGATTTAATGGCTCAGGCACCTCTAACACACCTTCCAACATTTTAACAACGAAACTCATCGATGGCCTAGTCTCAGGCTTATACTGAACACAACAAAGAGCCACCTTTAGCATCCTCTTCACAACTTCAAGATCCTTCTCTTCAATCTTACAATCTTTGATCAAATCTTCCAATTGATTCTTTTCATATTTTTCCCACACACATACCGGGAACCACTCTCGGATATCATGAATAAGGGCCATGTCTCTCCTTCGCCTATCGGTTATCTCGAAAAGAAGCATCCCAAAGCTATAAACATCACATTTGTGAGTAACATGAAGACACATCCAAATCTCAGGAGCAGCATAGCCTGGGGTACCTCGCCCCACCTCCAAGCTTATATGTGTGTTTTCCCTGTTGCAAAGCTTTGCCAAACCAAAATCGGCAACTTTGGCACAAAAGTTTGAATCCAAGAGTATGTTTCCTGGTTTTATATCATAGTGAACTATTCTTTGCGCACAATCTTCATGCAAGTATGCAATGCCTTTTGCAGTTCCCACTGCAATCTCGTGAAGCTTGTCAAAGCCTATCATGGCCTCGTTGGTTCTTTTGAACAAGTGGTTATCCAACGAGCCGTTAACCATATACTCGTATACAAGAGCTATTAAACTTGATCCAAAGCAAAACCCATAAAGCCGGACAAGATTAAAGTGATGGGTTCTTCCCATAGTGCTGACTTCTGCCATGAATTGCTCCTCAACTCGCTCTTTAGAGATCCCATTTAGTACTTTCACGGCTACTTGATTGTTGCCGATGACTCCCTTGTAAACTGTGCCGAACCCACCCGAACCCAATTTGGTCTTGAAGTTATTTGTAGCTAATCTTAGTTGTTTGGAGGTAAACCGGATGGGCTTTTCACTTTCCATGTCATCGAGAAATTGGACCATGGGAAGGGTAACAAAACGAGGCTCGGTATTAATCTTTTCCACTATGAATGCTATAAATCGTAAATATCCACAAGTTGCTGCACAAAATTGCAAAAGAGAAACCATAAGTATATGTATAGAATTCATTATAAACTATGTTATAAATGGGTATGGTACCCTGCATAGGGTGGTTGAGTAAAACTAACCAACAATACAACCAAAAAATAAAGCCACAACAGCAACACTCTCGTTAAAAGAAATAGACATAGAAACAGGATGATGACGAAGAGAATAATAATTAGAAGACATAATGGTAAGAATCTTAGACTTAAAAACTTTCTAATAATGACACACAACAAACAAAACGAAAAGAACTATTTATAGAGTTTATGATATCGTTTAAGACCCGTTTGAACAAGTCAATGTAGGAAATTGGCTTTTGGCAAGTAACTGTAACCATTGATGAGCGATAGTTTGTGCCCTAATTATTTTTTTTAACGTCAAACTAGGGCTTAGCGACATGTCTCTTCATAGTTCAAATGAATCCCTCACACCCAATAACTCACGTGCTGCGATCACAGTCCGCTACCAACTGCCTATTATCTAACACACACATGTTTGCAAGCATTGAACCAAGCAAATACATCTACCCTAAAAAAGAAACCTGCTATTTTGCAAAAATAGACCTGGAAATCTTGACATATACCAAGATAAATTCTTAGATTTAGGTTAAAATTTTTTTTTTTTTGCTTTGAAATGTGTAGCATTATGACATATATTGAGTTGAAATGAACAACATCTTAACAGAATACAGGTCAAGATGTGTACGTGACTTAAAAACCATGTGAATATAACGGATTTAAGGAGGTAAGAATGAACGATAGTATATTTGATGAGAAAATCATTAAAAGTTGTTCAAATAAACTATTTATTTAGTTAAACTCATTTTAACTTTAACGAAATTATTTTTTTTTAAAACTACTCATTTAAAGTCAAACTGATTTTACTTAACAATCTTTCGGACTCACACGCATCCGGACTCTCACCTGTTTGACCAAGTCAATGTACTAGTTTTTGGCATGAAACTTTAACCATTGATAAGAGAGTTTTTTTTTAACGGTATTAGGTTTCGTCGTGCTACCTTTAGTGATCCTGGTGGTTGGTAACCAAGATCGATTCCCCGATCGTCGACCGTGAGACCATACCTCCCTTGAGGCGTGAGAACCCCGTGTAATAGATAAACTCTCGCCCCTATTGGTTCAGAACATGAGATTAAGCTCAAGTTTCCTCACTCACCTAGTATTCATTAAAGTTTCACCGGTAAGACTAGAACCTTGGTCTTTAAGGAGAAAGAGTCAAGCCTTAACTACTAGGTTAAATCAATGGTTAGAGCGACTTTTTGCGGGAATTTTAATTAACTATTGATGAGCCGTAGTTACGAACATTATTATCTTAAAAAACAAAATGCAAACTCACTATAAATAGTGATGTGATTGAATTGAGTTGCAAGTCATTTGCTTCTATATTTTTTTTATGTGTTGTTTTTTTCGTTTTTTTGTTTTTGTTTTTGAGAATATTAGTTTTATAAATTTATCTCTCTTTTTATATTATCATAGTAAGAAAATATATGTTAAAAAATATTAATTTTTATATTAACTTTATGTGTATCGTTCTTAAACGTATATGTTTAAGTTTTTGATGCTTCGAGCTTTTGAAGATTTTTTTCTTTCTTTTTTTTCCATGACACGAATAACTAACATGGGTATATAATGTAAAATTTTGTCTACATATATGACTTGCTTTTTGGATAATAGAAAAAGTTTGCTTACAAGTCATTTTCGATAAAGTAAGGTCAAGCAAAGATGTGGTCTAATAAGCATGTCTTAATATCATGGTTGGGACAACTAAAGTTTATATGGGCAGTGACTCCCCAAAAAATTGTATTCACGCGTTGGGGAGTCACTGCCCATATAATCACTGATGATTTCTCTCGGTATACCTGGGTATTTTTCTTGAATACCAAGGATGAAACTGCTGAGATTCTAAAGTCATTTATACTTAGGGTGGAGAATGAAATTGATCATCATGTAAAAATAATCAGGTCAGATCAGGGAACAGAATTCAAGAATCAGATTTTAAATTCTTTTTGTGAATCTAAGGGTATCACAAGACAATTTAGTGCTCCTAGGACTCCACAACAAAACGGTGTTGCTGAGAGAAGGAATAGGACACTAATTGAGGCTGCAAGGACCATGTTGTCAGATGCCAAACTCCCAATAACTTTTTAGGCAGAAGCAGTCAACACTGCCTGTTATGTCCAAAACAGAATATTGGTAGTTAAGTCACATGGTATGACTCCTTATGAAATTTGGCATAAGAGAAAGCCATTCATTGGATTTCTCAAACCATTTGGATGTCAATGCACCATATTGAATACTAAAGATTACTTAGCCAAGTTTGCTGAGAAATCAGCAGAGGGTTACTTTGTTGGGTACTCTTCAAATGCTAAGGCTTATAGAGTATACATCAAAGCTTCCAGAGTTATTGAAGAGTCTGCAAATGTTCAGTTCAATGAACATACTCTCAATAAACCTGGAACAGGCCCTGATTGGTTGTTTGATCTTGATAGTTTTACATCTGCATTTAATCCGGTGAAAGAGTATGTTCCAGTTTCACAGTCAGCTACCACAGACACCTCCAAAGGCTCAAGAGAAGATGACTTTCGTGTTGAACTGCCAATAGCTTCAAGACAAATCTTGGTAGAATCCACTTCAACACAAAATGATGTGTCACAGTCTGAGACAATTAACACATCTCAAGCAGGTCCCTCAATTGAAGCTGCTTCTAATTCACAACATCAAGAAGAAGTAGGAAGTCCTTCAGCAGAGGAAAATTCAATTGAAACCCCTACTCCCAGAGAAAACCAACCCACAACAGTCCAAACTTTGAATCCACATAATCTGCCAGAAATCCAGCTTGAGGTGATTCTTCCTAATCTTGAGTCACTCAACATGGATGAATCTTCTCAACTGGATGTGATTCCAAGAACTCGAATTCACAACACTCATCCAGTTGAGAACATCATTGGCAATGTAGAAGAAGGTGTCAGAACTAGAAGCTCTATGCATGAAGCAAATGTTTGCTTGTTCTCATGCTTTCTATCCCAAATAGAACCTAAGAAGGTTGCAGAGGCTTTAAAAGATAACAGTTGGGTAGAAGCTATGCAAGAAGAGCTTCTTCAGTTTCAAAGACAAGGAGTTTGGAAAACTTGTCCTTTGCCTAAGGGAAAGTATGCCATTGGAACCAAATGGGTGTTTAGAAACAAGAAAGATGACAAGGGTGTTGTCATCAAAAACAAAGCAAGATTGGTTGTTCAGGGATACACTCAAGAGGAAGGCATTGACTATGATGAAGTCTTTGCACCTGTTGCCAGAATTGAAGCTATCAGAATATTTTTGGCATTTGCAGCTGCAAAAGATTTCAAAGTGTTTCAGATGGATGTTAAGAGTGCCTTCCTTTATGGAAAAATTGATGAAGAAGTATATGTGTGTCAACCTCCAGGATTTGAAGATCCTAAGTTTCCTGATCATGTCTGTAAGCTTGATAAGGCTCTTTATGGGTTGCACCAAGCTCCCAGAAAATGGTATGAAACTTTATCTTCTTTTCTGTTGGCAAACAAATTCAAGAGAGGAACAATTGATAAAACTCTCTTTTTCAAGAAGTCTAATCAGCACATCATGCTAGTTCAAATCTATGTTGATGACATTATCTTTGGTTCTACTAATGAATCTCTCTGCAAGGAATTTGAATCTCTAATGAAATCCAAATTTGAGATGAGTTCAATGGGAGAACTCACCTTCTTTCTTGGATTACAGGTGAAACAAACTCCTACAGGGATTTTCATTAGTCAATCGAAATATGTCAAGGACATTCTTGAAAGATTCAAGCTTTCTGATTGCAAAGCTCTGGGAACTCCTATGTCCAAAACAACATCTCTTAGCCCTGATCTTGAGGGGAAGGATGTTGATCAGCACCTGTACAGAGCAATGATAGGCTCTTTGATGTATCTCACAGCAAGCAGGCCAGATATCATGTTTGCAACTTGTGTATGTGCAAGATTTCAGGCCAGTCCCAAAGTCTCACACATGCTAGCTGTGAAAAGAATCTTTAGATACCTCAAAGGAGCATCAAGTCTAGGATTATGGTATCCTAGAAATGAAGACTTTCAGTTCATAGCCTACACTGACAGTGATTATGGAGGGTGCAACATCAGCAAGAAATCCACATCAGGAGGATGCCAATTTCTTGGATCCAGAATTGTGTCTTGGCAATGCAAGAAACAGTCATGTGTTTCTACCTCTACTGCAGAAGCTGAATACATAGCTGCTTCTAGCTGCTGTGCACAAGTCATCTGGATTCAGAATCAGATGAAGGATTATGGAGTAGATCTGTTCAATACTCCTATTCAGATAGACAATTCCAGTGCAATCTCCATCACCAATAATCCTGTCAAGCATTCCAAGACCAAGCACATTGACATCAGATACCATTTCATTAGAGACTGTGCAGAAAAGAAGTTGATTCATTTGGTCAAAGTTGATTCAGAACACAATTTGGCAGATCTCTTCACCAAGGCATTTGATGAGGGAAGATTCAGGTATTTAATAACAGCAATTGGTATGATTAACTTTGAGTAAATGAATTGAAAAGGAATGAATAATGTTTCGGAAGATAAACTTAAAGTATCTTCTGATGAGCATTTACTCTTCAAAAGATAGTTTAAGTCTTCGGAAGCATTCTTTCTTCCTTCCTTAGTCGGAAGATCTCACATTTCAGAAGCTAAGTTACCTTCTGAAGTAATCTTCTTCCGATACATTATCTCTTCGGAAGCTTAGACTTCTGAATTTCTTCTTCAGAAGAAGCTGTCTTCCGAAGAACAATCCTTCTGATGAACTTTTCTGAATATTTCAGAAGCAGTGCTTCCGATGTTATAAATTTTACATTTCAGAAGCAAATCTATTCTGAAACACTTTTGTTGGTCTTTTGAACTCCTTCCGAAAGCCACATCTTCGGAAGCAACTTGGTCCTTAGCAAATATTTAACAGCTGTCATCGGAAGTCCTTTATCTGACATCCGGATCTCAAATTTAATGTGTCGACATATTAAATGCTGAAATCCGAAGGTATATAAAGGTCTCCCGCTCATTCGAATTCTCACAAACCGTTTCACTTTGAAATCTTCTTTGAACCCACAAATCGTGCCCTAAATTCACAAACTGCAATGGATCTTCTTGCTTTCAAACCTGCTCACAACGTACCTGCGGAGTTATCAGCAGAACATGATGCTGACTTCGCCCCAATAATCTCCTTTCTTCAAAGGAGCATGTATTTCTTTGCATTAACCGTTCAGCCCTTGGTGTATGAATCTCATCACCAACAGTTTTGGGCATCTTGTTCTGTCTCTTCGTCTCCCAATGGTCGGTCTCTTGAAGCCACCATTGATGCTCATCCCATTGCTATCACTGTGGAAACCATCTGTCGGCATCTTAAATTCAATAATGCCGGTGGAAGGGTCTCTTTCACTAAGGATGAGGTAGCATCGACATTTAAGTCGATGGGGTACGAAGGTCCTCTCCCTTCAACAACCTATTTGAAGGGTAGAGTGTCCTATAATTACAAGTACCTCATACATTTGTTTCTGCACTGTCTTTCCAATAAAGCTGGTGGTTGGGATCAAATACCATCTGACTTAGCTTCGGCTATTCATGGTTTGATCTCTAACAAACTGTTTAACTTTTCTGCTTTCATTTTCAATAATTTGGTTGACAACATTTCGTCACCAAAGAAATTTTGTATGTATCCCAGGTTTTTACAACAGATTTTCAATAAGGAGTTGGGCAGTTCCCTCTCTCTAACTGGGAATATATACAAAATGCCCTTGGTCTCATCCAAGGTTTTTATACAACTTAAGAAGAAGGGTGCCCAGTTCTCTGGGAACTTCACTCCCCTTCTTCCCTCTATGGAGTCACACACTCCAGAAGGTGACAGTTCTGTTAACCCCACAGATACTGAACCCACACCTTCCACTTCTGTTCCTCACCCCATAAAAATCACTTACAAACGCAAACGAAACCCTGTGCAACTTTCTACAGTTGTTCAGGCTCCTTCTACTGAACCCAAACAGAAAAAGGTTAAAAGGACTGCTTAGGGCACAGTTCTACCTAAGGTGAAAGCCACACCCCTTGTTTATCCACAGGTTCTTCCTTTGAAACCTGTGGTTGCCCTTAACCAGCCTGAAAGCCCTCAGCTTATGTCACAAAACATAACTGAGAATATTCAAAGGGATGCACCCATCATTGAGTCTGCTTCTCATGAAGCAACTTCATTAGATCAGAGACTGTCTCCCAAGTCTCCAGGTTCGTATCATCCAGAAATGCCCCCCTCCCATACCATCACCCAGACTCAAGGAACCCCTGCTCTAGCTGTGGAGGAACCACTCTCTCCCACTACCCAAACTTTAATGAGAGTGGTGACACAGTTACAAGCTCGGTTCCCTGACCCAGAGCCTATTCAATCAGAGGTTGGCCCCAGTAGTTCTGAAGGGGTCAATGCAGGTGAGGCTGCCACTACTGTTGATCTTAATAAAGATCCACAGGACAGTGGTACAGGCAATAGGACCTCACCTGCGGCAACCTATGTTGGGGAGGACTTCTTTGAGGTTCTTCTCAATGAAGGGAATCCAGGGTGCCAAGAACCCACATCTGGTGGTGGAGGTGCAGGAGCTCGGCTCAGGACTCCATCGCCCCATGATTCTACTCCGGTAGAGGAGGGCACATCCACACAGGAATTGACGGCTACAATAACTTCCCTCCAAGCCAGGGTAGCTCAGTTGGAAGCTGAGGTGGCTACCCTACGGTTTGAGATCCAGACCAAAGAAGCAACCATTCTGGATCTCAGGAGGCGTCCACCTGTTCTTCTGCATCCGTTTCATCCTGATCCTGCTACTACCACTTTTACCTCCCCTGATGCTACCAAAAAGGGGGAGAATATACCAACTGCAGGGTCAGGATCAGAAGCAAGAGAAGAGGAGGGTGCACAGGAAGTTAATCCATCCTTAGTCACTTTGACTGCTGAATGGGATGACTTCTTGGGTACTTATTTTCAAGATTCTTCTTCTACTTCCTCTTCTTCTGCTTCTGAGGATACAAGGGAGGTTGCCAAAGAGACAGAACAGCAAACATCAAAAGTCTCTTTGGAACATCAGTCCCCTTCTGGGACTAATTCTCCCTTCTCCAGTTCCTCTTCCTCTTCTTCTGAGGATACAAGGGAGGTTGCCAAAGAGACTGAACAGCAAACATCAAATGTCTCTTTGGAACCTCAGTCCCCTCTTGGGACTAAGTCTCCTTCTGAGACTGCAGCTCAGGTTGCCATGGAAGACACCACACAAGAAGAACCAATTTCCATGGAACCTGTGTCCCCTTCTGGGACAGAAGCTGCTGAAGCTCTCTCTTCCTCTCCTGAGCCCTTTGTGGAATCTAATAAGGAATCATCTAAGGGGATTGGTCAACTGGAGGAGACAGTGAATGCTGAGGTTAATTCCAAAGCTGCAGCTGCTTCCGAAGGCCCAGTCATCCTTGATGATTCCTCCACAGAGGAACTATATGCCGATGAACCAATTGGTGAGGCTACAGGAGAAATCTCCTCTGGGTTAAATGTAACAGTTGATGACAAAGGAAAAAGAAAGCTCACCCCAGAGGAGGAAGCACAACTGGAGGAGAGAAGACCAAAGAAAACAAAGGGCCGGCCAAATACCTCTCTAGATGAAGAGCGAGCTAGACTCTCCGCTTTGCTCGAAGAGAGAGGCTATGACTTTGATGAAGTCCTTAACTGGTCGGTACCTAGAATGGCTGCCGAGCTGGACAAAATGCAGCAGCAGGAACAGGAAGCTGCTGCATCCCAAGTCCAGATTGCTCTAACAAAGACACAGAAGAACAAGGCCTACAGAGATAAGTGCAAAGCCTTTCTTCTGGAGTATGGCTTCCATGCTCGGCAGCTAGGCCCAATGAAGAACTCAACCATGGATTCACATATCAGAAATATCAAGGCCAAAATTGCTAGAGGTGAGTTGGCGTCAATTGAACATATAAGGGCTCAAAAAGCAAGCCTAATGAGAGGCTTAGGTTTAGGGGGAGAAGAAGTTATGTGTGGGGAAGCTTCCAAAGCCATGTTTCCCAAAATGTTCCCCCTAAACCCTAAGGAAGAACAAATATCTCCTCCATCAAGTCCATCAATGGATAACATGCCAATCTCTTCAGTAATCAAGATCAAAAAGGGTAAGCAAACTAAAAGGAAGCAACCAACACCAAACCCTGATTCTGAGAGACATTCACAGGCTGATGAGAGGAGAACAAAACCCTCAAGTGCTGAGGATATTGGGTCACAGCCTACTACAACAGCTGGTGCAGCAGTAGAATCAACTGTGGGAGCCCAACAGACCAGAGTTCTGAGGAGTCAGGCCACTGCTCAAGACAAACCAAGATTTATAAGAAGAAAGAGCATGGCTAAAAGGAAAAAGAAAACAAAAACTACCCCCTCTGACTCTGAGCCTGAAGCAATAATCTCAGTACCTGAAGTCACGCCAGAAGCAGCTCCAGAAACTACCCAACCTCGAGAAGACATAAGGGACATCCATAGATTAATGCATGAGCATTCATATATCCCCTTAGTAAATTGGAGCTTCAATGCACAAGAAAGGATATTCATCCTCACCGACTACAATGGAGAAATAAAACTGGTGGATCTTTTGCATCTGACAATGTTGGCTAAACCCTATATCTTTGATCTAGATAAGCTCCCTCTCAATAATCCTGACAATGGAGCAGATGGGAGGTCAGCCATCAGATTGATTAGAAAAAGGGCACAGGTACTGAGGGGTACATGGAAGCCAAGGTTCCTTCCTTAAAAGTTTTGGTAGCATCAGCCTAGGGGGAGACTGTAAAGACTAATAAAGGCTGATGCTCACCAAACCTACCATTTTGTCCAAGTACAAATGCCGAAAAGAATAACATCCTTCGGAAGGAAGAAGTTACTCTTCGGAAGCAACATTGTTTCCGAAGGATAACTTATTCCTACCAAAGGTTGTACAAGACAATTGCTTCCGAAGACCCACACTTAGAAGATTAAAGAGCTTCAGAGCTTCCGATCTTCTAATGCTTCCGAGGAATCCTCTTATGCACTGAAGACAAAGACTTCCGAGGTTTATCCTTCATCAAAGACTGTAGCTGAGCACGTTCAAAGTACAAAAGGTACTGACACAAGACATGCTGGTCTGAGTAAAGACAAAGACAACATGTAATGAGTCAGATAAAGCACCTTACCTCCCCCATGCTACATTAAATGCAAAAGATCATCTGAAGCCTTGAAGATCAACAACATTAAATGTCTTTTGTATTTAATAGTCCTTTGTAAAGTCAATGTCTATTATTGTAATGATTGTAACCGAGTGTCTTAGCCTGTTAAGACACTCAACATACTAGAATAAGCTTTACCTTGTGTATTGTCTAGTATACCCAACTAGTATTCCTAAGTGTATACGGTTGTAGCCTCGGCTATATAACCTCCCATTGTAAACTTACAAGGTGTGCTGATGTGCTTATACACTTGTAACTTTGAGAGAAATATATCCTTGAGCTTGAAATTATTCTTGTGTTCCTATTAGTGTTCAAGGATTATTACTTTGTCATTTTGAGTGCTTGTGAGGTTATTCTAACAGAACATTCCGCATCTGTTAGATTGTATAACGAAATACTTGTGAAGTGTTGTTTAGATTAAGCAACCCGATCCAACAAAAATGATTATTTGCAACTGTTCACACCCAATTTTGCAGTTCTTAAAAAAAAAAAAAGAACAAATATAATACGTGGAAACGTGACAACAGATCTAAAAAAAACATGGACCAAATCTAGGCACGTTAGGCAAAGTACGTTCTTTTTTGTGAATGTAGAGAATGTACACATTTTAAGATTTTGAAAGTTTTACACATGACCTAAAATGTAATTCCAAACCATTGATCATGACATACTTTAAAATGACTCATATTTACTTTTAAAAAACGCATTGAAATATTAACCCAACACAAAGAACCCAATTCAATAGTTAAAATTAGTTTTTTTAGAGCAAATTATTAATAATGACAACATAAAAGAAAATAAAAAGTATGTGCTTGATTCAAAATTTACATCTATCTCACAAAACTTAATGGGCTTATAATTATGCAGCTCACAAACACACTGTAACATATATGAAAGGTGAAAAGAAACACAGCAAACTACCCATATAGGATCTGGATTATGAACATAAATCAACAATAAATACAAATACAATGCAGGCATAACAAAAAAACTGAATTGAATCTTCTGATTTTGGTTACCTATAGAGACAAACACAGCAATTCGAGGATGTGGCCTGCAAAAACAAAAGGATATACCAAATCCAACAAAAACAAAATCAAAACCGAGTGGCCAAAGTTGAAATTTCAAAAACGTTCTTATTTCCTTCCTGTGATTTAATCTTACTCTTGCTGGCTCCCCTATTACCCTATATACTTCACAAATTCACAAGAAGAAATGTGGCTTTCAGATGAAGTACAATAAGTTTTTCTTGCTTTATATACTACCTTATTTTTTTTGAACGGCCTGGAACGACGACACCTAATATGGGATTTCAACGTCCCCTCGTATCTGATGCTCTTGGCGTACGCTCGAGCCCAACCCAGGAGGAACCCCACAACTGGCCGGGACGCGCCTATTGTCGCCGCTATTGACGGTGTCGCCGTTATTGCACCTTTTTCTTGTAGTGTAGTCAAAAATTACTATTTATAAACTTGGTTTTTAATATATATAAATATGCATAACAAAACTAAAGCATATTTTATTGTAAAATCAAGTGTAACTGTGCTGTAAAACATATATCATGTCGTAAAAGTACACATTAAGAAAACACGTGCAAAAAACACAAAAGTAAAAAATGAATATAAAAAACACAAAAAATATAGAAAAAACTTAAACAATATTCATTAGAGCCGTTTATATGTGTGTGTGATGTAATAACATCAACAAAAGATGTGGTCTAAATAAGCACGCCTCAATGTCATGGTATGTAGGGACAAACCAAGCTTATATGGTGCACCATAGTGCTAGTGTTTGAATCAGTGGCGGAGCTTGAAAGCTAGAGAAGGGGGGCGAAAATTTATAAGACTCAAAAGACATGTTAAATTTTTTAAACGAGGAGGGGCGAAACCAGCATTTTTAACTAAAAATAACCTTTCGACCCGAAAATTTACACTACTGGCGAAAAAAATAGGGGGGCGGTCGTCCCCCGTCTCACTAAAGCTACGCCCATGGTTTGAATTATCAAATGATTGCATTAAGTATAAAGGAAACGATTTTTAAAATACTTTTGTTATTTGTTTTTTAAATAAGCAGACACACAAAATTAGTTATATAAATATAATCTTGTTTTTTTTTGAACAACCAGAAAATATTATTTATACTTATAAGAGAAACTCCTACTTTAGCATATCCTACTTAGCAAGATGCTAAAGTAGGAGTACAATACCGAAATTAAAGATACAACATTTTACATTTCATTCTAACCATGTTAGAAAAAACCAGGACAAAAACCCAGGAGTTACTGAGAGAAGACAGGGGTAGAATCGGAACAAACTTTATCATGGTAGGGACAAACCAAGTTGATATAATACAAACAACGTGTATTAAAAACTACAAATAATTTCATTAAAACTTTATCACCAAAAGAAGATAATATATATACGATTGAAGAGAGTAGGTTGACAATAAAAAGCAAGTATGCACTCTGCGATTCTAAATACAACTTAATTAGAAGTAAGAAATATTTAGCCTTCAATGTTTTATTGTTTCAGATAATTACGCTTATGCCACTGTAATCTCAATCCCATCTCTCTTCATAGGTGGTGCCCCCATGGCTGCATCAGATATTGTGACCACATTAGATGAAGACCAATCCGAACCACTGATATTGAATGTCATTCGATGCAAACACTCATTAGATTCACCAACAACTGAAAGGAAATGCGCAAACGGATTTAAAGGCTCAGGCACCTCTAACACACCTTCAAGCATTTTAACAACGAAACTCATCGATGGCCTAGTCTCAGGCTTATACTGAACACAACAAAGAGCCACCTTTAGCATCCTTTTCACAACCTCATGATCCTTCTCTTCAATCTTACAATCTTTGATCAAATCTTCCAGTTGATTCTTTTCATATTTTTCCCACACACATACAGGGAACCACTCTCGGATATCATGAATAACGGCCATGTCTCTTCGCCGCCTATCAGTTATCTCGAAAAGAAGCATCCCAAAGCTATAAACATCACATTTGTGAGTAACATGAAGACACATCCAGATCTCAGGAGCAGCATAGCCTGGGGTACCTCGCCCCACTGCCAAGCTTATATGTGAGTTATCCCTGTTGCAAAGTTTTGCCAAACCAAAATCGGCAACTTTTGCACAAAAGTTTGAATCCAAGAGTATGTTTCCTGGTTTTATATCATAGTGAACTATTCTTTGCGCACAATCTTCATGCAAGTACGCAATGCCTCTTGCAGTCCCCACTGCAATCTCGTGAAGCTTGTCAAACTGTATCATGGCCTCGTTGTTTTTTTTGAACAAGTGGTTATCCAACGAGCCGTTAACCATATACTCGTATACAAGAGCTATTAAACTTGATCCAAAGCAAAACCCATAAAGCCGAACAAGATTAAAGTGATGGGTTCTTCCCATAGTGCTGACTTCTGCCATGAATTGCTCCTCAACTCGCTCTTTGGAGATCCCATTTAGTACTTTCACGGCTACTTGATTGTTGCCGATGACTCCCTTGTAAACTGTGCCGAACCCACCCGAACCCAATTTGGTCTTGAAGTTATTTGTAGCTAATCTTAGTTGTTTGGAGGTAAACCGGATGGGCTTTTCACTTTCCATGTCGTCGAGAAATTGGACCATGGGAAGGGTAACACGACGAGACTCGGCATTAGTCTTTTCCACTATGAATCGTATACATCGTAAATATCCGCAAGTTGCTGCACAAAATTGCAAAAGAGAAACCATAAGTATATGTATAGAAATTCATTATAAATTAAGTTATAAATGGGTATGGTACCCTTCATAGGGTGGTTGAGTAAAACTTACCAACAACAAAACCAAGAACACCCACCACAACAATAACACCCCCACCAAAAGAAATAGATATAGAAGAAGGATCAGAAGAAAGAGAAGAAAGAGAAGGAAAATAATTAGCAGACATAATGGTTAAGAATCTTAGACTTTAAAATTTTCTAATAATGACACACAACAAACAAAACGAAAAGAACTATTTATAGAGTTTATGATATCGTTTAAGACCCGTTTGAACAAGTCAATGTAGGAAATTGGCTTTTCGCAAGTAACTTTAACCATTGATGAGCGATAGTTTGTGCCCAAATTATATCTTTTTTTAACGACAAATTAAGGCTTATCGACATGTCTCTTCATAATTAAAATGAATCTCTAAGACCCGACAACCCACGTGTTGCGATTACATTTCGCTACCAACTCCCTAGTACCTAACACCCAGGTGTTGGCAAGCGCTGAAACGAGCAAATCCACATGCCCTCAGGAGGAAACATGTTATGTTGTAAAAATAGATTTGGAAATCTTGACCCATAATAAGATAAACTAGCTGTACATCCGTCCGGTGGCCGTGTGCGTCGATAATGTTATAATGTCATGACTCATTGACTCTATTAATTGTATTCAAAACAAAAACTATTTTGTTTAAAACCATTAGTTTAAAGGTGGAATGATTTTCCTCCCTTAACAGTGCATACTAATGATGTTTAAAGGGCTAGTATGACTTGTAAGTCAAGAACACGTTAGAACAACTTATCTCAATTGAAAATTATCGTTGTTGACTTGGTGAAGTCAAAGATAATGTTTTGGATTCAATAACATAAGAGATTAAGTTGAGGAATGTGACTAAAGCCCATGTAAAAAGATATTTGAAGGAAACCTAACCTTGTTGATTGGAGATCTCAAGATCTAGGTTCAATAGGACAACTAATTCATATATCTAGGGTGGTCACTGTAAGGGCATAGTCGTACAATGGATGTATAAACTAATATATATATATATGTTGATATATATTCTCCTAAACTGTAAAAGGGTGTTTAAATACTTCATAGTCCATTCCTATAACAATCAGTGACATTGTTGTGTGAGGCTAAGCATAATATATGGTTAATGATCTGTGTAAATCATGATAACCAAAATGCTTTTAATGATTTTTGGACAAATCACCTATGTTAGAGAGAAGTGGGGTCGCTTCAATGGAATTGTGGGGCATAATTCCTAGAGCTCTCGCAGAACCAGGATAGTGTTCCATGATCATAACGGACACGACAATGAGGGGTTAACCAGAACAGGAAGAGTATTGTGTGAAGCGTAACGTCTGCGCAAAAAGGGGTTTAGTTCAAGGACATCACGTCTACTAACCGCTAGGAGACTAAGTATACTTCAAAAAGGAAAGTTCAAAAGGAACACCTACTTCTCCTGCAATACTCAACCGCTGAAATTGTGTCTTAACACTTGAGTGTATGGGTTAATTTTTATTCATGAGGGGGATTGTTGGAAATTTGAATAGTTTCAAATTTAATATGAATTAAAATCAAAGACTTTTCATATTACTAAATTAAATCAAGACTCTTCAAATAATTACATATATTTATTATATGTATTATGTCAAGACTCTTGGTATTATATTCATGTAGTATAAATAGAAGACATATGTTGTCTTGTTAAGGTGTTGAAAAGAATACTACATCCCATCTCACACAAACTTTGAAGAATTTTCAACTTTCTCAACTCTTCAAGCTCTTGTTGAAGATATCTTTTTCAGGTGCTAGGTTAATCCCGACAGTACACAAACTGTTTCTGTTATTGTACCCTGGGAGACAGACGCGTTCGTCTTGAGAAGAGGCGCGAAATCTGTTTTAAGGAAAGCGTATTGAATACGTGCCTCAACCACAATCATCAACATGTTTATTCTATGTCAATGAAGAATAGGTGGAAGACATAAGTGGTTGAAAGCTATAAAAGATATTCTTGAAGCATTTGCTACCGGCTCGTCAAGATGTTTGATTGAAGACTCAACATTAATCATTCACTAACCAAAGAGGTTATTTGGTATACACAACGAAGACATGGATCAAAACATGTTTGGTATATAAATTAGTAATTTATATTATATTATTTTAGTCTTGTAACCGGTTTTGTACTAGATTATTTTCTATGAATAACGAGAGTCTCGTTATTATTTATATTTGATTTTTGTGTTATAATAAAAACATGAGCTCATCTCCTACAGTTATTGTCACCATTTTAAGTAAGTCTGATATGGATTTTATAAGGATGATGTAAATGAAATATAACTTTCAAAAATAAAGTTTTTTTTTACCTAATGTTCTACTCATCGCGACTCTCACGTGTTTGACCAAGCCAATGCACTAGTTTTTTGCATGAAACTTTAACTATTGATGAGCAATAGTTTTTTTTTTGAACGGCAGAAAATCCCGTCATGTTACCTTCAGTTATCCTGACGGTTGGTAACGAAGATCAATTCCCCGATCGCCGACCATGAGACCGTACCCCCTATGTGCGAGAACCCCGTGAAATAGGTAAAACCTCGCCCCTATTGGTTTAGAACCCGAGATTAAGCTCATGATTTCTCTTCTCACTTGGTATCTATTAAAGTGTCAACAGTGAAATTTGAAAACCTGGTTTTAAGGAGAAAGAGGTAAACCTTAACCGCTATGTTAAACTAATGGTTAGAGTGGCGTTTTGCAGGAATTTTAATTAACTATTGATGAGCCGTAGTTACTAACATTATTATCTATAAAAACAAAATGCACACTAACTATAAATAGTGATGTGATTGAATTGAGTTGCAAGTCATTTGCTTTTATTTCTTTTTTCTTATGTGTTGTTTTTTTCGCTTTTTTTTTGAGAATATTAGTTTTATAATGTTATCTCTCTTTTTATATTATAATGTAAGAAAATATATGTTTAAAAACTATTAATTTTTATATTAACATTATGTGTATCGTTCTTAAAAGTATGCGTTTGCATTCAAATTTTTGGCGTTTTGAGCTTTTGTAGAATGTTTTTCTTTTATTTTTCATGAATCGTATTAACTAACATGGGCATATAATGTAAAATTTTATCTACATATATGACTTGCTTTTTGGATAATAGAAAAAAGTTTGCTTACAAGTCATTTTCGATAAAGTAAGGTCAGGCAAAGATGTGGTCTAATTAAGCATGTCTTAATATCATGGTAGGGACAAAGAAAGTTTATACGCATGGGCACTGACTCCCCCAAAATTTGTATTCATGGGTTGGTATTTTCCAAAGGTCTGATTTCTAATGTTAGATATAATAGTTTCTTCTATCGGTTTACATCGGACGGGGATAGACTGGGTCCGCTTAACCAAACATCCGCAATTAAACTTAAGTAGCGTTTGGTATGCATGAATGAATGGTGGAATGGAATGAGTCGTTACGTTGGAATGAAAAGAAACGTGTTTGGTTACATAGGAATGGAATGCACCATTCCACAAGGAATGTGATTCTTTCACTTTTGATGATTTTCATTCCTTAGAGTATGTGTGTTTTTTTTCATTCCTTCTCTTAAAGGAATGATCCAACCAATCATCCGACCCAGGTCCAAAACCATGACCCGACTCATGATCAAAACCGTTGACCGGACTCATGACCCGAACCATGACGAAAACCATGATGCGAACCATGACCTAAACCATGATGTGAACTATGACTCGACCCATGACCAGTACCATTATTTGAACAATGACCCATACCGTAACCCAAACCATGACCAGAACCACGACCCGATCCATAACTCAAACAATTACCTGACCCTTGACTCAAACAATGGCTCAACCCATGAATCAAATTATGACCCGATCTATGACCCAAACCACGACGCGGTCCACAAACCAAACTATGACCCAAACGTCACTACATGCATGGAACAAACGCCAACATTAAACCTGAAGAAAAAATTATCTTTTGAATAAACAAATCAATTTTAATGTGGTTAATATTAATCACATGTTTATTTTTAAGTTTTCAAATAGACGGCTCACATAGGATTTAAGTGATTTCCCTCTAAGATCTAGTTTCACAGTATACAAATCACACACACATATATAATTACTATTTCTTTTTCATTGATTTTAATAGTATATATATTAATAGTAATATGTTTGAAAAATAATAAAGGAAGTGTACTTGTTTTTTTATTTTTTTTTTTGGCAAAATGAGTGAGTAGGTATGAATAGAAATACCTATTAAAGTAGACTTAAAAAAAAAAAAAAAACTAAAAGACTCGTTGTCTTCTTCACCTTTTATTTGCTACTCTTGTTGCAACTGTATTGAATGACTTCCAGTAATTTTTTTCTCAATTAGTGTGCATAAATTATTAATATATCTACAGCGGTCTTTCTAACTTAATAGAAATCTTGGCCCTATAAAATAGGTGAGATTGAATCTCATCCGTTTAAAATCAATTTAATCGGCAGTTGCACTATTGTAGGAGAAGTTAGAGGAGGTTTCTTCACTCCCCTTTTGACGCCGCACGTCTTCCTATTTCATCACCACAAAGCATAGAGAGAGAGAGAAAAACCTGCAAAGACAACCCCTCCTCCAAAGCTCACCACAACCGGACATTAATTTGCTTGCTTCAGGTAAATCTCCCTCGATTCTGTATACACCATCGATCCTGTTTCTGATTTGGTTCTAGCAGATTCAGATTTCTTCACCACCAAGACTTACAACTTGCTTCTGATGTCATTTTGTTTCCCTTTTGTAGGTTGGATACTTACAGGCACATTATCCCCATATGCTATTGCCATTCAGCCATTCAGGTCAATTTTGATTTAAAATTTTTAGCCCTAAATTTTATTGTTCTTCACTTTGGGTATTTTGGGCAGCTTCCCTCTACTCACCTCCTTGCCCACGATACCCTTTTTTGCGTGCGAAGAAGCCGCTCAATTTCTCACACATTTATTTCAATGGTTTCTATTCGTGATATGCAGATGTGAGAGTGAGAAAACATCGATTAAACCTAACCAATTTGAGCAAATTCTGTAAAATCAAAGGTAGGTTTTCAGAGAACGAAAGAAGGGAGATCAAGAGATCGAGGCTTTGAAAGTGGCAGTAGGTTTGGTGGTTTGATTATAATTTACTATGTCAATTAAAGTTCACTGTTTTCAAGGTTATTTGATTTTGCAAGAGAACTCCTCTGCCCTTGCAAAATTGATCCATTTTGCATTAGAGTAACAATGAATAGAACTCTTCAATTTTTGGTTTGGCACTTTCATAGAAATTTTGATCAATTCCTTTTCGGTGGCTACAACCTACATGTAACTTAAGTTCAATCTTTCATCTCGATGTTTTATTTTTTGTTTGTGATTTTATTTTTTTATTTCTTTTCTTGTGTTAATGTTACTTAACTATCACACGCACAACATGTACAACAAGTGAAAATTTTGTTGGTTTTGATTATTGAATATAAATGTTAATTTGAAAACTCATTCTAATACTTTTGGCTCATGAATTATGATGGGTTTTCTAGGTTGGATTGAGATAAAGAAGGCAAAGAAACAATCTGTTGTATTCTGACTTTTGAAGGGTTAGCCAATTTATTATTGACTCCATTACATACTCGTCTTTTATTCATCGGAAATTTAACGCGAACAGGGGATGAACATGAAATATATTCCTTTCTTTTTGTTTTATCTAGATCAATGTGTGTATGTCTGTCAGTCTATTCTTAGTTTCCTGCAGATACATGTATTATAAATGTGAACTTCTTTGTGGATGTTTGCATTTGGATCTTGACTTTGAAAATAAACAAATGCTCACTGCAAACATTCTTGTACTAATTTAATGATGGTCATATGACTAGGCCCGGTAACTTGTATCTATTTTTCAGCACATCTAAGACCTCAAAGACTACAACTTCAATTATTTAACTATTTATACAGACGTTTTTTTTTTCAACATTGTCATGCAAATTTTATTCTTTTAAAGGGGTCATCTGAGGTGTTGAATCAATAGGAGAATGAAGCAAATCTTGGTATAATTGTGAAAAAGGGGCAAACAAAAGTGTTTGAATTAAAACTTAAAAGCATTGACGACTTCCTAATCCTTAATTGGCTAATCTCAACCCTGCCAAATTTACAGCTACTAGGCCTGGCAAAATGGGCGGGTTGGGTTGGGTTGGGTAGCGGGTCAGAACGGGTTCGGGTTAGGATGGGTTCGGGTCAAGACGGGTTATTTAAAAAAATGGTCATTTTGGTCCGGGTTAGAACGAGTTTTGACAAAAATGATTTTGGGTCAGAACTAGGCCTGAACGGGTTTTGAAAAACATAGTCTTAGGTCAAAACGAGCCATTTTAAAAATGAAAATTAATCATCTCAAACAAAATATTTCAAATAATTTAGATACAGAACTTACATTTTCAAAAAATAGTTAAACCTTGAACTGGTCTACATTTAGTAAAATAAAAATCAAAACATAAACATCAAAAATATAATCCAAGCCTACAGATCAAATAGTGTACTTAATATATGATGAAAAACATTTTGCTCTCAGGATCTAGTAAATAAAATAAAATACATACCATATAGGAACAAAAGAAGCCACAATCTTCAGAGGTTAAAATGAGGCTTTTAATTTGAGGCAATCTCGTAAATTACAGACCATATAGAAACAGTAGATATTAAAACAATGGCACGCATTATATGTAATTATATAAACAAGAAAGCACGTGTAATTATACCATATAAATCAAACAATCAATCACGAGTTCACAACAACGCTTTAATATTTGAAGATACTAAATTAACTTCCGAATGTTGTCTGCTAGAACTAAATGAACTTACTTCATCTTTAAAATCAGTGTGATTAGACATGTTGAAAAAAAAATAGAATTCCTTCTCAAATATATATGAATCTGCAGTTACAAAATCAGAAGTTTTTAAACCCAATAACATATTAATTACAAGTTGCAGACTCATAGGCATGATCATAACTTACGAAAGTTTGGAGTCTAAAAAAAATCCTAAATTTGCAACATGATAACAACTTCTACTAAGAATAACCAAATGAACAAAATACCGTCAACGTAATTAATATTCTTTTAAAACCTTGAAGCAAATTTCTTTAGCAATTCTTCTAAACTACCAAATGAACATATTCAAAATAAGGATCGAATACTCTGTTTGGATTAGGCTTATAATGACTATTTGGGAGTCAAGTATTAGCAACATAGCAGCAGATAAATTGCCCACAAAATCTATCAACTTCGTTTCTTAAGAAAGCGGCAAACATCAAATTTTGTTGGAGAATGTGCCCATCCAAAATTTATGAATTGAGAGTTAATTTCCTCAAACAAACACAAAATTTATCCCATTTATAACATTTTTTAATCTGAATCAAGAAATTGGTCAAAAAAGATAGAACACATACCTGATTACAGCTTCGAATAACCTAAGAAACCTTGACGCTTCGAATAGCCTAAGAAACACATACCTGATTACAGCTTCGGATACCTGATTACAGTTTCTTTAGATAGCTCGACGCTTGCAATGGCCCAATTTTCAGATTTGATTTGCAATCACCGATTTGCAATATGCTCTCCGTCTCTCATTCTCGTGTATTTTTTTAGGGTTAGAAGTCTTGAACCCGTAGTACCCATCCTGACCCGTTGTTTTAATTTCTATCTATTGCATTTACCCATTCTGACCCTCCTAATTTTTTTCATTAACCCAACAAAACCCATTATATATTAAAGTTAACCCATTCTTACCCAACAAACATTATGTGGGTTTTTTTTTGCCAGGTATAACAGCTACTAATCTTAATAAATCATCTCAAGTTTGAGGAATTAAGGTTCATTCATCACACTACTATTTACTCAATTTTTTTTTATTTTCTATTGTAAATTTGCTAATAGATTTATAACAAGAACTGATTGGACAAAGTTCATTATAGTTTTCTTTAAAATGCATAAAAATACAATTATACGACATCAAGCTACCCGGTCACCGAACGGGTATAAAACTAGTTTTATAAGAGTCGGGATAAAAAATTCTTAAAGGTTAGTTACAATTAAATTGTGTATATATACTAAAGGCATGAAAATATGAAATGTTTCATGGGCCGGGTGCAAGTGACCCGATAATCACCATATAGTTTCGCGTTATGTATAAGTGTGAATGAGTCCATCTAATATCTGGTGGTGCACAAAAAAACCGGTTACCCGAACCGAACCGGGTTGGGAACCAATTAGAAACCGGTTTGGGAACCGGTTATTGGTACCGGTTTGGGTGAATTCGAAAAACCGGCGGTTCGAGACCGGTTAGGAGGTTTTTTGGGCCAAACCGGGTAGGAACCGGTTAAAGCAAAACCGGTTATTTTGACCGGTTAGAAACTGGTTAACCGGTTTGTATTAAAAAAAAAAAAGAGCCGTTTATAGCCGTTGGAGAAAAACTAGCCGTTGACACCCGGTTAACCGGGTATTAACCGGTTAACCGATCGAACAAAAAAAAAAAACTAGCCGTTTTATAGCCGTTTTTTACAATTTTTTGGACCATTTTGCCCCTAAACGTTAGTATAAATAGATGGGGATTCTTTTGGTTTGATCACACAACATCTTACAACATCTCTTGTTCTTAAACGCTCGAAAACGATCAAAAACGCTCAAAAAACGATCTCCTACTTCTTCTCGATTCAATCTCTTCTTCTATTACGTTCTTAATTCAATCTTTATTTCATCCATGGCAAGCTCACGAAGTGCTCAGAGTTCCGTTGGTGTTGGTGCATCCACTTCGAACGAACCAACCGTTGTTAGAATAAAAACTACAACGAGGAACAAAGAGGTATTTCAACATTTCGACTTATGCGAAATGTCGAACGGTGTCGATAAGGCACGGTGCAAAGGTTGCGGTACTTTTCTTAAACCGGAATCTAATTCCACTTTAAGAAGCCATTTGACGAAGCATTGTGTTGCTGTCAAAAATAATCCCACAAGCGATCAAGCACAAATGTCTCAAGAGTGCGGGGTTTGGAATTTCGATCCCGACATGGTTCGTGAAATGATGGGAAACTTGGTGATTCAAGAAAGTTTTCCATTCAATCATTTTGACAACCCACGCTTGACGAAGATGATTCAAAAGGCGCTACAACCACGTTATCATCAAGTAAGTCGAATTACTATTAGACGTGATTGTTTGAAACGTTGGCGTCAAGCCAAACAAGAATTAATTTTAGGTTTTCAAAACTTAAATACCGGTGTTAACCTAACAACGGACGTTTGGTCGGCGCCTCACGGTTTGCCCGAATCGTACCTTTGCGTTAGGATTGATCCCGATTCATGGCAAATGATGAAACGTACGATTGCGTTCGAAATGTTTCCGTATCCTCACACGGGGGATAATTTGTTTTACATGTTAGATGGAATAATACAAACATTCCATTTACAAAATAAAATACTTTCTATAAGTTTTGATAACGCTTCAAATAATACGAATGCTGTTCAAAAATTAAAACTTAAATATAAACCGATATGTAACGGTGCATTTTTTCATACAAGATGCGTTGCTCACATTATTAACTTGGTTGTGAGTGATGCTCTTGCGGTTGACGGAATGAATATGTTAAAAGAAAAATTTAAACAAATGTTAAAGGATGTTTTTATGAAAAGCCGTAGAAGATATATGGAATATCAAAAATTATGTGAGGATACGAACTCCATCTTTTTAGGTCCGTCTTGGGACGTACCAACAAGATGGAATTCGACTTGGCGTATGTTTAACAGCGCCTTACGCCAAAGGGAAACCTTGGAAGTATTTCATAACAATTTAGTGGAAGAACGTAAGGCTAAAAGATTTAATCGCCTATGTTGGGACGCCATAGGAGAATTTACTAGTTTATTTGGAGTTTTTAAAAATGCAACAACAATTTTATCGGGAGTTTATTATCCCACTTCTTGTTTGGTTCTTCAACAATTATTTATAATGACAAGAAAAATTAACGATTTTCCATCGACGGGTGAAGATAATGAGATACGGTCGGGAATGTTAATGCCAATGAAATTAAAATTATTGAAATACTTTCAAGAATTGCCGCCCGTATTTACTTGTGCGACGGCATTAAACCCATGTTTCAATGGTGCCGGCGTTGAAATATTAATTGATGAAATAGTTGGTGCTTTGGGTTTGGATTTGAAAGACCCAAACTTTGCAACAAACGCTAAAAATAACTTTAACATATATTTTCAAAATATGTTTGATCATTATTTACAAAAATATGGTGAAACATCTAACATACAACAAACAATGTATGCGGCTTCTAGTTCGAGTAGAAGCCAAGATGTTAACTTTGATTTATTTAACACATTAAGACAAAATGTAACTAAACGAGCCCGAGGTACTAGCGCAAGTAGCGAACTAGGAAGGTACCTAGGGACAGATTGGATTTCTGGTCTTACGCCGGAAGAATTTGAAAACTTTGATATTTTGGCCTGGTGGAAACAAAAGGAAACCTACTTTCTGATTCTATCTGCCATGGCCCGTGATTTACTAAGCGTCCAAGCTTCTACGGTAGCTTCGGAGTCTGCTTTTTCTCTTAGTGGCAGGGTTTTATCGATACGAAGGACGAGGCTTACTCCTGCATCATTGGATATGTGCATTTGCTTGAAAGACCATTTGGACGCAATGAAACGTGTACAAGACCACGCACTACTTGAAGGCGAGCTTGAGGTAGAAGTGGCAATACACGATGTTGAAGTTGAGGAAGGAATGACGTTCCCACTTTCCGACGAAGAATAGGCAATGGATGAATGGATGCGGAACAATAGTCCGGAACTACAATCCGAAGCACCAAGCGAAGACTAATTTGTATTTTCAATTTTGTATTTAATTTTGTAACTTTAAATCTTGTGTAATTAATTTATTTTAATGAAATATGCTATTTGAAATTCTTACTAAGTTACTAATAAAGTTCATTTAATATTATTTACTAAACCCTAATAAAACCTTAAAATAAACAACTCATAATTACTAAACCCTAATAAAACCTTAAACTAATCAAACTAATATTAATCTAATAACTAATAAACCTTAAAATAATCAACTCATAATTACTAAACCCTAATAAAACCTTAAACTAATCAAACTAATATTAATCTAATAACTAATAAACCTTAAAATAATCAACTCATAATTACTAAACCCTAATAAAACCTTAAACTAATCAAACTAATATTAATCTAATAACTAATAAACCTTAAAATAATCAACTCATAATTACTAAACCCTAATAAAACCTTAAACTAATCAAACTAATATTAATCTAATAACTAATAAACCTTAAAATAATCAACTCATAATTACTAAACCCTAATAAAACCTTAAACTAATCAAACTAATATTAATTTGATTAGTTTAAGGTTTTATTAGGATTTAGTAATTATTAGTTTAAGGTTTTAAGGTTTATTAGTTATTAGTTTAATATTAGTTTGATTAGTTTAAGGTTTTATTAGGGTTTAGTAATTATTAGTTTAAGGTTTTAAGGTTTATTAGTTATTAGTTTAATATTAGTTTGATTAGTTTAAGGTTTTATTAGGGTTTAGTAATTATTAGTTTAAGGTTTTAAGGTTTATTAGTTATTAGTTTGATTAGTTTAAGGTTTTATTAGGGTTTAGTAATTATTAGTTTAAGGTTTTAAGGTTTATTGTTAAGTTTTTTATTATGATTTTTTTATTATGATTTTATTAATTTAATTTTAAGGTTGAAAACGTATACAAAAAGAAAATGGTTCAATACGGTTACGGACTTACGGTTCAACACTTTAAGTTTAACGGACGGATCAAACGTATTAACGAAAAAAAAAAATTAAAAACCGGTTTTTGAACCGGTTTGGCCGGTTAACCGGTCCGGTTATAAACCGGTTCGGTTTCATAGGTTAGAGATTTTATGTAAAATTAACCGGTTATTAACCGAACCGGTTTTTAGGAAAAACCGGTAAACCCTAAGTACCGGTTAACCGGTTCGGGTAATTCAGGAACCGGTTTGGACCGGTTAACCGATTTGTGCATCTCAGTAATATCCTTTCACATCCGAGAGTATTTAACGTGTTAATCACGTCCAAAGAATCACGCATATGACAAAAACTTGACAACATGAGCAGCTTTCAAAGGAATTCAATGTGAAAGTGAAGTGTACGTGTCAAGAAACTGAGATCAAACAATTTACAGATTCATATGAATCTGTGATTAATATCAAAGAACTCAACCATTACATATTCAAATGATTCTAGTCTGTTACAACTCTATCTACGAACAATGACTCAACCCTAGAATCAATAAGAACAGTACGTTGACTTCTCAAACAATATCAAGAATCGTATGAACAAATCTGCACTTATACAAAGTCACAATACATGTGAAATAGTGCAGATCTAAACTAAAAACTAACTTAATCAATCTTTAGTTCTTCCTCTCTCTTTTATATAGAGCCCTTGTTACTTACACGGCTCATCAGAATAAACCCCATACACACCAACAGAATAAGCCCAACGAGCATCCAAAGTCCAGACGGGTGGGTCAAGATCAACATCATGGTAGGGAGTTAGGGACAATCAAGTTTATGCAGTGATTTATGGTAACTATGTTTATCTCATCCACGCATTGCGGCGGGTTATCACAGTATATTTTGGAAAACGAGTGTTATATATTATTTGCACAAACGTAAGTTATATAACAAAATCAAATCTCGTATCATGAACTAAACCCTAAACCAACAAAAACTAAAATGTCTAAACAAATTTCTCAAATATGTCTAAGAAAATTTCTCAAATTTAACACTCTTCTCTTTTTAGTAATATATATAATACTAATTATTTAATGTGTGTGTATATAAATATATATAATATAATATAATAAGTTGTGGGACCCACACACAATATAATATATATAAAACTACTATTCCATTTCATCTACTTTAATATATATAATAATAATAATATATATAATAATATGTGAATTTGTGTTGATTGAAGTTTTATCTCTAGCTAATATTGCTCTGTATTGAGTCATGGATATTTTCCTAGTTATAGGTTTCCTACTAGACGGGTAGGTCAAGTCACCACGTTTTGTCATTTAGGTGTAATGGAAATCTATTTGCCAAGCTGCACTATTTGCTAGGATGATCCCGGGTATCCGGGTGTTTGGTGTTAAAAAAAATAAAACTCAATATCATTGTAGGGACAAACCAAGTTGATATAATACAAACAACGTGTATTAAAAACTACAAATAATTTCATTAAAACTTTATCACCAAAAGAAGATAATATATATTCGATTGAAGAGAGTAGTTTGACTATAAAAAGCAAGTATGCAGTATGCACTCTACAATTCTAAATACTAACTTAGTTAGAAATAAGAAATATTTAGTCTTCAAAACAGACGACAATGTTTTATAGTTTTAGATAATTACACTTATGCCACTGTAATCTCAATCTCATCTCTCTTCATAGGTGCTGCCCCCATGGCTGTATCAGATATTGTAACCACATGAGATGAAGACCAATCCGAACCACAGATATTGAACTCCATTCGACGCAAACAGTCATTCGGTTAACTAATCACAGAAAGGAAATGCGTAAACGGATTCAATGGATCAGGCACCTCTAACACAACCTCCAACATTTTAACAACGAAACTCATCGATGGCCTAGTCTCAGGCTTATACTGAACACAACAAAGAGCCACCTTTAGCATCCTCTTCACAACTTCATAATCTTTCTCTTCAATCTTACAATCTTTGATCAAATCTTCCAATTGATTCTTTTCATATTTTTCCCACACACATACAGGGAACCACTCTCGGATATCATGAATAACGGCCATGTCTCTCCTCCGCCTATCGGTTATCTCGAAAAGAAGCATCCCAAAGCAATAAACGTCACATTTGTGAGTAACATGAAGACACATCCAGATCTCAGGAGCAGCATAGCCTGGGGTACCTCGCCCCACTGCTAAGTTTATATGTGAGTTATCCCTGTTAGGGATGAGATCGGTACCATACCGGTACCGTACCGATACCGAAAATACCGGTACCGAAATTCTTGAAAAATGGGTACCGATACCGGTACCGAAACATTAGGTACGGTACCGGTTCGGTATCGGTACCGGTACCGGTATTTTCGGTACTTTACCGGTTTTGTACCGTTTTCTCAAGTTTTTGTTGAGATGAAGATGAAAAATATTAGTCTTCAAATTATAGATGTTATTATGTCATAATTATAAGAAAAATCTATGCAAATGAATGCATAATAGAAATACGTTATAAAAAAAATCAAGTTCACAAAACAAAGAATTACAAACAGAAAAATATGAACGCATCGTCCTTTGGATTTCTTTAATATTTTTTATATTTAATAATTAGAATATTAATTAGGTTTTAACGCATAATGGTAAATATTTTTTAAAGTATACTAGATTAGTAAATAATCAAATTCTAAAACAAAAATACATATATTCCGGTACCGATACTGTAATATCTGAAAATTTAATAATATTATTAATAATAAAATATATTATATTTGACCCTGATCCGTTTTTAACGAAACTTTGGTCGAAACGTAGAGAAAAATGAGCAGGTCCTACCCATATATTTATAATTTTATAAAGCGTGATATTTTGAAAGTTATAAGACAAAACAAAAATTGAGACTAAATTAATAAAAAAAAAAAAAAAGAATGATGAGATTGTTGTAAATACACGTGTACATGTGAGTAAGATATATATGACAGTTGCCATCTTCAAATTTGAAAATATCCACACTTTTATCGTTATCTTGAACACAAATTATTTAAAAATATATATATATATATTATGTCGACTATGCCTATAGAATTTCAAAACACTTCCGATCAAAAACTGATGAGTTCTCCTTAGCATTCCTTCGACTGCCGAAGAATTTTCAATTAGAAAAAATAAATAAATAAATAAATAAATAACATCAGAAATCGTCCTTACAAACTTCAACCTTCTCTTGATTAAAGATGATGCATGTTTAGCTTGTGTAGTGATTCTAATCTACGGTTAAGGTACGGATAGTCTAATCTCTTTCTTTTGATATATGTGCCAACTGGCCTTCGGGCATCTGATTCTTATTAATGTTTCGTATTAAGTTTTGTTATTCTGATTTTATTTGTTTCAAATTATGTTGTTATGTTTATGTTTCGTATGAAGTTATATTATAAAAATATGTTTAAAAGTTATAAACATAAAATAAAATATATATTTTATATATTCTGAAAATGGTTCATGAATTTGTTATTTATATACTAGTGAGTTTACATGTTTGTGAGTTGCTTGTTTATGAGTTTATAAGTTTATGAGTTTGCATGTTTACGGGATTGCATGCTTACGAATTTACAAGTTTACTTATTTACAAGTCTACAAACTTGCATGTTTACAAGTGACAAGTTTTGTTAATCTGCAAATAATTACTTTGATTACTCTCAAGTTATAAGTTTAGATTGATTTGACATGAGATTTTGGTATGAATTTATGTTATGTTATTTAAAATATGGTACCCAAGTCTGTCACCACCTGAGGAGTTGACCCCAGGTACATCATTGTGGCATAGAATGATGTAGTACTTATCGTGACAGTACGCTGAGTTCACGGCGTCTCAATCTGGCTCGATGAGCATTCTGGTACATTATGTACATTCTGGAGGCGTATGGATCGATCCTAGGAAAAATTAATATATCTGTTATCTGGTGAATGATCGGTGTGATTTGCCCACACTCCATTTGCGTCTGGATGTATGGGCTAGCTACCCTGCATTAACCTTTGAAATTAAATGAACCTTCTGGGACTTCGGGTACATTCTGGTTTAAAAACACAAGTTTATACATCTTTGAGGTTATATTAATATTTAAATTTATGTGTTTATTTTATCTGTTTTGATTTATGAAAACTCGATACATTTACTAAAAATAAAAGAAGCCATTTTATTTCCCTCTATCCGCTCACTGGGCAAGATAAAATTATTTTGCTCAGACGTACGTTTTGTGTTTTCCTTCTTGTACCCAGGTTATCAAGACGATTAGAGATGGGATAGTGAAGAGTGCTCGAGAGTATAAAAAGATATTTATACAAATAAATATAGATGATAAACTCTTGTGTATATTGGTAGTAAGTTGTTAAAATTCATAATATTTAAGGATTTATGGAATTATGTTTTTGATCTGACTCTGTAAAGATGACATGTCAGTTCTAGTCGGACTGGGGTGTTACAGATACCGTTTCGGGAATTTTCGGTATTTTACCGGTACCGGTACCGGTTAGTACCGATACCAAAACTCAATAAAATGAAAAACCGATACCGGTACCGAATCTACCGGTACGGTATCGGTTCGGTACGGTACCGGTATTCGGTATAAAAATCTCATCCCTAATCCCTGTTGCAAAGTTTTGCCAAACCAAAATCGGCAACTTTTGCACAAAAGTTTGAATCCTGGTTTTATATCATAGTGAACTATTCTTTGCGCACAATCTTCATGCAAGTACGCAATGCCTTTTGCAGTTCCCACTGCAATCTCGTGTAGCTTGTCAAAGCCTATAATGGCCTCGTTGGTTCTTTTGAACAAGTGGTTATCCAACGAGCCGTTAACCATATACTCGTATACAAGAGCTATTAAACTTGATCCAAAGCAAAACCCAAAAAGCCGAACAAGATTAAAGTGCTGACTTCTGCCATGAATTACTCCTCAACTCGCTCTTTAGAGATCCCATTTAGTACTTTCACGGCTACTTGATTGTTGCCGATGACTCCCTTGTAAACTGTGCCGAAGCCAATTTGGTGTTGAAGTTATTTGTAGCTAATCTTAGTTGTTTGGAGGTAAACCGGATGGGCTTTTCACTTTCCATGTCATCGAGAAATTGGACCTTGGGAAGGGTAACAAAACGAGTCTCGGTATAAATCTTTTCCACTATGAATCCTATAAATCGTAAATATCCTCATGTTACTGCACAAAATTGCAAAAGAGAAACCATAAGTATATGTATAGAATTCATTAATTATAAATTAAGTTATAAATGGGTATGGTACCCTCCATAGGGTGGTTGAGTAAAACTAACCAACACCACAAACAAAAATAGCAGCCACAACAACAACACTCTCGTTAAAAGAAACAAATATAGAAAAACGTTGATAATGATAATCTTTAGAAGACATAATTAATGGTAAGAATCTTAGACTTAAAAACTTTCTAATAATGACACACAACAAACAAAACGAAAAGAACTATTTATAGAGTTTCTGACATTGTTTGAGACCGTTTGACCAAATCAATGTATTAGGGTGACTTTTTGCTAGATTTTTAACAATTGATGAGAGATAGTTACTACCATTATGATCTATAAAAACAAAACGCTGCTCTTATTTGTCAGTATTAATAGTGATGTGGTTTAATTGGATCGCTTGACATTTTTTTTCTTGTTTTTTTTTTGCTTTTTTGTTTTTGGATTTTTTCTTTTTGAGAATATTAGTTTTATCTCTCTTTTCTATTATTGTTTTTGTGAAAGCTTTTTATGTTTAACTGTTAATTTTTTTATTAATTTTTAGGTTTATCGTTGTTAAGCATATGCGTTTGCATTCAGGTTTATGAGCTTTTGAAGGTTTTTTTCATGACTCATCTTACATCGTGGAGGATTGTGGTGTCTTTTTAAGATTTTGATTATATCCATGTTACTTTTATTGGTGTGTCAGTATATGCATATTGTTTGAATTTCTGCTCAACTTTTTTGAATTTGGTCTGTCCCTCAAGTATAGTCTCTCTAAAGGTGCCAAATGAATCCCTTACACCCGACAACCCACGTGTTGTATCACAGTCTTCTACCAACTCTCTAGTATCAATCTATTACCCGTAACAAAATAAATTAGTAGATTTGGGTTAAAAATTATTGTTTTTTTTGCCTTAAATGGGTAGGATTATGACATATAATTGATTGAAATGGCTAACACCTTAACACAATACGGGTCAAGATGTGTGTCTTAAAAACCACGTGAATATGATAGATTTAAACGGATAAGAATGATCGATAATATATTTGATGGGAAAATCATTAAAAGTTGTTAACATATTATTTGTTTAGTTACAACTCATTTTAACTTGAATAAAATTGAAGCTTTAATGACTCATTTAAAGCCAAAATAATTTTGCTTAAATCTTTTTCTGACTCGCACTCATCCTGACTCTCACATGTTTGACCAAGTTTGTGTACTAGTTTTTGGCAAGAAATTTTAATCATTGATGAGCAATAGGTTTTTTTTTTTTAACGGCAGAGGGTCTCGTCGTGCTACGTTCAGTTATCCTCGTGATTGGTAACCAAGATCGATTCCTCGATCCTCGATCGTGAGACTGTACCCACGATGCGCGAGAACCCCGTGGAATAGGCAAACTTTCGCCTCCCACACCCCTCATTGGTTTAAAACCCAAGATTAAGGTTAAGATACCTCCTCTAACCTGGTATTCATTAAATTGTCACCGATAAGACTTGAACACTGGTTTCTAAGAAAAAAGAGTGAAGCCTTAACCATTAGGCTAAATCGATGCTTAGAGTGACTTTTTGTAGGAATTTTAATTAACTATTGATGAGCCATAGTTACTAATAAATCAAAACAAAATGTGACAAATGTCACTTTGCTAGACTATTCTTATAAAAATTTTCTCACTTCTCTCTCCTATTAAATGCATCCATATTCAATAATAATAATATTAAATATTAAATATAATTTTATACATTTTTAAAAATAAAAAAGGTTTTAAAACATTAAAAAATATATTAATTTTAATAGAGTACGTTTTTTTAGAATTCAAATTATTATAAAATATAAAATATTCAATAATTGTTTTTCAAAACTAAATATTCAGAAAACAAAATTTGATAAAATTAGTGATTAAATAAATAATATTATTATTTGCCGTTCAAAAAAAAGTTTATTATTTTTTTATTTAACCCGTATAATACACGGGGTATTAACCTAGTTATTTATAAAAACAAAATGCAAACTCACTATAAATAGTGATGTGGTTGAATTAGTTGCAAGTCATTTGCTTCTCGATCTTTCTTTTTTTTTTTACGTGTTTTTTCTTCGGTTTAATTTTTTGTTTTTTGTTTTTGAGAATATTCGTTTTATAATTTTATCTCTCTTTTTATATTATTATTGTAAGAAAATATTTGTTTAAATTAAAATATGATTAAAAACTATTAATTTTTATATCCACTTTATGTGTATCGTTCTTAAACATATGCGTTTATATTCAAGTTTTTGACGTTTTTAGCTTTTGAAGATTTTTTTCCTTTTGTTTATATGCAGTGACTCCCCAAAAATTTTTGTTCATGGGTTGGTATTTTCCAAAGGTCTGATTTCTAACATTAGATATAATAGTTTCTTCAATAGGTTTAAAAAGGATCGGGATAGACCGGGTCCACTTAAGCAAACATGGGCAATAAAACTTAATTATCTTTTTAATTGCCGGTACTATTATAACTAGCGGTGTACCCGTCCGGTGACCGGGTATCTTAATGTCATAATGAAATCACTATTAACCACTGCTACATTTGGAATAATTAACCATTAAATTCGAAAGTACATGAACGAAAGCAAAAAAACAAATTACAAGAAATAGTTGTTAAACAATTTACACATAACAACGTAAACATATACATATATTGAAAATGTCACCTAATAAACATGATAAATAGCTTAAATGATAAAATAGATGAAATGCTTTGTTAACCATTGATCCTAGTCACACATAAAACGTTTTGGTTTGTGAATCGTTCTCTTAGGCCTTATGTTTGCTTTTTGTTGTCCTTACTGGATTCGACACTTAATGGAATGGAAATTATTGCATCCTCACTATTACCTTTTTCAGTTAGACAATGCTTGTTTGTGCTAAAATACTTTTTTAATAATTGTAGATTATTTGAGTTAGTACAATCATACATTTAAAAGTTCAATGTGTTAAAGTATTCTCGTAATTGAAATTCATTTGTATAATAGTTTCTGGAGTTTTAAATAAATATGCTTAGGTTTAGATTTTTGTTTGCAACATTTAAATAAAATTGTTAGGTCTACATATATTAATTTGTTGAGATTAGCATAAATCTTTGTATTTTTTATGCCTATTCTAACCTCAGTTAAAGTTTTTATATAGCATAAATTTGTAACTTATTTTTTAGATCTATTTTTTTATTTATTTTAGTGTTTATATATCACATGAGTTTATCGGTTTCCCATTACAGTTTTACTTGACTGTAATGTCAAAGTATGTGTTTATTGTATGGCTATAGAATTAGTTAGTTTTTGTATTTGATTTCAATTGCTTATAAGTGTAATTATATATTATTGCTTATTCTTTGCTCCTTTTATTCTTTATTCAACTCTTTTTTATATACTTATACAAAATGCAATTTGTAAACTCAACGGAGATTATAATAAACCATAGCATACAGCTAAATTACAAAATCAAGATGAAAATAATGTATCAACAATAGCAATTGGAAAAAAAATCCTTATTTTATTCTGTTAACTTTACAGTTTTAGTTCAGAACTTCAGATTTCAATCCCTAATCATGAATGTAAATTATAAAACAATTGAAATGAGACAAACGAAGAAACATAGTCTAATTTATAAGAAAACATAAAACGGACAAATAAGATTTAATCTAAATTGAAAATATTAGAAAAATATATAATGCAGCAATCCATTTTCTGAAAATGTACTTACATGTGAATATAAAAATTAAGTAGAATGAGTTAAGTAGAGAGACAAAAAGCAATATATATAAATGTGTTTTTTACCCAATATTCATAGGATGGTATATATTAATAATATTGATATATAAAATAAAGAGTTTTATGAAAAAGGCTAAAACAGTAGGATATTTATGTTCCTGAAATGGATGTTGCATCCAATAATATCCACACTTAGAATCATCATCCTGTAAATTTTAACAAAAAAAAGTATTTTAATAACACACAGAAAAATAATCATAGATAAAATGATTTTAACTTAATCTTCGCATTAAGAATGATAGATGGGTAACTATTGCTGATTATTAAAAAAAAATATATATATAATACTTTAGAAGTATACTGAAAAATGAAAATGAATATTTGAATTTCCATTGTTCTTCATCTGAACACTCAAAGTTAAGTAGGAGGGTTTGTTAAATGTTAGGACTTATAGAAAATATAAAATGATAATAAAATAAAAGGTCATTATGTATACTTAAAAATACAGGAAAAAAACAAATTGAATTTACCTTGCTCTTCATGTGAACTTTTGAAGCCAACATGGTATGATAATGTTATATTAGATTAGTTACATTAAAGGATGATTAAACATTATAAAAGGAAACACCGTAATTAGTTAAATAAAAAGTCTGTTAAAGATGGTCTAATGCTTTAATTAGAAACTCCTCATATTTATCTTTTGGCCTGTAAATTATAAGAAAAAAGTGTATATTTAATAACATGCAGAAAAATAATTATAAACGAAATGAATTTACCTTAATCTTTGTATCAAGAATGAGAGACGGGCAACTATGATCAATATTAAAAGAAATATAGTTTACTCAAAAATGAACAATAAATATTTGAATTTACCTTGTTCTTCTTCTGAACACTCAAAATTAGTAATAGGGTTTGTTAAACATTAAATCTTATTAAAAACATAAAATGATAATAAAATAAAATAAAAGAAAATTACGTATGCAAATACAGGAAAAAAAACAAATTGAATTTACCTAGCTCTTCACGTGAAATTTTGAAGCCAGCATGATATGGTACTGCTAAATCAGATTAAATGCATTAAAAATATGAAACATTATAAAAAGAAACACTCTACTTAATTAAATAGAATACCTGTTAGAGATGGTCTGGTGCTTTAATTGGAGATTCCCGTCTTCATCTTTGTAGGTTATGTTTTGTGTTTGAAAATCACAAGAATTTGCATGTTTATATAGACTCCACATGAAGACAGTTATTGTCTGATTTAATGTCAAATGCCCTGTTCTTACTAAAAACGTATCTGTAAAATAACTGCTACATTTTAATGTTTTCTTCTTTTTTTTTTTTACTATTTGAAGTTTGTCCCACGTCACTTTTTGAAGACATCTGTGATCTGTGTTTTTATTTGCTGACCTACTGCGGCTGAAACCACAACATGGAGATGGGTGAGGGAAAATGAAATGTAAGAATCCATAATTATCTTTCATTTACATTACTTAACATATTATTTTATAAATCATATTTTGTAATTTTATTCTTTTTTCTGCTTTTATATAATTATTATGTCTACGCATTTTGTTGGTTTATTGTTTAGAGGATGCAGTATAAAGGTGACCCGAGGCTTCGAGCCAAACTAAATATCAAATGTACTACAGTATTAGTTTTATTTTTTTTTTCCAGATATTGTAATGTTTAAAAAATACATACCCGCTGCACAGTCCTGATTTTACGTTTCTTTTTAAACAGTACTGCAACTCCTGTCTCTGGAAGGTATGTAACTGACCAGGTCAATATTGTTCCATGTCTGCTTTTCAACCACGAGTGGGTTAGAAACTGTTTACTTTCAATCGATTGGTTTTTTTTTATTTATTTTTAATTGTTGTGGTGGTTTATTTTCAATTAAAAGCAAGACATTATTCCCTAAAAACTCGGTAACCGCTGTTAAAGAGGAGAGAGGGTGTGGACCCGTCACCAACTGCTGCTTCTAGAAGGTTTTTGAGGACTTTGAATGGTTGGGATTAAAAGTTGATAACTTTAAAGGGCCAAGATCTTACAAAAAGGTAGTTAATTTAATGGTGTCATAATAATATATAATTTAATAAATTTTAATTGATTTGCTTATTATTATTATGTTAAATACTTAAAGGTCGGGCTAATGAAGTAATGAGCAAAATTTTTCTAAGTTAAATAACTAAAAAAATATAAAAAGTAAAAGAAGGTTCACAATTGAAGTAGAAAAAGATAAGTTTGAAATAAATAATAGGGCCAATTACTATTAATAATATGTTAGGAAAAAAAAAAAGAAGAAGAAGTGTGTTTTTTTTTTTGGCAAAATGAGTGAGTAGGTATGAATAGAAATATCCATTAAAGTAGTCTTAAAAAAAAAACTAAAAGACTCGTCGTCTTCTTCACCTTTTATTTACTACTCTTGTTGCAACTGTATTGAATTACTTCAAGTAATTTTTCTACTGAAATTAGTGTGCATAAATTTTATAAGAGCCGGGATAAAAAATTTTTAAAGGTTAGTTACAATTACATTGTGTACAGTGGCGGAACTTGGTCGACTTGAGATGTGGGCGAAAATTTTTGAAACCCAGAAATACATGTTAATTTTTTGAAGCGAGAGAGACGAAACCCCTATTTTTAACTAAAAATAGCGTTTCCACCGAAAAATTAAAACTACGGAAGGAAAAGGAGGGGCCCGGCCCCAAAAAGCTTCGCCCATGATTGTGTATATATACTAAAGGCATGAAATGTTTCATGGGCCGGGTGTGACCCGATAAGCACCATAAAGTTTCGCGTTATGTATATGGGTGCATTAAAGTGTGAATGAGTCCATCTAATATAATTTCATATCAGATAGTTTAAACGTGTTAACAACGTCCAAAGAATCACGCATATGACAAATTAAAACATGACGACATGGGCAGCTTTCAAAGGAAATTTAATGTGAAAGTGAAGTGTTGAAATTAATAGGAGAGTTGTTGATGCAGATTGTTACAGCAATCAAATGGTAAAACAAGAACCCAACGTGATCGAACAAGAACAAACATGATTCTTTCAAGCAAAAAAACTAAGCTTTATTCCATGAAAACATGATAAATACCCAGCAAAACACAAGTAATGGATAGACTTAAATCCCAAAGATAAGACCAAGTTTAACAAGAGATAAAATACTAAATAAAAGGAATAGAAATTAAATACGAGTATTTGGCATGCATGCGAGATCTTTAATCAGCAGCTTAGCCGGGTTGGACCAGCTTGTTTGGATATGCATCTGGGTCGACATCGGGTGCACCCATATGTAGATATTCCACATCAGTTGTCCTTTAATTTTTTTGTTATATGTCAATTCGTCTAGCAATAGTCCTAAGTCTTTTATCATGGGTCAAGGGTTGACTATCATCTAGAGAAAAATATGCTTTGGGTTTATCCATTATATATTTTTGTTGTAGGTTTTCTTATGTGATGATAGGTTAGGTTAATTACCATGTTCTGATTTTGGGGTAAAAAGGTGATATAGTTGCAAGGGTAATCCCGGGTTATGTGACATTTCTTGTTCAAAAACACGCGCGCGCACACACATAGAGAGATGGATTGTATCATTTGAAAACTTAGTCTTAAAAATAAAATCCTTAAACTTTACTTAAGCCCTTTGTTTAAAATCCTAAAAATAAATAATTGATACCTGTTAAAGTTGAATAAAAATGGATTTGAAAAAAATAATCAATTTTAATATGATATAACATGAATCACTTATTTATTTTCAGTATTTCAAATAGAGGACATAAATTGAGTTAAAGGTCTCTAATATTGGGTTTTTATAGATAAAATGCACATGTGTGTGTGTGGAGATTTATTAAAATAAGGATCAAGAAGATGTAAAATATTAAAAAGAAATATTTAAATCCACATAATTTAAGGGGTATAAAAATATTTTTTTTCTTTAAAACAGAAAAGTTACTTTTATAACATTTAAACTTGTAACTATAAATAGTTCTTTTAGTTCTCAACTAATATATATATATATAGGGGAATGATATTTTGGAAACCTGGTTGAGATAAAAAAACTTTGAAAACTTAATTTGAACCATAGATCTTTACATTGGATGATGTAGATTAAAGGTGAAAAAGTCGATTGGATATTTTTAGATTAAAAAAATTGAAGGTGGTACATGTGACACCTCGCAATTTCCAGGTCAGCATTTGTTTTATTTTAATAATAATGTGTATTATTATTATTTCATACGTGGCACTAGAATAATGGCATTTAGTGTGACACGTGGCACAACGGACCAAACACACCGATAATTTGAGGAATTATCGCACGAAACTCGCATGTGTCTTGAATGACGAACGTTGGTGAACGGATCGAACCACAGTACACTTTCACTGCACAATTAGGTTCCGGAGAACCTAAGTTAGTAGAACAACGCTTATGTGTCGAGAAACGATGATCGTATTCGAGAAATACGAGAAATTCGGTTCAAAACAATGAAATTGGGCTTATTGGGCTCAAACGAGACCCATCGCGGTACGCCATGGACACCCAATTGGGCCTTCGCGGTACGCGAAGCTTGAGCGGGAGAATTTGAACTCTCCGAAAAGCACCGCGGTACGCGACGACCGATCATCTTCCACCACCGCGGTACGCGGCGTGTTTCGGGAACTGAATGAATATTATATTCATCGCACTACGCGGAGCACCTTTTTGGACAGTCTCCGCGGTACGCGACGCAGCCCTAAACGCAAAATCTTTATAAAACCAAGATTAATCATTTCTGGCTATCCTACTTCAAACCTCTCGACTGAAAACTCCTTGTGCGGCCATTATCACTCTGTTACACCATCAAAGACACATTGGGAGGCCATTGGAAGACCTTTGAAGGATTTGGAACTAAAGGGAAGCACTTGGAGGTCCATCCATCATCTCTATTCTACACACTTCAACTAGGAGGCTTCACCAGCAGGTCCTGGAGCTTCTAACCATCAATCTCAGATTACATTCCACGGATTTGAAGACTATTAAGGTAGTTCTATGTTCAACCTTGCTCAAAATCATCACTAGGCACACATGCAAGCCCTTTAGGCCACATGCATCACCACCACCACTTTAATCACGAATTTTTGATGTTGTTAATCAGTTATTGAATGTGTTTATTACTGATTTGGTAATATGATGATGATCTATGATGATATTATTAAGATTTAATGGCTATTCGTTGATTTTACTATGAAATAAGCACTTTTATCAACATGCATGTATGATCTAGCATGATTTCCATGATTCTTGATATTGAAATATGGTTATTGATGATATTGGGTATGATTTAAGAGATTGGAAATGTTGATTATAGTCAAAAGTATTGATTTAGGGCTTATTGCTAATTTTAGAAACTTTATTCTTGCAAGTATGAGAATAATGGTGTTAATGGTCACATGCATGTGTTTAAATCCATGATTTATGCTTAAAAGTATGTTTTATGATATTATAGATGCATTGGAATGATTAGAACCGTTAAAAATATGATCTTTATGAATGTTACTAAATATAGTAACTTTTTGTCATAACATTGTTAAGAAATGAGGATTTTGATAATGTTTCGAGTCTAGCATGCTTATTTGATGTCAATATGATGATATTGAAGGATAGATGTTAACAAATGAATGGATTTGGGGTATTTTACTTAAGTTACTAAATATAGTAACTTTATTTTACAAAGTCTTTGAATAATAGCATGTTAGTCGTAACGAATATGATTAAGGGTCTATTTAGGACTAAGATAATGATGTTAGATGATATTGGTTGTAAACTCGATGAAATATGCTTATTTTAGAAACTTTCTAAATATAGAAACTTTTACGCGCAAACTATGCTAAACCGGCTATGTGTAACTATGTGCTACGTGATAACATGCTCATTTAGGACAAATATGCATGTTAGAATAATCGGAATGTGATTTAATGCATGACTTGCTTAATGTGGAAACTTTCCTAAAATAGGAACTTACTATAAATAGTAAGCTTCCTCATGGGAATGATATTTGGTATCCGTACACTTCACACGATACTAAACCACACAATTGCACGAACACGTGATCAAACCGTCACCAACGGGTCGTTAGGTCAAACACGGTCAACACGATCAAACACGGTCAACATGACCGACTTAACAACTCGGTGTTGTTGAACACGAACACGGTCCAGTGAGGCCCACATGTATGCAAACACAAACTCATAGTACCTATGTGATATAGGTGACTACTTAGCCGGCGAGCTACACTATTTGTTGAGCAAACGCATTTCACAAACTCAGGTGAGTTTACGGCCCCACTTTTACTCTTTAACTGATTTGTTAAACTTTTGGGGTGAGAATACTATGCAACCATTTTAGATGTATGACTGGTATGTTGTGAAAACCATTTTCGAGTGTAACTATTATCGCTTAAAGTCCTCACTTATCCTTACCGTTAGTTGTGTATCAAACGAGTCGTAATTACGTAGAACTACTGGGTTTGACTAACCCCACTCGGCACCAATGTTGACTGGAGGTCATAACGAGTGTAATTTCGATGGGAATGCAGGTTCAGCGATGACCTGCGGAGGCAAACGGGAACAGTCTAGTTTCGGTAAGATGAACTGACACACTCCACGGATCGTAGTATCCAACAACAAAACTTAACATACCTAGTATATATCTGTTTACTATTTGTGTCTGTCTAAACCTGTGAACTCACCAACTTTTTAGTTGACACTTTTCGCATGTATTCTCAGGTAATTAATGGAGCATACGCTAGGATGCGCACTTGGAAGCACTAAGGAGTCTGACTGGCATGTAGACTCGTGTCTTAGGCTTGTGTGCATTGGATTTGTTTTAAAAACAATTGGATTTATGTAGTGTCTTAAACAATTTACTTTCCGCAGCAACTTATTTATCTTATGATGTTAAAACATTTTCCGCTGCATATTGAATAAAACTATGTTATCTTACATACCTGTGTGATTGTGTAACTCATATAGAGTCGTTCTATATGACCATGAGCTGTGATCCTGGCCACGTCTCACCCACGTGGGCTGACACCACGAGTGGGAATTTGGGGGGTGTGACAGACTGGTATCAGAGCCTTGGTTATAGGGAACTAGGTTTGCATCTAGTGAACTTAGACTATAGCCACTGCTCTACATTAGACACTACACTAGAATTTGCACACTGATGTTGTTAATTCTTTTATTGAACTGTTATTTACTAACCTGAGACTTACAGAATGGCCGATAATAACGGAGGTGCCAACAGGAACCCGGGCAAACGCCCAGCGGTCGATGACTTGACCGAGGAGAGTCGTCGTAGGATTGACGGTATCGTGGCTCAGGTAGACGCCGAAATGGAGAGGCGAGTGCAGATGCTAGACCGGGAGCGGTACTGGGGATGGTTACCTAACCTCCTACGGGATTGGGTAGTGGGGGAGCGGGTACCTCCACTGCAACACAAGGGCGACACCTCTACAGGCCCGCGACTACCGGCACTTGGGATGCCGATGGAGAGAGCTTTCGCCGCTCACGTTGCTGTTACACGACGAGAGCTTCGGAGGAACGCCGAGCTATCCGACGAGGTTCGTGTTCTTCGTGAGAAGAACGATCGCCTGGAAAGGCGAAGCGACCGATTGGAGGAGCAGAACGACCGTTTGGAGGAACAAGTGGAGACCCTACGTCTCCAGGTGTCTCAGCTTTTGACGCAGCATGGTCAGATGGTCGACATCATGCAGGAGCATGATGGGCGCATCACTGAGAACCAGACGGACATAGTCGAGACTCAGGCGATGGTCCAGGCGAGCGACGCCATGCTCAACGCATGGGCGGCGCAGTTCATCGAGGAGCCGCCAGTCGAGGACGACGGACCACAGTTCGAGGCCAATGACCTCGAAGAGGGAGATTTCGACGAGGATCCCGACGAGGATCCTGAGGAGGATGAGGATGATGGAGATGCTGATAGTGACGTTTCACACGTCACCATGGACTCAGATTAGCCTAGTTATTTTCATTTATGTTTCTTTTTATTTTTGCCTACACGAGCGAGATGTGCTCGTACAAACTTATGTTTCTTTCGAAATCATTGTACTTCAAGATATTATTATTAATGAAAATGATGATTTGCTTTATTTATCTTATGTTTGAATATTGTTGTAATGATATGACATCTGACTTAACCTTTGACATGACATCTTATTCTAACTTCTGACTAACACTCTGACATATGCCAACTAACGTTCTAACCCTTCCATATAGAATCATGACGGGAAGAGGACCCAATGCCCGCAGACTCAAACGCAAGGCCGAAAAGGCCAGAATCGACATGATGGTTGAACATAAGTTCAACAAGGTGCTTGCAGAATACGAAGCAAACCGGCATGCTAGCGAGACTAGCGGCACTAACAACGGATCCCAAGGGAGCGCAGCAAAGGGATGCTCGTATAAAGCCTTTCCTGCCACCCTCACAAGTTCTAGGGTACCGAGGGAGCAGTGGGATTGCTTCACTGGATTGAGAAGCTGGAGTCAGTTTTCTCCATGTCTGAATGCTCGGAGGAAAACCGAGTAAAGTATGCCACCGGGACTCTGGAGGGACCGGCCCTCACCTGGTGGAATACCCATGTCCAGACTCTTGGACTGGAGACCGCAAACTCCATTCCTTGGGAGAAATTCACAAGGATGCTTCACGAGGAATATTGTCCTCGTGACGAGATCAGGAAGCTTGAGGAGGAATTGTGGGTACACAAGATGGTGCGATCCGAGATCGAGAAGTATTGTACTCGATTTCATGAACCGTGTAAGCTATGCCCGGCGATGGTGACGCCGGAGTACAAAAAGATCGAGCAATTCATCAGTGGATTGCCAAAGCAGATCCAGAGCATGGTAACTGCATCCGACCACACCACCATCCAACCACTAATACGCTTAGGGCACAAGCTCACTGATCAGGCGGTAGCCCAAGGGAAACTGCCTAAGAGGGGTGAACACCTGAAACCCCAAAAACCCAAGCGTAAGTGGGAACCCAGCAACAACCGCACTTTCTCACCGCAACAACCGACCCAACACTGACCAGCACCTGCTAAAGTTTTCACTGCAACCCAGCCAAACACTCAAGGCAAGGGAGGATACCAGGGAAACAGCCCAAAATGCAATACCTGCAACTTTCACCAATTCGGCCCATGCAAGAAGGGCAAGTGTACAAACTGTGGCAGAAACGGGCACCTGGCTAAGGAATGCAGATCCAACCCCAACAACAACAACCAAAACACGCTCAAGGGGTGTTATGAATGTGGTAAGCCAGGCCACATGCGGAGGGACTGCCCGCAACTGAAAAAGGGTGGAGGTGGTGCAGCTAAAGGACGAGCCTTTGTGATTGGCTCAGGAGAAGCTAAAGATGATTCCAATGTCGTCACCGGTACGTTTCTTTTAAATAATGTCTATGCTAGCATATTATTTGACACCGGTGCCGATAGGAGTTTTATCTCTAGTAATTATAGTAAATTGCTTGATATGACACCAACACCACTAGACTATAAGTATACCGTAGAGTTAGCGGATGGCAAGCTTATCGAAACGCAACATATCATCAAGGGATGTGTTCTGACACTAGCAGACCATCAACTGGTGATTGACCTGATGCCGGTAACTCTCGGGAGCTTCGACGTGGTGATTGGGATGGATTGGCTATCTGCGAACCATGCCGAGATCGTGTGCAACGAGAAGATTGTGCGAATTACGTTGCCAAGTGGAGAGCAGATCTCAATCCAAGGAGAACGGCGTGGGATACCGTTAAACATCATGTCTTGCATGAAGGCTAACAAGTATTTGAAGAACGGATACACAGCTATCTTGGCACTTATCACCGAACAACCAAAGAAGGAACGGAAGATCGAGGACATCGATGTTGTTCGCGATTATCCGGAAATTTTCCTGACGATCTACCGGGACTACTGTCACAACCCACGCTGCGTGCGGAATCCACGGCGCGTGACTATGTGTTCATGTGCCAATGTTGGAGAATAACCCATGATTAACTATGTTTCATAATTAATAGTTCATTTAAACAAACATAACATTCATATTATACAACAAGTTTATCATAAGATAATTATTATACAATACAAAACTTTTGTTTTCTTTCTAGGTCACAACTAGTTCTGCTGTTGATCCTGACCTAGATTGATTTGCTGTCGTTCCCCATTACCTGAAACATGTAGATAAAAGTCAACTACGAATAGTTGAGTGAGAATCATAGGTTTTGATGATTTAAAATGATTGTTCAGACAATGATTTTCATGATACAATATTCACAAGTGATCAAGTAGGTACTTTGAAATTGAATCTATTGAGCATGCAAACATCAAACCTAATGATACATGTTCGTTAGTAATAATTGTTAGCTCACATGATGATGTCCAACCCACGATCAGAACGATTTGTGATAATGATCTTGTGTTCCCGCATATGATCATACCAGTACTACCAAGGGCTTGATAACAAGTTAATAATGTTCACATAAGAATGTGCCCAACTTAGCCTCCACATAACCAAAGTTCCTAAGTGATACGCTTGTTTTTAATGATTTGATAAAATATTCGTTTGATGATTGTTTACCATGATTTTCCTGATGAAACCGATATATGATTTCACAGGAATGGATAAATGTTTATCATCATCCAGATGATACTGATATATGATTTCACAATATTTGATAAAATATGTTTTTTTTGAAAAGATGTCTACATGTTCCACTGATGTGTTGTAAAACACATCTGTTTTTCTATTTGTTTTTGTTAAGTTTCAGTACCGTTTTACTCAGTTTTAGAGTCGATTTAAGCCGGTGCTTCACATTTCTGTAATTTGATGCTTGCAGGTAATAAACACGTATATTCGGTGATAAAGTACAAAGAAACGAGCTCCCGGTTGGGCGAGAACGGACCTGGAATCAAAGAAGGCCAAAAACTGAATTCTGGATTCCCTCGCGCTACGCGACAACCATAGCAAACCCTGTCGCGCTACGCTAGAGGTGGAAAAGACCAAAATACCCTCTTAAATCTCTCGCGCTACGCGACAGATTTAGAGGTATCTGTCACGCTACGCCACAGACTTAAAATCGCAGAAAATCAATTTTAAGCCAAAAAGTCGAAAACCCTAGGGGGGAATACGTTTTTGAACGGCTAGAGGCGACTAGGAGGAGGAATAAAAGCTATTCCAAGGTGATTCAAAGGTTGGGAAAGCATTGGATTGAAGATTGAAGGCCTAGGATCAAGGAATTCGGGTGTTCTTCATTCGGTTTTCTTTGTTTCTTTGTTTTCTTTGATTTCTATGTTTCTCATTCACCTTAAGCAGATTATGGGTTGTTCTCGTATGATGTTTCTTGGTTAATCTTTTAGAACTACCTAGGTTTTGATGATTGCACATGTTTAACATTGGTTTTTATTGGTTTTGGATTATGTTTATGTGATGAACTCATGATGTAACAAAACTTGGATTGGATTAGTGGATGTTTTATGTGTGTCTATGATTGTTTATGCATTGATGATTTACTCCTTGTGTGCCTTGGTGAATGTCTTTTATGTAATAGGTGCATGCTAGATCAATTACTGTGTGTTTTTGATTATTGGATGGTTTACTACGTACGAGTTTACCATAGGAGTTATTATCTTGATATGGATATATTAGATGTGCAACCAATCTTGATAGCCGTGAGGTGAGAGATTGTTGGTTTGTCTAGGGTGTTAGATTTGCTAGTTTAGAAGCTTTGTGAGAAGATCTTTCTAGTTCATCTTATATCTTTGTTTACCGAATCCAATAGGAAAACCCAAGTCATCCCTAGCATTTAAGAAAACTGTGACTTTCGCGCTGTGAGGTAGATTGTTCAACAGTCACTTCTTAGGTGTTTTGAGATTATCGTGCCGTGAGGTAGATTGTCTAGTGGATACATTTTGAGTATAATTGGATGACCTGTGAGGGAAATCCATTTAACCGGTGGTTTAACGGCTTCTAGGAGTCTTAGTTGACAATCCTTGAGAAGGGTTGAGCGTGCTCTAGGTTTCCTTTGAGTTTAGTATTTTAAGATCCCGATATCACATTTTTTCCATTACCGATAGATTCTTTGTTGAATATGTGTAGGATTCATGCCTAGGTAGTGTTCTTTCTAAGTCTGATTTTCGTTTTAGTCTGGTGTTTTCTCTTTAGCTTTCTTTTAGTTATTCTTAGTTTTGTTAGCAAAACCCCCCTCTTTATTATTATTTTATTTAAGTACAAATTTTGTATAGATAAGTCATAGAGTCTAGTTAGTACAGTCTGTAGAAGTCTGTGGGTTCGATATCCGGACTTGCTTTGCTCTGCTACATACGATAGGTACACTTGCCTGTCGGTAGCTTAGGTTTTAGAGAGTCTAGATTTATCACTTTGTGTCTATTTTAGAGTCGGTTTTAGTTAGTTTATTAGCTAAGCTCCGTCGACATCAAGTTTTTGGCGCCGTTGCCGGATTACCGAGTTTTAGAAACTGAACATTAAAAGAAAAGGGGTTATGAGTCTCACTGTTATATACGGATGATGATGATCCGGATGTTCAGCTTAGGAAATCCTCTATGGTTCCTATAACAATTTATGACTAACTGAATTAGTCACAACGTTGTCGGATTAATCAAATAGATGTTGTTGTTGATTATTTCACTAGAACAATTTCTAGATGAATTTCTGGCTTAGAGATAGTCAATCCTTGTTATTGATTATTTAAATATCATGAAACATGAGAATGTGATATTAAAATAGGTTTACTAACCATGCTCACTGTACTAATCTGATTGTTATCATAAACATCAGATCTTTATTCTGGTGATTATCTGTATGCTTATCATTAGTTTGAAACACTTGGATGAACCTAGCATTTCAAGAAATGATCAAGACACTCACAATCATTGTTACAATCAAATGGTTTAAACCATTATAACCATTATTGTGGTTTCATGAAAACCGGGCATTACAACGGCTCAAAACAAGGATTTATCCATTAGAACATTGTGTTCTTCGTTAATAATCATTCCTAGCCATTATCTAGGCAATAATCAACAACCCTAACTATCTCATTATGTTAAAAAAACAAGATCTAATCAATAAAAATCAAGCTAGAAGGTTAAAACGAACCGTTACCTGATCTGACGGATTTCTCTGACAGATAAGATGATCGGGACTTGTAAACACGATCCCTAGCGCGATCCTTGAGGTTAGAAGCCTTCAAAATGATGATTTCATGGTGAAAATATGAGTTTTCGTCGCCTGGAGGTTGAATACGTTCGAGAGAAAGAAAAAATTTGACTTTTGGATGCAATCTGATCTTTTTAAGCAACTTTAGCCAACATAACACCCCGGGCGCATCGCCCCAACTGGGTGCATGGTCCGGGGCCCGGGGCGTACCGCCCCACGGGGTTTCTTTCAATTTTGAGTTAATCTTCGTTTCGCGATTCCGGGAGCATACGAACTCCGTTTTGCGCACGGTTTTCGCCTACGTTCACAATTTTTCGAGCTCTTTCCCATGGTTATAATCTCAAGAACTAAAGAGTTCAAAATATTTGACCTCTTATTTAACGCTATATTCGATTCGGTGTATCTTGAAATCGGAGCGTCGTTTCGAAATTTCGCTTCCACTCATTCTCTTCATTTTCGAGTTATGATTCCAAACATGAACTCAGTTGGTCATCTATTTAAATAAGAATTAGGTGATGGATGTTTCTTTGCGAATCTACTAACACCATTTTTCACATACTATCAACCTGTAATAATTAAAATCATCAAATCAACGTGGATTTCAAGCACGACCACATGTGATTTCTTTATTAATGATGTAATTCTCGAATACAATTGTGACAACTACCACCAGCACGGCAAGTGGAGTTTCAGATAGATCTGACACCAGGAGCGGCACCGATAGCCAAGGCACCATATCGATTGGCTCCTACTGAAATGCAGGAACTGTCTAATCAACTGCAGGAGTTGTTAGATAAAGGATTCATCCGACCGAGCTTCTCACCTTGGGGAGTACCGGTCTTATTTGTGTAGAAGAAAGACGGTTCATTCCGTATGTGCATAGACTACCGGGAACTGAACAAGGTAACTATCAAGAATCGATACCCTCTACCTCGAATAGACGACCTGTTTAACCAATTGCAAGGGTCAAGCTATTATTCAAAGATCGATCTGAGATCCGGTTACCATCAACTCAGAATACAGGAAGGAGACATACCGAAAACAGCTTTCAGGACACGGTACGGACACTACGAATTTCTAGTCATGCCTTTCGGGCTGACCAACGCACCGGCAGTATTCATGGATCTCATGAATCGGGTGTGTAAGCCATATCTGGACAAATTCGTAATCGTGTTCATAGATGACATCCTGATCTACTCCAAGACTCAAGAGGAACATGCCGATCACTTAAGACGTGTCTTGGAACTGCTGAAGAAGGAACAATTATACGCAAAGTTTTCCAAATGTGATTTTTGGATTCGCGAAGTGCAGTTCCTTGGGCACGTGGTGAATGAAAAGGGGATACATGTAGACCGAGCAAAAATTGAGGCAATCAAGAGTTGGACATCACCTAAGACTCCAACAGAGGTGCGGCAATTCTTAGGTTTAGTCGGGTACTACCGACGATTTATCGAGGGATTCTCGAAGATCGCACAATCACTTACTTCTCTTACGCATAAAGACAAGAAGTTTGAATGGGGAGAAAAACAAGAAGTTGCTTTCGACTTGTTGAAGCAGAAATTGTGCAGTGCACCTATTCTATCACTACCGGACGGGTGCGAAGACTTTGTAGTTTATTGCGACGCATCAAAGCAAGGACTCGGTTGTGTGCTGATGCAATGCGAGAAGGTTATAGCTTATGCGTCACGACAATTGAAAGTGCACGAAAAGAACTACACGACTCATGACTTGGAATTGGGAGCCGTAGTGTTCGCATTGAAAATCTGGCGACACTATCTGTACGGAACCAAGTGCACTATATTCACCGATCATAAGAGCCTGCAGCACATTTTCAACCAAAAGGAGCTAAATATGAGACAACGCAGATGGGTCGAACTAATAGGCGATTATGACTGTGCAATCAAATATCACCCTGGGAAAGCTAACGTAGTAGCCGACGCACTGAGCCGGAAGGAAACAACTAAACGCGTACGTGCACTACAGCTTACCATTCACTCTGAATTACCCAATCAAATCCGTACTGCACAACAGGAAGCTCTAAAAAAGGAAAACCTTACCCTCGAAGGTATGCGGGGTATGGACAAACAGACAAAACAGAAGGATGACGGAGCTTACTATCTGATGGATCGAATTTGGATTCCACGCTACGGAGGATTTAGAGAAGTAGTGATGGATGAAGCTCACAAGAGTAGATATTCAGTACATCCAGGTTCCGACAAGATGTACCACGATCTAAAGGCAACTTATTGGTGGCCTAACATGAAGTCAGAAATCGCAACGTATGTGAGTAAGTGTCTGACTTGCTCAAAGGTCAAAGTCGAATACCAGAAACCTTCAGGGTTACTCCAATAACCATAAATTCCAGTATGGAAATGGGAGCAAATTTCCATGGATTTCATCACGAAGCTGCCAAAGACGACTAGTGGTTGCGATACCATCTGGGTTATCATAGACCGACTCACAAAATCAGCACACTTCCTACCGATTAAGGAAACCGATAAGTTGGAGAAGTTAACCCGAACTCTATAATATCCGACCGGGATAGCCGTTTCACGGCACATTTTTGGAAGTCCTTACACCAAGCACTCGGGACGAGACTGGATATGAGCACCGCATATCACCCGCAAACGGATGGTCAGAGTGAAAGAACCATCCAGACTTTAGAGGACATGCTTCGGGCATGCGTGATCGACTTTGGGAACAGCTGGGAGACTCACTTACCTTTGGTAGAGTTCTCATATAATAACAGCTATCACACCAGCATTGGAGTTGCACCGTTTGAAGCACTTTACGGACGTAAGTGCAGATCTCCACTCTGTTGGGCGGAAGTTGGTGAAAGCCAATTGACCGGACCCGAGCTTGTGCATGAAACAACTGAAAAGATCGTACAAATACGTAACAGAATGGCAGCAGCTCGAGACCGACAAAAGAGCTATGCCGACAAGAGACGCAAACCTTTGGAATTCCAAGTGGGAGACCGAGTACTTCTTAAAGTCTCGCCTTGGAAAGGATTGATCCGGTTCGGGAAGCGGGAAAAGCTAAACCCTCGCTATATTGGACCTTTCGAGATCACTAAACGGATAGGCCCGGTGGCCTACGAACTACAGCTGCCACAAGAACTGAGTAGTGTACACAACGTGTTTCACGTTTCAAATCTCAAGAAATGTCTATCGGACGAAACTCTCGCAATTCCTTTAGAGGAAATCCAGATAAACGAACAACTACACTTCGTTGAGGAACCGGTGGAAATCATTGACCAGGAAATCAAGAAGTTGAAGCTTAGTAAGATACCGATCGTGAAGGTACGATGGAATTCGCGACGAGGACCGGAATACACCTGGGAACGAGAGGACCAAATGAAACAGAAATACCCTCACTTATTCTCCGACCAGACTAACACCGGCAACACGAACTGAATTTCGGGACGAAATTCCTATTAACTGGGGGATGATGTGACACCCCGCAATTTCCAGGTCAGCATTTGTTTTATTTTAATAATAATGTGTATTATTATTATTTCATACGTGGCACTAGAATAATTGCATTTAGTGTGACACGTGGCACAACGGACCAAACACACCGATAATTCGAGGAATTATCGCACGAAACTCGCACGTGTCTTGAATGACGAACGTTGGTGAACGGATCAAACCACAGTACACTTTCACCGCACAATTAGGTTCCGGAGAACCTAAGTTAGTAGAACAACGCTTATGTGTCGAGAAACGATGATTGTATTCGAGAAACACGAGAAATTCGGTTCAAAACAATGATATTGGGCTTATTGGGCTCAACCGAGACCCATCGCGGTACGCGATGGGCACCCAATTGGGCCTTCGCGGTACGCGAAGCTTGAGCGGGAGAATTTGAACTCCCCGAAAAGCATCGCGGTACGCGACGACCGATCATCTTCCACCACCGCGGTACGCGGCGTGTTTCGGGAACAGAATGAATATTATATTCATCGCACTACGCGGAGTACCTTTTTGGACAGTCTCCGCGGTACGCGACGCAGCCCTAAACTCAAAATCTTTATAAAACCAAGATTAATCATTTCTGGCTATCCTACTTCAAACCTCTCGACTGAAAACTCCTTGTGCGGCCATTATCTTTCTGTTACACCATCAAAGACACATTGGGAGGCCATTGGAAGACCTTTGAAGGATTTGGAACTAAAGGGAAGCACTTGGAGGTCCATCCATCATCTCTATTCTTCACACTTCAACTAGGAGGCTTCACCAGCAGGTCCTGGAGCTTCTAACCATCAGTCTCAGATTACATTCCACGGATTTGAAGACTATTAAGGTAGTTCTATGTTCAACCTTGCTCAAAATCATCACTAGGCACACATGCAAGCTCTTTAGGCCACATGCATCACCACCACCACTTTAATCACGAATTTTTGATGTTGTTAATCAGTTATTGAATGTGTTTATTACTGATTTGGTAATATGATGATGATCTATGATGATATTATTAAGATTTAATGGCTATTCGTTGATTTTACTATGAAATAGGCACTTTTATCAACATGCATGTATGATCTAGCATGATTTCCATGATTCTTGATATTGAAATATGGTTATTGATGATATTGGGTATGATTTAAGAGATTGGAAATGTTGATTATAGTCAAAAGTATTGATTTAGGGCTTATTGCTAATTTTAGAAACTTTATTCTTGCAAGTATGAGAATAATGGTGTTAATGGTCACATGCATGTGTTTAAATCCATGATTTATGCTTAAAAGTATGTTTTATGATATTATAGATGCATTGGAATGATTAGAACCGTTAAAAATATGATCTTTATGAATGTTACTAAATATAGTAACTTTTTGTCATAACATTGTTAAGAAATGAGGATTTTGATAATGTTTCGAGTCTAGCATGCTTATTTGATGTCAATATGATGATATTGAAGGATAGATGTTAACAAATGAATGGATTTGGGGTATTTTACTTAAGTTACTAAATATAGTAACTTTATTTTACAAAGTCTTTGAATAATAGCATGTTAGTCGTAACGAATATGATTAAGGGTCTATTTAGGACTAAGATAATGATGTTAGATGATATTGGTTATAAACTTGATGAAATATGCTTATTTTAGAAACTTTCTAAATATAGAAACTTTTACGCGCAAACTATGCTAAACCGGCTATGTGTAACTATGTGCTACGTGATAACATGCTCATTTAGGACAAATATGCATGTTAGAATAATCGGAATGTGATTTAATGCATGACTTGCTTAATGTGGAAACTTTCCTAAAATAGGAACTTACTATAAATAGTAAGCTTCCTCATGGGAATGATATTTGGTATCCGTACACTTCACACGACACTAAACCACACAATTGCACGAACACGTGATCAAACCGTCACCAACGGGTCGTTAGGTCAAACACGGTCAACACGATCAAACACGGTCAACATGACCCACTTAACAACTCGGTGTTGTTGAACACGAACACGGTCCAGTGAGGCCCACATGTATGCAAACACAAACTCATAGTACCTATGTGATATAAGTGACTACTAGCCGGCGAGCTACACTATTTGTTGAGCAAACGCATTTCACAAACTCAGGTGAGTTTACGGCCCCACTTTTACTCTTTAACTGATTTGTTAAACTTTTGGGGTGAGAATACTATGCAACCATTTTAGATGTATGACTGGTATGTTGTGAAAACCATTTTCGAGTGTAACTATTATCGCTTAAAGTCCTCACTTATCCTTACCGTTAGTTGTGTATCAAACGAGTCGTAATTACGTAGTACTACTGGGTTTGACTAACCCCACTCGGCACCAATGTTGACTGGAGGTCATAACGAGTGTAATTTCGATGGGAATGCGGGTTCAGCGATGACCTGCGGAGGCAAACGGGAACAGTCTAGTTTCGGTAAGATGAACTGACACACTCCACGGATCGTAGTATCCAACAACAAAACTTAACATACCTAGTATATATCTGTTTACTATTTGTGTCTGTCTAAACCTGTGAACTCACCAACTTTTTAGTTGACACTTTTCGCATGTATTCTCAGGTAATTAATGGAGCATACGCTAGGATGCACACTTGGAAGCACTAAGGAGTCTGACTGGCATGTAGACTCGTGTCTTAGGCTTGTGTGCATTGGATTTGTTTTAAAAACAATTGGATTTATGTAGTGTCTTAAACAATTTACTTTCCGCAGCAACTTATTTATCTTATGATGTTAAAACATTTTCCGCTGCATATTGAATAAAACTATGTTATCTTACATACCTGTGTGATTGTGTAACTCATATAGAGTCGTTCTATATGACCATGAGCTGTGATCCTGGCCACGTCTCACCCACGTGGGCTGACACCACGAGTGGGAATTTGGGGGTGTGACAGTACAATATAGTACAATAAGGATATAATGGTAATCTTGGTTTTGTACTTGATTAATAAAAAAGTTGGAACGTACACATCAACTTCTTTTCCAGCATCATCACTACTTTCCCAATTAATTTTCAATTTTCTCTTTCTTCTTCCCCCCCCCCCAACCCATTTCTCCCAATCCCGTCGACGACCAAGCCACGAAATTTCTGTCCAATTCTTGTTGTTTCTTTGTCACGATTTCAGCAAAGGAAACGAGAAACTGATACTCGATTTCAGGTACGCTGCTATGTGGGTACCAGTTGTCAAAAAATTATATAAATGATTGTTTCGATTTTATTTAGCAATGTGGGTACCAGTTTTTTGATCCTTCCAGCAAATTCATGTAACTGATCCGTAACACATGCTCCTGGAACTAGTTTGAACCTGCTTTAATCTTGTTCCAGCAACCTATTCGATCTTGTTCCATCCAGAGCTTCGATTAATGACACTAAGCTTTGATAATGTGGCTAACAACAGATTTTGGGACGATTTATGTAAGAATCAACGGTTTCATCTACATATTTGACATATGCATGTTGGTGTTGTCTTATTTTTAATTTTAAAAGAAAAAAGGTATAGACATCTAAGGTGATTACTATGTTGACGTTGTTGGTAAGTCGCGACTACAATGGATGAACATGTACTTTTAGCACATTCATTTTTCGGATTGATTTTTTGATGCATTTTGTATTATGTTACATCGAAGTTACGTCATTCAAAATTATTTCAGTTACGTATTGTTTATTTGTATTATGTTACATAGAAGTTACATGATTAATTATGCTATTTTATGTTTGCATGTGTTCTTAAATAAATTTGAAATTACTTTGATTTTGTTACATTTATTTAACATTCGTTGTAAATGTATGTAACATATATGTAGTATGGTTCCATTCATTTAATTTTATTTACGTCACTAACTGTTACATTAATATTACATAAAATTTACATATATGTAATTTTGAATGTCTTAGAAATATTTTTTTACATACATCTGTGTAACAAATATGTACACAAGTTAAAAAATGGATTTAAAACGGTTTTAGGTTTCACGTGACTTGAAAGCTTCATTGTATTGTGTAAAATCACTGTAACAAGGTAAAAAATGTTCAATTTTTAGGGCTGATTTTAGAATTGAATTAAGTGCGTATATTTATTATGTAAAATCAATGTAACACGTAGATTTTGAAACAAATAACCCAAAAAATGAAAGTCGCAAATGACCTGTAATCGAAATATAATGTGTAACATCACTGTAACAAGGTAAAATTTGGAGCATATATGATTGTTCGAATTTCGAATATGAAAATTCAATGTAACACGTTTCATTTTGCATTATATATAACATATTATTCAAACAAAATAAACCAAAATAGTAAAGTATTATAGAAATTTACATTAAAAAATCAAAAGAGTACAATAGAAAAATTAATATAATGTTTTGTATTAAAAATTATAAAATAATTTATCACATGTACTATAAAGTAATTAAAAATAAAATATAAAAACATATACATTAGTATAACATATGTGTAACAAGTTTTCGCTTGCAAAATATGAAAAACAAAACAAAGTAAAAAATGAAACATTAGTGTAACACATTTCATGTTACATGAATTAAAAAGAATATTAATAGAGAAGAGACAATTTTATGTGTAACATTAATGTAACATCTTAATTATATTATAAACATTGAATTTCAGAAAGAATAATTTAAAATATTGAAATTATATATATATATATATATATATATATATAAAACAATTAATCTAACTATAAATTTGTATATAATATGAGTTTAAAAGATACAATAGTACACAAGATTTTAATTTATCTTTATATTTTAAATTAGTGATAAGCATATATGTTACATTTAATGGTTATAAGAATTTATGTAACACATGTAAGTATGTGAAATTTAATACAATAAGTAGGTATGCAACAAAGTGTTAGATATATGTAACAAACATATAATCTAGAATGTCTCTTTGAAATATCTATCTTTTAATATATTTTATATAATGTTACATCAAATTACATCATTGAAAATTATGTTAAATCGAAATTACATGATGAAACGGTGGGAACTCCGAAGGGAGATGTCGTGATGGGATGAATCGAGACCGGTGGTTGTGTGGAGAGGAGGATTACGATTAATTATGTAATGTGGTTAAATTTTATTAATTTTATATACGTAGCCAATTGTTACATTGACGTTTTTCCCAACTTTTTAAATATTCTCACCCTTTGATTTTCTCAACATTTTTGTTTTGATTGAAATTATTTTTTAAATATTGCCCCTTTTAGTTTAAATTTTTAATAGTTTCCCTATGCATATAATTGTTGTCGTGTTACAATAAAATTATAGTGTTCAATTTCAGCTCAAAAACAAAAACAATTAAATTTTTAAATATTTCATACCTTTTATTTTATTAATTTACCACCTTCTTTCTCAATAAATTTAAATAATAAACAAAAGAAATTAATTTTTAAATTTTCCCCCCCTTCATTTCCCACCAGAATTTTGCCACATGAAACTTTTCGTCTTTTTCTTATAGTATACAACTGCTGTCGTGTTACATCAAACTTACGTTTTTTGATTTCAGCTCAAAAACAAAAGATTTTAATTTTAAAATATTTCATACCTTTTATTTTTCCCAACTTTTTCCCCCCATTTTTTCCCCAACTTTTTAAATATTTTCCCCTTTTGATTTCTTACCAGAAATTTTGCCACATGAAACTTTTCGTTTTTTACTTATAGTATACAACTCCTGTCGTGTTACATCAAAATTATGTTTTTTGATTTCAGCTCAAAAACAAAAGATTTTAATTTTTAAATATTTTATACCTTTTATTTTCCCACCATTTGTCGTGTTACACCATAATTGTTGTCGTGTTACATCAATGTTACTGTGTTTAAAGCTTAATAACAAAATGTTTAATTTGTAAATATTTCCAACCTTTTTATTTTTTCCACATTTTATTTTTCCCACCATTTTTTTTGTATCGAGTTACGGTGTTCAAATTTACATTGAAAAACTAACAAAAAAAATTTTAAATACCCCCCCCCATTTTTTCTTTCTTTTATTTTTCCCACCATTTTCCATCCTCAAGTAATATTCCTTTTAATAAACGCATAATTTCATAATAAATATCCGAATTTTGCATTTCGTTATATTTAAATAAAAAAATTTATATATTATTTCATAACAATGTTATGTATAATCGAAATTTTTTTATGGTTAGTAATATTTTATACAATCAGATACTTATAATCCAATATTATAGAAACTAACACTCAAGTTACGTTTATGTTACATCTCGACGGACTTGTTATACTGTTTTAATTTTTTTAATGTTACATTCTATAACATTTTATTATGTTACGTTATTGTTACATATGTAAAGTTAGTGTAACTAGAGTATTATGTTACAAATTTTATATTTTGGTCAATATTTCATAATTTGTATTCTTTTTTTTGTTTTCTTTTTTTGCTCAAATATTTTTAAGCTTATGTTTACATGCAAATTGCATATGTAAAATTAGTATAACCAAATTTTTTTTTTGTTGGAATATATATGTGTTACATAGATGTTAAAATTACATATATGTAATTTTTATGTAACGTCAATGTAACAATTGGCTACGTATATAAAATTAATAAAATTGAACCACGTTACATAATTAGTCGGAATCCCCCTCTCCACACAACCGCCGGTCTCGATTCATCCCATCACGACATCTCCCGCAGGAGTTCCCACTGTTTCATCATGTAATTTCGATGTAACATAATACAAATAAAAAGTACGTAGCTGAAATAATTTTCAATAATATAACTTTGATGTAACATTATACAAAATATATTAAAAGATAGATATTTCAAAGAGACATTCAAAATTATATGTTTGTTACATATATCTAACACTTTGCTGCATACATACTTATTGTATTAAATTTCACATACTTACATGTGTTACATAAATGTTTATAACCATTAAATGTAACATATATGCTTATCACTAATTTAAAATATAAATATAAATTAAAATCTTATGACCTTAGAATTAATTTTTCTTGACAATACTCGTTACAATTTTTTCATACAATACCAACAAAAATCACCATTTGCATAATGAATCATGTAACTTCGATGTAACATAATACAAATAAAAAATATATAACTGAAATGATTATAAATTATGTAACTTTGAAGTAACATAATACAAAAATGTATTAAATGATCAATTCGGAAAATGAATGTGCTAAAAGTATATGTTTCTCCATTGTAGTCGCGAATTACCGACAATATCACTGGTAGTAGTCTCATTGGATGTCACATCCCTAAATGAAAGATCAACATTTTTGCCAAAAAATCCCAAATTTAATCAAAAGGTATTGATTAAAAAAATTGTTAATAGAACTTAACAACTTACGTGTTGTAAATATCATTGTTTTGTCCTTGATTAGGATTTCTATCACTGACCAAGCTTCCACCGTCGTCCTCCTCTACATCGACGTTTGTGGTTCCACCTTCCTCCTTCTCTAAAAAAAATCGCAGACCATTTTAATAGAGTATAACAACCTACCTATTGATAAATTAATCAGCTCGTTGTCGCTTCCTCGATGGTGTTTTAGCCTAAAAATCTGGTGGATTCTCTACAATCCGAATTCAGCTCTCCGGATGCCGGAGTTCCCACCGTTTCACCAATCGCCGGTGGTGAAGGTAGGGTTCCTGGTGCTGGCGTTGGTGACGGTTCGACACCGTCGGCGTCTGGGATTTCAACAGGAGTAACACAATGTTACATATATGTAACACATTGATGTAACATATACAACAATTATATAAAGCCAGGGTTCCTGTTACATACATGTAACACATTGATGTAACACATTGATTTCAACCGGTGGTAAAGGCATGGTTCCTGTTACATATATGTAACACATTGATGTAACATATACAGCAGTTATATAAAACCAGCATCCATTTGAAAAATGGGGGGAAATATTTAAAAAATTGGAGAAAACAAATGGTGGGAAAATAAAATGTGGGAAAAATATAAGGTATGAAATATTTAAAAATTTAAATCTTTTGTTTTTGAGCTGAAATCAAAAAACGTAATTTTGATGTAACAAGAAAACAGTTATATACTATAAGGAAAAGACGAAAAGTTTCATGTGACAATTACCCATATCGTATCACAACCACTTGGTGTACGGGGTAATTTAGTAATAAAATCCATTGAAATATGTTCCCATTTCCACATCGGTATCTCTGGTTGTTGCAGTAAACCAGATGGTTTCTGGTATTCAACTTTGACTTTCGAACAAGTCAAACATTTGCTAACGTACCTAGCAATGTCGGCTTTCATGTGAGGCCACCAATACAGTGCCTTTAAGTCATGATACATCTTGTTTGATCCCGGATGGACTGAATACCTAGACTTGTTTGCTTTATCCATCACGAGTTCCCTTAAACCACCGTGCAAAGGTATCCACAGTCGATTAATGAAATAACAAGTTCCATCAGGCTTGACATCCAATTGTGTTTCCATTCCTCGTAAGGATTCCTGTACCAAGTTATCCTTTTCTAAGGCTTCAAGCTGAGCACTGCGTACCTTGTCAGGTAAGTCAGTATGTATCGTCATCATAAGTGCGCAAACCCATCTTGTTCCTGTTGTGTCTTTTCTGCTTAGAGCGTCAGCTACCACATTAGCTTTTCCTGGATGGTACTTGATTGCGCATTCGTAGTCGTTCAACAACTCGACCCATCGTCGTTGTCTCTTATTGAGTTCCTTCTGATCAAAGATATGTTGCAAACTCTTATGATCAGTGCAAAAGGTACACTTGGTTCCATATAAGTAATGCCTCCAAATCTTCAAAGAAAATACCACCTCTCCTAACTCCAAGTCATGAGTAGTGTAATTCTTTTCGTGTGGTCGTAGTTGCCTTGAAGCGTAAGCAATCACTTTATCACGCTGCATTAACACACATCCCAAACCTTGTGCAGATGCGTCACAATACACCACAAAGTCTTTTATTCCTTCCGGTAAGGACAGAATCGGTGCACTATTGAGTTTCTGTTTCAGTAACTGGAATGCAACTTCCTGTTTATCCGTCCAGTTATACTTCGTTCCTTTGTGAGTAAGAGCTGTAAGTGGTTGAGCGATCTTTGAGAAACCCTCAATGAATCTTCGGTAGTAACCCGCCAAACCAAGGAATTGTCGTACCTCGGTAGGGGTCTTTGGTGCTTCCCAATTCTTAATCACCTCAATCTTTGCTGGATCAACATGTATGCCCTTTTCATTGACTATATGACCCAAGAATTGAACTTCTCGCATCCAGAAGTCACATTTCGAGAACTTAGCATACAATTGTTCTTGTTTCAGTAATTCTAACAGCATCCGAAGATGTTCAGCATGCTCCTCCTCAGTCTGAGAATAGATGAGAATGTCATCAATGAAAACAATGACAAACTTGTCAAGATAAGGTTTGCAGACTCGATTCATGAGATCCATGAATACTGCTGGAGTGTTCGTCAATCCGAATGGCATGACCAAGAATTCATAATGGCCATAGCGCGTTCTGAATGTTGTCTTAGGAATATCCTCCTCTTGGACTCTGAGTTGATGGTAACCCGATCTGAGATCAATCTTCGAGTAGTAACTCGAACCTTCCAACTGATCGAACAGATCGTCAATTCTAGGTAACGGATACCGGTTTTTGATGGTAACCTTGTTCAGTTCCCGGTAATCGATACACATACGAAAAGTCCCGTCCTTTTTCTTAACAAATAAGACTGGAGCTCCCCACGGTGAAAAACTAGGTCGTATAAAATCCTTATCCAACAACTCTTGCAGTTGTGTAGATAACTGTTTCATCTCAGATGGTGCAAGTCGATAAGGCGCCCTAGCTATCGGTGTTGCGTCTGGTGTAAGGTGGATTCGAAATTCCACCTGTCTGATAGGCGATAATCCCGGTAGGTCTTCTGTAAATACTTCAGAAAATTCACAAACTACTGGGATGTCTTCAATCTTCTTCTCAGCTACCGGCTTCTCAGTTATAAGTGCTACAACTGCTGTATGACCTTTACGTAGACATTTTTGTGCTTTCATACAAGATATGAGACGTAGTGGCATACTACTCTTCTTGCCTTGTACATACAATGTCTCTCCATGCGAAAGAGGTATACGAACGATCTTTTCATGGCATACTATTTCAGCCTGGTGTTTGGACAACCAGTCCATGCCAATGACTACATCAAAACTGCCTAAGGTAATAGGCATCAGATCAATTTCCAGTGTCTGACCAATCAAATCAAGGATACATCCTTTAAGGATTTGTTGAACTACAATTAACTTGTCATCAGCTAGTTCTACAGTGTATGGGTTTTCTAAGGCAGTAGGACTAACATTTAGCAACTTAGAAAATGAACTAGAAACAAAACTCCGGTCTGCACCAGTATCAAATAGCATAGAGGCATAGTGATTATTCAAGAGGAACGTACCCGTAACAATGTTGGGATCCTCCCGTGCCTGTCGTCCTCCAATCACAAACGCCCTGCCCCTAGCACCATGGTTGTTGTTATTGTTGTTGTTATTGGTGCCATTACCATTACCGTTGTCGTTGCCATTAGTATCATTAGCCCCGCCCTTCTTGAGTTGTGGGCAATCCTTTTTGAAGTTCCCCGGCTTACCACACTCAAAGCACCCCTTCTGAGTGTTGTTCTGGTTGTTGTTCTGATTGTTGGAGTTGTTTTGTAGTTCCCCACGGCAATCCTTAGCTGCATGCCCTCCTTTACCACATCGTTGGCACCGGTACTTATCACACTGATTCCCAACATGATGGAATCCACACTTGTTGCACTTTGGGTATTTACCAATATACTCTCCTGATGATGATGACTGCTGCCCACTGTTCGAATTGTGATAAGACTTGTTTGAATCTTATTTACCAATCCACACTTGTTGCACTTTGGGTATTTCCCACTTCCTCTTGTGGTCTCCCACCTTAGTAGCTGATGTTCGTTTAGGCAGAGTTCCTTGTAACACTGCCTGATCAGTCAGTTGGTGCGCTAACCTAACAGCTTTTGAATGGTGGTGGGATTCGCAGAAGTGACCAACCCTTGAATCTAAGGCACTAACCTAACAGCTTTCACCGCTGTGCTCAAGTTTTGCCCAACCGCAGTTGGCAAAACCACATTTCCTCCTCGACCTCGGTCGAGTGTCTTATGTTCCTCCTCGACCTCAGTCGAGTGTCTTACATAAAAAAAATAATAATCATTTCTTTCTCAACCGCAGTTGAGACTTAAAAACATTCGTTATATCCCAGCTGAGATTCCTAAAATCATTTACTTATCAACCATAGTTGAGACTTAAAACATTTCTTTATCTGAAAACATTTTTTTCCTAAAAACATGCTTTACCTGACCATAATCAGGTTAAAATCACTTTCATACAATAACTTTACACATACATACAGTCATTTTCATAAAATAACTTTATAACATGCATATCAGCCCAAAGCATTTAAAACAGTTAAACAGGGCTCATAGAAATCACCTGATATCTTACAGTAGCAAGATTCCTCGTAAACTGGTACTAATGGTGTAATTCTGCATTAGTTTACACTTAATAAGTTATTTATGTTTTAACCTACTGATTAGATCTTTCTGAACATTCAATGTCAAAGACATTGCCTTGAAAGCCATCAAATAGCTAATGTTGTTGATTATAATGCTAAAACAGTTCCTAAACAGATTAATGGCTTAGAAATGATCAATCCTTATCATTGATTACCCAGATATCATGAAATATCACAACGTAGTCTTAGAATAGGTTTAATAACCATGTTTAACATACTAATCTGACTGTTATCATAAACATCAGATAATCGTTCCAATGAGTATGTTAATGATTGTGATTAGTTTGAAACACTTAGATTTAACCTTTGCATTTCAAAGATTAACCAAGCTAATCACCTATAGTGTCATAATCACATGGTTTAAACCATTATAATCATGGGTATGATTTCATGCAAAACGGGCATCACAACGGATCAAAACAAGGATTTAACCGTTAAAACTTCGTGTTCTTTGTTTATAATCAATCCTAGCCATCATCTAGGCAATAATCAACAATCCTAACTATGTTATTGCGTTCAAAATCAAGATCTAATCAATCAAAATCAAACTAGAAAGTTAAAACGAACCGTTACCTGATCTGACGGAGTTCTGCGGTTAAAAAGATGATCCGGACTTGCAGAAACGTTCCCTGGTCCGATCTAAACCTTGAGAAGCCTTAAAATTTGAAGATCTGATGATTTGGAAGTGGGTTTTTCGTGGTTTGTGGCTGGAATCGTCCAACATAAGAAGAAAATGAAGCTTTCTGATGAAAAACTGACTTTTTAAGCCACTTTTGCGTCCGGATGACGTCAGGCGCATCGCCCCACTCGGGACATCAATCTGGGGCGTACCGCGCGGGTCCATGGCGGCCAGATCTTGATCTTATCTTCGTTTCGCGATTCCGGGAGCATACGAACTCCGTTTTACGCACGGTTTTCGCCTACGTTCACGATTTTTCGAGCTCTTTCCAATGGTTATAATCTCAAGACTTAAAGAGTTCAAAATATTTGACCTCTAATCTATTGCTATATTCGATTCAGTGTATTTTGAAATCGGAGCCTCGTTTCACGATTTCGCTTACACTCATTCTCTTCATTTTTGAGTTATGATTCTAACCTGACAATTTTGAGTTGTCACACCTATCATCATGGATTTCAAGCACGATCAAATGTGTTTATTTCTTTGATAACGCAATTCTTCGAACATCAACAGTTACCGAAATCTCGCACATTTATTATTAAATTGCTAAATTTTCGGTTGTTACAAATCTACCGTCCTTACAATAGGTTTCGTCCTCGAAACCTGTTACGTTCCAAACAAATGTGGGTAGAGTCGTTTCATCTCGTCTTCAGTCTCCCATGTCGCCTCAGATCCTTTTCGGTGTTTCCATTGAACCTTAACTTGCCTAATTATCTTGTTACGTAACTGTTTCTCTTTCGTATCAACAATTGCAACTGGTTCTTCTATGTAATTTAGCTTTTCATCAACTTCAATGTCATTTAACGGCACATATGCTACATCATCTGCTAGACATTTTCTCAAATGTGAAACGTGAAATGGCGGATGAATTTCACTCAGTTCATCTGGCAGATATAACCGGTAGGCTACCTTACCGATCCGTGCCATTATTCGAAAAGGTGCAATAAATCTTGGACTCAGCTTTCCTCTTTTCCTAAATCGAATAACTCCCTTCCATGGTGAAACTTTTAATAATACTTAGATCACCTACTTCAAACTCTATTGGTCTCCTTCTTTTGTCGACATAGGACTTTTGTCGATCCTGTGCGACTTTCATTCACGCTTAACTAGTTGAAGCTTTTCTGTCAAATCTAACACTGCAGCTTTACTTCCCACTTCTTTCTGTCCTACACCTCCCCAACATACCGGTGTCCTACAACGCCGTCCGTACAATGCTTCGTATGGTGGCATGCCAATACTAGCATGATAGTTGTTGTTGTATGAGAATTCCACTAATGGTAAATGATCATCCCAACTATCACCAAAATCAATAATACAGGCTCTAAGCATGTCCTCTAGAGTTTGGATAGTCCTTTCAGACTGTCCATCTGTCTGAGGATGATACGCAGTGCTGATATTGAGTCTTGTGCCCATTGATTCATGGAACTGTTTCCAGAATCTTGAAACGAATCGCGTGTCACGATCTGACACTACAGAAACTGGAACTCCATGTCTGGTAATTATTTCTTTCACAAATAATTCAGACAATTTCTCCGACGTATACGTCTCACGTATAGGCAAGAAATGAGCACTCTTTGTTAACCGGTCTACAATCACCCAAATAGCATCATGACGTTTCGCCGTAAGAGGCAACATGGTAATAAAATCCATAGTGATGTGTTCCCACTTCCATTCCGGGACTTCTAAAGGTTGCACATAACCATAGGGTTTCTGATGTTCAGCTTTCACTTGTGCACATGTCAAACATTTGTTTACGTACTGCATTACATTAAACTTCATACCTGGCCACCAATAATCCTTTCGAAGGTCTTGATACATTTTCGTTGCACCAGGATGAATAGAATAACGTGACTTGTGTGCTTCGTCTAGAATTCTTGACCTGATGTCCCCATTTCGTGGAACCCACATTCGACCAAATCGGATCTTAACACCAAATTCATTTTCTTCTAAACTTTTAACTTGACCAAAGATTCTTTCGAATCCCACCTTTTCTTCCTTTAATCCTTCCTTCTGTGCATCCTTAAGCTCATTCAAGAAATCTGGTGTTATCACCAAACTGTAAGACTTAACTTGTATAGCAGAGTGTTCTGTCTTGCGACTTAGTGCATCAGCCACCACATCTGCTTTTCCCGGGTGATACAAGATCTCACAGTCATAATCTTTAAGTAGCTCAAGCCATCTTCTTTGTCTCATATTCAAGTCCTTCTGTTCAAAGAAGTATTTTAAACTTTTGTGATCTGTGTAGATTGTACATTTCACTCCATATAGATAATGCCTCCAAATTTTTAAAGCAAATACCACAGCAGCCAATTCCAAATCATGAGTTGGGTAATTAGCCTCGTGGGTTTTCAATTGTCTTGAGGCATACGCTATTACCTTTCCCCTTTGCATAAGTACACAACCCAAACCCAGATAAGACGCATCTGAGTACACAACCATGTCTTCATTACCATCCGGCAGTGTTAAAATAGGAGCTTCAGTTAATCTCTTTTTCAATTCATCGAAAGCTTGGACCTGAGTTGGACCCCAATCATATTTTGTTTCTTTCCTAGTCAATTTCGTCAGTGGTGTAGCAATCCTGGAGAAATCCTGGATGAATCTTCTGTAATAACCTGCTAATCCAAGAAAGCTACGAACTTCCGTTGGTGTTTTCGGAGGACTCCATTTCATTACCACTTCTACTTTCGCTGGGTCCACCATTATGCCTTCTGGACTAATAACATGACCTAAAAATTGTACTTCCCGTAACCAAAAGGCACATTTAGAGAACTTAGCATAAAACTTTTCTCTTCTTAGCACTTCAAGTACTTCTCGTATGTGACAAGCATGATCACCTTCACTCTTTGAGTATATTAAGATGTCGTCAATAAACACAATCACTGATCGATCTAACATAGGTCTGCACACCCGATTCATCAAATCCATAAATGCTACAGGAGCATTCGTTAACCCAAAAGACATCACAAGAAACTCATAATGTCCATAACGTGTGCGAAAAGCTGTCTTCGAAATATCTTGTTCTCTCACCTTTAGTTGATGATACCCTGATCTGAGATCTATTTTAGAAAACCAACTTGCCCTTGCAATTGATCAAATAGATCGTCAATTCTTGGTAACGGATACTTATTCTTTATTGTGAGCTTATCAATTTCCTATAATCAATACACATTCTCATGTTTCCGTCCTTTTTCTTTACAAACAACACTAGGGCACCCCAAGGTGACACACTTGGTCGTATAAAACCTTTGTTTAGAAGGTCTTGTAGTTGGGTCATTAATTCTTTCATTTCCGTTGGAGCCAGACGGTACGGTGCCTTGGCAACAGGTTGAGCTCCAGGCACAACATCAATTTGGAATTCGATTTCCCGATCAGGTGGAATTCCTGGCAATTCCTCAGGAAATACATCAGGAAAGTTACACACCACGGGTACGTCTTCCAATTCTTTTACCTTAGCTTCTTTATCGATAACATAGGCCAGATAAGCCCCACACCCTCGCCTCATAAATTCACTTGCCTTAATCATTGAAATGACTTTAGGCACGTTAAACACTGTATCCCCGTAAACCGTTACTGAACTCCCATTAAGAGCCGTTAAGAAAATCATATTTCGTCGACAAACAATGTTAGCCTCATGTTTGGCCAACCAATCCATACCCAAAACTACATCGAAACCTCCTAACGTAATCACAAACAACTTAACAGGGAATCTATGACCTTCTATATCAATGTAACAATCATCATCAATAGCCTCCGTTACTCTAGTAGATTTACCAAGAGCAATTTCTATGTTAAAGGCATTTTCTATCTTTTTAACATTAGCACGCAGTTTATCACAAAAAGTAATAGCCACAAAGCTCATACTTGCACCAAAATCAAATAACACTAAAGCAACGATATCATTAATCAAGAATGTACCTGTCACCACATCCGGGTCTTTGGCTGCCTAATCTTTAGTCATAGTAAAGGCACGCGCTTTTGCCTTTTGCTTTTCACCTCCCTTGCTACTCTCAGGTTTGCTGGCTTCAGTAGGTATTGTCTTTGGTTTAAAACAATTTCTGCTCATATGACCGATTCCACCACAATTATAACATTTTGGCATACTAGGACAATTATTCGAGAAATGTCCAGTTTTTCCACATCGGTAGCACAAAGTAGTCCCCATCCGACATTCTCCTCCATGTTTCTTTCCACACTTAGGGCATGTTTCAATTCCTTCCATTTTAAACCTTTTCATAGGGGATCCTGGTTTGTCATTTCGGTTTCTTTTAAATCTAGATGACCACTTTTGCTTAGGTTCTTCCTGTATTGGTTCAGCTTCTAACACATCATCCCAGACAATACCACAAATTTCTACGGTTGATTCAAAAGTTCTGGGAGCATGCACCTTCACATGTGTTCGGACTTTAGGTGGTAGTCCTTCCACATATAACTTCAACCTGCGTTCCTCCGTGTTTACCAAATGAGGAACCAGTCTTGACATTTCATTAAATTTTGACGTATATTGCCGGTGATTCATACGTCCAGCTTTCAAAGTCAGAAATTCCCGCTCGATTTTATCAATTTCATTCTTCGGACAAAAGTGTTTCATAACTAATTCCTTTAAGTTTTCCCATCTCATGCCCTCCACATCAGTAGTGGTCTTTGACTGCTTGATCGTGTTCCACCAGTGTAAAGCTTCTTCAGCAAATGAATGAGCTACAAATTTCACAGCTTGATCAACCCGACATTCACTAATTTCAATAACCGCCTCCATAGCTGAAATCCAATGGCAGGTAGCCACCGCATCTTTCTTACCATCAAATGGTGGAGGATTACATCCTTTAAAAGCCTTGTAGTCACATCCTTTGGGTCCCTTGGTACTTGAACTCTTACCTTTAGTATCGATGATCAATATTTCATCTTCCTCGTGCTCTATGTTAGAGCTGTTAGCTTTCTCTCCTTCCTCAGTAGCTCCTTCTTTAGTAGTTTCTTTTTCGGCTTTGGTTCTATCTGAAGGTAATAGATCTTCTAAAATTTTACGAACTTCATTAGATATTGCCTTTACCACCACCGGTTCAAGCCTAATTTCTTCCTCTTCATTTTCTTCTTCAGTATTGACTTCAGTTTCCGCATTATTCACTAGTACTTCCTCAGCTTGCTTCTTGTTTTTAGGTGGTCGAACTCGACCTTTACCTTGTCCACCTCCTTTCTTTTCACCTACCATTTTTGTTTTCTATACATATTGCAAACAACCACATGTCAATCAAGGTAATAATTCAGGACGTAATAAGCATTGTAAATTGTTAATGACGTTGATCAAGTGTAATTAACTATTTACCTCACTTATAAGTTCTAAACATTTCCAATCATGAACACATTATCATTCGCAACATCATACTAATTCAATCTATATCTTAAACATAACAAAGCTCTAAGGTCATATGCTCATGGCATCAAACTACCCTTGACAGGCATTCATTCTGTCCCATTTTCAGTCTAAGTCCAGCCATTAGGGATGACCGGATCTCTCAAACTATGGCTCTGATACCAACTTGAGAGGCCCTGAGCCCCTCGGTTGGCAAACATCATACCCATAGTCCTTAAACCATATTTACGTTATCATAGAAGCGGAATTTAAGGTGATTACATACATAATCCCAATGTTTCACTGTGAGGGCAGTACTCCTCTTACAGTAATGTCATGAAACCATTCCAAGTTAGGGCATTGGCCTCACCCAATCCCAATGTTTGAACGTTGGAGTTCCACCAGGTCAATGCTGGACCTTCCAAAGTTCCTGTAGCGTACTTAACTTTACTCCCTTCAGGACAGTTGCACATCTCAAATACTGATTCTGCTTTCTCAATCCATCGAAGGAGTCCAATGGCCCCCTCCGATCCTTTAAAATTGTGCGGTTTGCAGTCCAAGAACGTCTTGAACGTGCACACCTGTGGGTTCACCAATCCCCCTGCTGGACCATGTGGTCCCGTCGTGTGTGTCTGGGTGTAGTTCATGATTGCCTCCGCGACCCTGTTATTGATCAGCTCATTGAGCTCAGCGACTGTAATATTGATGTTCTCACCGGCCATTTTCTTCCTAGTTAAAAGAAATGTTAGAGTGTTATCAAAGTCCAATGTGAAACGTGTAAACAATACAACAAACAAACATGTAACTGTATGAATTAACACAACTGTTGGCAATAAGTAATAGTTTTCAATAGATAATAATCTAATTTGATTACAATAATTTCAAATCAAAACATAGGCTTTCAAATATCTAGTATAGGGACACAACCCGCCCCTAATAAGTTTAAACAAAATAAAGAAAAATCAGGCATCCTCAATAGTAGAATCAGCATCAGAATCAACATCCTGTGCTGGTATCTCCTCCTCTTCCTCTTCCTCCTCTGCTTCGGATACAAACTGCTCCTCCAACGTGAGAGGCCCTGAGCCCCTCAGTTGGCAAACATCATACCCATAGTCCTTAAACCATATTTACGTTATCATAGCAGCGGAATTTAAGGTGATTACATACATAAAGTATACATATTAAACACACATTAAAACATAACAAAACTCTAACAGTCATATAATACAACCAGTCTATGCCAGGGGTAGTCTTCAACATATGCCATGAGCTTTCCTGGTCTCCTTTCACAAACTATTCAACCTGATATGCATGTAAAACAAGTCAGCTTTATGCTGGTGAGTTCTAAGTTCATTTCTTAGAAAATCCTTATTCATTCATGTCATCATATAACATAATCCAAATACATAACATACCTGTTCTCATATCATAATTTCATCACATACATAACATCATAACATAATTACATAACATACATATCATCATAACATCATTTATACAGTGAAGGAACTTCACCGTCAACTGCTGACCCTGAAGTCAAACAGGCTTGTGCAGCACAAGGCTCTTAGACTATCAACCCGAAGTCGATAACTTACACATGCATAAGATTCCATCAACTGGCGACACACAGTCGGCAGGCCTGTTCTTACGCAGGACTTCTTAATCATCATAAGCAAAAACTGCTCCTTTCACCGCTGTGCTCAAGTTTTGCCCAACCGCAGTTGGCAAAACCACATTTCCTCCTCGACCTCGGTCGAGTGTCTTATGTTCCTCCTCGACCTCAGTCGAGTGTCTTATGTTCCTCCTCGACCTCAATCGAGTGTCTTACATAAAAAAAATAATAATCATTTCTTTCTCAACCGCAGTTGAGACTTAAAAACATTCGTTATATCCCAGCTGAGATTCGTAAAATCATTTAATTATCAACCATAGTTGAGACTTAAAACATTTCTTTATCTGAAAACATATTTTTCCTGAAAACATGCTTTACCTGACCATAATCAGGTTAAAATCACTTTCATACAATAACTTTACACATACATACAGTCATTTTCATAAAATAACTTTATAACATGCATATCAGCCCAAAGCATTTAAAATAGTTAAACAGGGCTCATAGAACTCACCTGATATCTTACAGTAGCAAGATTCCTCGTAAACTGGTACTAATGGTGTAATTCTGCATTAGTTTACACTTAATAAGTTATTTATGTTTTAACCTACTGATTAGATCTTTCTGAACATTCAATGTCAAAGACATTGCCTTGAAAGCCATCAAATAGCTAATGTTGTTGATTATAATGCTAAAACAGTTCCTAAACAGATTAATGGCTTAGAAATGATCAATCCTTATCATTGATTACCCAGATATCATGAAATATCACAACGTAGTCTTAGAATAGGTTTAATAACCATGTTTAACATACTAATCTGACTGTTATCATAAACATCAGATAATCGTTCCAATGAGTATGTTAATGATTGTGATTAGTTTGAAACACTTAGATTTAACCTTTGCATTTCAAAGATTAACCAAGCTAATCACCTATAGTGTCATAATCACATGGTTTAAACCATTATAATCATGGGTATGATTTCATGCAAAACGGGCATCACAACGGATCAAAACAAGGATTTAACCGTTAAAACTTCGTGTTCTTTGTTTATAATCAATCCTAGCCATCATCTAGGCAATAATCAACAATCCTAACTATGTTATTGCGTTCAAAATCAAGATCTAATCAATCAAAATCAAACTAGAAAGTTAAAACGAATCGTTACCTGATCTGACGGAGTTCTGCGGTTAAAAAGATGATCCGGACTTGCAGAAACGTTCCCTGGTCCGATCTAAACCTTGAGAAGCCTTAAAATTTGAAGATCTGATGATTTGGAAGTGGGTTTTTCGTGGTTTGTGGCTGGAATCGTCGAACATAAGAAGAAAATGAAGCTTTCTGATGAAAAACTGACTTTTTAAGCCACTTTTGCGTCCGGATGACGTCAGGCGCATCGCCCCACTCGGGACATCAATCTGGGGCGTACCGCGCGGGTCCATGGCGGCCAGATCTTGATCTTATCTTCGTTTCGCGATTCCGGGAGCATACGAACTCTGTTTTACGCACGGTTTTCGCCTACGTTCACGATTTTTCGAGCTCTTTCCAATGGTTATAATCTCAAGACTTAAAGAGTTCAAAATATTTGACCTCTAATTTATTGCTATATTCGATTCAGTGTATTTTGAAATCGGAGCCTCGTTTCACGATTTCGCTTACACTCATTCTCTTCATTTTTGAGTTATGATTCTAACCTGAGAATTTTGAGTTGTCACACCTATCATCATGGATTTCAAGCACGATCAAATGTGTTTATTTCTTTGATAACACAATTCTTCGAACATCAACAGTTACCGAAATCTCGCACATTTATTATTAAATTGCTAAATTTTCGGTTGTTACAAATCTACCGTCCTTACAATAGGTTTCGTCCTCGAAACCTGTTACGTTCCAAAAAAAATGTGGGTAGAGTCGTTTCATCTCGTCTTCAGTCTCCCATGTCGCCTCGAAACCTGTGAGTCCCCCTGTGGTTCCTCCTCAGGATCCTCCTGTGGATCCTCCTAAGGGTCGTCCTCCTCCGGGTCTTCCTCCGGATCCTCATCCGAGTCCTCTACGGGATCCTCCTCATGATCCTGAAATGCTGGAGCTATCGACTCCTCATCATCCAGTACGATCACGTGCGGTGGTGACGGTGCTGCCATATCTGTTACATAAGACCATATGTAAATACTAGGCAAAACTCAGATGTGTAAACATGTGTCTAATGTCTAACAGTTATAGTCTAAGTCTACTAATGCAAACCTAGTTCGCTATAACCAATGGCTCTGATACCAATCTGTCACACCCCCAATTTTCAACTAACGGAATCATACCGTTTGGGACGTGACAAACCAGGATCTCAGATCATTAGACATAATGAAGACCTCTATATGATTTTCAAACATAATTTGGTCTAAAACTGTAATATCAAAGTTCTAACGTTGCGGAAGCGTTTTTAAAAGAAAAACAAACATAACGGTTTGAAAACTGTAAATTACAAAGCAAAGTCTAAAATGTTCAAATCCAAAACAACATAAATGTAAAATATGCATGCAACTCGATCTCCTAGTCCATGCTCATCTGTTCTTGTACCTTAGCGTCCTGAGAAAACATGTAAATCAAGTCAACACAAAGGTTGGTGCATACACAGGTTTGTTTGATCACAAATGTTTGAAACAACTGTTTGAAATGAAATGTTTGCAGATAACATAATCACACATGCATAGTCATGATAGCTAGTCATTTGTACTATTTACATAAGCGGTCGACACCGAAGCTGACTGTTTGAATGTTGATTGCCTTTCCACTATTGTCTAGCACAAACAATAGTAATGTGAATTGGCTAGTCAAACACTTGCGTAGACCTACAATCTACCAAGTGAGGTTTGTCAAACTTAATAGATCTATTTCCAACTACCACGCTTTGCACTACGGCAAACTAAACGGTTCGATATGTAAGGACTTGTAATGCTATGTTCGCACTTAATGTAAACAGCTAACTCATGCAAGTGATATGTATCTAAAATGTTTGTTGCACATATTTTCTCCCCCAAAACAGTTAAAATAAGAAAGGGGTCGTGTACGCACCTTTGATAGCAAGTAGAATGATCAACACACGTGAAATCGCGTAGATAATCCTCTACGAAGAATCTGTGTTTAATAATAACGTTGTGTTATTCAGGATGTCGTTTAATGTGTGTAATCACATACGTGTCAACACACGTATGTTAGATTGTGTGGAACGTACATACGAAAGCATGCACGGATTTTATTTCGTTTGTTTAAATCATATACACGTATACGATAAAATTTACACGCGCGTAAAATACACGCGATTAAAGTTTTGAGTCAAAATACAATATTTATTGTTTCATGACGTTCGGAATTCCATTTCGGTTCCAACGCCTTTTGAACGGGTTAAATCAGAGTTAGAACGAGTGAGATATGATTAAAATATCAAAATAGTTTTAATTTCACAAAAACGGTGGAGTCTGGGATCGAACCCGCGACCCTCCCTTCACAACACATGCGTCTTACCAGTTCAGCCCGCTAGGGTATCGCGACATTCATCCCAATTTAATTGTTTTAAGCTTAAGTCAACTGGTTCCCTTTTGTTCATCAGAACCGAACCTATTGAGCCCAAATTGGCCCCGATTTCGCTCACAATTGAAACTGAAACCTTAGGGCTTTGTTTCTACAGGTTCAAACGACTATGTAGGTGATTTTTAATTTGAAAACGAATAACCATAGCTTGATTAATCGGGTGTTCTCATTTTCGAACTCAAGTTTGTTTCATCCCAATTCAAATCAATCGAATTGATGATCAACATGTTCTGGATTCATAGGGTTTTCATTATGCAAGCTATTTCGAAACCTACAATCAGATTTAATTTGATTTTCATGACCATTTGCATAAAAAACCCTAAAACGTTTTTATCTCATGAACCCTAACATCCGAATTCGTAAAATTCATTGTGCTTTGATCAAACCAGATTAGGGTTTTTATTAATCGAGTCTTTCAGAAACTAGTGATGCGATTTGATACGATTTTTAAGTTCGTTTATTAAGAAACCCCCAAATTCGTTTATATCAAGAACCCTAAATCTTGAAATCATCAAATTCGATATTTTTTGATACAATTGACTTAGGGATTTCATTACACACATGATTTCGAAATTCTCTGTGTAATTTAATTTGGTTTTTAAACATGTTTACATCAAAACCCCCCAAAACGTTTTAAAATCCTTGTATTAGTTATTGTTTGATCGAATTAACATATGAATTTCATGAAGAAGATGTTTCCGAAACTACCTGTGTAGTTTAATTAGATTTTGAAACTCGTTTAAACAAAAACCCCCAATTCATTCTTCGTGATGAACCCTAGAATTAGAGTTCATACAATTCGGTGTTTGAACATGAAATTAGCATATGCTTTTGCTTAATCGGCCATTTTAGGTTGTTTAGGAACGAATACTTACTTGTTTTGATATCAAATTGAAGGAGATCGATTTGAGACTTGAGTTTCGGCCGGCTCTAAGTCGTGTTCTTCAATCCAGATTTCTTGAGACCGAATTGATGAGTGTAATAGTCTCTGAATATGCCGACTAAGTTTTAGGAGTCTTCAATTGTGAGTATTTTGATCGAATTGTATGGGTTGTAGTGATACAAGTGACGGTTTCGAATTTTAGGTGATAATTTAAGTTTAATACATCGATCCATGTTCTAATAACGCATGATTGTTGTTAGTAATCATCAATGTGATGATTAGTGAGGTTTAATTCGGTTACAACTCTGATTAAATGCGAATTTCGAAATTCCATTTGATTTTCAAGACGGATTTTGACTTTAAAAGTCAAAATTTAGCATTTCTTTTAATTGCAAGTTTAGTCTTTATGATATGAGTGTTTTTAAACTAATTTTGTTCAATTTGGATCCTTTTAGTTTCATTTTGTGTGATTTCGTATCACTTCTGTTAGTTTTTGATTAACGGAGTTAATCTGGAAAAGCCGGATTGTCACAAAAATCTTTTGTTTTTTAGCTGAAATCAAAAAACGTAAATTAGATGTAACACGACGCAATTTGTATACTATAAAGAAAAGACGAAAAGTTATATTCATGTGGCAAATTTCTGATGAGAATGAAAGAGAAAGGGGAAAATAAGGGGAAGTTGTACGATTGCTTCTTTATTTTTAATATCAAAGTCAAACAAGTACACAACACACATTTCCAATTCTACCCTTATCGTACTATTTTGTACCACCTTCAATTTTTTTAATCCAAAAAAATCCAATCAACTTTATTACCTTTAATCTCCACCATTAAAAATCAAGATCTATGGTCTACATAAGGTTTTCAAAATTTCTTTATCTCAACTAGGTTTCCAAAATATCCTTCCCATATATATATATATATATATATATATATATATATATATATATATATAAATATATATAAATATGAGGTTTCAAAATAAACTACACATTTTGAAGAAAATATAAAAAAAACTCCTACTAACCAATCTATTTTTAAAATAAAATCATGATTTTTTATTATTAGATTAGAGATGTTGTAAACAACAAATTTTTTGATAAAAATACGTAGATCATGATGTTACGTGTATATAACCAATAAAGTTACATATATGTAATTTATATATGTAGCTTACAAGTTTTATATATATATAGGGGTGTAAACGAACCAAGGCAGCTCGTGAAATGCTCGAGATCGGATCGGTAAAAAGTTCGAACGAGCCGAGCCTTAACGAGCCCGAGCCCGAGCCCGAGCTCGAGCCCAAAAGTGTGGCTCGTTTAGTTATCGAGCCCGAGCTCGAGCTTTACTTAACGAGCTCGAGCCGGCTCGCGAGCCTTAACGAGCTTTTTGTTTATATAATTTTTATTTATTATATTAAGTGTTTATTTATTATATTAAGTGTTTATTTATAAAATTAATTATTTTTATATATAAAATTATGATAAATATATTTAAATTAAATATTTTATGTTAAATTTATAAAATATAGTTATAAATATAATTAAATTAGTAATTAAAGTAAATAAATTAAATAAATAAAATCTAAACGAGCCGAGCCGAGCCGAGCTCGAGCCTAAAAATTCTTTAACGAGCCGAGCTCGAGCTCGAGCCCTAATTTCTCTTAACGAGCCGAGCTCGAGCTCGAGCCTTAATTTTTCTAAACGAGCCGAGCTCGAGCCTTAACGAGCTCGGGATCGGCTCGGCTCGTTTACACCCCTATATATATATATATATATATATATATATATATATATATATATATATATATATATATATATGAAAGTGTTCAAATAATAACTCACTTTTAAAGTATTAACCCGAAATAACCTGTCAAGATGAAGCCAAAATTTGGATTTTTTTAACATCATTGTAAGACAATTACAACACGTTCTTCTTTTATAAGTTTGCGGAAATTCATCAGTGTTTGAGACATAACATCGTTGTAAGTTTTTAACTTACAGCACTGTAACTGTTTTATGCCTAAAACTTACAACGATATTACGTCTCAAATAGTGATGAATTTTTGCAAACTTATAAAAGAAGGAAGTGTTGTACATGTCTTACGATGATGTCAAAAAAAAAAGATTTGGCTTCATATTGATAGGTCATTTCGGGTTAATACTTTAAGAGTGGATTATTATTTGTTCACAATATTTTATATATATATATATATATATATATATATACTTTATATATATATATATATATATATATATATATTAATAGCAAATTTAACCTTAGAATATGTATAGAGGGGGTGACTGGGGCATGATGGCCCGAGTCACGTGCTCATCACCCACTACATGTGGGCGTGAATGAGGCACTATTAGAAAATAGATCTAATGCAACTTTTTAGAAACAACCTTTTTTAAATTAGTTGCATTTGGTTTTAATGCAACTGTATTATACATAAAAGTTGTAATGAAAGGTCTAATGTAACATTTTCTATAAAAAGTTGAAACATTTTGTTGAATTTGCAACATCTTGTATTTAAAAGTTGCTAATTTACTATAAATGCAACTTTTATCTTCAAAAGTTGCATTGTGAAAATTTTAAATGCAACTCTTATCATTAAATACATTGTTAAAAATTAAATGCAACTATTATTTTTAAAGGTTGCATCCAAATGCAGTGTCAAAATGTAATTATGTAACGACTTGTTTTAAGTTATTTACGCCGAAACTTTTAATTTAAATATTATTTAACTATGATAATTGATTATTTAACTAGTAAATAAACCTAGTTAGGTTGTGATATACTTTAATTTATACATATTATTCGACTCAAATTCCCCCGGTTTTAACGTTAACAACATGCAAATTCATTCGCAAATAGTCCTAATTATTGTTTTTGTGAATTTGTAGGATAAACGGCCTTGCTCGGAAGAAAATCAAGCTTTGCATGGAATTTCAGCATTTTCTGAGCAGATCCCCAGATGCACACTGTCATGCCAAATCTTGCACTGGCAGTGCCGACCCATGCACGACCGTGCACAACTTTGCACGACCGTGCAACTAGGCAGTGCTAGCCAAAGCATGGCAGTGCTGACCTATGCACGACCATGCACAACTTTTCACGACCGTGCAACTAGGTAGTGCTAGGCCATGCATGGTAGTGCCGGCCTATGCACGACCGTGCATAAGCCAAGCACGACCGTGCAGCCTAGCCAGTGCCGGGCCAAAGCAAGGCAGTGCCAGACCAAATGGAGGTAGTGCCGACCATGACGACTTGCGCACGACCGTGCGGCTTTTGGCACGACCGTGCCTGACACCTCGAGTCAATTTTCGAGACTTAGCTGAAAATGGCAACTTCGACAACCGTCCCAGACCAAAAGTAGAGTACTGTAGCACCTTGCACGACCGTGCACCTATGGTGCACGACCGTGCACCTATGGTGCACGACCGTGCCAAGTTCCAGAATTTCTATAAATTCAGCTTTTCACCTCATTTCAAGGGGTTGGACTTCCTGGAGCTGAAATACCTTCTGGACAGAATTCTTGGAGCTTTTTAAAGGAGATTGTGAAGGTCTTGAAGATTCAAGAAGCATCTAACACCATCTTGAATCAATCCTTGCTTGCTAGTGGTTTGCATTTTGCTAATTTAATCATGTCTCTTGTTATTTTCAGCCACTTTGTTATTGTTCTTGTAAGCCTTATGGGCTAAACACTTCATTGTCTAGATTATGATGAAACTTTTGTTTATGTGATGATGATTTTATGAATTGGTCAAATGGGTTTATGTCAAGATTCAAGATGAAGTTATGATTGTATTCCAATGATGTTGTAAATTTGTGTAGGTTGGTTAGTGTTCAAGAATGATGAATGTTTAGCCATACTATGTTGGAAAACCATGATCAAGCATTTGTTTATAATCTTACAACTTGTTTTAAGATTATGCCATGAGATTAGGAATGATAATTGGTTTCTTGAATATTATAGAACTTGCATAAGTATACTTTCTTTCAGTAAAGTTTGGAAAAACCATGGTGATATTATGATTTGTTGAATATGATTAACATGTGAGTTAGGAAATTATGGCCAAATGACCTCATTTGCATGATTGTGTTCATAAATTGTAAGTTGGAAGAAATCATGACTTTGTTGAATTTATACAACTTAGGGTGATTAGTGTGTATAAGTCATATTAGTTTTCCTTAAGTTGTAGAATTAAGATTCTTGACGGATGACTAATTCTTGATTAAATCTTGACATAGACCTTGACATTAGGCTTCATAGAATAATCCTAGGATATTAGAATGTGTTTATCATTGTAATTTTCCAAAAGATTATAGGATTAGATGTCTTTGACCGGAATCTAGTCAACATTTGTTCTACCAATTCATAATAATCACATCACTAAACTAAATGGATTCATGATCTAGGCAATTTTCTTAGACTTTAGATTATTTAAAAATCCTTCTTTTAGTTATTATATTTTTTTTAATTCACAAAACCCGACATTTTCATGTTGTTGCTAAACATCGACCGAGATTTAGTATCGAGAGCTATCGTGTCCACGGATTGATATCCGGTTATTACCATAAGCTATATTGTTATGCGATAGGTACACTTGCCTATTGTTTGTGATTTACTTCTTAGTAAAAACCATTTTTAAAACTAAAATCTGTGTGAAAAACCCATTTAATAAATATATAGTTTCATGCACATCAGGTTGCCATAGAAAAGTAGAAGGGTTGAAATTGTCAAGTTGTAAAACTAAGTTAAGAAAGAGGAGAGGATTACGCACTTTGGTCAAAATCCCCATACTTTGATGTTGAACTCTAGTTTGTGAACAAAAGGGACAGCTCAAATTCGGATTTTGAGCTTAATCGTCACTAAATCAAGTCTTAATATTGAATTCAACTATAAATTGTAGTTCTACTTGTGTTACCTACATCAAGGTGAGTATTTTATTATATTTTGGTGCATAATTCATGGGTTATGGAAGGGTTGGGTAAAAACCCGAAAACTGTTGCTTGATGGTATTAAATGTTAATGGGTTTCATGTACGTCATATAGAAGAATTTAAAATCACCTACTTTGAGATTGTATGATAATGAATGATGCTAAATTAGTAGATTTTAGGTGATTACACCATGTGTTAGATGTCATGTGCACACCAAGTGTATGTTAAAAAGCTTGAATGAAAAGTTACATTTAGTGTTGATTGGAATTATTTTAATTGTTGCATTGTTTTAGAAAAATCATATAAAAACAACCAATAATCGGTTTGAGACGTGTAATATGTTGTCGGAAAAGCTTATTGAGTCTACTTTATACAGATTTTTAGAAATAGAAAAGATTAAGATGATAGGTAGACAAAAACTACGTTTCAAAACAGCACATATGTTGTGTAAAAACTGAATTTTTGTTAAATGTTGAATCCATTATATTCTTTGAAAAATCATATAAAAATCTTTAGAAAATGTGGTTATACAGAAGTTACCCAATTCCTATTCACTCGATCGAGTAGACCAATTTTTTGCAACATTGGTTTTATGTCACTTTTAAGAGGTCGAAATTTTTTTTAAAGAGTCATGACTCATAAATAAGATAAAAACTTAAGGGTAGCCTTCAAAGGAAATTTTATGGAAGATGCGATTGAAGAGAGTAGACTTTTATATACACATCACATAAATTCTTTTTTAAAAAGTTTTAGATATTTCGTTTAAAAAAGTTGTTTTTAAAAAATGTCATTTTTTACAAAAACATAGAATGTTATCTATTATTACACAAGGTGATATATAAAAAAAAGTTGCTATTAATTAATTATAAATTATAATAATATATTTTGAGTTATAAATTATTGGAAAATTTTTATATTTTATAATAATTTGATTTTTTTAAAATGTTTTCTTTTTAATATTTTAATACTTTTTATTATATGAAGAAATCATTTTTAATTATAAAAGGTATATATATAATATCATTAGTATTTAAAAATATTACGTAATATATTATTTTCAATTTTAAGAACTTTCTTTAATTAAAAAAACAAAATATATAATTATATAATTAGTAGTTAATAATGATGTGTATCTAATATGAAAGAGAAACAAGAAAATTAGTGTAAGGAAACTTTAGATTTGAGATAGGTATCCTTAGGGATGTAAACGAACCAAACAAACACGAACGAACCCTTGTTCGTGTTCGTTCGTTTAAATTAACTTATTCACGAACGGTTCACGAACACTTACCGAACGAAAATTCTTGTTCGTGTTCGTTCATTAAGGAATTTAGCTTGTTTACGAACGGTTCACGAACGCTAACGAACACATATTATTTAAATAATAAAAATCAACATTTTTAATCTCAAGCAATGGAGATAACCATTTATAAATATATAAATTAAGATATTATAGTATTAAACTAAAAATAACTTAAGTATTATGCTATTAAACTAAAAATTAAAAATAAACAACATATTTAATGAATATAAATATAATAAATGAACTTAACCGAACATAAACGAACGTAAACGAACATGTTACCGAACGTTCACGAACATAAATGAACGAACACGACATCTGTTCATATTCGTTCATTTAACTAAACGAACAGAATTTCTTGTTCTTGTTCGTGTTCGTTCATTTATTAAATGAACGAACATAAAGGAACTTACCGCCGAACGGTTCACGAACTGTTCACTGAACGTTCGGTTTGTTTACAACCCTAGGTATCCTCAATAATTTTTATTTATTAGGATTAATTTTTTTAAAGATCAACTAATTAACTACCGGGTTATCTGTGCGCGGCCTCCAATTGATAAAGAATGCAAAGTTGACCACTAGTGAAGACGGACAGTACCCTAACAATAATTTATCCATCTTGCGGGGCATGTAGATATACAAAAGCTAAACAATAATTCTCTTCAAATATTTCAATATTATTCGAATGGTTGTAATCCATTATAGATAGAACCGATCGGTAGTTGTTTATACATGTAAAGATTAATATGGTTATGGAAAATATATCATTAGTAGTTTGAACTATAAAAGGCTAATTAAGTATGCACTTTAGGATTTTAAATACAACTTAATTTGCAATGAGAAATAGTTTATTTTCAAGATGGATTTTGATGCTTCACATGATTAGATTAAACCGATGCCATTGTAATCTCATATCTTTTCATACATGGTGTCCCCATGACTACTTCAGATCTTGTTACATCTTCAGAAGAAGACCACACCATTCGAGCCACAGAACCATTAGCCCCTGAAATCAAATGTGTGAAAGGATTCAAAGGCTCAGGCACCTCTAACACACCTTCCAGCATTTTAACAACGATGCTCATCGATGGCCTAAACTCGGGTTTATACTGAACACAACAAAGAGCCACCTTTAGCATCCTCCCCACAACTTCATGATCCTTTTCTTCAATCTCACATTCTGTCATCAAATCTGTCAATTGTGTGTTTTCATATTTGCCCCATACCCTAATGGGGAACCACTGTTGGCTGTCACTAAGACTACTGTCCATGTTCTTCCTCCTCCCTACTATCTCAAAAAGCAGCATCCCAAAGCTATAAACATCGCATTTATGTGTAACCGGAAGATGAAGCCAGAGCTCAGGAGCAGCATAGCCTGGGGTACCACGTAACCTTGTCATGGTTATATGTGTGCTATCCCTGTTGCAAAGTTTTGCCAAACCAAAATCGGCTACTTTTGCGCAAAAGTTTGAATCCAAGAGTATGTTTCCTGGTTTTATATCATAGTGAACTATTCTTTGCGGACATTCTTCATGCAGGTATGCAATGCCTCTTGCGGTTCCTAATGCTATTTCGTAAAGCTTGTCGAACCCTATCATAGCCCCGTTGTTAGCTTTAAACAAGTGATTATCCAACGAGCCGTTAACCATATACTCGTATACAAGAGCTATTAGACTTGACTCATAGCAAAACCCATAAAGTCTAACAAGATTAAAGTGATGGGTTCTTCCCATAGTGCTGACTTCCGCCATGAATTGCTCCTCAATCGTCTGGTTAGAGGTTCCATTTAGTACTTTCACGGCTACAGGTTTGTTGTTGTTGATGAGCCCTTTGTAAACTATCCCGAACCCGCCTGAACCCAGTTTGATGGTGAAGTTATCCGTGGCTATTTTTAGTTGTTGAGAGGTGAACCGGATGGGCTTTTCCCTTTCCATGTCATCAAGGAATTGGACCATGGCGAGGGGAATAAACGGAGAGTCGTCATTCTCTAATGCCTCCTCCTCCATCTCCATTTTATATAAGAGTCTACAAACTGCAAAAGAGACACCATTGAGGCATTTAGAATTTGCTAGTAACTAAAATGTAAATAGGTTCCCATAATATTGTTTAATTAATTACTTGATGTTTGTTGAATACAACTTACACCAAAACAAAATAATGATGCCAAAATAGATGCCAAAAATGATGCCCAAAATGATGCCAGCAATTCGTGCAGGAGAAGGAGCGGAATCTTCAAGAGGAGAATCGGACGAATACACAGTAACAGGCATAGGCGAAGGACCATAATCTTCAGGAGGAGAATCGGGATACACAGTACCAGGCATAGGAGAAGGAAAGGAATCTGAAGGAGGAGAAAAAGAATACACAGTACGAGACATAATTAATATATGTTTAAGATACTTAAACTACACAAAAAGACTAGTTAGTATATATAGAATTTCAATGTGAAACGCGTAATTTCAATCTATCACATAAACTGCGAAGAAGTTGCACCATAAGTCTTTCAATTTAATTTGCTTCTATTCATTTATTAGGACGTGTTTGATTAAGTCACATGTAGGGTAGACCTTTTATCAAAACTTAATTTAGTGTTTTCCACCATTCAACGTAGCATAAATGTGTGAGAGCGACTAAAAAGTGATGGCATGTGGGTAATAAGTGTGATTGATTACACTCAGAGCCACATGATATCTTATAAGTTAATACTTGTGTGTAAAAAAAATGTTAAGATGTGATATTAAAACTAGGAAAAAATTAAAAAAAAAATTCATCCATTTGTGCCTCACACCTTCTCACGCCCAAGGATGCAGTATTCTTGTGAGACTATGGGTAGTGGTGGGTGACGGAGGCGTGACCGAGGGCGCTATCGGCGCATGCGTGAGTGGCATCACAGGTAATCGACCGTTTGAAGGCTAAAAAAAATTTAAATAATTAATATGACCGTTGGAGAAGAAATAATTTTTTTTTATTTAATCACTATAAATTAACCATCCAACTTTTTAAACCACTATTCAACTATCTAAAATAATTACCCATCTCTCTAAAATAACCATTAGCTTCTCAAAAAACCCAATTTACAATACACAAAAAAAAAATGAGTTGGGAGGAGAAAATTACGAGATCGTCATCATCCAATTCAGACAAAGGAGCATTCATGTTTTTACGTATCGTTCAAGCAACATTAACATCCGTCGTAGATAATATTGAAGAAAACTTTACGCAAGTGTTACGGCGAAAAAATAAACCACAATCGTACATGTGGTAACAAGCGCCTCGTTTAAGATTATTTAGTGAAAATCCAACTTACGACGACAAACACTTCAAACGTCTTTTTCGAATAAGCCACGATTTATTTCTTCAAATTGCTAACGATATGGAAGAAAGTTTTCTATATTTTCAAAATAAAAATAGATGCAACCGGTGTAGCAAATTTCACACATCTACAAAAGTGTACAAGTGTTATTCAACTGTTGGCTTACGACACATGTAGCGATTCTTGATACAAATATTTACGTATGTCGGATATATGTATGCAATGCATGAACATGTCCATGGCTTCCTAGCCTGCTCGGAAGCATCGATTGCACACACTGGGGGAGTGGCAAAATTGTTCAATCTCTTGGCAAGGATCTCATCAAGGAGGCGATTACCAATATCTTACAATAATGCTTGAAGTAGTGCCTCTAATGATCTTTGGATATGGCATGCGTCCTTTGATGTTTCTGGATCGAATAACGGTATAAAAGTTTTAGATCAATCGCCGATATTTGACGACATATTAGACGGAGTCGCACCGAGTTCTTCATTTTATGCTAACAACACATACTACAAGTATGTGTACTATCTTGCCGATGGCATCTACCCTGAATATGCTACGCTGTCAAATCATTTACATGTCATCGTGAAGACGATGACAAACAAGAATACTTCAAAAAGGCTCAAGAGGCGGCGAGAAAGGATGTCGAACGGGCGTTCGGTGTACTTAAAAAGAAATGATATATGGTGTCTAATTTATGTAGGATTTTTGAGAAAAGTAAAATTCGATACGCTATATATGCTTGCATTATTTTGCATAACATGATTTTGGAGGATAAGGGAAAAACTATTTGCCAAAATTATGAAGAGATCGACGTTTCGATTGAAAAGGTTACACCGGATGAAAGAATTGAAATACGCGCCGAGATTCAGAGTAGAGAATTACATAACATGTGGTGTAAAGTCACACCTCTTTTATCAACATTATTAAGCTGTATAAACCAAATTCATAATTTGTATGACTGTCATTATTTATTGCAATGTATAATAAAACAAAACAAAGTTTGAAATCTGATCTTAGATATTATTCTAAAATATAATTTTAAATCTATGTAATTTGTTATTTATAGTTTTAAATATTCATTATTTCTGACAGCTTATGAACTTTTAACATATAAATTTTAATAGAAAATTTATAACATTATGTAGTACGTGAGTTTTTAACTTATTTTTTACACCATATATGTCATAGGCTGGATTAACTTTTTCAGGAATCCGAAATGAATTATATCTTTTGAACCTTTTTCATATACTTTTTTTTCTACCGATCGATCATAATGTTGTTCATGGATACTAATAATCACCATGATTTAGATAATACAACAACTAACTTAACACCAGTCTAGTGTCCGGGTAGTTCAACTAGACCTGATAAACTGTACCTATAACAAGAAAAACAGGTAGATTTTAGAAAATAATTATTGTATTTTGAGTTGAAATGGGTAGAATTATGACATAAATTGGTTTGATATGGGGAGCAACTTAACACAATACGAGTCAAGATGGATAATTAAAAACTATATAAATATAATTGATTCAAACAAGTAACCATGGTCAATAAATATTTGATGAGAAAATCAGTGAAAATAATTTAAATAAATTATTTATTTAGTTACAACTGATTTTAATGTGAACGAAATTGATGTATTTTACAACAACTAAATTAATCTAAACTTATTTTGTTTAAAATTCATCCTAACCGGCATCTATTTTGATCGTTACCAGCCCGGTCAACCTGCAAATTTTACCGGATACAAGTTTAACGTCATAATAAACTTATGCGTTGCATGATAAGTAGGGGTGTTCATCGGGTCGGATAACGAGTTATTCGGGTTTTTCGAATCGGGTTTTTTGGGTTGGGATTTTTTTTGGGCTATCCGAAACCCGACCCGAAATTCGAAATATATTATCCGACCCGAAAAACCCGAATAACCCAAACAACCCGAATAACCCTGTTTTTTTCGGGTTTTTCGGATATCCGACCTGAAAAAACCACTTTTTGCATATCCGAAACCCGACCTGACCCGAAACTAAAATCATATTATCCGACCAGAATAACCCGAAAAAGATTTCGGATACAGTTTTTTCGGGTTTCGGATACGATTCGGATTTCGAATTTTTTCGAGTTTCGGGTATTTTGAACACCCCTAATGATAAGGTTTAAGATATGTTCCAGAATGGCCGTTGTTCTGTATTTGCTTTAGCAACTCTATTCCAATTTTCATAATTAATTTGCAGTGGGCCTAAAAATGAAATACATTAAGAAGTCGAAATGAATCATCACTTTTGCGCAAATGCTCACAACAATACACTGCAATCATTATGCTTTTTTTTACATAAAATAGCCATAACTTTATATTAGTGGTGGGTGAAAACCTTATAAAAATAACGAGTAAATTACTCAAATGTTGTGGTGGTTTGCTAGTATTTTATTTTCGGTATTTAGATTTCATAAATTACTCATATGATCCTAAAAATTATACATTTGTAACACATATAGTTTTTAGATAACAAAATTGCCCTATACATATATCAAATTATTCTCACATAAGGACTATATGTAATACAAATTTTTAAAGTTTTAAACCATACGAGTAATTTATGAAACTTAGGGACCAAGGGTAAAATATTAACCAACCACAGAGACTATCTTGGTAATTAACTTTAAAAATATCCAATTCCTTCATGTGCTTTAGCATAGTTATTCTCATCTCATCTATATAACCTTAACCAAAAGTGATTACTCACCTGTAGAACATCACGTAAATCATGTCACGTTAATAAGAAGCAGTTACGGAGCTTGAAAAAAATCTCGAAAGGGCCGAAGGAAACAGAGGGGGCCAAATGATTTTTAGGAAGAAAACTGAGGGGGGCGAAGGACTTTTAGGAAGAAAACGAAGGGAACCGAACGATTTTCCGATAAAATATTACCAAATCGACCATTCTAACCGGAAAAACAGGGGGCCGGGGCCCCCGGGCCCTAAGGAGGATCCGTCCTTGATAAAAAGGAAGTGAAACTGGTTAGATCATTAGATCGTTATAAAGACGTGGTGTCACACCCCTGTCGTTACGCAAGCGTACCGTGTGACTTTCAAGGTTTCACAGTCATTGTTTACAACAAAAGACACATATGTTTCTATATTACAAAGCAATGTTACAACTACATTAGTCACAAGCCTAATGTAATTACTGCTATAACTGAGTTTCACATATGCACTATACTATGTATCTTACTGTTGAGTCTAACTCTCATAGACTCTACTATTTGTCTCCAAAGATTGAGCTCCTAGCTCCACTCTCTCTGTATCATTTTGTATCTGAGAAAACATGATTTTAAACAATCAGCATATTGCTGGTGAGTTCACATATTTTGTATAAACTTGAGTAACAATTATAGCACAAGCTCATCATATAAATGTATTGAAATACAAACCCAATGAACATGCAATTATCAAACCTATTGCAATAGCTTTCCATGTGTGATACACCACGTGTATCCAATTTGTGTGGTGTCCAACCCGCAGTTGGAGCACTCGTTTTTGTGTTCGCGGTTTCCCTCATATGATCATACCAGTACTACCGGGGGCTTGACGAATCAAGTTAATGATATTGCATAAGAATAGCATAATTCAACATTTGTATAACCAAAACATGTAAATGATTTGCATTGTATCAATAGTTTGCTTCCACAATAGTTTAAAATGTTTGAGTTATCAATAGTTTACATGTTCCACCCCACGGTTTTAGTAAAATATAAGAAAAGGGGTTATGAGTCTCACAAAATATATCGAAAGCGTTTCATAGTTCCACCTGATACAATCAGGTTTCCTGTTTCACAAATGCGTCAACAGCGTTTCAAGATTTCACCTGATCCAGTCAGGTTTCATGTTTCACAATGTATCAAAAGCGTTTATTGTTTTCTCAAAAATCAGAATGTTTCAAATGAGTATTTATGTTTTCCCATTTCCCGCGTTTCCAAAAGCCAAAATATAGGAAAAAGGGGTCGTGAACTCACCTGAGTTGATTCAAATCAATAACAATGCACAACGTTCGTATCACTAGTTCTTGAACTCTAAACCTGTATGTAGTTAGAGTTCTATGAGTTTACTTAAGCTTAATCTGACTCTCAGAACTTTCCTTAGTTTAACATCTCACAACGTGTTTTAACTGAGAACCTATAATGATTTAGGTTCTTATTAAGAAACTTGTGACTTGTTGGTGTAATCAGGACATTCCCAGATTAACCAAATTAGTATTGTTGTTGATTATATCACCAAAATAGTTTCTTGATGGATTTCAGGTTTAGAAATAGTTAATCCTTGTCATTGATCATTCCAATGAATGATCAGGACAATCACAACCATTGTTATAATCAAATGGTTAAAACCATTATGATCTATGATATGGTTTCATGATAATCGGACATTATAACGGATCAAAACAAAGATTTCACCATTAACCTGTTGAGTTCTTCGTTCTTAACTATTCCTAGCCATCATCTAGGCAATAATCAACAACAATAACCATGATATCACGTTTAAAATCTAGATCTAATTCATATATTATCAAACTAATAGAAGAAGTCGAATCGTTACCCTTTAGAACGGATTTCTCGGATGAAAACGATGATCAGGAGTTGTAGAAACGTTCCCTAACTTGATCCGGATGTTTGGATGGCTTCAAATATGAGTTTATATGATAGAAAATGGCTCTGATCGTCAAGAAATCGCTTATTTTCGAACAGAAATGAAATCTGATCGTGCAGAACAGATTTTTATATCTGATGGGTCCGTCGCGTACCGCCGAGGATGGAAAGGGGGTCCTTCGCATACCTCCACCGCCTTAGTCGGATTTCAATTTTGTTTTCGCGATTCCGGGAGTATACGAACTCCGTTTTACGCGCCGTTTTCGCCCACGTTCACGATTTTTCGAGCTCTTTCCAATCATTATAATTTCAAGACCTGAAAAGTTCAAAATATCTGATCTCTATTTAACGCTTTATTCGACTTTGTGTATCTTAAAATCAGAGACTCGTTTCGTGATTTCGCTTACACTCATTTTCTTTATTTTTGAGTTATGATTTTAACCTGGAAATTGCGAATTGTCACATGTGGAAACCTCATTTTAAAGCTAAATGTATCAGATACAAGTGATCATGTGTTAGTTCTAGAAAAATGATTTAGCCATATATATAACAGGGAAAGATCAAATAAAAAGAGATTTTTGCATAAAAAAAAAATAAAAATAATAGAATTTTGCCATGTGACATAATAATTTAGGTATAACATCTTATCTTTTTAACTAGATTTTTATTTTTTGTAGTATATTTTAGATTTTTTGTACTGCATTTTGTTTTTTACTGGATTTTTATTTTTTTGAACTATATTTTTATTTTTTTGTACTGAATTTTTGATTTTTTGTATTACATTTTTTTGTACTACATTTTTTTTTGTACTGGATTAGTGTAAGGAAACTTTAGATTTGAGATAGTTATCCTCAATAATTTTTATTTATTAGGATTAATTTTTTTTAACGATCAACTAATTAATTGCCGAGTTTTTCATACGTGACCTTCAATCGATAAAGGATGCAAAGTTGACCACTAGTTCAGACGGACGAACCCCTAACAATAATTTATCCACCTTGCGGCGCATGTAGATATACAAAAGCTAAACAATAATTCTCTCCAAATATTTCAATATTATTCGAATGGATGTAATCCATTATAGATAGAATCGATCGGTAGTTGTTTATACATGTAAACATTAATTATTATATATTAATATGACACTGTTAAAATAACCAACTTTTAGACAAATATTGACCCTTTAAAGTCCTCAAGATTTAAACTCAATCATTCAAAATACCTAAAAAGTCAAGATTTAAACTCAATCATTCAAAATACCTAAAAAGCTTCTAGAAGGAGAAGTTGGGAGCAGTTCTATTGTCGGTTTCCCCCCCATGTTCTTGATCTCACGCATAGGAGTGTCTTACCTTGATTATATATATGATCACAAAGCATGTCTTCAGTTTCAGGTTTTGATTGCTCCTGACGAAGAAATCCTAAATTATGGTGGTCCTCCTCTACTACCTGTCGATTGAAAGAAAAATCCTAACTTAGACCTAATTTATGTCAAGGGTTCATCTCCTCGAAATTGAGTCAGTACTTCATCGTTGAAGGTAATCATCTGCCCTTATCCTATATAACCAATTTTCACAATCGAGTGAATTCTCCCTGTTAGACCTTTGTTCTTTGCTAGATTCTTAACGTATACACTTTACTTTTGCTTTATGTTATCATTTAACAACTTTGTGTTTAACTGTCATGAATAATTGAAGCTGATGTTGAAGAATTTGTAACAAATTGCTTTTTCTTGAAGAAACTTAGTGACCGCTTAGGTCACATGTCTCGGATGATTACATCAAAATCATCAATAGTTCCTAATGATCTTTTGTCTGATTTTGGAAATGTATTGTCTTTGTTCGAACCTTTGGCAACTAAAATGTTTTGTGGTTTGAGTGATAGATGCTTGATTTGCTACATCATCTTCCCGTTCACAGGAATAGTGGGGTATCCAATTCTTCATGTAATTGTTTTGGGTATAAAATTAAAGGTACACAAATGCATTGTTTACAGTTTTGATTTAATTCTTTTTCCTAATATTTGGTGACCAATATTCCCCAATTTGATGCAACACATGTTTTATGTCCTTTGATCACTGTTTGATTGCTCAAGATTATTATTTCGCTATGTTGAATTTAGATGTTTCATCATGTTCAGCCATGTTTTATTTGCCCTCTGCTTAAATTCTGTTTTACTTGCATTTAAAAATCTGGAATTTTAGAAATCTATCTAACGGTGTATCTGGCACGTCCAGAAGAACCGGATTGTATATATTATATGTGAGGACAAGAGTGTGTGGCTATGGTGATAATTGAAAGTGCATGTAAATGGATCAAAATACTTTTTAATTACAAGTTTCGATTACATTTTTCTTTGTGGGTTTTTTTCTGACTTTAGATCTGCATAGCATATTGATATAAGATTCTGAATTGAAATCTAGCTATAACTGAAACTTGTAGTTCTGACTTCATATTCATCATGTTAATAGCTAATATGAAGGCTCATTTTTTCATCAAATTTGTTGAGTTTATTAGTATTAACTGTTTCCCATCTCAACGCCCCGTTAGCGGTGCGCACATATAATGTATATATGTGTCGACAGCTCTTAAGGGGCAAAAGTAAAATTACACTAATTTTAACGTTATTTTACTTATTCAGTGAAAATAACGTTAAAATCGTTTCGGACGGTTGATCAAGCATCATGAGCCGAGGGTCTCACTGGAAGCAGCCTCTCTACCCTACGGGGTAGGGGTAAGGCTGTCTATATCTCACCCTCCTCAGACCCTGTCTTAGCATGCTAATGGCGGGATATACTGAGTACGTTGATTGATTGATTGTTTCCCATCTCAAAAGTGGAAGATGATAATGGTGGTTATGAGACTACTTTAGATTTAGTTAAGATGTCAACCAACTTCTATTTGAATTAACAAGCTTCAGATGAACACCTCTTGTAGATTTAGAAGTTTTTTACATGCGTTATGATTTATGTTTTAAATATGTCATTGGTATATTAAGAATTAATTATCAATTGTTTTACTAATTATTTTTTTAGGCTACAAGTTCTTGGAGCGAATCAAATTTTTTTGTGAACAGCAAACGCCCGGTCACCCGGGATCACCCTGGCAAATATATCACCTTTCCGTCCCGAATAACAGAGCGTGGTGACCTGATCCACCTGCCCAGGAGGAAACCTACAACTAGGAAAACCCCCTGGCTCACTCAAAACAATATTTGCTCTAGGTGATACTCCAACCCAAGACCTCTCATAAGAGAAGTCAAAAGGCTACCATTAAGTTAGAAGCCCTTTGGTTTGGAGCGAATCAAATATGCAAGGTACGTTGCCTTTGATTACAGATATCCATGATTAAACCATGAATTATTGGCATGGATGGAAGCATGCCGCCTAAGGATTTGCATGTTTTGGAAACATGCGAGTGAGTTGTGCTACCCTCCTGCATTTGCAATTGTGTAACATCAAATTAATTAAATAATTATTTAAGCATACTATTTATCCGTGGTTTAATCTTAAACCAAATACTATTTTTGTTTAAAAAGTAAATAAATACTATAATGTTATCATAAGTTCTTAGGAATTTAATTTACAAACTCAATGTTTATTGAGTTCTTTTTGTTTCCAATTATATTTATATGACACTTTTAAAATAACCAACTTTTCAGCAAATCTGAGCCCTTTAAAGTCCTTGAGATTAAATCTGAGCCATCCAAAGTGTCTTAAAAGCTTCTAGAAGCGGCGGTTTATGGTAGTTTTATATTCTTTTTCCTATCATGTAACAATTGTGGATGGTTTTCAACAAAGTTTATGATATATTGTTTAGAAGGGAATGTTTAACTAAGTTAATAACCGTTTGTAGGTGGTTTAAGCCGGTTGTCAAGGAATCTTATTCACCGGTTCCCTTCTTCCTTTATTTCCTTCACGTCTTCTGTAACTCTCCACTTCGCCACAATCATATACATGTTCTTTACCCATAAAGAGATGCATATGATCACCGAACACTGCATTGATTTAGGGTATGGTTCGGATTCAAACAATTTAGCGTTGAAGGATGGCTAGGGTTTTTATTCAACCACAAATTTTCTAAATAATTGAGTTGATTCTCATATTGTCGGCCAACGAAATCGAGATATTATGGCTACTAAACTACAACTTCAAACTCTTTTACTCTAAATTTCTCTAACCTAATTTGAACTTTGTTTATAGTAAGACATAAGTGAAGTGGGTTAGATCGAAGTTTCTTTTAAAGAAAACATTTTTTAAAATGAGATTTAGAATAGTGATTTCATTATGACATTAAGATACCCGACCACCAGACAGGTATACCGCTAGTTAATATATAGACATTGGTGAATCAACCGTCTTGATATTAAATCTTAGCCATATAAATTCCTTGACTTTAGATCATGACCGTCCAAATTGATCATTTATGGCAGTTATCAAGCTCTCCCCTTGGCCCAGCTGTTACCGATTGTTTCTCCCTCTCCCTCCCACGTCTTTGTAACTCCATGCAAAACCAGGTTTCTTTCCTTCCCAATGATTTCAAATTTTTCGCCATTAAAGAGTTGTTTCCCGCATGTTCATCCGACTAGGATTTGTGGATCTTAGAATTCACTTTCTCGTATAATATGATTATATGTATTGTCCTAATGCTTTCAAATTTGATCGCCATTAAAATTTAAATCTTGCAGAGGTAAGGTTTTTTGTTGGTTGTGTACTACTCATCTCTAATTTATTGTATTTTGTTGCACACTATAATTATCTATAGAAACCCTAATTTCACAATCATCCCAATATATTGATTAATTCGGTTCTGTTGATGTTATGTGATTCCAATTTTGGTCTAAAGTAACATAATTGTTAGCTTTGTTTCATGAATCATAGACCAAACTGATAAGAAAAAAGTTAGGGTATATTCGATCGAGAAAAATGCATCGGCTATTAATTGGATTACAGGGTAACATGAAGACAATACAAGAACTACTAACTGAACTAGTGCCATTATTAAAAGCTTCTATCACTCATTGCTATTGGATTAATATTTGCTCACCACATAACACAAATTGTCCCCAAATTCACATTTAACCTATTAAACAAGTTTGTTTGTGTTCTGTTTTTACACTGCCTTATATGCATTGATTTATCAAGAATACTACAGTCTAAATGTTTGTTTAAACGCCAGAACCAAGGGAGTTTTGTGAAGAAAAACCAGTAGATGGACCTTTCAACAGAGGTAATAATACAATCTATGATTTCAATTTTTTATTTAACAAATAATAAAAATATAACACCACAATTAATTCAAAATATTTGAGTGTGCTCGTTAGAAACTTGTATGGATGTATAACAGATTGATTGTTATTGATTTCTCATTTGTGACTGTTGAATAAATACATGCTAATTTTAGATCCTACATGTCTAAACTTTGGTATGATTGTTTTATAATTTAATTATTAGATTATTACAAACTTTTTGTATGGTTGTTTTATAATTTAAATTTGTTATGTAGTTATTCTGATACCAATTAAAGTTTTTGTTTAGATTTCAGATAAATAATATTTATGCTATTATGACGTTAAAATACCCGTCTACCGGACGGGTATAAAACTAGTTAATATGGTTATGGAAAATATATCATTAGTAGTTTGAACTATAAAAGGCTAATTAAGTATGCACTTTACGATTTTAAATACGACTTAATTTGCAATGAGAAATAGTTTATTTTCAAGATGGATTTTGATGCTTCACATGATTAGATTAAACCGATGCCATTGTAATCTCATATCTTTTCATACATGGTGTCCCCATGACTACTTCAGATCTTGTTACATCTTCAGAAGAAGACCACGCCATTCGAGCCATAGAACCATTAGCCCCTGAAATCAAATGTGTGAAAGGATTCAAAGGCTCAGGCACCTCTAACACACCTTCCAGCATTTTAACAACGATGCTCATCGATGGCCGGAACTCGGGTTTATACTGAACACAACAAAGAGCCACCTTTAGCATCCTCCCCACAACTTCATGATCCTTCTCTTCAATCTCATATTCTGTCATCAAATCTTTCAATTGTGTGTTTTCATATTTGCCCCATACCCTTATGGGGAACCACTGTTGGCTGTCACTAAGACTACTGTCCATGTTCTTCCTCCTCCCTACTATCTCAAAAAGCAGCATTCCGAAGCTATAAACATCGCATTTATGCGTGACCGGAAGATGAAGCCAGAGCTCAGGAGCAGCATAGCCTGGGGTACCACGTACCCTTGTCATGGTTATATGGGTGCTATCCCTGTTGCAAAGTTTGGCCAAACCAAAATCGGCTACTTTCGCACAAAAGTTTGAATCCAAGAGTATGTTTCCTGGTTTTATATCATAGTGAACTATTCTTTGCGCACATTCTTCATGCAGGTATGCAATGCCTCTTGCGGTTCCTAATGCTATTTCGTAAAGCTTGTCGAACCCTATCATAGCCCCGTTGTTAGCTTTAAACAAGTGATTATCCAACGAGCCGTTAACCATATACTCGTATACAAGAGCTATTAGACTTGACTCATAGCAAAACCCATAAAGTCTAACAAGATTAAAGTGATGGGTTCTTCCCATAGTGCTGACTTCCGCCATGAATTGCTCCTCAATCGTCTGGTTAGAGGTTCCATTTAGTACTTTGACGGCTACAGGTTTGTTGTTGTTGATGAGCCCTTTGTAAACTATCCCGAACCCGCCTGAACCCAGTTTGATGGTGAAGTTATCCGTGGCTATTTTTAGTTGTTGAGAGGTGAACCGGATGGGCTTTTCCCTTTCCATGTCATCGAGGAATTGGACCATGGCGAGGGGAATAAACCGAGAGTCGTCATTCTCTAATGCCTCCTCCTTCATCTTCATTGATTTAGATAAGAGTCTACAAACTGCAAAAGAGACACCATTGAGGCATTTAGAATTTGCTAGTTAGTAACTAAAAGTAAAAGTAAAATAATGTTAATATATAGGTTCCCATAATATTGTTTAATTAATTACTTGATGTTTGTTGAATACAACTTACAGCATGACAAAATAATGATGCCAAAAAAGATGCCAAAAACGATGCCAAAAACTACTGCAGGAGAAGGAGAGGGATCTGAAGTAGAAGGAAAGGAATTTGAAGTACTAGACATAATATATAATATATGTTGAATACAACTACACAAAAAGACTTGTTAATATATATAGAATTTCAATGTGAAACGTGTAATTTAAATCTATCACATAAACTGCGAAGAAGTTGCACCATATGTATTTCAATTTAATTTGCTTCTATTCAAATATTAAGACGCGTTTGATCAAGTCACATGTAGGGTAGACCTTTTATCAAAACTTTAGCGTTTTCCACCATTCAACGTAGCATAGACGTGATAAATGTGTGAGAGCGACTAAAAAGTGATGGCATGTAGGTAATAAGTGTGATTGATTACACTCACAGCCACATGATATCTTATAAGTTAATAATTGTTTGTAAAAAAATGTTAAAGATGTAATATTAAAACTAGGAAAAAAATAAAAAAATTCATCCATTTGTGCCTCACACATCCTCACGCCCAAGGATGCAGTCTACTTGTGAGACTATGGGTGGTGGGGGGTGATGGAGGCGTGGCCGGGGCGCTATCGGCACATGCGTGAGTGGCGTCACAGGTAATCGACCGTTTGAAGGCTAAAAAAAATTTAAATAATTAATATGACCGTTGGAGAAAAATAAAAAAAATTCTTTTATTTAATACTATAAATTAATCATCCAACTCTTTAAACCACTATTCAATAATCACCCATCTCTCTAAAATAACCATTAGCTTCTCAAAAAAACCAATTTACAATACACAAAAAAAATGAGTTGGGAGGAGAAAATTACGAGATCGTCATCATCCGATTCAGACAAAGGAGCATGCATGTTTTTACGTACCGTTCAAGCAACGTTAACATCCGTCATAGAAAAAATTGAAGAAAATTTTACGCAAGTGTTACGGCGAAAAAATAAACCACAATCGTACATGTGGTAACAAAATGCCTCGTTTAAGATTATTTTAGTGAGAATCCAACTTACGACGACAAACACTTCAAAGTTCAAACGTCTTTTTCGAATAAGCCGCGATTTATTTCTTCAAATCGTTAACGATATGGAAGAAAGTTTTCTATATTTTCAAAATAAAAATAGATGCAGCCGGTGTAACAAATTCCACACCTCTACAAAAGTGTACAAGTGTTGTTCAACAGTGACGCATGTACCGATTTTTGGTACGAATATTTACGTACATCGGATATATGTATGCAATGCATGAACATGTCCATGGCTTCCTAGCATGCTCGAAAGCATCGATTGCACACACTAGGAGTGGCAAAACTGTTCAATCTCTTGGCAAGGATCTCATCAAGGAGGCGATTACCAATATCTTACAATAATGCCTCATGAATACAAGTATGAATACTATCTTGCCGATGGCATCTACCCTAAATATGCTACGTTTGTCAAATCATTTACATGTCATCATGAAGACGATGACAAACGGAAATAATTCAAAATGTGTTCAATGATGTTTAAAAATAATCCAATATTCGGCTTCATCTTGCCAAAGTTATTTGGGTTAGCGCGCATTTAGTGAGTTATTTTTTTTGCCCAGCCCTATATATATATATATATATGGACGCCGGTGAACTCAACCGACTCCAAATGAATTCTCATCCGTTGAAATTCATCAAGATTAAATCATTACCTTTTAAATTAGGTGGTTATATCAATTTTGTAACGGTTTTCAGCGGTTTTTCGGTTACGTACGGATCATTGACACATGTCACATGTCATTATTGTATCATTATTGTTTTATTTTTAAATATTTTAAGAAATATAATTTGAATTTGATTATACCATATTACTCGACCATCAGGCATGTATAAAACTAGTTAAAAAATTGTTCTCCAGAAGTAGGAATTTTAACAAGAAATTGAAGTAAAGACAGATGAGTTACATATATTGTTATCACACTTGGCGTCTGCTAGGTAATAATACATCATCAATATGTAAAAGGTCACATGGCCCCCTGCTTGCTATACTAAAAGAATCATGATCAGATCATGTATACCTTGAATTTAAAATTTTGATCTGATTCAACCAATGAAAATGTTCCCATTTTGTAATATTTCAACACAGATGCATCAGACAATGTTCCTGAAGGTATATTATCACAAAACCTATAATGCAAGGATAATAAAAACTTTATAACTACATAAATAAATAACAAAACCCAGTGATTATCTGTTAATAAATATTAGAAAAACATGGTGAATTTGCTAAATGAAAGCAGAATGTGTAGGACAATTTACCTAGAACAAACAGGTTATACACTTTGTACTTTGGGGGGTATATCTTTAGCTCCTGAATCAACCTTTTCCTGAAGTTAACAACATTAAACAATAATCCAACTATCAAAAACCAGATAAACGATATTGGAACAATAAAAAATGAATCTTTAATATAATCAACAAAAAAGACAATATTTATCAGATAATTTCACATGACAGAGCTTACCATGTTCTCATGTTCATAATAATCATCCAGAGCCCACTGATATTTAGATTTATTCAACCCAAACCAATGTGCTAGATACTCATCCAGACTTGAATGCACTGCAACAGAAAAGATGAACATAAACAATGCTCAAACATTAAAGATATTACATAATTACAGAAACCACTCTTTAGGTCAGATTAATCACAAAGATCCATGTTTTGGCAACTGCAGACCAGTATTACATCTTTTTCATAAACTATACTGATCAGACAGACCCCATTAAAACACAAACATGTGGGGAAAGTGGAAACATAGGATGAATCATTAATGCCTTTATATCCTCTCATTATCTTGCCTTTTTTTGTTTTATGGGTTCATTTGCTACTTTCAAATGATTCCAATCTAAGTGTTTTTTATGGCATTAATTATCTATTTAGAAATAGCATTTGAGATTGGATTATATTACATGTTCTTGGCATGAACAAGATTTAAAATTCAGATGTGTTAGTTTGCAATCGTTAGCCCTAATTTCTCCTCAGAAACTGACATTTTTTAGTGGCATTTTAGTTTTTTTTTTTAGGATACACCCAGATACATATCTACAAAATGAAGAACACTCAAGCAAAAAAATAGAAGAATTCAACACAAGATCAACAAATATTACCATTCTGAAGCGTAGCAATGGCGTCCCAAAAGATCCCGAACTTTGATCCGTACGAAGCTGGGGTCTTCTCGTAGTGAACCGGCGGCGGCTGAACCGGAGAAGGGTTCTTTTTCTTCTGAGAATCGGATTCCGATGAGGGTTTAGGAGTGGGAGTAACGAATACGGTGTAATAGCCGATCTTTCCGATGACCGGCGGCGGTTTTGACTGTTGTTTATCGAACGGCATTGTGTGTATGTAAAGAAGAAAGATGAGATTGAAAGAAAGTGGGAAAAGATGGATTAAATCGAGAAATTTTGATCGAAAAGCAAGTGACGCTGAGAAGATGAGATCTTTGGTTTTGGTGTTGGTGATGGTGTGCGGCAACAGTTTAACAAAGATGCTTGGGGTATCGCTTAGGGGACAGATTTGGGGGATGTTTGATTGATCTGTTATTCTAGAAATATATATATTTTTTTCTAACATAATTATTTTTTAGCACATCTCACGTGTTGTTATATTATGAATTTATGATAGCGTGATCTCATCAAACATCAAATAGAAAAAAAAATTATATATCTCTTGGTATAAATATCAAGGCATTTACATATTTTTTTAATTTGTAAAATTACATATTTATTTTAAATTATGTTTTATAAACATTATACAAAAACAACAACAACAAGCGTACCCAATAAAATCTCACTTAGAGTGGGGTCTGGGGGAAGATAAAGACATACCTTACCCCTATTTTGCACCTTGAGGAAATATAAAAATTGTAAGTTAGAAAGAGAAAATATGTAATACTAATTATAAAATGCAAACAAAAGTTAAAAAAATGAGTTAAAATATTAAAACTAATAATCTAACTAAAAAATAAGTCAATAGCAAACTTAGTTCACGTATTATCTCTTAGTTAAAATGTTCAAAAGAAGAAAAAAACCGTGAATTCATACATTTTTAACTATGTTTAGCCGATATTGCTATTTTATCATAATGGTGAGGGGGGGGAAACAAAAAAAAAACAAAATTATATCAACCATTGTTTATCTAACGTGTAATTTTAAATCAATCAAACATGGGCTAATGTTAAAAAAAACTTACCAAAACCAAGAAAGGAAAAAAGAAAGTTATATTACCAAAAAACAAAGTTACAATTAACTAGGGATGTTTACGGCCTGATTTCAAATTGCAAAATAGTCAAAATTAGTCATCGGTTTGGTTTCATAAACGGTTGTGTCAAATATTCCGTCGGTTGGTTTCAAAATTTTGAAACCGTAATAAACGGTCTGGTTTACGTTTCTATCAAAAATCAGAAGTGAAAAACATATTGGAACATATATTTTGATAGTGTGATCGCATCCAACATCAAATAGATAAAAAATTATGTCACCCTTCTGTAAAAAAAAAAATATAAAATACAAATAACAAAAGTTAAAAAAAAACAGAGAGTTAATAAATAAAAACTGACAATATAACTAGAAAATAAATCAATAGCAAACTTACTTCACGAACTGTAAGGCCCTAAATCCACCCACGTTTGACACGTGTTTTAAAACAACATTTCAAAATAGTTTCCAGATTTTTCAAAAATAAACATCCATTTTCATCACCCAATATAACCAAAGTTTTCACCCAAAACATATAAAGTTAGTTTAATTCTACATTTGAAAACCCAATTACAACATTAACTACAATTTACAAAAGTTGTTGGGTTGAAACCAAAACATGTTCGATCCGATCATCCATACTATTCCCGATCACGCGCGCCATCACACTTTACGTTCACCTACAAAACACCACATTGATATCACCATTAGTTCGTTAGAACTAAGTAAGAACACCTATGTATACTATTTGGTTCATAACGGAAGGTTATTAGATCCTAAAACGCGATTAAACGACCAAAACAAGTGATTTTGGGACACCCCAGCCGTAGCTTATGGACTGACCGTAGGCTATGGTTACTTTGAACAGAACCTTCCAACCGTAGCTTATGGTCTGACCGTAAGCTATGGTTATTTTGAACAGAACCTTCCAACCAAAGGCTATGCTCAGGGCATAGCTTATGCCCCCTGCACATACCAAATATCACTTTTTTCGCGTTTTACACTCCCGTAACCATCCCGGATCGTACCAACACTTCCGTTTCTCCCAAATAACTCCCATAACACCTTTGAAACATAACTACCATGTTCCAAAACATAATTTGGGTGATAATTAAGATATTCACCAAACGATTTGTTAAACGGGTCATTTACACCTAAACCCATTAACACACAAATTTTCACCCAAAGCTAATGGAACTTCCTTTTCCCCAAGGATTTCCATTTGTTACATTAATTCAGCATATTCAACACATGAAATGCATATTTAAAAACACTTTAAAACACATCTAAAGTGTTAAACTCTACAACCACCAATATTTAAGTTATGATTCTGATGGGTTGTAAAACACATCTAGTTTTTAAGTAAATTTGAGTCGATTTTAGTTTGTAAATATGTCGTTTTAGTTTATTTTTAGATTCTTTTTACATTTTATTGTTTTTACAGGCTTGTCTAATGAAATGAACGGAAATCGAGTTCGAAACCCGAAGGAATCGAGCCCCGGTTAAAATCAAGAGAAAAAAAGACAAGTTTTAATGATTATGACGTCATCGCGGTACGCGATGAGGAAGAATTTCACCTTCGCGGTACGCGAAGGATTTCGGGGGTTTCCCGCTTGTTTTGTCCATCGCGATACGCGGTGGGATTTTGAATTAGTCTTCGCGGTACGCGACAGGTTTGAAATTTGAAAAAAGTCAAGATTCAAGTGAGATTAAATAGGAGACGCTCCCCAGCCGTTTGAGGCATCATTGTCGATCATTTTTGGAGCAGGAGAGCATTCCAGAAGCTTGAGGAAGCATTTGAGAAGCATTGGAGGGCTAGAAGATCTTGCTTACATGTGAAATCGTCTTGGTTAATCTTTGTTTTCAATTGTTCTTAATATTCAGTATTTTAATTCATTTTGTTCTGTTGTTTCTGAGATTTCCTGACTAATGATGATGTTAGTAGGCTAGTTCTTTGATTCTACTTAGGTTAGAATGATTGTTTGAATAAGTATTGATAACTATTGACTATTGTTTTGATTGTTGATGGAAAACACTTTTGTAACAGATCTTATTCTGTTATTTTGATGAGTTTTACATATCTAATCTTGATTATATCAGTTTATATCATGTTCCATACGTGTTTATTGAATGTCTTTCGGTGTTAGACACGTATTAGGTCATCGACTTGGTGTTATGACTAGTTTATGGTTTGTTTGATATCACTAGCCATAGGAAAAGATATAATTGATGTTTTTAGGATTATTTGTGTATCTAAGTTTAGAAATCCGGAAGGTGATAGACTTGTCGGGTGGTCTTTAACATTAGGGTTTTCATGATAATAATCTGGGAGGGTTGTTTAATTGAAATACTTAATGTTATTGTCATTTCGTGTCAAATTAGACATTTTAAGATTACTCCTTGCATTTTAGGTGTATTGGAATGAGAAAATCAGGAATGTGACTTGTTCATTTGAGTACATAAGTGTTATTGGAAAAATCCGGAAGGTGATTCAATTAACTAGTGTGTTTATTGAAAAATTAGGTTTTCTTAATTGGTTATATCTGGTAATTGATCCAGAGTCCATTATATTACTCATATTTTGCTGTTTAAGATCCTAGTTCCATCATATCAAACAAAGTCAATAGTGTCGATAATCACAAACAGGAATTCTACCTAAGTAGAGTTTTTCTTAATTGTTTAGGTTTTTCTAAAAAAATTATAAACCATTTCTTTTAATTAAAATCATTAATTTGTTTTAGGTTTTAATTATTAGTTGAATCTGTCTTTTATAATTTAATTAGGGTAATTAGTTTAATTGAATTGTCATTTTTATTCAAAACCCCCCTATTTGTTTTAATCATTTTCTAATCTTATTTTGTTAAGCCAGTGTCTCGTGAGTTCGATATCCGGACTTTCGTTAGCTATTCTACAATTGATAGGTACACTTGCCTGTCATAGTGGTTTAGTTTAGGATTTTCGGTTTTAACTCGTTGTAATTAAGTTGAGTTTAGGTTAGTGTTTGTAGTTATTTTCTTAGACCACTTTTGAGGACATCAAGTTTTTGGCGCCGTTGCCGGGGATGCTTGGCAATAGCGAAATTAGCTTAGATTTTGATTTTAAGAATTAGTAGGTCTGATTTTATTTTTTTTTTGGTTTTGAGTCTTTTCTTTTCTTTCGTATGTGCCTTAATTATTTTCTGTCTTTTAGTTTTTAGGTTTTTCTTTGTTTTGTTTGTTAAAATCCTTTACTTGTAATCGTTTACAGTGCATGCCACATACTCGATCACAAGGACCACCACCAGTTTTAGCTTTTGAAGAATCGGAGCAAGAGTTTCACACGAACCTTAGGAGTCGTTTTTCCCAGGTACGTGTTCTTGCCCCGATTTTGTTTTCACCTTCTTGTTCTACACCTAGTTCACCTTCACCCTCCCCGATCTCACCCATTCGCTTCGATATGGCCGAGGAGATACCACCACCGGTGAGACGCACCGTTCACGACCGAGCATGCGATGGATTCACCGGAGTTCACAACCCGGTCAATCGTCCCGTCTTTGCCAATGATGCTACTTGGCAATTCCCTTCCTACATCATGACTGCTATCACCAACTCCATTCAGTTTAATGGTCTTGATGATGAGGATGCTCCCGGACATCTGTCTCGTTTTTCTAGGATCTGCAACACCTTCAATCTACATGGAGTTTCTGAGGATAACATCTGCTTACAGCTTTTCCCATTCTCTCTTGCTAGTCGGGCATCCACCTGGTTCGATAGCCTTCCTGAGAACTCCATAAGCACGTGGGATGATCTTCGAAAGAAATTTCTGAAGAAATATTTCCCACCTTCCAAGGCTGCTCGTCTGAGGGACCAAATCCATTCCTTTCATATGGAGCCCGATGAGTCTTACTCTGCAGCTTGGGAGAGATTCCACACTTTGCTTAGCAAATGTCCACAGCATGGACTTTCTGAGTGGGCACTTGTAGAGAAATTCTACAATGGATTGACACTGGAGAAGCAAATCATGTTCAATACAGCTGCAGGAGGGCATATCATGGAGATGAAGGATACAGATGAGTGTATTGACATGTTTGAGAGTTTTGCTAGAGCCGAGCAGCAGCAGAAGCCATCCACTAGATCCTCTGCCACTAAGGCTACCAACACCTCATCCGTTGCTCGAGGTGTTTATCAGGTCACTCCTGACACTAGCCTTGCTGCCACCATAGAGTCTCTAGCAAGAGACATGAAGGAACTGAAGACACAGCTAAAGAAGTGTGAGATATGTCGAGGAGGACATGCGACTGCCGAGTGCCCCATTACTGATCAGGAGCAGTTAGATTCCATTAATTCTGGTTGGAACAAGCCTTTCACTTCCAACTTCAATTCCAATCCCAATCCTAATTGGAATCCTAACTCGAATTGGCGAAACTCCAACAACAACTGGCGTGGTAACAACTCCTATCAACCACGTCAGAATCAGGCAGCGAATGAGAATTCAGGAGCGGGTCCAAGCAGCAGTGGTGACCCAGAAGTGAAGGACATGCTCAAGCAGCAGATGCAGATGCTACAGCAGTTGATTGCCAAGGATCAACACACACAGGTGAAGCTTCAGGAGCATGATACATTGCTGAGGAATCAACAGTCAGCATTTCTGGACCTACAGCGATCGGTAGGTGACATTGCGAAAAGGTTGGATGAGAGGCAGGGTGGATCCTTCTCGGGGAATACTGAAGCAAACCAGAAGGGTCATGTGAAGGCTGTGACGACTAGGAGTGGTCATGGAGGTGAGAAGGAGGTGGAGAAGTCACCGGATGTCGATGTAGAGGAACCGGTTGACGAGGAGATAGAGTTGGATACTCCTGATAGGGTGCATCAGAGGCTAGGCCCAGCAAGTATAGCACCAGTAAGAGAGTCTTCAGTTGAGAAGAAGGGAGTTGAGGCAGAGAAGAAGAAGATGGAAGAGAAGAGGACTCCCGAGGTTGATATAAGCAGGCTTCCATATCCAGCACGTGCATTACAGCAGAAGTATGCACATGAGTATGGACATTTCTTAGAGATGTTCAAGCAGCTTAAGATTAACCTCCCATTTGTAGAAGCACTCCAGCATATGCCCAAATATGCTAAATTCTTGAAGGATCTTCTGTCTAACAAGAAGAAGCTGGAGTCACTGTCTACGGTCACATTAGGAGCTCAATGTTCTGCGTTGGTCCAGAACAAACTGCCCGAGAAGCTCGATGATCCAGGGGTTTTCACTATCCCTTGCTTATTTGGCAGTTCTTCTGTGAACCACGCGTTAGCTGACTTGGGTGCTAGCATTAACTTGATGCCATATTCGACTTATCAGAAGCTAGACCTTGGAAACCCATCGCCGACGCGCATGAGCATCACTTTGGCCGATCGATCGGTCAAGTATCCACGGGGAATTGTGGAGAATGTTTTGGTGAAGGTTGATAAGTTTGTATTCCCCGCGGATTTTGTCATTCTGGACATGGAGGCCGATGACCGAGTCCCGCTCATTATGGGACGTCCTTTCCTACGCACTGCTAAGGCAATGATAGATGTGTTTGAAGGTAAGATTACATTGTGTGTGGGTGAGGAGAATGTTACATTCGACGTGAGGAAGTCGATGAAGCATTCGAACGGCCAGGATGATTCTGTTTATTTTCTTGATTCTTTCATTCCTTACATAGATCGGTGTCTAGATTACATTTCTGGATCTGATTTATTGAAAGATCAAGACCTGGGTGAGGAGAACCAGGCTGTTGAGATTGATGCTTCTTCTGAGCACATTCCGAGCAGTCTGGCTAGTAAGCCTCCTGAGTACCCGACTGCTTTTAAGGTGTTTGAGAGTACAGATCCGGTTGAGAGACCATCTGTTGAGGCACCACCATCCCTAGAGCTTAAGGAGTTGCCATCTCATTTGGAGTATGCATTTCTGGATGGTGATTCTGATTTGCCCGTCATTATTTCATCTTCATTGACGGAGGAGGAGAAGTCGAAATTGATTGAAGTGCTTAAGGCCAATAAGCAGGAGATTGCGTGGAAGTTGATGGACATAAAGGGCATACACCCTTCGTTTTGTACGCATCGCATTTTGATGGAAGAGGATTACAAGCCGGTGGTCCAACCACAGCGACGGCTAAATCCTAACATGTCTGAAGTTGTGAAGAAAGAGGTTCTTAAGCTCTTAGATGCCGGATTGATCTATCCCATTTCAGATTCAGCTTGGGTCAGTCCGGTACAGGTTGTTCCCAAGAAGGGAGGCATGACTGTCATTGTGAATGAGAAGAAGGAGTTGATTCCGTCTAGAACAGTCACTGGTTGGAGAGTATGCATCGATTACAGGAGACTGAATGATGACACTAGAAAAGATCATTTCCCACTGCCTTTCATTGATCAGATGTTGGAGCGGTTGTCAGGACAACAGTTTTACTGTTTTCTTGATGGTTTTTCAGGTTATTTCCAGATCCCCATAGCACCAGAGGATCAGGAGAAAACCACGTTTACATGCCCATACGGTACCTTTGCGTATCGCCGTATGCCATTTGGGTTATGTAATGCTCCAGCCACATTCCAGAGATGCATGGTGGCTATATTTCAGGATATGATCGAAACTTCCATGGAAGTGTTCATGGACGATTTTTCAGTATTTGGAAGTTCGTTCGATCATTGTTTGCAGAATTTGGATAGGATGCTTGCTAGATGTGTGGAGACTAATCTGATGCTGAACTGGGAGAAGTGCCATTTCATGGTGACTGAGGGTATTGTGCTAGGGCACAAGATTTCGCGAGATGGAATTGAGGTAGATAGAGTTAAGATCGATACGATTAGTAAACTCCCACCACCTACGAACGTGAGAGCGGTTCGTAGTTTTCTAGGTCATGCAGGGTTTTATAGGCGTTTCATTAAAGACTTTTCTAAGATTACCCGACCGATGACCCGACTGTTGGAGAAAGATGTGGAGTTTGAGTTTAGTGAGGAGTGCATGAGGGCGTTTGAGTTTCTGAAGGAGAAGTTGGTGAGTTCTCCTATTCTGATAGCCCCCGACTGGAGCCTTCCTTTCGAGTTGATGTGCGATGCTAGTGATTTTGCAGTCGGGGCTGTTCTTGGTCAGCGGAAAGATAAGCATTTTCATCCGATTTACTACGCAAGTAAGACCTTAGATGATGCTCAGGAGAATTACACGACTACGGAGAAGGAGTTGTTAGCGGTCGTATATGAGTTCGATAAGTTTAGGTCTTATCTTGTTCTTTCCAAGACTATTGTTTACACCGATCATGCGGCCTTGCGATACTTGTTCGCGAAAAAGGACGCAAAACCTCGTTTGATTCGGTGGATTCTCCTCCTTTCTGAGTTTGACATAGAGATTAAGGATAAGAAAGGAGCTGAGAATGTTGCAGCCGACCATTTGTCGCGGCTTGAGGATCCTGCTCGGGAGAAGATGAATGAGGAGATGATTGGAGACACATTCCCACATGAGACTTTAATTTCTGCAGACACAGAGATAGTGGGTTTAGTGAGTGCAGGTGAGAAGGGATTGCCATGGTTCTCAGACATTGCGAATTATTTGTCTGAAGGTTACATGTTGAAGGGTCTGACTTCACAGCAGCGGAAGAGGTTCTTTACTGAAGCAAACCATTATATATGGGATGCTCCATATTTGTTTCGCGAGGGAGCAGACGGGATTTTGAGGAGATGTGTGAGTCGTGAGGAAGGATTAGACATCCTAAGACATTGTCATGAGGGATTGACTGGAGGACACCATGGGCCTTCGTACACTGCGAAGAAGGTGTTTGATTGTGGATTTTATTGGCCGACAGTGTTTAAGGATGCACATGAGTATGTGAGGAGATGTGATGCGTGTCAGAGGACCGGAAACATCTCACGAAGGAATGAGATGCCCCAGAACCCCATCCAGGGGGTTGAGGTCTTTGATATTTGGGGTATTGACTTCATGGGACCGTTCCCTTCATCCCGAGGGAATCGGTACATCCTCGTCGCTATTGATTATGTTTCGAAGTGGGTAGAGGCTCAAGCTTTATCCACGAATGATGCACGAGGAGTTGTGGGATTTCTGAAGAGATTGTTTTGTAGGTTTGGAACCCCTAAGGCATTGATAAGTGATAGAGGCACGCATTTCTGTAATGCACAGTTGGAGAAGGTGTTGGCACGATACGGGGTGACCCATCGAGTGTCGACTGCCTATCATCCACAGACTAGTGGCCAAGTTGAGAATGCCAATAGGGGTGTGAAGAGGATTCTCGAGAAGACGATAGGGAGAAACCGTAAGGATTGGGCAGATAGGCTAGACGAGGTGTTGTGGGCGTTTAGGACAGCTTTTAAGAATCCGATTGGGACCACACCTTTTCGGATGATTAATGGTAAAGCGTGTCATCTGCCAGTTGAGTTAGAGCATAAGGCGTTTTGGGCGTTGAAGAGTGTGAATCTTGATTTGCCGAGTGCTGTGAAGAATCGGTTTCTGCAGTTACATGAGTTAGAGGAGTTGCGTGACGAGGCGTACGCACGATCGTGGAGTTATAAAGAACGTACGAAGGCGTTGCACGATCGTAAGTTGAGAGGAGTGAAGGAGTTTAGGAAGGGTGATCAGGTGCTAGTTTATGATTCAAGGCTCAGGTTATTTCCAGGGAAGTTGAAGTCCAAATGGAAAGGACCGTTTGTTGTGCATGAGGCCTTTCCACATGGAGCAGTTGAGCTTGAATCAGAAGGTCGGACATGGAAGGTTAACGGGCATCGTTTGAAGCTATACATCGGAGGACCGATCGGTACTGAGAAGGAGGTAGCACTCCTTGAGTTGCGTAGTTAAGGATAGCTAGACCTGATTTGTAGAGTTTGTAAAATAGATTAGCGTGTGTTTCGTGTCGTTGTTTTTGTTTTAACTGTTGTAGAGTTTCACGAGTCTTAAACAATAGAACTATTTCGGGAATTAAGTGTGGGTATTCGTTACGGTTTTCGCCTATAACGTCTACGCTCATTGAAACCGAAATTTAAGTCGCATCGTGACTCGATTAGGTTTAGTTAGTGTGTCTAGGTAAAAAAATCTTTAATTTTGTAATTAAGTAGAATAAATTTTTTATTATTTTTAGGTAATTATTCTTTTATTTTATTTTGATTTTATTTGAATTTTTATTTTTGTAAAATAAGTAGAATAGAATTTTTAATTTTATTAGCAAAAATTCAAAAATCACCGAAACTCTTTGCGATACGCGATGGGGTACCCCATATCCCCTCCGCGGTACGCGGAGGATTTCGGGAAAGAAAAAAAATAAATAAATAACAAACTTTCTTCGCGTATCCCCACAATACCACCACCGCTCACCATCCTCTATCACCGATAACCACCACGCCACCACCATAGCCGTCGCCATCACACCACCGTAGCACCACCACTTGTCACCGATCTCCACCGTCATCACCATCTTTACACCACAGTCATCATCCCATCTCAACCAGCCGTCGTATCCACCACCACTGCTACACCGGTCACCACCATCAACCGCCGGTCATCATCATCATCATCATCGTCTCAGTCACCAGCGCATCACCATCTTCTTCGGTCCGCCGCACCACCATCACTGATTCATACGCGATTAGGTATAGTTCTCTTTTTCTTTTTCGATTTTCATTTCTAGATTTAGGATAGTTTGTAGATTTTGTAGTTTAAACGTAGTTAGGATTGGTTTGTATTGAATTTGAATCGAAAATGGGATTCGTATTGCAGCCATTAAAGGCCGCTCGATTTTCTGGTTTCCAATTTGGGCCGCGTACCGCGGCCTAGCCCTTAGCGGTACGCGATGGCTTCCGGAACCCAGTGTATTCGAATGTTGTAAACATAAAATGTTTGTATATAATTTTGTAAATAAAATTTAATTTATATTTTATTTTCTTTGTAATTAATTAAATTTTGTAAAGAAAGTTAATAATTTTTCTTTTTTATTAAAATTAGGTTATAACTATTGTAACATTTTGTTAAAATTTTTGTAAATGAATTTTTATTAAATTTTTGTTTTTATTATTTATTTAAATATGTAAATACCTAACATTAGGTTTTAACATTTTAAATTTTATAAGTAATTTTTCTTTTGTAAATAAATTTTTGTTAAAATTTTTGTTTTCATTATGTGTAACATAAATAAAAATTTAAAAATTGTAAATTGTAAATTTTGTAAATAAAATTTTGATTTGTAGATAAACTTTTGTACTATAATTTTTATAACATTTGTAATTTTTGTAAATAGGTTTTTAATTTTTAAATTTATACATTGTAAAAAGAAATTTTTGTAAAAATGGTTAATAGGTTAAATTTAGGTTTTAAATTAGTTTAATTTGTAAAATTTGTTATGTATTTTGTATATTTGCAAACTGCTATTGTAGGATGTCTGGAGCAGCAGAGAGTTCAGCTGCAGGGGCCAAGAGGGCCAGAGGTTCCAGTTCCTCCAGGAAGAGGGCTCGGGAGATCAGCTATTCATCAGAGGAGATCCTCCCTATTGACAAGGATGAGGCAGTTCCTATTGATCAGCGTGTCCTTAGAGATCACTCTGTCCTGCAGTTTGAGCAGGGGACAGAGGAGGCCACTCGATGCGAGCGATTTGTGACGATGGAGCACTACCACCACCGTACATATGATCGAGAGCTACTGGAGAGGCTAGGACGCCTAGATGAGTTTGATGCAATTGTTAGAGACGAGTGGAGTACTGCTCTCGATTGCAGGTGGCCTCAGTACATGGAGCTGACAGTCGAGTTCCACTCGACATTCCGTCACATGTCAGGCTCATTCGATGATCCTGCTGCTGTATCGTTTGCGTTAGGCAGACGTACATTTTCCATGAGTATCCCGCAGTTCGCGATTGCGACGGGATTTTACACAGCAGAGCAGGTGAGAGAGCCTGGCTTTGCTCAGAGCCTGAGGGCAGTGGTGAGGGAGCCCAGTGATCTGGGCATTACAGAGAGGCAGCTGGAGGAGTTTTGGACGTCCATAGTTGATGGACCATTTACGAGTGCGATTATCGAGTCCTCGATTCGTGATCCACTCATTAGATATGTCCATAGGATGGTTAGTTGCACTCTCATCGGTCGCAGGGCCGGTGCAGAGAAGTGCAACCAACTAGACTTGTTTTGTATGTACAGCATGATTAGCCGTCGTCCGGCTAACCTCGCCTGCATTTTATTGTCATCATTCGCGAGGATTCGCCGTGGAGGGGCGACGGCGAGACTGGATCTTGGGCCCTATATTGGGAGGATTGCTATGAGGCTGGGAGTCTTTAACAGATTCCCACGCCGATTTTTGACTGAGGGGCCCGAGACGGGGCGGTATAGTTTGGATGATATGAGGCTAGCTGGCATGTGCACTATGGCAGATCCAGCCACTTGGATGCCAGCTAGGCCTGCACCAGAGAGAGCCCCGGATGTTGAGGTTCTGCAGAGGCAGGTGCCACATGAGCGACAGAGGATTTTGCATAGGGTAGAGAGGCCACCACAGATATTTCCTCTTCGTCAGCCGCGTCCTCCACGTATTACTTTAGAGAGTCTTTGGGAGGAGCAGCAGAGACAGGGACAGATTCTGCGTGTTATTATGACACACTTAGGGATAGAGATTCCTGAGTGGTACAGGGCTCCGGATCAGCCTCAGCAGCCAGGAGGAGATGCTGATGAGCCTCATGATTAGATTCCAGCATTTTAGCAGTAGTTGTATCTTTTGTATTTTTCTTTATTTTTGTTTTTATCATCATGGTTTGTATATATTTGGATTATATTTTGTTGAAATCAGATGTATTTAGATTACTGGTTTGTATATATTCTAAGTTGTTTGGTTGATTATTGTCGTCTGTACAGTTTTTCTTTTATTAATTATTCATGTATATGTTGATGGTTTGTTGTGAGTGTTAGTGGATTGCCAAATTCATAGTGAATGTTCAGAATGCAAAGTTGGAACTTAATTTGTATTACGATTGGATTTGATGGCGGTTGATAAAACTTATGAGGAATTGTCACATATCAGGGAAGTTGTAAATATTGTATATTGTATATATTTGTTGAATTATTGATTATTTAATATTCCACATTGAGGACAATGTGTGATTTTAAGTGCGGGTATGAGATTTGTGAAAAATTGTAAATTTTTGAAAATTTTAGTAAATAAGTTGTAAATTTTTAGTAAATTTGGAAAATAATCAATAAAATTCAAAAAGATTTTCATTTTTAAATTTGAGTCATTTGTAAATAATCAAGTCAGTTTTAGTTAGGTTTGAGTCTTTTATTTTTAATTTTTCTTTTATAATTAATCTTGTGGATTGTTTAGAGCTTCATTTGCAGTTTGGTTTGAATTACCCTTATCAGTTGGGTAGTGATAACTTACATATTGTAGTAGAAAGGCAATCAACAGGATTACAAATAACCCGATCGCGAATGGAATGTTATATGATTGTGTTATTCTGGATATGACATGCACGGCTGTTACATGAAATCAGCTAAGTCTTTTCCAAATTTTTAATTTCTTTTATTTATTTTTGTCTTTTTCATTTTTATCTAGTTTTTAGTTGTTTAATTGTAAATTGAGTTTGAATTTTAAAAAAAAAAATTATAGGATAGATTGTAAATACTGTAAATAATTTTGTAAAGAGTTTTTGAATTAGATTTTGCATTAAAATGGAAAATGATAGTATAATCAGGAATTTGTGATTTCTTAAAAGTTTAAACGTACGTATCTAATTTGGGATATGTTAGTAGGCCTAATTGATAGAAAGGTTCTCTAGTATTGATATAATTTACTTAATTTTCATGATGCTAATAGGTTTTGCCTTGGGAAATATGAGAATTCTGAAACTGTTTAATTGTGATTAGAGGAACTTTTGCAAACAAACAACTTAATGTTTTTAAAATTAAACCTGGCACATATGTTCTCTTTTTATGAAAATAAATTCGAGACTTATGGCGCCTGATTAAAAGAAACATCATTCATCAATCCACTAAATGGGCTGAGCTTGCAAAAAAAAATATATATATATATATAAATAATAATAAAAAAATAAAATAAGAGCTGCAGTTTATGTGTCATACCCCGGATGGCAACCGAGTGAAACACCACTAAGTTAGGCTTAATAAATTAGAAGCAAAATGCCCATACCTTCATCCATTCCATCTAAGGTTTGATTTTTAAATTCATTTAGGTTGTTTGAATGTAATGGTAACTTGAAAACTTTTATCAGGATTAGGTTGATCTATATGACTTGAGTGCAATACCTATAGTTGATTGAATCAATTAAAGATAATGAATCAAGATTAGGGAACCTATATATAAGTTGTTGGTTTAAATGGATATAAATACTGACAATCGTGGTTAATGCGTATGTGTTTAAAATTTTGAGTTTGAAGATAAATTTCTGGTTGTGATTCCATTGCAAATTCTTTTTCGAGGACGAAAAATGTTCAAGTGTGGGTATTTTTGATGGGTTGTAAAACACATCTAGTTTTTAAGTAAATTTGAGTCGATTTTAGTTTGTAAATATGTCGTTTTAGTTTATATTTAGATTCTTTTTACATTTTATTGTTTTTACAGGCTTGTCTAATGAAATGAACGGAAATCGAGTTCGAAACCCGAAGGAATCGAGCCCCGGTTAAAATCAAGAGAAAAAAAGACAAGTTTTAATGATTATGACGTCATCGCGGTACGCGATGAGGAAGAATTTCACCTTCGCGGTACGCGAAGGATTTCGGGGGTTCCCCGCTTGTTTTGTCCATCGCGATACGCGGTGGGATTTTGAATTAGTCTTCGCGGTACGCGACAGGTTTGAAATTTGAAAAAAGTCAAGATTCAAGTGAGATTAAATAGGAGACGCTCCCCAGCCGTTTGAGGCATCATTATCGATCATTTTTGGAGCAGGAGAGCATTCCAGAAGCTTGAGGAAGCATTTGAGAAGCATTGGAGGGCTAGAAGATCTTGCTTACATGTGAAATCGTCTTGTTTAATCTTTGTTTTCAATTGTTCTTAATATTCAGTATTTTAATTCATTTGTTCTGTTGTTTCTGAGATTTCCTGACTAATGATGATGTTAGTAGGCTAGTTCTTTGATTCTACTTAGGTTAGAATGATTGTTTGAATAAGTATTGATAACTATTGACTATTGTTTTGATTGTTGATGGAAAACACTTTTGTAACAGATCTTATTCTGTTATTTTGATGAGTTTTACATATCTAATCTTGATTATATCAGTTTATATCATGTTCCATACGTGTTTATTGAATGTCTTTCGGTGTTAGACACGTATTAGGTCATCGACTTGGTGTTATGACTAGTTTATGGTTTGTTTGATATCACTAGCCATAGGAAAAGATATAATTGATGTTTTTAGGATTATTTGTGTATCTAAGTTTAGAAATCCGGAAGGTGATAGACTTGTCGGGTGGTCTTTAACATTAGGGTTTTCATGATAATAATCTGGGAGGGTTGTTTAATTGAAATACTTAATGTTATTGTCATTTCGTGTCAAATTAGACATTTTAAGATTACTCCTTGCATTTTAGGTGTATTGGAATGAGAAAATCAGGAATGTGACTTGTTCATTTGAGTACATAAGTGTTATTGGAAAAATCCGGAAGGTGATTCAATTAACTAGTGTGTTTATTGAAAAATTAGGTTTTCTTAATTGGTTATATCTGGTAATTGATCCAGAGTCCATTATATTACTCATATTTTGCTGTTTAAGATCCTAGTTCCATCATATCAAACAAAGTCAATAGTGTCGATAATCACAAACAGGAATTCTACCTAAGTAGAGTTTTTCTTAATTGTTTAGGTTTTTCTAAAACATTATAAACCATTTCTTTTAATTAAAATCATTAATTTGCTTTAGGTTTTAATTATTAGTTGAATCTGTCTTTTATAATTTAATTAGGATAATTAGTTTAATTGAATTGTCATTTTTATTCAAAACCCCCCCTATTTGTTTTAATCATTTTCTAATCTTATTTTGTTAAGTCAGTGTCTCGTGGGTTCGATATCCGGACTTTCATTATCTATTCTACAATTGATAGGTACACTTGCCTGTCATAGTGGTTTAGTTTAGGATTTTCGGTTTTAACTCGTTGTAATTAAGTTGAGTTTAGGTTAGTGTTTGTAGTTATTTTCTTAGACCACTTTTGAGGACATCAGATTCACACCACTTCCTTGAGACATCCTTTTTCACCAAGGATTCTCAAAGTAAGCAATCACACCACTTGTGATTTACTTAAACACCATAGATTCACCATGGAAAGATCACACCACTTGTGATTCAACCCAACTCCAAATCCACACCACTTGTGAATTGTTTGACTATTTTTAGTCAAACTTCAAATAAGAAGTTCACACACCTTGTGAATCATTCTTATTTCACCACCCCCTCTTATAAACATAAGAAATCACAATAACTAAGCAACTTAAACACCTATTGCATGTTATTGTCAACACCAAGTAACTTAACACCAATTAATTTCACCTTCACACCTCTTATGTATCATTTGACCAAATTTCAGTCAATTTTCAATTATAAAGTTCACACCTCTTGTGAATCATTCATACTTCTACACACCACTTGTAAACATACAAATTTTACAATAACTAAGAAAATGTAACACCGATTGCATGTTATTGTCAAACAACAAATGTACAAACACCAATTCACCCAATTCAACATTTCATGTACATAATTACATATATGTGCATAACACCATTTAACAACATCAAGTATAATAGGTGGGTGACTTACCTTGCCCCGACAAGCTATCCACCACCACCACAATCTCCTTTTCCGGGTCGTATGCTTACACTAACACCTCCTTTAACGCTTCCTATTATCACAACTAATAGGTTTAATACAAAGGTTGACTATAACTAGTCAAATTACATCCAATTGACCCATTATCACCAATTACACCTAAATCATAGTCAAATGACATCCTAAATCACAAATTTTTCATCTTTTATGATCATAGAAACCAATTGACATCACCCATCCATTTAAACCCATTCTTAGGTAAAAATTTAAGTTGTTGACATTTCATCAAACAACTTGTGTGCATGATTTTCACCTACAATTTTTCAATTACTTCTAAACTCCATCAATTTCCCCCATTTATGTTTATAATCAATCAAGTTCAATAATCACACAATTTACCAATGTTATACTACTTCAAATGTTAGAAATCATCATGTTATCATCTAAGCCACGATCCAACACCCATTTTAAACCTCCTAGTTCATCTTCTTCATAAACCATAAAAACACCAATTTCATCCAACTTTGCCAACTCCATAAAATGACCAAAAGGTTGTTCTTAGATGATCTACATGATGATTTACAACATATAACACCATCTAGACCTTAAATTTCAGATTTGACCCATCAAACCCACACCCCTATGCAAGACCCACGTAAATCTCAACAAAACCCAAAAATTACATACCTAGATGTAGTTTGAAACAAGGAGAATTCAATTTTATACTTGCATTCAAGATCAAGGCAAAATCAAGCATCAATTTCTGAAATTTTGAGCTTTCTCCTTTGCTCCTTTCTCCCTGCTTGTCGACACCCACAAGGAAAGGGTCTTATGACCAATTTTGACCACCCTTTTCCTATAAACCCCCCCCCCCCTTTTAATTAAACTTTAAGCTAATTACAATTTTAGCCCTCCAACTACTAGTTAAATATAACTAGTTATTACTAACTAAGTTAAGTTAGTTAGCACCCACCATAATTTCAAAAGGATGAAGTAAAATTAAAACACCCATCAATAATATTTAAAATAATTAAATCTTATAAAACACCCAATAATTAAAATAAACATAATTATACACCAATTATGTTCGTTTTATAATATTTTCCTAACATGGGTCGTTACAAATTCTCCCCTCCTTACAAAGGTTTCGTCCCCGAAACCTAATTACACCTCAAACAGAAAAGTATAAAATAAAATTCATCCTCAGACCCCCATGTTACATTAGTACCACCAGTTCTTCCACTGCACCATTACCTGATTAATAATATTATTTTTCAATTGCTTGACTTTCCTATCTAATATAGCCTCCAATTTCTCCACATAATTCAATTCGACATCGATCACCAAATTCTCCAATGGCATATAAGCCTATTTACCCGCCAATCTTTACCACAAATGGGACACATGAAATATATTGTGAATTCCAATCCATTCCCCAGGTAGCTCTAAGCAATAAGCAACCTTGCCAATCCGAGCTATATCCATAAGAGCTTAAGAAAACGTGGGTTTAGTTTCCCTTGTTTACAAGAACAAATTGCACCCTTCTATGGAGAAACTTTCAACAACGAAGCCTCACAATCGGAATTTGATTGTTCTTCTACGCACACACATACCATTTTTAAAGGTCTTGCTCCGCCTTTAGCTGAATTTGAATTACATCCATTCGTTCAGTATCATATTAACCACATCTTACCTACATGTTCTTGTTATCCGCCCTCTCCCCAACTCCTGTAATATACTATCTTCTCCGTATATTATTTCTTACAGAATCATTCCACATATTGAATGATAATCGTTCTTAAACAAAAACTCCTCCAAGGGTAGATAGTCACCGCAACTACCCCCAATCACCAACTATGTACACCCGTAACATATCCTCACAGGCCTGAATGGTTCTTTATCTTTAACCATCAGTGTGAAGATGATACATCATGCACAACAACAGTTTTGTGTTCCTTCTTAACAGAATATAATTCATGGGTAAACACGAAACAAACGTTATTAGTCAACCTGCCCATGATGACCAAATAATACCATCAAGCATTGATAAAGTTCACACCACATGTGAATCCTCATCAAATCATCCTTCCTATTTAATCATCTAAACATGCTAATAACACCTTTCTTTCACCAAAATTCTCACCTTGTGAAATCACACTACATGTAATTACCAACATAAATCCACCCACCATAAGTTAACATCTTAACAATCAAGTCTAGATATGGTTATTGGTTCATTTGCACCCAAACTCCGCTTGCTTATAATTACCACAAACACCTCTGCTATTTAGAGATTACACGCCCTTGTACTTTATCTATTAGCACACAAATGCTACAGAGGTTCACACCGCTTGTGAATTATCTACATCAATTTACACTTGACAAAAACCATAATTTATGTTTGAATCCTGTTTACAAACTAACAGATTCATTTCTCCCAACCATGAACTCCTAATTAATGTCCATAATCTTATGGATCTTCCCCAAGCATTTCCCTATCTTTTAAAAGATAAACTCAACCACCTGTAACGTCAACACACGTATACAGGTCATTTCTGCCTCTTTTCGTTCAAATATTACAACACCTACAAGTCTATATATAACCGTAGATGTTCACACCAATCTATAAACATATATTATTTACCACATATTTCAAACAGGCACGCCAGTTAACATAATCAAATGTTCATAGTCACCACTCCCTAGTTAAGACACTCTTGTCAAAACCTTTAACATTTCATAGCGACACTATGTGTCAAAACCCTAGACATCATGTCTAAAACATTTAACATTTGTAAATGACAACTTGTCATTACCAAGTTTTATTCTCACCATGGCATTCATGCCAAATTGTTTACAATTCTTTCCTCATCATCCCTCGTCCTTTACCCAAGTCTATACACCGTCACTTTCTTGGTTTTAGACAAATATATTCCTCCAAAAATTACAATTTGTCCAAAGTTTTCACTCACATGAAACGTATTCATTAACTTAGGACTAAACTCCACCCCATGTACTTCACACCCATAGTACACTCATATAAGAAATTCTGACACATCATACAATACATACTTGCAGAGTGTACACTTTCTTAACAGTTTAATTAAGGATAATCAACATATCCTATTACGCCTATCTTTCATTATTTACACCAAACAACATGTAACTCATATTTTCAACAAGTCAACACACATATGTGATTCAATTTACGACCACCAAATTCGCACTACATACGGTTTTTATCACCACACCAAACACCAAACACGCCTTTATGGCTCAATATAACATACATTCTCCTATTGTCAATCAATATACTAATTTCACCTAGTATTAAATTGATTAACTACACCTTTTAACACCACGTTCATATATAAATGTCTACACCACCTGTAGATCATCTAAATCGGAAATTAGTTATGCAAGGTTTATACAACAAACCATTACCAACATATCAAACCACGCAAGTTTTATAGTCTCACCAAAAATTGCTCTCACCTACATGTGAATTACCCCTCATGCCACATGAATGTGGAATTATACGCCAAACCCAATGCCATTCCAAAATGAACTTACATGTCACGCCCGAATTCACATAATAACACATATTACACATGCGCAATAAAAACTACCATGTTTTAACACCATTTACTCCATATCATTACTACCAAGACTCACATCTATGGTCTTACATGATAATTTCAATGCCACTCAATTGTCGTCTTATATGAATTTCCACACGAATGTGGGTTCATCTAATGCCACATACATGTGGTCTTACATGTATTTCCACACGAATGTGGGTTCACCCAATGCTACACACCTGTGGTCTTACATGTATTTCCACACGAATGTGGATCTCCCCCAATGCCACACACTTGTGGACTTACAAGAATTTTCACCCGAAAGTGAATTCTCCCAATGCCACACACCTGTGGACTTACAAGAATTTTCACCCGAAAGTGAATTCTCCCAATGCCACACACCTGTGGACTTACAAGAATTTTCACCCGAAAGTGAATTCTCCCAATGCCGCACACCTGTGGACTTACAAGAATTTTCACCCGAAAGTGAATTCTCCCAATGCCACACACCTGTGGACTTACAAGAATTTTCACGATACAAATCACATACCGCAATCATCAATTTCACAGACCATTATAAGTATCGACAACATACTTATATATTATTTGATCAATTAGTAAACAAGTTACTACTCCCTTACCTCCTATTCCATAACCAGATTTGAGTTGCCTCTGTTAAAGTCATGTTCATGTAATGAGGGTAATATTATACAGGCCAGGCATAATAATACAATCATCCCATGCTCATTTCCTTAACTTCATCAACCCACATCATGATCAAGAATGTTATTCACATAAAATAATCACAACAAAAAATATTAAGGTAATCATATAACCTAATGTTACCTTAACTCCATCTCACCATATTATAACTAAGAATTTCGGCTTAAAAAAAAAATTCACACCAATCATCATTGAACATATATAACTAAGGTAAACACACTACAAACTTGTTACCTTAAACCCCTGGCTTCGTGATCGGATATTGGATCGAACATTACTCCCCATATCAAAAGCACAACGATTTGAGTTCAAGTGTTCGTGACGCACTTGAATCCCTCAAACCATTAGCTCTGATGCCAACTTGTAAAGCCCTAAATCCACCCACGTTTGACACGTGTTTTAAAACAACATTTCAAAATAGGTCCCAGATTTTTCAAAAATAAACATCCATTTTCATCACCCAATATAACCAAAGTTTTCACCCAAAACATATAAAGTTAGTTTAATTCTACATTTGAAAACCCAATTACAACATTAACTACAATTTACAAAAGTCGTTGGGTTGAAACCAAAACATGTTCGATCCGGTCATCCATACTATTCCCGATCACGCGCGCCATCACCCTTTACGTTCACCTACAAAACACCACATTGATATTACCATTAGTTCGTTAGAACTAAGTAAGAACACCTATGTATACTATTTGGTTCATAATGGAAGGTTATTAGATCCTAAAACGCGATTAAACGACCAAAACAAGTGATTTTGGGACACCCCCCAGCCGTAGCTTATGGACTGACCGTAGGCTATGGTTACTTTGAACAGAACCTTCCAACCGTAGCTTATGGCCTGACCGTAGGCTATGGTTATTTTGAACAGAACCTTCCAACCAAAGGCTATGCTCAGGGCATAGCTTATGCCCCCTGCACATACCAAATATCACTTTTTTCGCGTTTTACACTCCCGTAACCACCCCGGATCGTACCAACACTTCCGTTTCTCCCAAATAACTCCCATAACACCTTTGAAACATAACTACCATGTTCCAAAACATAATTTGGGTGATAATTAAGATATTCACCAAACGATTTGTTAAACGGGTCATTTACACCTAAACCCATTAACACACAAATTTTCACCCAAAGCTAATGGAACTTCCTTTTCCCCAAGGATTTCCATTTGTTACATTAATTCAGCATATTCAACACATGAAATGCATATTTAAAAACACTTTAAAACACATCTAAAGTGTTAAACTCTACAACCACCAATATTTAAGTTATGATTCTGATGGGTTGTAAAACACATCTAGTTTTTAAGTAAATTTGAGTCGATTTTAGTTTGTAAATATGTCGTTTTAGTTTATTTTTAGATTCTTTTTACATTTTATTGTTTTTACAGGCTTGTCTAATAAAATGAACGGAAATCGAGTTCGAAACCCAAAGGAATCGAGCCCCGGTTAAAATCAAGAGAAAAAAAGACAAGTTTTAATGATTATGACGTCATCGCGGTACGCGATGAGGAAGAATTTCACCTTCGCGGTACGCGAAGGATTTCGGGGGTCTTATGACCAATTTTGACCACCATTTTCCTATAAAACCCCCCTTTTAATTAAACTTTAAGCTAATTACAATTTTAGCCCTCCAACTACTAGTTAAATCTAACTAGTTATTACTAACTAAGTTAAGTTAGTTAGCACCCACCATAATTTCAAAAGGATGAAGTAAAATTAAAACACCCATCAATAATATTTAAAATAATTAAATCTTATAAAACACCCAATAATTAAAATAAACATAATTATATACCAATTATGTTCGTTTTATAATATTTTCCTAACATGGGTCGTTATATGAACTATCCCCCTGTTAAAAATTCTTTTGGAAAAAAGTTAATGTCATCCAGCAGATTGGCTTCACGGTTGGTTTTGTCAAATATTTAGTCGGTCAGTTTCTAAAAATTGTAATGAATGGTTTAGTTAGCCTTTTTCATCAAAAAACGGTAGTAAAAAATCAGCATGGACTGTATGCGTGTGTATATTTAGTTCATGATTTACATTTCATTTAGAAAAATACATTTGTGTTTAATGAAATTGGCTAGTCTCAAACCGTAAATTGTTCGGCTTGAGTCGGTTTTATTTTTAACGGACTCGAAAGCCCAAGTAAAACAAACCGTTGATAACGATTCAGTTTAGATCGATTTTGGTTTTTATTATTCAAAAAATGTTGTTAATGAACTGTTTTACGGTTCTACTTAAAAGCTGTAAAAACCGGAGAATGAAGCACCCATTATTAAACTTCGGCTCAAGTTCCTGTTTAGCCTACTTATGGTTTTAAAATATCATCTCCGTTTAAAAAAAGAAAGTATTATTATTTCCTTGCAAAATTGTCTTAAAATCTGAAATAAATAACATTAATTTTTAAATTATGTTGTGATATATTTTATCAGCATCATACGTGTATTCTTAAATTAGGGGGGAGAGAGAACACAATTGAATTAATGCACTTGAGAAACTGCAGAAAGGAAATTAAGGGGTCCATCTGTGGAATTTATCAACAACACAACAATTGTAGTGTGACAGTGATGATTGAGTAGAAAAGAGATAAAAACACGTTCTTCCACCGTCCGGTCCACCCTCCGTTTCGGTTCTCTTCTTTGAACAATGGTGGCCCTTTTCACTTTTATGTAATATATTATTGATTTAATAAAGATTAAAAGATGGAGATTTATATGAATCAAGTCGGCTCGAACGATCTGATCTTAAACGAGCATTTTTTAAATATCTTATTTTATTAATCAAGTTTATATTTATAAAAATAACTGTTTTTTTTGTATAACTATGATAAATTTTAATAAAATCATATATATTTTATTGTACACCCATAAATGTATGGTGCTGCCTTTATAGACAAAAAAAATAAAAATGTTGTGGCACCTATATATGAGTGTTAAAATAAAAAAAACGAAACAGCTAGTTTCTGTATGATTTTTTTACAGGCCGAAAATAGATAAGAAATTAACTAACACGTTATCACACTAACCCAATAATTACGTTAATACATTGCATGTTACAGCGGTCGTTTGGTTTTGTTTCTCCCGAAAGCATGCATGAATGTGTTAGGTTAACACATGAGTTTCGTAAGCTTCCATATGGTCATCACTCCCAAGAAGACAAATTAGAGGTAATGAGACTCACTATTGACATTTTTAAACATTATTTTAAAAAACTAGATGAAGTGATAATGCTACTAGAAGTTTATTTAAAAAAAATTGTTAATAAATATCTTGAGTTTGACCTGTGTTGACCCGAGTTTGAACCCTAGTCGACCTGTTAGGTGGCTGAGTCACGAGCCGAAACCGGGTACCCGGCTGAGTCACGAGCCCGGTTTCTTAACCTTGATTTTAACTAAAATTGTATGAGAGAAGTATGGTTTCATGGAACAGATAAAAGAAGACCGTCTTGCATGCTATGGACAGAACATTACAAGATATAGAAATTCTTCAAAAAAGTTTATGACATGGTGGATTTCCAGGTTAGTTCAGATAAAACTTCAACAAAATGCTAACCTACTTAAATTCGTTTTTGTGAAGTTAAAGATATGGGCTCTTTTTTTACATTACGAGACGATATTCAGTAGTTAGCCCTAATTACAGTCGACCATATAACCCTAGAAAACCTTGAATTTCTTCTTCTCCGTTAATGTTTCGATTTTTGATTTTTTTCAAGATTTCGTTTACAAGTTTGTAAAAATTAGACTACTATAAGACTAAATTATTCAAATAGAGACTAATATCAATAGCATTAATTGATGTTTCTATTTTTTGATTTTTTTACAAGGTTTTGTTTACAAGTTTGGAAAAATTAATTGATTCTAATACCCTGTTCTTGGTTTTAAAGATTCTAATGCCCGTGATGAAGAAGCTATTAAAGAAGATGAGCATCAGCTGGAGGGTTATTTTGGTTTCTTGACAGAACCTGTACTTGGTTTTAAATATAAAAATTTGGTTTCAAATATATTTACATATTATTCGGAACCGGGACCGGGACTCCATTTTCCTCTTGTACAATTAGAAGTTTCAACTAAAGACATTTCTGTCCGATATGGTTGTATGATCTTTATTTGCTTCATTTATAGTTTGCGCATTGTGTTCTATCTTTGTGCACATTTTCCTAGAAATAAAGATGTCACCTCCTTACAAGCCTACAAGGATTTGATTTTGTGATCTTTTTACAAGGATTTGTTTTACAAGTTTGCAAAAATTATAGAAGTTTACAAAATATAGACTGCTATAAAACTGAATTAGTAAAAAAGTGACTAATACCCATGATATTAGTGGCTGTTTTGATTTTTGATCTTATTATAAGGATTTGTTTTACAAGTTTGCAAAAATTAAACCACTATAGGACTAAACTAGTCAAAAAGAGACTAATACCATGGGATTAGTTGATGTTTTAATTTTTTGATCTTTTACAAGGATTTGCAAAATAGAGACTACTATAAGACTGAATTAATCAAAAAGAGACTAATACAAATGGTATTAGTAGCAATGTTTGTTCACACCCTTCATTCACTTGGTACCCAGTATTTCAACAAAGTCAACCAATAAATATCTCACAAATAAGAATAGACACACATTCCATGTATATGTTTTGGTTTGAAGATGTAGGGCTTTTGTTGTTGCTGTTTGTGGCAGTTTATCCTATAAATGGTGCGATACTAGGAATGAGCTCGGTGCTGTACCAGTACCGTTGTGCTCAAGAAAACGCAAGTACTTAAAGGAATGAAAAAAAACAAGAAAATAAAAACATTACTTGGTTAAAATGTCCGATCACAACAGTTAACACATTAAACCCCCTCCGGTAGACTGTTCAAACCTCAAAAAGAAACCAACTTAATTCATTTATCCACCTTGAGTTTCATAAACAACTTTAGCAGACTGTCTCTTTCAGCTCTAACAGTCTGAAGCTCATACTCTAAAGATGCATAAGCTGATGATGAGGATGCATAAGCAAGAAAGGTCAATATTGACAACAAAGTAATAGACTAAAAGGATCAAAAGGATTAGTTCTAACCTTTTCACATTCAGCTTTTTCTATGCAAAAATTGTTGAAAGCAGCAAATGCCTCCTCTTTGGAGTCAAATCCACAATAAACGGAACCAGGAAATCCACACACATTATCTTACTAGTCTATTATCTTGATGTATAAGGATTATAGCGGGTAGCGGGAATCGAACCCGCATCGTTAGCTTGGAAGGCTAGGGGTTATAGTCGACGTCGATTCATCATTTTTAACGTCTCTAATTCAAAACCGAACATGAAACTTTGGTTTCATTGAAAATGGATAAATTGCTAATATGCAAAACACATGTGACCTGGGCCGGTCCATTGGGTTACAATCTACCCTTAGCTTAAAAAATATTGCAAGAAGAGATAGTAAGTTTAGTAGACCTAAATTTGATACAACCTAAATTTGTAAATCGAAAGTTTTTATTACAAATATCACCTAAAATGATGCAAGGAAAAGCCTGTGATGCGGGTATTTATAAACACATTAACTATAATAAAAAGTCAAAACAGTAGCCAAGTAACAAAGTAACAAACCATCCCATGCCTAAACAAACAGTAGCAACTAAACAAACTAAATAGTGTTTGGTGATGCAGAGTGTGAATCTTACACAGGTGGATTTGCAAGCATATCCCGGATATGTTTGACCTGATCTGCTGGCGATTGCTTCCCCAAAAAGAGACGAAGCCCTATGCGGGTAGTAGATCTTCTAAAATGAGCACTTGCTAGATCCACCTCAGCCAGAGTCACTAGATTCGCGGAATGAAGAGCAGCAAGAGCATCGAACAGACGTGGTTCCCACTCATTCCAGTCATCATTTACATCAATAGGCCCTCTTGCATCACTAAGCCTAGTTGCATCAATAGACATAGAAGACTTACTGGAACTAGAAGACTTACTGGAACTTCCAGTAGAATTTTTGCTCCGGAAACGAGGCTTACGTGTTCCAAAGACTTTGAAAAGCGATTGCTTTAGTTCCAGTGGTTGACATAACTGTTCACTACGATGCTTTTCAAATGCTCTATCAGTTTTCTGCAAACCACAACATGTATATGAGCTCAATGAATATCCTGCAAAATAGCTACTGAATTAATCTTTTGGACAACTGAAATTCCAAAATCACTAATTTCCAGTCAAAAAGCAATCAACAACACAATCTGTTCAGAGCTCAATGAATATCTTGCAAAATAGCTGCTGAATTAATCTTTTGGACAACTGAAATTCCAAAATCACTAGTTTCCAGTCAAAAAGCAATCAACAACACAATCTGTTCAGAAAGCAACCAACAGTTATATCATCAAAACTTTTAAAACTAAATTGACAGTCAAATTGAAAACTAAACTGAAATTCCAAAACCACTAGTTGCCAGTCAAACTTTATGGTCAACAACACAATCTGTTCAGAACTTTTCTATCATCAAAGCAACCAACAGTTATATCATCAAAACTTTTCTAAGTCAAATTGAAAACTAAATTGACAGTCAAATTGAAAACTAAACTGAAATTCCAAAACCACTAGTTGCCAGTCAAACTTTATGGCATATTAAGCCCTAAAAGCAACAATCTTACTCATACTTAGGATTCATGAAATCAAATTTTAGGGAATAATTACTATGAAAGCGATAGACAATAACAGAAAGCATAAAACAATGTTAAAATTGAAAGAAAAACTTCAAAAGCAGCTTTAAATATGAAGAAAAAAAAGTGTTAATATCACCTCCATTCTCAAGTGCAAGTCTTTAAGGTAACTTCCAAATCTTTCGCATGCCGCAACAGTTTCTTCTGTTATCATTGTGTCAAGCTTGAGATCCTGTACCCATCTTTTTGTAAACTTCTCCCAGAAAATTTCAGGCACGTCAGGAGATCCCATGGTATCGTCAGTCCCATCGCAAGCGCTTTGTAGAAGTTTTATGAAGGCATCACGATTAGCATGACAAGCCTTCTACAATAAAATATTTTCTTTCAAATGATTTCTTAAACAATGATTTATTATTCAAAATTCTTGTACTCCTATGGTCCTATTGGCATCGGACATGTATATTGAAATATATGCCTCTATGGACTAAAATCAAATATATGAGAACTTACAAACATTGGGTCCGGGGTATAATCACCCAATAACTTTTGCGCCCTTTCGCGAAAACTCGTCTTTTTTACACCTAGTTGGGCCATATGAAATCTTGGCCTTTTTATATGTGTCCTCTGTAAAAAAGGAAAAATAACCGAATGAGAAGAGGAACAAACCAATGTATACGAATTACTGAGTATGACTGAGTAATAAGCATCATCATCATGAATAATTACTAAATCAGCAAAGAACATATCACAAAAAAAAAAAGTTCTAACAGCAAACAAAACATAAGGTTGCATTAACCGAATGAGAAGAGGAACAAACCAATGTTCGTCGATAATCTTACATTTGATGAACAACAGCTTGCATTAACAGAGTTGCAAGCCTTCGTCAATAACCTAGCATTTGATGAAGAAGAACAGGTCGATTCAATTTCGTTCGTTAATGCTTTTGATAAAGAAGAACAGATCGATTCCATTTCTTTCCCCTTGCTCTTCATAATGACGGAGGGAAGTGTAGTTGAGATTTGACGGTCTAAGCTAGTCGTAGCCTGATATCACTGGTTTTGATATGGGAAATAAGCATTATGGTCAAAAGAAGCGAATATCATTATTACAACACTGGCAGCCTTAAAGTGGACAAGTAGAGTGTTTCTGTTTTCATGATTTGGTGGTTATATTTTGTTTGGCTATTTTTTAGACCTTTGTTTTAAAAGCTTGCATTTGGTTTTCCAATTATTGTTTTACACCTTTTTATTCTTTGTTTCATACAGATTCCATGAATGATGTGAAAAGCAGAGATGGTATTAAAATATTAATACTGGACAAAGATGAGAAAAGAACTAACAAAACTAAGAATGTTGTGTACAACGAAGTTTTTACAAACTTATAGTTTTTATATATTTCATGTTAAATTCCTGTTTTTTTACGTTACTGATTACTTTTTTTATATTACACACTTCTTGATATAATATGTATGTTCGCTTTATGTTAATACGCTACCCGTGTATCATACGGGTATTAAGCTAGTACATATATTATATCAAGAAGTGTGTAATATAAAAATAAAAAAAGTAATCAGTAACGTAAAAAAACAGGAATTTAACATGAAATATAAGAAAACTATAAGTTTGTAAAAACTTCTTGGTACACAACATTCTTAGTTTTGTTAGTTCTTTTCTCATCTTTGTCCAGTATTAATATTTTAATATCATCTCTGCTTTTCACATCATTCATGGAATCTGTATGAAACACACCCCTCATCCAGAAGTACACTTCAAAAAGGCTATCTGTAAAGGACTGGCAATTAAAATTTAGTCAATTGATTTACAACAAATAATATAACTATCAAAAACCAGAAATAACAATGTTGGAACAATAAAAAATGAATCTTTAATAAAATCAACAAAAAAGACAATTTTTATCATATGATTTCACATGATACAGCTTACCATGTTCTCATGTTCATAATAATCATCCAGAGCCCATTGATATTTAGATTGATTCAACCCAAACCAATGTGCTAGATACTCATCCAGACTTGAATGCACTGCAACAGAAAAGATGAACATAAACAATGCTCAAACATTAAAGATATGAAATAATTACAGAAACCACTCTTTGGGTCAGATTAATCACAAAGATCCATGTTTTGGCAACTGCAGACCAGTATTACATCTTTTTCATAACTATACTGATCAGACAGACCCCATTAAAACACAAACATGTGGGGAAAGTGGAAACATAGGATGAATCATTAATGCCTTTATATCCTCTCATTATCTTGCCTTTTTTTGTTTTATGGGTTGATTTGCTACTTTCAAATGATTCCAATCTAAGTGTTTTTTATGGCATTAATTATCTATTTAGAAATAGCATTTGAGATTGGATTATAATACATGTTCTTGGCATGAGCAAGATTTAAAATTTAGATGTGTTAGTTTGTAATCGTTAGCCCTAATTTCTCCTCAGAAACTGACATTTCTTAGTGGCATTTTAGTTTTTTTTTTTCTTTTTTTTTTAGGATACACCCAGATGCATATCTACAAAACGAAGAACACTCAAGCAAAAAAATAGAAGAATTCAACACAAGATCAACAAATATAACCATTCTGAAGCGTAGCAATGGCGTCCCAAAAGATACCGAACTTTGAGCCGTACGACGACGGGGTCTTCTCGTAGTGAACCGGCGGCGGCTGAACCGGAGAAGGGTTCTCTTTCTTATGAGAATCGGATTCCGATGAGGGTTTAGGAGTGGGAGTAACGAACACGGTGTGCTTTACGTTTTTATCAAAAATGGGTCCTAAAAAAACATGTTGGACCGTATATTATGGTGGTGTGATCGCATCCAAAATCAAATACATAAAATATTATGTCACTTTTCTATAAAAAAATATAAAATACAAAGAACAAAAGTTAACAAAAAGAGAGTTAAGAAATAAAAACTAACAATATAACTAAAAAATAAATCAATAGCAAACTTACTTCACGAACTATCCCCCTGTTAAAAATTATTTTTTTTAAAAAAAAAAAGGTAAAGTCTTAAATCTTTAACCTTGCTCAGCAGATATTGCTATTCTATCATAGCGGTGAGAGCAAAAGAAAATTGCCTCGACAATTATTATTCAACATATTACTTTAAATCAATCAAACATCTCTCAAAAATAACATATAATCTTTAAAAAAATTTAACAAAAAATAAGAAAAGACCGAGAGAGGAAAAAAAAAATTTATATTACCATAAAAAACTGAAGCTACAACTAAGTAGAGGTGTTTACGATCAGGTTTTAAACCGTCAAGTCATCAAAATTTGTCATCGGTTTGGTTTCACGGTCGATTTTGTCAAATATTTGGTCGGTCAGTTTCAAAAAACAGTAATGAATGGTTTGGTTAGCCTTTTTCATCAAAAACGGGTTGTCAAAAATAAATTTGGAGTGTATATGTGTGTGTGTATTTAGTACATGATTTACGTGTCAGTTAAAAAAATGCATTTGCGTTTGATGAAACTGGCTCGTCTCTGACCGTAAATTGTTCGGCTTGAATCGGTTTTATTTTTTACAGACTCGAAAGCCCAAACCGTAAAACAAACCGTTGATAACGATTCAGTTTAGATCGGTTTTGGGTTTTATTATTCAAAAATTGTTGTTAATGAATTGTTTTACGGTTCTACTTAAAAGCTGTAAAAACCAGACAATGAACCAAACATTATTAAACTTCAGCTCAAGTTCCTGTTTCGAACGATATGATCTTAAACGAACATTTTTTAAATATAAATCTTATTTAATTAATCAAGTGTGTATTTATAAAAATAACTGTTTTTTTTGTATAACTATGATAAATTTTAATAAAATCATATATATTTTATTGTACACCCATAAATGTATGGTGCTGCCTTTATAGACAAAAAAAAATGTTGTGGCGCCTATATATGAGTGTTAAAATAAAAAAAAACGAAACAGCTAGTTTCTGTATGATTTTTTATAGGCCGAAAATAGATAAGAAATTAACTAACACGTTATCACACTAACCCAATAATTACGTTAATACATTGCATGTTATAGCCGAGATAAGTATAAAACTAGTTTATATTTGGTTTTGAATTAATAAATCTCCCGGATAGAGACCAACAACGGTCGTTTGGGGTTTTATGGCTTTATTAACCAAATTAATTACGATACAACGTGATAATTAATCAAACAACTTTTCTTACTTTCTTGCCACATACAGAATCGTTTATATTCTTAAATCTTAAACATATCCATTAACTCTCTTGCACACAGTAGATATGTTATATGCATACGGTTTTAGTAAGAAGTATTTATCGATAGCGGGCTAGAGGATGAGTGTTGTAGTCTTCATCCAGAGCCCAAAATGGGAAGCCCGCAAACTAAATACAACTAAATTGCATAGAAAAACTTCTAGGGGTTCTAAGCGTTGCTTGGTTGCTTGATTCAGTAAGTCGGCACTATATATAATGATTGATGAAGAATCTAGCGATCATCAGCCACATATGCAATAATTCAAACAAGTATATTTAAATTCAGCCATAAAAAATGAATACAAATATAATTGAGTAAAAAGTCAGTTTTAGGTTACATGGCTTCTGCTTGTGCGGGTTCAATTTCAGGGTTTTAATAAAAATGAGATGGCATCATCCTATTGGTTGAAGAGGGTTCAAATTTAACTCATATTTTTTGTTTCACTTTTTCAGTGTTTAATATTTTTATTTATTTAACTCTTGTGATACATATGTTTCTAATCTATAATATTTCATATAAATATTTGATTAGTTTTTTAATAAATATGATGCAACATTTTGTGAACCATGTTAACACTTGACATTATAAAAGAAACATATGAAGTTGTAACTTCTCAATTTTGCAAATCATCAAAACAGAAAAGACTGTCATAAAAATATTCTCAAAAAATAAAACACCTAATGTTTTCATAATTTGTAAACATTTATGAACTTTTCCCTTTGCTTTTAAATCATATCCAATGTTTTCATAATTGAACCGGATATTTAATTGATTTACTAGCTTACTGGTCAGACTTAATTTAAAAACCGAATAACATATAAATTCTTAAAAATATTAACAAATTTATAGAATTATAAATACATTTAAATAAACATAATTCATAGTCAAACAAAGATAATCATGTTTGAAGAATAACCGAAAAAAGGTTTGATCTTGCATGTTAACTGGCTTGACAGACCGTACGTTCAATTTGAGAACGGCCAGAACACATTCTTTTGTGCCGGTTCCCCTGCTTGTTTCCAATCTGATCCGATCTCAGCAACTTTGATCTTACCTAATTAGCATGTATGTTTTAAAAAATTTAAAATATAATCATATCATACATAAGTGTTAGAAATATTCAACAAATTAAATTTACCAAATATTACAAACCGCAAAGTTACCACCATTCTTTATACTACTAAATATATACAAAATAGACACATATTAATCTTATATGACATTGCTTCATACTATTTTATTTCCCTTCTTATTTCTTCTAATTTTAGTATATATTTGGATATCATTTTGGTCCCTGTATTGTTGTCAGGACTCATGAAGGAAGTGAAGATCGACGATATATCGCCTGACCCACTTGATGAGATAGTGCTACAAAGGAGAAAAAGTGTTAAAGTGTAACCGAATAAACATTTTCGAAGTGGCTTTGTCTACTTTCCACAAATCTTGTTATACATGAATAACGTGTCTCTTGAAATAACAAAATGATATGTGCATACTCAGGGTTGGCTTAAGCTTTTTAGAGATAGAAAGACGAATAAAAAAGTTAAAGTCTTTTCGTAAATTCTAAAAAACATAAACAATATGATATAAACAAATAATGTTTGTCAATCAATTCTAAAAATTCTAAAAATTTCAGTTCACAAATAATGTTATAAGATACAATACTTATGAGGATATTTTATAATTTCATCCCTCTTTGTTAATCAATTTGATTATCATATTTATCACTAAGAAGTTTGTCTAAATCATTCATCGGTACCATTAATAAATTATTTATTCCAACATCAACTAAATGTGAAACAAAAACGTAAAAAATGTCATTATTTAGAAATATAAAACTATAAACAAACTTTCTTTTTTAAAAATATAAGTAGATTCTTAAATTTTTCATATTCAAAACGACAAAATAAATAATCTGGACCAACGGTTGGGGCTCCCAATATATAAAGGCCCTAGGCCCTTGCCTCTCTAATCCTTAAGTGAGGCCAGCGGTATATAATAATATAATCTATTTTGAAATACATATGTATAATGCAAGATTACGATACTTGATTAAAATTATAAACGAGGTAAGAACAATAAAAAGCAACAAGCTCTCTCGCTGCTTTTTTATTTTTTTATAAAAATAATTCAAATAATATTAGAAACGTGTAAGAATAATTCAAAAAAAAAACTTTTTTAACTTAGGTTTTTTTCATTGTTTTCGATAACTTGAATAAAGGATGACACATAAAGTTGCATGGACTAGAAGCCATTTATACATGATAAAATGATGCTCTTCCAGAATCCTATTATGTTTAAACTTGTATAATATTTTTACTCGCATGTGTATTTTTGATAATTTTTGTATTGTTACTTCTCTCCTATGTTGATTTATATAATGTTAAAAAATTATGTGTATTACACATGTTAAATGAATAAATTTTAAAGTGATTTACTTTAAATGACATATCATATATATAGAGTTAAATGCCAAAATGGTCCTGTGTTTATATCAAAAATGTCATTTTAGTCCCTAAATAAAATTTGTTGTCATTTTAGTCCTTGTGTTTTAATTTAGTTGCCAATATATTCTTTCTAGTTGCCATTTTAAGGAGTATATTAGCAATTAAATTTCAAACACAAAGATTAAAATGGCAACAAAAATTTAGACGAAGGACTATATCGGCAACTAAATTAAAAAAAAAGGATTAAAATGGCAACAAATTTTATTTAGGGACTAAAAATGACATTTTTGATATAAACACAGGGACAATGTTGGGCGTTCTTGCTGTTCACGCGAAGCTCTCAACCTCCTCTACAAGGAAGTACAACAGATCTTGTGTTTTATCCGGCCAAAAACAAGGTATGATCCAAGGAAAAATCACGGAAATAGGGTTTCCTTATCCTTGTTGTTCGACTTAAACTTCGACCGGTCCAACACTCGTACACATGCACCCCCCACATACATGAGGATTAACTGGTGCGTAACCCTAACAAGAGAGTAGACCTGCGACAGCTTGAGCTTGGTGAAAATGGCGATGAGGAACAGGGTTCGCTGGTAGCTTAGCTGATGGCCGAACCAGAGGTCATCGGCCGAACCTTCGAGCACCGAACCTTGCTCCATTCAAGCGAACCTCCGGCGCATGGGGCGAACCTCGGGTCTGTGATCATCAGAACCGAACCCTACGAACTCCGGCGAACCTTGACAACTATCACCGACGAACCTTTTCCCATGTGAGCCACGAACCTCACCATCACCGAACCAGTTGATCTAAACCTATGACTAACGGACCATGCAGGCGAACCCTGGTGGAGCGAACCTTACATCTGCCCAGCGAACCCTCCATACACGAACCTTGGTCCTGACAAAACCCCTAGCACCAGCCGAACCTGTAAGCCCCGCTCATGGACTCACGAACCTCCCAATAGCCACGAACCCATGCACATGCAACGAACCTTTAACCCCACCGAACCATCATGAGATCACCGAACCCATGTGCGGTCACACTAGCCGATCCCTGCTATAGCTCCTTGGACCACGAACCTATGTGCCACAACCTAATGGGTCACGAACCTACTTTGAACTAAACTTGGCCGAACCTCGCTTCCTCACCCACGAACCTTGAGTTAGGCATCTGGTTATTTTGTCGGCCCACACAGCTTCGAAGCCTTCGTGTATCACGCTGCTTACCTGGCCTACGCAGCCCATTAATGACCCATTTGAATTACCTTCGGCCCAAAAGCACCCTCAAACGGCCAGGCCCTCACATACTTGCTTCGGCCCACTATGGCCCCTAACCGGCCCAGCTTCACTCCTTGGCCCAATTTCCAGCTCAAGGCCCACACCCTCGGCCTAGTTCTAGTTGACCCAACCCATATTGATGGACCGAGCCCAATAAATTTAAGCAGTCCATGTGGTTTAATTCTGACCCAAGTTTAAATGACTGGGGCCATGAACATTTAATATGGGCTATGGTCTTAAAATTCGGCCCACATCATTAACAACGTGAAAATATACTTGAAATTGAGTGTAAGAACCATGCATGGTAATTTGAATTACACTTATGGTTTACTACAAGGGTAACAAAAAGATTAAACTATTGAATAACACAAAGAAATCTAGTAGGCTATCTTCATATGTGTGGAGTGTTTGGGCAAACAATATACAAACTCTTTTAAGAAGAGGTTAAAAATACTAACCGTTAGCTTAAGACCTAAGTCTGTTACTTAGTGTCTCTTTGCTTATAACATTAAAACAAAAGTATATAAACAATTCAACAAGGATATTAGTAGTAATCAAATTGGGCCGGATGATGACCAAGACCAAGTGGTGACAATCAATTTTAGGGCTAAAACATACACGCGCACAAAACCTTACAACTTATACTTATAAGTTACATGCAACGTGAAATCAATACAGGATCGTGAAAACCACTACAAGAACAATCAAGAGCGCGTGCATTTCTTCGTTTAAGCTAAGTCAACCACTTCTACAACGAGGTGAGTTCATATGCCCCTTTTACTTTAATCTTAACTGATTTTAAATTCTTGGGGCTGAGAAACATGTTTACTTTTATTTATTTAAGAGTTTTAAAGTTTCACATATTACTTATACTTTGATTTAGATAATATTAAATTGTTTATTATCGCTTATCATTGTATGCATGCTTGTATGATCATGATATAACAGGGGTAATCAGATGAACATGATAAGATATATTCATAATTCATCAACACATTAGAATAACACAGTTATCAGATTTTATCTTACAACACTTAGTTATTTTTACATCAGCAAACATTGGGATAATACATACACAAACAAACATTGAGGACAAATACAGAGAAACATGATGACACAACAAAACACATGAATGATCAGAAGATAATACATCTTCTAAATATCATTCAACATTATAATTTAACTAAGTGTGATAAGTCAAGTACTTATAACGCTTAGTTTACAACTTAAAACATACTATGCGATAGTATGGAGCATTTATCAATCCACCACCTGAGCGGATTAAGGGTGGCAAGACTAGTTCTTACCACGGCTTAATGGCAACATGGTGAACATATGTATCATTTAGAATGATAATCATGATAACGTATCTTCATGATAACAATATCATTCTCACATCGGTTGACATAACGTAATAAGACTAGTTCTTATTCAACTTTGTTAACTACATTGAGAACACATGGCGGGATAGAGGTAAATCGGATGCATTGTAGTCTAATTACGTGAGGATCACAATGGATTCCTTTTAGGCTCTATACGTTGCATTGAGAATACATTACAAATGGTTAATTAACACTTTTATTGATTAAAAGTGTATCAACAGTTAACCTACAAGACTCAGAACAATATAAGGAATAGATTAAATAAATATAATATCCTTAATACATATAAGAGTTATCAATACTTAGGTTTGATGACAACAACTCTTTATTATAGTATTCAATACATGATATCACAGGTGATTAACAATGAGATGAACAAGTGAGAATTGAGATGGAAATCAATAGTTGTATTGCAAGTGGTGTGGAGTTCTAGTAGTGATGTGGTGGGATGTTGGCTAGGGCTTGGTTCCCTTACATATGCCCTATATATAAGCATCACTACTAGGATGATATATTACTTGTGAATATAACTATTGAGAAGCCATTGGGAGAACAGGTGAAACAAACAACATACAAGTAACATTATTAACATTGTGATTGTGCATGTGAATGAATCAAGGTTTTCAATTAACATACTTATGAACTCACCAACCTAGTGTTGACTTTGTTTAAATGCATGATTTCTCAGGTGACGAACAGGTTTAGTCACCAGGATTACAGGGTCATAGCTAGTGGACTTTTAAAAGACCTAGCTACTTTTAGTGTTGCATAATTTTGATTGACAATACAGCGAATCATCTTTTGTATATCTTGTACATATACAAGATATAAACTCATTGATTCTTTTGGATAGATTTGCTTGATTAAATTATGAACGATACATTGTAATTTAATCTTGTAATTCTACATTATTGTCGTGTTAGCATTTCTCATTTAGTTATCATGTGCTATGTAAACAATCTGATCATTTTGATTATCACTCACGATATCACGCCTCGAGAACCTTCCGCCCGGCGGGAAAGTCGATCCAGCCCGCCAGCTCGGGGTGTGACAGTATTATATGGGTTGAATAAAAATTAATAAATATTCAATAATATAAATTGAAAAATTGTAAATGATTTTTTGTTTTAAAATATGAACAACATTACATAGAAAATAAAATAATTTTCCAAGTTTGTTTTTACACATTTCATTTTAAGAAAGTTGTTTTTAAAAAATGTCATTTTTTACAAAATTATAGGATGTTATCTATTATTAAACAAGTTAATAAAGAAAAAAACTAATAGTTAATAATAATGACTTATGAATTATAAAAAAATTTTATGAGTCATAAATTATTGGAAAATTTTCATATTTTATAATAATTTGATTTTTTAAAAATGTGCTTCTTAATATTAATTTTTTTTACTATATTAAGAAATCCTTTTTAATTATAAAAGGTATATATATATATATATTATAATTAGTATTTAATACTATTATGTAATTATTTATTAATATTAAGAACTTTTTTTATATAAAAAAGTATCTATATCTATATCTATACCATATAATAAATAAAGGTCTTGATTTGCTACTTGTCAACTTTTTAAACCAGCTAAATATTTTTTTCCGCCTCTTCCTAATAGTTAATATTTGCATGTCATCTTTCTATTAAATTTTTATTTTTTTCATTTTCTCTCTTCTATTAAATATTAATGATTTTATTTTACTTAGTAAATAATATGATTAAATTATAAATCACTTCTTTATTTTTTTATAAAACGTCTTTGAATAATATATATTATGTTATTTTAAACAAATAATCTTAAAACTCAAATATTTAACATGTGTAATACATCTATGCTTAATGTTATACATACATACATACATACATACATACATACATACATACATACATATACATATATAAAAGTTTTTTTTATAAATTTTTATTTTTAAAGTTTTTTTATATAAAAAAGGTATAACTAATATTATTAGTTTTAATATAATCATATAAATTTAAAAAGATGTAATAAATTTATTTTAACTCCTTATTACTTATTTTGAAAGGTCGGCGTAATTTAGGAATAATATATATATATATATATATATATATATATACACTTTTCCTTAGAGATTAAACAAAGTTGAGATTTGGAGGAGTTGGTATGTCACGGGATCGAAGCTTTTCCAAAACGATTGGCTACGAAATTCACACATTGCTATTATGCATTATCAAAATATATAATTTTTAGTTAGAAAGGAAACACTACTTTTAATATCACCAAAATTATTGAAAAAGAAATTTTAAACGTTTAAATTAGTTTTTATAATTAATTTAGGTTTGTTTTGTTTTCTTTTAACTTCTAAAATATAGTTTTTTTAAACTTTGAGTTATTGTTGTGACATACTTTTGGTAACTATATTTTGGTATAAATATTAATAAAAGACGAGTCTGTCTATGTTTCTAATCACGTTAATTGTGATATATATAAGTTCTTCAAATAATGTTCGGGTATTCTAATGTTATTTTTAACGTCGTCATTTCAATCGTTTTGGTTTTCCTTAACATTCATTTGCAATGACATAACTTATCATGATTTTTGAATGTATTGTTGTCACATAGTTTTTATTAATCTATGTTTCCATATATAGTCTGAGTCAAGTCGTGGCAAACTTGAAAATATTGTCTTTACATACAATCTGAAAATACTATTGCGTAAATTTTGTTTAAAATTGACTTGAAAGTTGAGCCGTTGTACGTTTTCATAACTTTTACCTAAAACTGACTTTTAATTCTTTTTTTAAAGCATGCTTTCTATATTTATTAACGTTTATTTCTATTACATAACTTTTCTTTGATCTCAACACGTACCGTTATGAGTTATGACCTTTTCTCTTTTAATGTTTCGGTTTTCATACGTAGCTTCATACACATTTTTCATGTATCTTCTGCGTTTTATTTAGTTACTCCACTTATATAATTGTGACATGTATTTTTTTTGTACATAACTATGTCTAGAATCCGCCACAAAGTGCGGGTTAGGTTGGTCTAGTTATATAAATTTATGAAGACATAATTATAAAATCACATATTTCTTATTTACAAACCCGGGTTTATAACCTAGTATAGAATATATAATTATATAATTAGTTTTTATTAAAGTTATGTATATATTAGAAGAGAGAAACGGGAAAATAGTGTGAGAATATTTCTAAATTTGTGACAAGTGTTCTACAATTATTTTGATTTATTAAGTATAATAATTTTTTTTGAACAGTTATACTATCCTACTCATAAACTACATCCAATATTTTCCTTGCTTGGATTTGAACAAAAGACCTACTTTTAAGAGATAATACCTCTACTAAGACTACCCGCAGCGCCTCCCCCGCCCGGCCAGCAGGGTCTCACCCTTCGGCGGGGTGTAGCGGGAGCACCGCCACCCACTTCCACAGGTCCCGCCCGGATGAGTTCCACGGCCCCCGCGCCCCGTGCTATCTTCGTTACCCCATTGGCCAATTCAAATTTCAAGTGGGCCCCTCTCCCAATTTCTTTGATGATGTGTAATAGTGGGGAAGAGTTTTCGGTGGGGTGACCACTGTGGGGTTTTGTGGTTTTCAGTGGGGTGATGACGTGGCAGGAAATTTCAGTAGGGAGGGATTTTCAGTGGGGTGACCGCTGTGGATGGTCTAAGTGAGCTAGTTCCACCTTGGCATCTATTAGAACAAATAGATAGATTTGTTTCTCATATGTGATTTTAATCGATTATGTAAAGAGAATAATGTTTAGATCAAGAAAATTAAACAAATATGGAAATAGTATGCGTTTTTAAGTGACATCACAACAAAAATCCAATCCAGTGCATAACTTCGCTTTTTTTTAAAAAAAAAAAGGAAAAAAACTTTGAAACCTAGGCAACGATTATGTTTTGATAGTTTTAACAGTAATTTTTTCTCTTAAACATAAGGATTTGATCCACTAAGAAGAGATTTTTACCTAATAAGAATAAAAAACAATTATAATTTAACATGTGACGTGCTAAAAATAATAAAAAAATCTTGTACAAAAAATAAAATTCAGTACAAAATAACAAAATCCAATCCAAAAAAAAATCTAGTACAAAAATCAAAAAATCTAGTATAAAAAAATAAAAATCAATACAAAAAAAACAAAAATGTAGTATAAAAAATATAATATAAAAAACACAAAAATACAATACAAGAAAATAAAAAACTAGTACAAAACATAAGATGTTACATCTATATTATCATGCTAAATGTCAAAATTATATTGATTTTACTCTTTTTATACAAAAAATTCTTTTTATTTGATTTTTCCTCGTTAAATATAACTAGATTCTATCTTAACAAGAATTTATTTAAATACACATTTTTATGAGATGATAATTTCGAATTACGCTAATGACTAAACTATAATATATATATATACTATAAGGTCATGTGGATGCAATTTTTTACACCGTAAACCTCAATGATTAAGAAATATATCATAACTAATATTATACAATCTAAGTTTATTATATTATTGAGAAGTACTAAATGTCTGTCTCATGCCACCGTGATATTGTCGGATACTTTATAGAATTATTTTTGGTTATGAATTCTTTTATTTAAAAAAAAAAACTAAATTACCGAGATAGTTTACGTGGTTTACTAATATTTTATTCTTGGTTTTTGTTTCATAAATTACACGTAGAGTTCCAACCATTAAACACTTATATCAGTACAATCGTCAATTGTCCCTTCAAGAAACGGGAAATTTTATTATTTGATTCAATGGTAGGCCGGATATATATTCAATTAATAGATGATGGCAGCTAGTGGCGGACTCAGAAATTTTTTTTATGGGGGGCAGAATTTTTTTAGGTTCGTTGGTGTTCAAGTTGGGTTGGGGCAGATCAGGTCGAGTCATGATAAAAAACGACAATCAAACTAAGTTTCATATATAAATAAATAATGAAAATACAATATATATAAAGTTGTTCACTACATGAATTTATTTTTTTTTTATATATATATTCAAAACAACGTATAGGAGACGTTTCTAAATAACCCTTTTTCATAACCGTAAAAAACGAACCGAATAATGATTTCGGTTTTCGGTTTGGTTTCTAACTATATCCGAATTCTGAAGTCGGTTCTTAACTGTATTTGAATTTCGGTTTTGGTATGGTTATCGGTTCCAATTTTTTTCTGAATTCAGTTTATTTGGTTAACCGATTAAAGCGAATTCAAATTTAAATTTGTTTTATTTATAATATATAACGTTGAATTTGGTTTATTTGGATTGGTTTATTCGTTTTTAATTGGTATATTCAATTGAATTCGGTTTTTAACCGGTTTAGTGGTGCTTTGACGCATTATAATTAATATTAAACTTGATTTTGCATTAGGTTTAAATTATTAGTTGGACATTTTTCAACTTAATTTATTAATTAACACTAAGAAATCAAAAGTTTAATGGGGGCGATTGCAAAATTTTACGAGGGGTGATCATGATTCTAACATATATATACTACTAAAAAAATTTTTTCAAGGTGGGCGGCTGCCCCCTTGCTGTCCATGTGGGTACGCCCCTGATGGCAGCAAACGGAACAACAATTCAAATTTGTTCAACAAATCAACTTTAATGATTATTCAATCAATTTCAATGGTTATCTATTTGTAATTATTTATATATATATATATATAGGGGATGGTTCCATTGTAAACGGTGATGAATTAGCAAAAATACAAAAAAGAAACCCCCCTATTTATGTATAATAAAAACCATGAAAAAAAACTAAGATTCGGGCAAAAAACGCTACGGTTAAGCGGTTAACGCTATAAGGAAGAGTTAACATTTGATCCTTCCCCTATATATATATATATATATATATATATATATATATATATATATATATATATATATATATATATATATATATATGGTTGCCAGTGAAATCAACTACCCTAAGATTAAATCCTGACCTCTTAAAATGCCTGAGATTAAATCCTGGCCGTCTAAATTAATTTTAAACTAATGTAGAATCGATTTAAAACTACAGATTTCTGACTCATTGGAATTCGGTCTACTTGATTATTACCTGATTTCTTATTGAGTTAATTGCTAAGACTAAGGTACGGATTCCGTTTATTCAACTCAAAGTATAAATTCTGCTGTCTGTTATCGTACGGATTCTGTTTATTTAAATCATAGTATTTTCTGTTCTGTAATATGTTTCTGTAAATCTGTTTCTGTAATTACTAAATTTCATTTCTGTTTTATTCTTGTTTCTGATTGCCACGATATGATATCGTGTTTCTCTGTTTCGTTTAACATGCAATAACTCTAAGTAATATTGTATTCATTATTGCATGATCCAAACATGACATTAATTGGTAGTTTGACTACCTTACTGAACCTACTGAACTTTCTGAATTTATATTATGTTACCCGAGCATGCCCCTACCTGTAAGGATGACTACAGGCCCATTATGGCGGCAACCATAATGTGGAACCATCCGTGACGGTTAGTTGAGTTCACGGCGTCTCCATTAGTACTCTGATAGTACATTCGTGCACCTACCGAATTCTGGGGAGGCGTATGGACTGGTCCTAGGATAATTTTAAACTGTACTTTCTGATTCTAGGGGATAGTGACGTGTATGCCAACACTAACTATCTCATGTGTCTGGTAAGCGGGAGTAGCTACCCGTGAACCTTACACTTTTGTATGTACAGTCGGCTCGTGGTATATTCTGTAATGTTCTAATTATGGCTTAATATATAAAATGTGTTAATATTTCTGAAATATAAAAGTCAGACAACTGATTACTGTTCCGATCTTGTTTCTGACCACTATCCGGTTATATTTTCACTTGAATTTTTCCTATTTTTCACCACCTTCTAAATTTCTTTATTACTATTGTTCATCCGTCACTGAGCATTCTTTGGCTCAGACGTATTTGTTTTTGTGATGTTTATCTCTTTTGTGTAGGTAATCAAGAAAACCAGGCGGGGAACTTTTTGAGAGTAAAATCGGAGCTAAATCTGAAAATTTCTGTTACTGTAGTAAATGTAATAATCAATACTTAAAACTTAAATATTTGTTTTGTTATGTTTAATTATCAACTTAAGACTTATGTATTTATGTTTTAAATACATTTGGGATTGTTGCATTTACTTCTGATTCCGTATACGTGACACGTCAGCCCTAAACCAGGTTGGGGTGTCGCAGCTATGGTATCAGAGCTAAGGCTCTTTCATGTAGAAAACTTAAACTAATATGACATGTGAGGTTAATGGGTAGACATTGGGATATGATTATACGAATATTAGGACTTTACATTCTGATTTATTTTTGTGTTAATCAAAGTGTAGCATCCGCTTTTAGCTGTTAGAAACCTTGTCTGTTATAAAATCTAACCACATACTTAGCTTTAGGACGTTTCTAATGCAAGTGTACCATTTCGAAAAATCATCGAATATCATTCTGGAACAAGATAAAGACTTCTGGACATTCTGATGGACACAATCAAAAATATATCGACTTTGTTGAACCTATCCATGTCGATTTAAAGATTGCTACCATGCATTCACAATTTGTGTTCCACAAGAGGTGTATACGCATGAAACAACCATGTTAGTTATAATTATAGTTAGTGATTATTAGGAAATCATTTATTCTCGCAAATGGTTTTCCATCGAATCATTTTATCCTTATAGATAATCATTTGGACCTTGAGATGCATGATGAGATGACAGTTAGGACACTTGTGTAAAGTAAATTGACGTTATGGTCGCGAACGTAATCGTGAATTTACAATTACATACGGGTTCTATTGAAACTCTATTATGTTGATCAATGTTCATCTGAATGTGTTAATTCTCTTCTGATTCTGAACTTGTTTTGTTATGCATTGAAGTACTATGTACTTTAAATGTTTCTGAAGCTCTTTATAGGAATTCGAATTCGATAGCCATGGTAAATGAAATACATTCATCCAACTAATACTTTTCTATCATAGTTAGGATATCTTATTATCACCTCATCATATAGAGACTTTCTGATTTGAAGGGCTTCTGTGATTTATTATATCTATGAGCAGTACTAATATGATTATGGACCAACCATCTGTACATTGAGTCACCATAAATTTTCAGATGCCTTACGTATTGTTTGGTGATCCTGAAAATCTGTATTAGTATAGTAACAAACTCAACCTCGTAAATCTCTAAATAATTTCTAAGCTCTTAAAGCCTTGAAATTTCTAACACTTGGTTGTGCCAAATATTTAGCTTCTGTAAAAGTTGATTCTTCGAGTTAACTTACCATTTCTTATCATTCTATCGTCCTGAATTTTCGAACGTGAAAAATTACCTCGTATTTCATCTGATCGTGAAGTAGAATTCTCAATTAATCTCATGATTCCTAGGGTCGAACAAATTTCCAATAAGTCTTCTCGTATGGCACCAACGGAACTTAAGGAGTTAAAGGAACAATTACAAGAGCTATTGGATCTAGGATTCATTCGAACCAGTGTTTCACCATGGAGCGCACCAACAATATTCATTAAGAAGAAAGATGGGACACCGAAGAAACTGTATGCACAATTTTCAAAGTGTGACTTCTGGCTTGATAAAGTTTATTTCTACTGACAGAATCATGATGGACCTACCTCGGTTGCAGAAATCCGAAGTTTTTTAGGCCTAGCAGGCTATTATTGTAGATTTGTTGAAGGATTTTTGAAGATCGTTTTACCTCTTATGCAACTGCTAAGAGAAGGTGTCAAGTATTCTTGGAATGATAAACGTGAAAAGAGTTCCAAGAATTGAAGAAAAGATTGGTATTTGTCCCGATTCTCAATTTACCTTCGGGCACATGCAGATACCAAAATTATAGTGACGCTTCAAAAAAAAAAACCAGACTCCTATGTGTGTTAATGCAACATGATTAGTTTGTTGCTTATCCTTCATGGAAATTACAACCTTTCGAAGTTAATTATCCAACATATACATTGAGCGTCTTGGTTATTATCGCGTGGAATAATTGAAGTCACTATATATATGGAGAGACTTATAATATATTTACTATTCACAATAGTTTAGAATAGATTTTCTCCAAGAATGAGTTAAACATACGTTAGAGGCGTTGATTGAGAATAAGTTGTTGTAACTCAAGGGAACACATGTCAATCACTAGGACGTTTCATTGTCTAGCCATTAGCAAGATACTTAAAACCATGACACGAGAAATAAAATCATTTTAAATTTTGAATATAATTCATGAATAAATGTAAAGGATACCAAATGAGAAATTGAATTGAAAAAAAAACAAAATTTACATGTTGTCATAATTTATGTTAATGGCTAACGATATCAAAATATTAGAACGCATATTGTTACCACGAAGGTATAATTACCATCCTTTGCACGTAATAAATTACCCACTCTTATAGATTCACGAAGATTGGTCATATATATATACACACACACCAGAAACGATTCTCCGACCGTCATTAACGAATTATGCCAAGAAAGACGATCATGATTGTTAATTTTGTGGAAGAACCGTTATGAACATGAAGCGACTTGGGAGTTAGAGGATATGATTCATTCACAATATCCGAAATTATTCGAGTCATAAATTATACGAAAGTTTACTTTATTATCCGTATTAATTATATGTTTCTGTAAGATTTTATCTGAAATTCTGTGACTAAATCATTACAAAGTTTTAGCATATGACTAGTTAAAATAAAAGAAATAATTCGGTAAATCAAGATGATAAATGGTTTTGTAAACTCTGAAATTTAGAGGACGAAATTTTTCTAAGAGGGGTAGAATTATAACACCCGTAAAAATATAACAAATAAATAAATAAAATAATATATATAAAAAGAAAATAGTTATTAAATAATTAAAACTCAATAAACGAAATCAAACGATTAAGAATGTTCCGAAAAATTAAATTACAAGTTTTGAAAAAAATAATAACGACTTAATACCTGAACTATTTAATTTAAGAAACTTCGACCCGGTTATTATAAACAAGCTGAAAAGAACGATCTGATCATATACCCTAACATTTATCATGAAAGTTTTATTTAATATCACTTGACTAGATACCAACAACCGTACCTCACTGATCAAAAAAATTTATTTGGTAATCAAATCTTATTTAGATTCTTGGCATTTTATACACATCAATATAAGTATAAAAATAAAATATACTAATTAATTAATCATATCCATCAAGTAAACAAAGGAAATGAAAGCATTTTCAATTAATATTAATAACTCAACTAAACAAATTTTATTTTTGAGAGGCCCCGTTCCCAGGAGTCCCTCGGTTGGTTAAACATAAAAAACATAGCTCTTAAACCGTAGAATAATCGAATACTATCGCAGCGGAATTCATTACATAATATTTAGTCTCTTTAGGAATGCCAGTTCTTGAGTAGGCAGTTCTCATGTCTTGCCACGAGACATCATATCCTTATCATAACCTGACATGCATGCTAAAACAAGTTAGCTTTCGCTGGTGAGTTCTAAGTTAACTTATTATAAAAATCTTTACTCATTCATATCTTTATATAACCTACATATCATCAAAACATCAAACATACTGTACATAGAAAATTAGCCTTTCGCTGCTGACCGAAGTCAACGGGCTTGTGCAGCACAACACTCTTAAACTATCAACCCGAAGTCGGTAACTTATACATGCATAAGATTTCCTCAACTGGAGACACACAGTCGGCAGGCCTATGTTTCCACAGGACTCCTTAACCATCAACCGAAGTTGACGGCTCATACCGGTACAAGACTTCTTTACATACCTCATTCATATCCATAAAATGGTTTAATCATTTAAACCATCATAATCATAATCAATTCCTCGCACCGCAGTGCTCAAGTTCTGCCCAACCGCAGCTGGCAAAACCACATTTCCTCCTCGACCTCGGCCGAGTGTCTTACAAAAAAAAAATCATTCATTTCTCAACCGCAGTTGAGACTTAAAACATTCTTTACATCTCAGCTGAGACTCTTGAAATCATTTACTTCTCAACCACAGTTGAGACTTAAAACATTCTTTACTTTAAAACATTCTTTTCTTGAATACATTCCTCAGCTGAGACTCTTAAAATCATTTACTTCTCAACCACAGTTGAGATGTAAAACATTCTTTACTTGAAACCATTCTTTATCTAAAAACATTCTTTACCTGACCTTAATCAGGTTAAAATCATGTTCATACAATAACTTTAACATATTCTTTTATCTGACCGTAGTCAGGTAAATCAATCACCTTCATACAATAACCTTATAACCTACATATTCTTTTATCCGACCGTAGTCAGGTAAAACAATCATTTCATAAAATAACTTTATAACATGCATATCAACCCAAAATGGTAAAACATTTAAAACAAGGCTATAAGAACTCACCTTAATTCAAAGCTCGACTTACAATAAATTCCCAATTAGCCTCGGCTTTAGGAATTGCTAATAACATGTATAACATTATTGTTTTAACATATCATTTAGGTATCCTTATATAAACCAATAGCGCCAGTGGTTAGATTAAATTACGTTCTTACGTACTTGATTTATCCTAACCACTCATACCCATGCTTGACATTCATACTTTACATTACTTGCTCGGCTTAGACAAGCGTATTCTCTTATTTAATTAATTCGTCTTAGGCGTTACTAAACTTATTGATTGAATCTTTCTGAACTACCAATGTCAAAGACATTGCCTTGATAGTCATCAAATAGTTAATGTTGTTGATTATCACGCTAAAACAGGTTCATAGACAGATTAATGGCTTAGAAATGATCAATCCTTGTTATTGACTACCCGGATATCATAAAATATCACCATGTTTAACATACTAATCTGCCTGTTATCATAAACATCAGATAATCGTTCCAATGAGTATGTTAATAATTGCGATTAGTGTGAAACGCTTGGATTTCACTTTGCATGTCAAGGATTAATCAAACTAATCACCTACCTTGTTATAATCAAATGGTTAAAATCATTATAACCATTGTTATGATTCCATGCAAACCGGGCATTACAACGGCTCAAAACAAGGATTTACCCGTTAACAGTTCGAGTTCTTCGTTTATAATCAATCCTAGCCATCATCTAGGCAATAATCAACTACCCTAACTATATCATTACGTTCAAAAGCAAGATTTAATCAATCATTATCAATCTAGAAGGTTAAAATGAACCGTTACCTATTCCGACGGAGTTCTGCGTATAAAAAGACGATCAGGACTTGTATTAACGATCCTTGATGCGATCCACGTGATCTAGAGGCTTCAAAATAGAGATTGGATGGCTTAGAAGTTGATTTTTCGTGGGTGAGGTGTTGAATCGTCGAATGGAAGAATAAGGATCTAGTTTCTAGAAGAAATCTGACTTTTTAAGCCAATGTTGCGATCTGCTGACGTCAGGCGTACCGCCCCAAGCCAGACAGTGGTCTGGGGCGTACCGCGCAGGTAAGGATTTCCAGATATTTTCGTTGTGCTCCGCGCGTACCGCCTAGGGTCGGCGTGTGGCGCGGGGCGTACCGCCCCAGGCCATTTTCATCAACTTTTCGATTTTATCTTCGTTTCGCGATTCTGGACAACCCGTAACTCCGTTTCGCGCACGGTTTTCGCCCACGTTCACCTTTTCTCGCGTACTATCATCCTGTATGGATTTCTTGCGCGATCAAATGTGCTAAATCTTCGGCTGTTACAATTTTGTTTGGGAAAATATCTCAAAACCTGGATCAAATACCATATTCATACTTATCCTACTTCGTTGAGTCGGTGAACCAAAATTTAATGATATAAAGCCAACGAGCCAAAAGGAAATCACTTCAAAAATTTCTTGAAACCCATCTCTTTGTTCTTCGAATCATTCACCGGCAAGACTTATTTAAGCGTTGAAAGAATCTACACACCATCATCACGTACGTAACCGGCTAAAACCAAGCGTAGACAGAGAACCGGTAACCGGAGAACCAAAACCGACGAGCTTAACCGACGTTTAAAATCCCTCGTTTCGTTTCAGATCAACACCGTTAAGGTAAATAGTTATTACGTAAATCTCTGATCAAGTATGTTGAGTTCATAGTCAGTGGTTTAGTAAAAGTTAGCTTCGAAAACACCGAAAGTTTTTTTTTCTGTCCTTTCGGGAAAAAAAAACCACGTAAAAGATTATAGTAGGGATGGGTGTACGTAAACACGTGTTTGTGTATGTTATTTGAAGGTTTACAAGGGAATTGCAAATGCTTGAACAAACCTTGGAACCCTCTGTAATTAAACTGGTTGGTAATAAACAATGAAGAAGAAATGAATCCATAATTGTTATATACTAAACAATTAACAAACGAGCCATAATACAAAAAGAAGATTAGATGGACTGGTTAGAGCTTTGTGTTATAGGGAGGAGGCTGGGGGTTCTACTCCTTAGAACCTTTTTTTTAGCACTTAGTATCCATGGGGTTTGATTATAGCAGACCTTTAGTAGACAAAGGTAATTATTTTGCTATTACTATTTTTATAACTAAATAAATAATTATTAATTGTTTTTAATAGTATAAGTCTTGAAAATCCAATTCAGAAGGTTACGATTTCGATTCTATCCGAAACTATATTTTTATTGATTTATTTAAATTATTTAAATCGTAATCTCTCAAATTTTAAAAATGTTGAATCACAAATTTATGAAATAAACGAATTTATCAATTCGATCGGTTAAACGTTAAAAAGGTCTAAGTCATCATTAATGTAACCGATCAAGTATACGAATATTAAACTATTTAAACTAATGTAGAATCGATTTAAAACTACAGATTTCTGACTCGTTGGAATTCGGTCTACTTGATTATTACCTGATTTCTTATAGAGTTAATTGCTAAGACTAAGGTACGGATTTCGTTTATTCAACTCAGAGTATAAATTCTGTTGTCTGTTATCGTACGGATTCTGTTTATTTAAATCATAGTATTTTCTGTTCTGTAATATGTTTCTGTAAATCTGTTTCTGTAATTACTAAATTTCATTTCTGTTTTATTCTTGTTTCTGATTGCCACGATATGATATCATGTTTCTCTGTTTCGTTTAACATGCAATAACTCTAAGTAATATTGTATTCATTATTGCATGATCCAAACATGACATTAATTGGTAGTTTGACTACCTTACTGAACCTACTGAACTTTCTGAACTTATATTATGTTACCCGAGCATGCCCCTACCTGTAAGGATGACTACAGGCCCATTATGGCGGCAACCATAATGTGGAACCATCCGTGACGGTTAGTTGAGTTCACGGCGTCTCCATTAGTACTCTGATAGTACATTTGTGCACCTACTGAATTCTGGGGAGGCGTATGGACTGGTCCTAGGATAATTTTAAACTGTACTTTCTGATTCTGGGGATAGTGACGTGTATGCCAACACTAACTTTCTCATGTGTCTGGTAAGCGGGAGTAGCTACCCGTGAACCTTACACTTTTGTATGTACAGTCGGCTCGTGGTATATTCTGTAATGTTCTAATTATGGCTTAATATATAAAATGTGTTAATATTTCTGAAATATAAAAGTCAGACAACTGATTACTGTTCCGATCTTGTTTCTGACCACTATCCGGTTATATTTTCACTTGAATTTTTCCTATTTTTCACCACCTTCTAAATTTCTTTATTACTATTGTTCATCCGTCACTGAGCATTATTTGGCTCCGCCGTATTTGTTTTTGTGGTGTTTATCTCTTTTGTGTAGGTAATCAAGAAAACCAGGCGGAGAACTTTTGAGAGTAAAATCGGAGCTAAATCTGAAAATTTCTGTTACTGTAGTAAATGTAATAATCAATACTTAAAACTTAAATATTTGTTTTGTTATGTTTAATTATCAACTTAAGACTTATGTATTTATGTTTTAAATACATTTGGGATTGTTGCATTTACTTCTGATTCCGTATACGTGTCACGTCAGCCCTAAACCAGGTTGGGGTGTCGCAGATTATCACATGGTGTTGTGAATAGTTTGTGCTTTTTAGTGTTTTTCAAATTTTAGGAAGGTTTCAGTAGACTTGTATCCTTTCTAAAGATTGTAGAAATTTTTTTGGATGATCATCACATTTAATTTGATATATCTATTTTGTGTGACAGATTTGCCAAAAGTTTTTATATTATTATCCGTCCTTTTTTGGAGTTTGATCCATGCGTAACTTAGCTTTGCTATGGATAGAGGTAAAATTGTTTACATCTTACAATTCTCATACCCTATCCTAACTTTGCTAATAGTAGCTTATATTTAGTACGATGTTGATAATGATGATCCATGCATAACTTTTGGTAGTTTTTTTTTTTTTTTTTACAATGTACCTAAATAATTTTCAAGAAACTCAAGTGCTCATTATTAATCATGTGTTAGCAAGAGGCAAGTTTGCCTTCATCTATATATTGAATTTTTCCCTTAATACATACAACTATATTTACAACCATCCTAATACATTTTTTGTATTTAAATTATCTTTTGGTGACACAATAGCTACAACCATTGAGTTGACCAAGGAATACACCATACGGTGTTGACAACCAACATATAAAAGGACTAACTTTAGAAACCGATGTATCATGTTATCTGTAACATAAACCATGAGTTCATCCTTTTAGTAAAATGACATTGTAACATAGGTGTTGGTGTTATTGGATATGTGCTATGGCTTGCACTCCGGGAATCAAAAGGTTGAGTGACAACTACCCTACTTAATAGGTATACTAGAATCATTGATCCAACTCTTACTGATGAAGTCAAAATAACCTTGCTAAAAATATATATGAATTGAAAGGTGTTGCTAACATGTTAAAATTAAAAAAAAAACATTTAGTGTTGAAATTCACCATCCGAATTTTTCGGATATCCAAATTTCGAACACCCCTACTTATGTCATTGTAACTTTACAATACCCGGCCACCGGACGGGTATACAACTAGTTCATTATGCTTCGAAGAAAGAATGAAGAAAATAATAGCACTTCCTCAAATTCAACTAATACCAAAAGTTGGATAATTTGTATAGTTCATGAAACAATATGTTCATATACATTCAAGCCATACAATTAATGGGTTGATTATAAAATCAATTCATTAGAAAATAATTTCAATAATTAGATTAATTCATTAATCGGGTATTATTATCTTTTCTTAATGATATACCAATGGCTAGAAACCAACAAGTAATCTAATTGACTAATTGTTAAAAAAAGGTATGGTTTTTAGTTTTATCTCCAAACTATATTGTTTGATATTAATCAAGTTTGGTTATTTGACTAATTAGGTTTGTTGTTTGTTTTTGTTACAATTGAAATATGGGTCTTTGGATATGACTGAGAGTTGAAAGGCTTGCTGCTAGGTTGATCATTGTTGGGCTATAGATAAAAGTTTGAATTTTTCTAATATTCAAGAGTTCTCTCAAATTTAGGGTTTTCTGTCATTTTCTTTATAATTGTTATTCTGAATTTTGACTTTCATCTCTGAAGTTTGTTCTTGTGATATTATATAGTTGATCTATCTGAAGAGTTTATTAGATTGAGCAGTTTTTTTTTAGATCTACATTTATTATTGAAGTTATTTGGTTGTATACTGTTGGGTAAAGTTTATCGATGTTATATATCAACTTTTGGCATTGATTACCATAAAAGGTCTGACCATTTTTAATTTCCTATTCCAAAATCAAGCCAATAACTTCAATTGAATTGATACAATTCATCAAAAACTGTGATATCACATGTTAACTACATCAAATGTTAAGGGATGATTAGATCAATTTAATCATCCAATAGGAATAATTCATAAAGACATACTGGTAGCAATAATTTTTTTTTAATGATGATTAAACTATAAGTTTGATATCTTTTTTCTTTTTTCAATTATCTTTAGATTGATAAATGTTATGTGGTGGATAAAGAATTTTATATAGTGTTTTCTTTATCACATTTAAAACATAAAAGAACAAGAATTTTATTTTATATATTGAAATGACACTTATAATGTAGCTATTACATTAATAATGATTCACTGTGCCATTTAGTGAAAGATAAATGATCTTAATGACAATAATTATACGAGTCATTTCATGTTTCTTACAAATTACTTTTTGATTTTGTTTAGTCGCTGGATGGCATGCATCTTTATTTTTCAACTAATTATACTTATGAGAATTATATAATAACAAGTTACATATCGCTTTAATTGTCTCCCTGGGTAAATTTATGACATATAATGTGTTGAAATGAGTAATACCTTAACATAATGCGGGTCAAGATGGGAAACTTAAAAACTATATGAATGATTTTATAATAGATTCAAACAAGTAAAAATGATTAATAATATATATAATGAGAAGTATCACTAAAAATTATTTAAATAAACTACTTGTTTTATTAAAACTTATTTTAACTTAAATTAAATTGATGTTTTTTTTAAAACGAATCCTTTATACCCAAAATGATTTTCCTTAAAACTTATCCTGACCCGAACCCGTTTTGATCCGTTACCCAACCTAACCCGTCCATTTTGACAAGCATATGCCCATCTTATAAAGTTTATTTCTTATTTTTATGTTTCAATATATTTTGTATTATATCTTGACGTCATAAATTGGGATTGATATAATCGTGTTGAGTGTTGTTATAACCCTGTGTGGTTCCTCATAAGCTATTTACGAAGGACGAGAAGTTCATTATGAATAGATCGAGTTCCTGATTAATTTATTTTTTGGCAGACCTTTAATTAGTAGCTCGGTAGGTTTTTTAAAGATATTACCTAAACGTAATTGTTCGTCTAGGCCCATAAAATTTTAGGGTCTTTTAACTCTGAAAAATAGTATTTGTATATATGTGTTTTATAATATATCAACAATATGAATGAACATTTGGTTATGAGTACCGAAAACGAACCACTACCACCAAGCCGGTACCATAACGATAAATTTGGTACTGTATTCAGTTCCAACTATTCCATAAGTTTGGAATTGGTATCGGTACGGTACCGATATCATTTAAAGATGATTATTCTGCAACAGATACCAGTATCGAAACGATACAGTATCGGTACCATACCGTTCAATTTGATAAGGTATTTGGTACCCACTTTTTAGAAATTTGGTATCGATACTTTCCGTACCGATGCGGATCTCATCTCTAATCTAAAATAACACCATAAATCAATTGGTTTAAACATATTCCTATTTGAATATATTTGGTTAATTGATAGGGTAAAATTATTAAAAACCGAAAATCAAACAATTCAACACTCCTAATTCATGGTTGACTTTAAGTTTAAATATGGGTTTCGAATTTCATATATTTGCCTTGGGCCCTGATAACGGTTGGACCGGTCCTTTATGTAAGTGTTCCTTTCATAGTTTCATAGATGTAAAATATTGTCATTCATACAACTATGCTATTGTTCGTTATAACTAGGATACATATCATTACATGATTTGCTCATTGTTAGAATGATTTTGTTTACACGAATATAGGTAATGTCACTTTGTGTATAAATAGATTAATTGCATACTTTCGTTATATAATTGTCTCTTATAACTTTGTTTATGTCCTCATAAGTTATTTACGATGGATGAGAAGTTTTTTATGAATAGTTGGGTTCGTGGTCTACGATACGTTCCTACTATTTGAGTAAGGTTTTGCAATTTGAAAGACAAAATGCTAATCTAACTAACTTTGTCTTAGCATATTTGATTTCTTTATTGTGAAAAATATTGATGTTTTACCTATCATACTAGAATCATTACACAAAAATGTTTTTAAAACTTTCATATTTCATCTTCTTGGATATCTTGCATTGTTATCAACATTAGCACCTTTTGGGGCCGAGGGAAACTAGTTTTATACCCGTCCAGTGGCCGGGTAGTTTTATGTCATAATAACACAATAGTATTTCTTACATTTTAGTATTTGCATAAGATTAAAGTATAACTATTTAATTTAAAAGAATAAATTGCCATATAATGATAATTGATAAATCCACATTCACTAAGCAATAAAAGCATAGTTGATAAAAAAATTGTTCATGTTGCTCCTTTTCGTCTTGGTAAAAAAGTTCAAGCTCAAGCTCAAGCTTTTAACTTGCATAGAATGTGATTAATAACTTCACCCATGTTTTAACATGCACAAGCAAATGACCAAATTCAGTGGCGAAGCTTGACCATAATCCCAGAGTTAAAACCAACAAAAAAGTTCATGAAAATATATTCAACAAAGATATATTGCTAAAATTACATGTTGAAGAGTTAAGTTAACATTATTATATTGTTGATTATTCTCTGACCATTGAGCAACATCCATCAAAACATCTCAGTGAATATGCAAAAACCTTAATTTATGATAGTTTAACATCTTTATCATGCACTTCTTCTGTTTCAATCAGGTAAAAAATTAATCTACACTAATGAATGTAATGTGTATATGTTATTTAGATAAGAGTAAATAAAAACATTTAATTTTGAATGAATAAATAGGCATATAAGGGTAAATACACATTAAGTAAACAATAAAAGCAAAGTTGATAAAAAAAATTGTTACTGTTGCTAATTTTATACTTTGTAAACCAGTTAAGGTTCTAGGTTTCCACTTGTGAAAAGGATGTGTTCAATAACTTAAGTCATGATTTCACCACCTACACAAACAAAAAAATCAAACTCAAACCAACAAACGTTAATGCATATTTATTAAAGTAAGATCGTATTAGAATTAACTGTCCGAGAGCCAGATTAACATTCTATTGTTGATTCCTCCCTGACAGCTGAATAACATCCATCATAACATCCCAAAAAATCCTCACAACCTCAATTTCTTGCAATTTAATATTTTTATCATGTTGTTTCTTTGTTTTTATCACTTCAAAAAGTTGTCATTTAATCACTTAAAAAAAGTGATCTACTCTGATGAATGTAATTTGTATATATTATTGAGATAAACCTGCCACAAAACAATCATGATTATTTAAAAACTTCATAGAGTTTAACCGAAATGGTGTATCTTAGCACTCAATATTATCAATAAATCTAGAATTTATGAATGATTTGACACACCATGATCAATGTAGACAGGCCATTACAAGAAAAGGGAGGAGCGAAAAAAAATTAAGTTCGTGTGAATAATTTTGGATGCCTGACTTGTAATGATGAAACAGAGTTACAGAGATGAGGGTGAATTCAAAAGTAGGCATAGTAAAATGGGAAACACGAAATTAGTTTGCTAAAGAAGGATAGTTGTCGTACATAAATTAAACCTCATGTGCCGATGCCGTAGATTTCTTCGACTTGATTCTTTTGTTAACAACTCTCGCCTATCCTCCGGGCCCTCCGGTGATGTTGCCCTGAATATATATGTCTGTCACCGGTGGACGATTTCGAAGATGAAAAGGTTGTTGCCGATGCCCTAATGAAACTATTTAGGAACACAGAGGCCGAGAGGCGTGTCGTACCAAAGTTGTTGGTTTGAAAAGGCGGTCGAGTTGCACGTTGTACTAAGCTCTGGCGGTGATGGTTGCTGATCTTTAATTTGAACCAGTCGAAATAAGGGTTGGTGGTAGCATCGCAGTTGTCTTCGACTCTTCGTGTTTGACCCCGGGGACCAGACAACAAATTAAAATGGAAATTGTATTTTTTGTTGTATTTGGGCATGGGTGTGGGGGGGAGGTAGAGGCGACGTGCGGAGACGAAAGGGGAAAAGCCGATAACCATGGATTGAGGGTGGGGATTGGGGAACCATCGGTAACTACTCCAAAACCTCTCAACTGCTCATTTTAAACGGTCCAGATTAAATTTCAGTTATTTTAAACGGTCAAGATCAATCAAAAAGTTCATTGAGAAGACCGCTGCCTATATATATAATTATTATTTGAATAATTTATAATAACACTTGTTATATTTAGCACGTTTGTGCAACATTTGTTTGTTCATCGGATGATTTTTTATTGGGTTAATCGAGTTGTCAAGGGTCACGAATCAACGGGTCAATCGGGTTAAGAGAAGATCTTGTCCAGGCCTCCGGGCCGATTTGTGGTTTGCTTTGAACGTGGGATGTTTATTTGCACAACTAGGGATGAGCATTTGGTGCCGAATATTGAAACCGAACCGGTAATGTACCAAATTGGTACCGAACTGATAGATTCGGTACGGTATTCGGTACCCACTATTCCATAAATTCGGTACCAGAACCGGTACGATACAAATACCGTTTTAGATGATTATTTTGTAATAAATACCGGTACCATACCGATCATTTCGGTACCAGTACTTTCAGTATCGGTACAACGGTACCGGTACAATACCGATCTCATTCCTAGTTGCAACTTGGGCATAAACCAATACTTACCTGTAGTGACATGTTCAGGATTTTTTTTCATAGATGTTACAGTGTTTATATGTTCTTGTTTCATAGTAATAGACATAAGTTTTTCGAGTCGGTTTGTCATTCGGGTATGTAATACTCATCACATAATAAAAATGATACAATAAAAATCATGAACAAAAATAAATAAAACACATAATATAAATTCGATATATCTTTTTTTTGAACGTAACAAATGCAAAAATCAATTATGTACGAATCTTACATCGTATTATACAATTATGTCTTCACATGTTTCATTGAAGAAAAAACTCTTTCAACAACAAATAATCAATGTGTTTTCTTGTTTTCACCGTCCTTTTAAAAACCAAGGTTGTCATTAGTCCAAAAATCGATAATATCACTTCAAAATACCGTTCATATATGCTGAAAAATCACTAATGTTCTGGGATTACGGTCCCATTAACATGCATCTGCCGCTACTTACCTGTAATTTTATTATATATTTTTTAAAGCGCTAATATATATCATAACAATATATTAAAACTTAAAAAGGTTTTCAAAAGAAGGGAAAGAGTTAATTAGAAAGAAAAAAACATCAAGTAATTAAATGTTTGTTTACCCACAAATGTAGTAATTATGTTAATGGCAGTGACGATTTTGGTGTAATGTTAATTTGATTGTTACTTTTAGTGCAAGGTTCTCTGTGTGATGCAAGGTTTTTCATGTGGTGTAAATTTATGTTCATCATGTGCTATAAATTTAACTTTCATGCTTATGTAAACTTTTTTAGTTATGTTTGTATATGACATCTCAATTTGGATACAAACTAAATTACTTAACACTATTCTTATAATAGAAATTATTCATTATCGATAATAAACTTGGCTAGCTATCATGGGAGGCCCTGGGGAGGGGCAAACCCGATCTCCGTCCAGGGCCTATTTTTTGAAAGGGCACAAAAATTTTAAAAATCGTTTTTAAATTATATATATTTATTTATATCTACAAATATAAAACTGAAAAAACACAAATTTATGATTCGTCAGGGGCCTTTTTTTCTTAGTACGTCCGGGGCGCTTGAATTCTCAGGACCGCCCCTACTAGCCATCCTAGTGTCATCGATTGTGCACGTTTATGTAGAGGGGTGAACTAGTAGAAAATTATTATAAAAAGATAGTGACCTGTCAAGAAAACAAATTTTACAATCCAAAATCATCAGATGTCATAAAAATAAACTAAAAAAAGAAAAAGAAAAAAGAAAAAAGAAACAAGTATATGTTGTTAGGAGAAGAAGACTCGTGAGTCGTGAGCGTCGACGACTCCATAGTGATGATAAGAAAGGTTATATTTATGTGAAGAAAAAAGCGTGCAAAAATTTGAAATAGCTTGCATTAATTATACGATGAATATAGATTTAAAAATGGATAATTAGGAGAAATTAAAATTTAGATTATATAATCCCTAAATGTGAGGTCTTGGGTTCAAATCCTTCTCGAAGCGAAATAGGGGTCTGAGGGGGGTCAGGTGGTTTTCCCAGTGGGGTTTCCTCCTGGGGTGGTTATGGTGGCTCATGGGAGGTCTGTTGGATCGATTCCTTTGGTTTAGATGTAGACATGAATACGAAAATAACAATGAAATATAGATTAGATGAAACCTGTGAATCCAGTGAATGCGTTGTTGATTCCAGACATGATGCTTGAGATGACGATCCGACCGGGTTCCCGTTTAGGGTATATCGTGAGGATGGAATGAGTAGAGGTGGCTCGGTTATGGAGGCTCACGAGTTCTCTAGAGATGAGGAGAATCGTGTGTGTTATGATGTTAATGGTGAGTAACCGAAATTAGGAGCCATAAGCCTCATATTTATATACACCCAAGGGGAAACCCTAATTAGGATAGTAAGGGTAATTACGTCCATCATATAATTACCTATCTAAATGGGTATTTAATTTAATTGATCAATTAGATAAATAATCATGAGGGTCATATATTAAATATAATTTATTCTAACATTCTCCCACTTGGCCAAGTGATTATTTATTATGAGCATTAAATAAGTCTGCAGATTGATAATACTCATTTTAGTTCCAAACTGTAATCATAGCAGAGAAATACAGTCATTGAATCAGTTATTCAATTCAAGACCCTCATTAATCATACTACAATACAAATTTAAAACTTAAGTTAGGATCAATTAACGAGTAAGCCCTTTAACGAATGATTTGTGTTATTAGTGTCTATATGTCGTTAGGCATGCATAAACATATATTTAGAGACAAACAAATCAAATAAGTGAGGAAATTTCATTAATCATAAGTAAGTACATTATGCCATAAGGTCTTTACATAAGCCCATCTTCGAAACATGTTCTTCGAATATCTTAGGAGGGAGACCTTTAGTCATCGGATCCGCAAGCATAACTTTAGTACTTATATACTCAATACAAAGATTATTTTCCTCAACTCGCTCGCGAACGAACAAGTACTTTGTATCAAGATATAAACCAGCACCGGTCGAACTGTTACTGTTCGAGAAGTTAACGGCTGCTGAGTTATCACAGTAAAGCTTCAATGGTCTAGAGATAGAGTTAACGACTTTGAGTCCAGCGATAAGGTTTCTCAACAACATTCCATGACAGGTTGCATTGTACACTGCAACATATTCAGCCATCATAGTTGAGGTTGTTGTCAGCTGCTGCTTATGACTCTTCCATGAGATCGGTCCGCCTGCTAACATAAAGATGTACCCCGAAGTGGATTTCTTGTCATCTTTGCATTTAGCAAAGTCAGAATCAGAATAACCAACCACTTCCAAATTATCACTTCTCCTATAAGTCAGTTTGAAGTCCTTTGTCCCTTGAAGATATCTAAGTACTTTCTTAGCTGCTTTCCAGTGATCAAGGCCAGGATTAGTTTGATAACGGCCGAGCATTCCAGCAATGTAAGCGATATCGGGACGAGTACAGACTTGAGCATACATAAGGCTCCCGACTACTGATGCATAAGGTATCATTCTCATTTGCGCCTTCTCAGCCTCAGTCTTCGGACACTGAAAAGAACCGAAGACATCTCCTTTAACTACTGGAGCTACAAAGGGAGAGCAGTTTTGCATGTTGTAGCATGTGAGGACCCGATCAATGTAAGCCTTCTGAGATAAACCCAAAAGTCCATTGACTCTATCTCGGTGTATTTCGATGCCAATAACGTAAGAGGCCTCTCCGAGATCCTTCATGTCAAAATTATGCGAAAGTAAGCGCTTCGACTCATGCAACATATCTAAGTTATTACTTGCCAGAAGGATGTCATCGACATAAAGGACAAGTATAGTAAAGTTGCTCCCACTCATCTTGAGGTAGGTGCATTGATCCACTTGATTCTTTAGGAAACCGTGCTTCTTCATCACTTCATCAAACTTTAGATACCATTGACGTGAGGCTTGCTTTAACCCGTATATGGATTTCTTTAGCTTGCAGACTAAATGCTCTTGACCTTCAGGCATGAAGCCCTCAGGCTGTTTCATGAACACGTCTTCATACAAGTCGCCGTTTAGGAAAGCAGTTTTGACGTCCATCTGATGTAGCTCTAAATCAAAATGAGCTACGAGGGCCATCACGATCCTTAAGGAATCTTTACGAGAGACAGGAGAGAAGGTCTCTTGATAGTCAATTCCCTATTTCTGAGTGAAACCTTTTGCAACCAATCTTGCTTTGAAGCGTTCAATGTTTCCATTCGGATCCAGTTTTGTTTTGAACACCCATTTACATCCTACGGGTTTTACTCCGTTGGGTAATTCTACCAAATCCCAAACATCGTTTTTCTTCATGGAATCAAGCTCATCAGTCATAGCCATCCTCCATTCAGAAGACTGATCACTAGTAATGGCTTCATGATAAGAGGTAGGATCAGTAAACTTTTCGGCATCCATTTCAGCTTCAGTCAGGTAGGTTACATAATCATCAAAGTTAGTAGGCACTTTAGGCCTAGATGACCTCCTGAGCTGATTAGCGGGTTCAGCATGGCTGGTATTGTGTTGATGTTGATCAGATGAGGTGCCTTCATTCTCGGTAACGTTTGGAGCAGTAGTGAGTCCTGATTGTGTCGGAGTAGGTGCAGTGAAGTTCGGAGTAGCATGGTGTACAAGAGGAGTAATCGGAGGTAAGTTAGTCGACGAGTGTCTCCCCCCCGCGTCTTGTACTTCTTGCAAATCAGATTCAGGATTTTCGCTGCTCCCACTGACCTTTGAATCCTCAAGGAAATGAGCATGCTTTGTTTCTACAATTCGAGTGACGTGGGTAGGACAATAGAATCTATAACCCTTTGAGTGATCGGGATACCCGATGAAGTAACATGTAACAGTTTTCATGTCAAGCTTCTTTAAGAAGGGATTATAGAGTTTAGCTTCGGCAAGACAACCCCATACTTTCATATATTTAAGACTCGGTTTCCTTCCTGTCCAAAGTTCATAAGGAGTTTTAGGGACAGATTTCGAAGGAACTCTATTGAGTATATGAACTGCTGTCTTTAAGGCCTCGGTCCAGAGGAATGAGGGTAAATCTGAGTTGGCTAACATACTGCGCACCATGTTCATTAGGGTTCTGTTTCTCCTTTCAGCAACACCATTTTGTTGAGGAGTACCGGGCATGGTGTATTGGTTCACGATCCCCTGGCCTTTACAAAACTCATAAAATGGACCAGGAGCCTGACCCACATCAGTATGTCTACCATAATATTCACCTCCTCTATCTGATCTCACAACTTTTATTTTAAGATCTAGTTGATTTTCAACTTCAGTTTTATAATCTTTAAAAGTTGTAAGTGATTCAGATTTGTCCTTGATTAGATACAAGTACATGTAACGAGAATAATCATCAATGAAAGTGATAAATGAAGTATGTCCAGTTATTCCAGCAATGGTGTAAGGGCCACTAATATCGGTGTGAATTATTTCTAATAAATTAGAACTCCGAGTGGCACCTTTCTTAGTTGCTGTTGTCATTTTGCCTTTAAGGCATTTGACGCATGTTCCAAAGTCAGTGAAATCAAGAGAAGGTAAAACTTCATCCTTCACGAGTCGAGATAAGCGATCCCGTGAGATGTGGCCTAAACGTTGATGCCACAACATGGATGAAGTTTCTAAGTCTCTTTTTCTTTTAGTCTTTGTTGAGTTCTTATTAATGTTATATGATAACAAAGACTTAGAGAAATCATCATCTAATTCTAACTTATAGAGACCACCATCCAAAAGACCAGTACCAAATACTTGAGAATTAGAACTAATAGTAAGTCTGCCATTACCATGAGAAACATAAAAACCATCCATGTCTAACTTTGGTCCTGATACAAGATTCCTAGAAATTTCAGGAATATATAAGGTATCATAAAGTTTAATACATAGACCGGTTTTCATTATTAATTCTAAGGTTCCCACGGCAGCAACAGATAGTTCCTTTCCATCCCCAAGCTTAAGTGTTCTTTGGTTTCTTTCCAGCCTCCGGATTGTAAGGAATCCCTGAGTAGAATTGGTCACATGAACCATAGAACCAGAGTCAAACCACCAAGTATTAGTTGGAACATTTAAATTAAAGGACTCAATTATCATATTAAGTTGATTACCTCTCTTAGCCAGCCATTCCTTGAAGTCAGGGCAATCTTTCTGCTTATGTCCTACCTTTCGGCAGAACTTGCAGTAATGCTTGCCATTGGAATTGTTAGAGCTGGAAGATGCACCTGCATTGGACTTAGGGACTTTAGAAGCATCCTTATAAGTATTGTTCTTCCTTTTCTTCGAACCAGTAGCCATCAGGTAAGCAACATCAGGTTTTTCCAGCTTCTGACGCTCTTCCTCTTGTACGCACATGGCAATCAAATCATTCATCAACCACTTCTCTTTCTGAGTGTTGTAGTTGATCTTGAAAGCCTCATAAGATGCAGGAAGAGAAGTCATGATGAAGTGGACTAAGAAACCATCACTGATCTCCATGTCTAATCCCTTAAGTTTACGGGCCATGTCGTTCATCATCATGATGTGCTCACGAATGCCACTGACTCTGTCATATTTTGTAGACACCAGTTTCATAATCAGGGTGCTAGCATGTGCCTTGGAGGTTCCTTTGAATTGCTCCTCCACAGAAGTAAGATAAGCCTTCGCATTATTCAAGTCAGGAATAGCTCCTCTGATGATTGGGCTAATGGAGTTCTTGATAAACATGAGAGCCATCCGATTAGCCTTCTCCCATTTCTCATACAGCAACTTAGCTTCAGCAGTGCTCTTATCAGTGAGGGCAGGAGGTGCAGGCTCTCTCAGTGCGTAGTCGAACTCCGTGATCCCAAGAGTCAGCATCAGCGAATCTTTCCAAGCAGAATAGTTCGCACCAGTAAGGGTTTCAATTCCCATATTGGGAGCTGTGGATTATTTTAGATGAGAAAGAGTAATATACTTAGGCTATAGAAGAACTTAGAGTGATCTATGGGGTAACTTAGATCTAAGGCATGCATATATAAGGACCATTATAGTAATGAAGCTGTGATAATGAGTCTACTATAACATCAAATTAATAGACTAGATTAGGTTCTACTTAAACAAATGGGTTTCACTTTGGTTAATAACCATTCATTTAAGCATTAGGAACAATTTAGTTAGAAAGTAAAATGTGCATTAGGAATGTAACACATCACCTTTGGGCAGAAGTGAGACATTGTAAGCATTATGCACATGTTAAGTTTGCAAACATATATGTAACACATCACCTTTAGGCAGAAGTGAGACATACATGCTTTTAGGCAAAATGATGTCATGTGAATATCTAATGTTTAATGATATACACAAGTAAGTGACAATGCTTAATAAGACTCAAATAATAAGATGTAACACATCACCTTTGAGCAGAAGCGAAACACTTGTTATTGAGTTAAAGCAAATTTTGTGTTTTAAGGTTTTGCAAAACATCATAGTTTAAGGTTTTAACAAAACTATTTAGTTTATCTCTTAGCCCCCTGATTCGCGGAGAGATAAACACTTAGATTTTAACACATCATAGTTTTGGTTAAGTGTTCGTACACGAAATTTACTGTTCACGAAGTTAGTAATGTTCTCGAAAATAGTTACGTATTCGAAAATTGTTATGTACTCGAAAATGGTTATTGTACTCGAAAATGGTTATGTACTCGAAAATTTCGAGTAATTTCAGTTTTTCGAGTACACTTAGATTTCGAGTACTCTTAGATTTTCGAGTACAGTTTTTTTTTTTCGAGTACCTTATTTCGTGAACTTCAGAATTTTGAGTACTGTTAAAAAATTTCGTGAACTTAAAATTTCGAGTATACTAAAATTTCGTGAACTCCAAAATTTCGAGTACACTAAGTTTAAAAAATAATTTCGAGTAAGTTAAATTTCGAATACTCAAATTTCGAGTATAATAAATTTCGAATACTCAAAATTTCGAGTACATAAAATTCGAGTACACCAAATTTCGAGTACTCTTAAAAACGTGTATACTAATTTCGAATACGTTTAAGTCCGAAAATTTTTAGGTTTACGAAAAACGCACCAGATTCACGTTTTTACGAAAAACAAACCAGTTTTAAGGTTTTCTGAAAAAAACGACCAGTATTCGTACTCGTTTTTCGAAACGTTTTTGTATTTTGTATCAATTTCGCGATTAGGAATCGATTAAACAACATATTTCTCTGATACCACATGTTGGATCGATTCCTTTGGTTTAGATGTAGACATGAATACGAAAATAACAATGAAATAGAGATTAGATGAAACTTGTGAATCCAGTGAATGCGTTGTTGATTCCAGACATGATGCTTGAGATGACGATCCGACCGGGTTCCCGTTTAGGGTGTATCGTGAGGATGGAATGAGTAGAGGTGGCTCGGTTATGGAGGCTCACGAGTTCTCTAGAGATGAGGAGAATCGTGTGTGTTATGATGTTAATGGTGAGTAACCGAAATTAGGAGCCATAAGCCTCATATTTATATACACCCAAGAGGAAACCCTAAGTAGGATAGTAAGGGTAATTACGTCCATCATATAATTACCTATCTAAATGGGTATTTAATTTAATTGATCAATTAGATAAATAATCATGAGGGCCATATATTAAATATAATTTATTCTAACAAGGTCCAAGTAACTAAACCTTGGTGACATGGCCTGGAAACAGTGGGTTCACACGACTGAGACCTTCGCCGTTCAAAAAAAAAAGATTATATAATCCTTAATTTTCATAATAAATATTTTTATCTATCTATTTATTATAAAGAGTAAAGATGCACTCATCTAACGTTCACAATTATTATATGTAGAACAAATATTAGTCATCCTGGAAAAAGCAAGGGACCAAAATGGGTTGGTAATTGGTACAAGCATTATCAATTTCCATTCTCTTAATCAAAAACGGGTGATCAGATTAAATATTATCTAATCTTACGTAAGTACTCCATTCACCCGTATTTTAATACAAATACAATAACTTATGGGTCAGCTAAATTTACTCCTTTTAACTTGTCATACCCCCTTCCAAATATTAATTATAAATTTATCAAAATCAACCCTTCAACTTTATAACACAACCAAAATGCAGCAAAACGTTATTTCCACCTTAAATTAACTAAACATACCTCCATTATTATTACTTGTCATACACCCCACTTCAAAATATAAAATATAAATTTGTCAAAATCAATCCTTCAACTTTAAAAAACAACCAAAATGCACCAAAACGTTATTTTCACCTTAAATTCTACTAAACGTACCCCATTATTACTTGCCAAACCCTGTACGGTGGATTCACCGTCATCGTCATCGGAGCACCATATCAATTACAGAGAAACAATCATTCATATCTTCAATTTGCAACTGTTTCCGCACGTAAAAACGAACAATGATGACAGAGAATTACCCAAGCGTTAATAACTAGAATGCCTCCGGATCTGTTCTGGTACGTCTCTTCATCTTCTCCGTTTGCATTTCATCACTTTCATACGTCATCGGACCTTAATTTTGATTGATGTATCAGCCTGTACCAGAACCTCCCGGACAAACCTCCGTCAAATTCACCAGTAACGTTGTCGCGGTTGCATACAATCATAAATCTAATTTTGATCGCCAGCTTATCATTTCGTATTAAATCAGTAAGTTTTTATTACAGATTCAACTCCCTAAACATTTCTGCGTTCTGCATCACAAGGGAAGATCGCCGGTTGGACCTCCTCGTGATGCCGATGGTACGTATTTTATCCTTCTACTTTCTAGGGTTAGTGTGATTCGAATTTGCTTCAAATTCGTGATAAGTATTGATCCTCTAATCTTTGTTATTGATAAATTTTGAAACTTGGTCAGTTAATTTTATTGGAATGGTTGATGTCTTGTCACACCCCCAAATTCTCACTCGTTGTGTCAGTCCACATGGGTGTGACATGGCCAGAATCACAGCTCAAGGTCATATAGAACAACTCTATATGCGTTTTCAAAATACACAGTGTATATAAAATAATGAAACAGTTTGCAGCGGAAAACATATGATATTGCAGCGGAAAATAATAAGTTTGATAAAATGCAGCGGAAATACAAATTGTTAAACACTACATTGTAACATTACATAACATAAATAAAACGGTTTTCAAATGATAAAACAGAGATGCATACGGTTCCTAATGCTCGTCTCTTAAACTGCATCCTGCTCCATACCAGTTAGTTACCTGAGAATACAAGTTTAAAAAGTATCAACACAATGGTTGGTGAGTTCACAGGTTTTGATATGTACATAATAGTAAGAAAACATGTGTCATGTTGTTTATCATATGTTAGTACCGAGCCCTAGGCTCCAAGTGTCAGTGCGTCACTACCGAACTAGACTTGTTTGTCCTTGCCTCCACTGTGTCTCGTGCACACATTAAGTTATGTCAGAATTTTTAACGGGTTATGACACTCAGTCAATGTTGTGCCCCGTGGGGTTAGTCACACCCAAACGGATCCATTCAAATCAACCACGTTGTTCGTACATTAACGGTAAGACTTTGTGAGGGCTTAAAACGAGTTCAACACTTAATGTTTGTCCAATAAACCAGCATACACACAAATGTTTGTCATAGTATAAATGTTTGACTCGATGTAACTAGTATTCTCCCCCTATTTAAAACGTTTGAAAAGAGTAAAGAAGGGCCGTAAACTCACCTTAGTGAAGGGTGTGATAAACAAGCGTAAGCTCCTGCGTCGAAAGGCGTGTCGGTCACTGGCGACCTATATCGTATACCATACGTGAGTTTGTGTAAGTGACCGTGCTAGTGTTCGTGTTAGTGCTCGTGTTTGTGCTCAACAACTCTCGGTTGTTCATGTTTGTCCGTGTCGGTCCACAATGACCGTGTTTGCTCGTGTTGGTCCCCATTGACCGTGTTTGACCGTGTTGGTCCACATTGACCATGTTTGACCGTGTTTGACCAAAGTTGGCCGTGTCAAGTCAACTACCCGTTGGTGAACCGTGTGACGGTTGTGAATCGTGTAGCAAACGTGTAAGTGCTCGTCGTGTGCAAAACGCACAGTTGCGTCTATGGACAACTTAGTTGCGTCTATGGACAACTTACTATTTATAGTAAGTTTCCAATTATGGAAAGTTCACAAAGCATAACGATTTTTAAAGTTCTAGCATGCTCGTTTGTCCTACGTGATCATGTTAACACATAGCATATTATCATACGAAGTCACATAAGCCATTTTCATCATGTTAGCACACAAAAGTTTCCTAAAATGAAAAGTTTTCATTTATAGCATACGTGATATCGGAAACCATCTAATTTAGTATGCAATCATCATAGTAAAACATAATAAGCCATTTAGCATGCTTAAATCATACGACATGTTCATAAGTCAAGATTTCTAAAATTAAAGTTACTATAAATAGTAACTTTGTGGTTTTGTATGAAAATAATCATTCTAACATTTCTAAACCATTTTTATATCACAAATCATCAAGATGAACCATTAATCATCATTTGAAACATACAAACATAGCCCAAATCATTATTTAACAATAGTTGGTCCATAAAAGTTACTATATTTAGTAACTTGGCTAAAATGACCATTTTCAATATCCAAATCACATTCCTAAGCTTCTAATCATCATATTATCCTTCAAACAACATAACTACATACATGCATGTTCATCATTTTCACCAAATCACCATTTTATAACTTAAAAGTTACTAAAAATAGAAAGTTCATCATAAACTCATATTTTAATCATTTTAACAATATTCAAACATGTAGATCATCACTAATAACATCAATAATCATATATCATCATTCAAGATCATCTAAAATGCTCTAGATCATGCATGCATGCTATTATATCGATCATCCATGACCAAATCATGCATCATAACAACACACATCATCATGGAACATCATGAAACATCATCTAAACCTCTTAGATCATCAAAATCAGTAAAGATATCAATAAACCCAGATTTAATCATCACAAAATTCGTGCATGTGATGGTGTAGTGCTTGCATGTGAGTTTTGAAGCTTGCATGTGTGTGTAATGGTGGTTTTAAGCCACAAGGGTGCTAGGACTACCTTCTAATGTTTCAAAATCCCTGGGATGATGCTCTCAACAGCTTCTAAAGCTCCTGGATCGTGAGGTTTTGCAGCAACAAGGTGGTGTGGGTGGTGATTTGATCTTCCACTCCTCTTCTCAAGCTCCCAAGGTTCCAAGGTGGCTCCAATGGCTTCCAATGGTGTTTTGGTGGACGAAAGAAGATGAAAACCAGAGGTTTTGGGAAGATAATCTCAAGCTGATTACGTCTAAATCGGGTTAAAATGAGTGAGTAGACGTAATGATGGTTTTGGAAGTTTAAAAAGCTGATTTTTGCGACTCTGGGCTATCAGGTGCAACGCCTGGCGTGGGGGGTGGTGACTCCAGTCGTTACGCGCGGGTGAGCCTAGTGAGGGGCGCCTCTCCCTTTCTCGCGCGCATCGCCAAGGGTCAAAGTGTCGGGTCAGGCGTGCCGTCTGGACCACTTGTCAAGCCCAATAAGCCTATTTTGTTGTTCTGGGCTCATTCTCGCCCGTTTCTCGACTGTAGAACATCGTTCGAGCGTTGTTTGGACTCTAATAGTCAATTACTAGCCATAATTGACTTGTGAAGTGTTTCTGTGCTTAAGTGTTGTGACGTTCACCAACGTTCGTGATTTTTGACACGTGTGTGCGGTTTCTGTTGGATTATCCTGTTGTGTATCGGTGTTCGTACGGTCGTGCCACGTGTCACACTAAATTAATCTAATTCTAGAGCCACGTGTACATAAATCATTTAAATAAACATTTAAATAAACAATAAGCTGACCTGGAAATTACGGGGTGTCACATGTCTAGATTGGGTTTGGAGAATGACTTAGTTTGTGAGTTTGAATCATGGTTGCAAACTTGTGGGGGAAGATGAATTAATTGTTTGTGATAATATCAGAAGCACCCTTATGTTTTGTTTAAAAGTTGGATTTTGTTTAGTTAACAATTAAAATTATAAGGTTTACTCGTATATATTTAAAAAGTTTAAAGGGAGGGGTACGGCAAGTAAAAAAATAAAAAGGGGGTATATTTAGCACCACCCATAACTTATATATATTTTAGAGTTAATTGCAATTTGTAACCCTGTGGTTTAACCTTACCACAAGTTGTAACCCTTCTTTTTTATTTTCGCAACTTGCAACCCTCTGATTCTAAAACACCTGCAACCTGCACCCTTACAGTTAAATTTAACATAAGTTTGTTTGTTATTGAAGGGTAAAATTGCAATCTTAAAGATATATAATTTTTTATATTCTTAAATCATTTGAAAATTGAAAACCCTAATGGTTGTTCGATTTTTAGACTTTGTTGAACCTCTACGTCCGAAAGTTGAAATCCTATTTGCTTTAATTCCAGACACTAGTATACTTTTTTTATAGGAGACATTTAATATCAATTTGAATTATCCAATATCAATTTTGAATTATTCATTTGTATGACTTTAGTATACGATTTGGGGCCATTAAATAATACTCGTATACATTTTTTTGATATTGGTATACTTTTTTTAATACTCGTATACTTTTTTTTTGATATTGGTATGCAACATCTTGTTGATATTTATCCATACGTATGTAGCATCTTTGTTGTTAAATATTTTTAAGATTACAATTTACCCTTCAATAACAAACAGAGTTATGTTAAATTTAACTGTAAGGGTGCATGTTGTAGGTGTTTTAGAACACGGGGTTGCAAGTTGAGAAAAAAATAAAAAAGAAGGGTTGCAACCTGCGGTAAAATGCAAACCACAGGATTGCAAATTGCAATTAACTACATATTTTAATTTTATCTTTAGAACGAATTATCCTCCGATAATACCAACAAATGCTTTAAACACTGGTGCTTTAAAGTTTAAACGAGCTAAGCCGGAAATGACTCGAACTTTAGTTTGGCTTGTGAGAACCTCTAGATGCAAGCCAAGACACAAGGTTTTTTTTTTAATTCATTTTTTCACATTAGTAAAAAAAACATTTTTAATACACACATAATGGATAATGTATTTTTAATTTTCAAACAAACTTTAAGCAAGTCTCAAGTCACAAACGTTTAAACAAATATAACATTAACCCATTTAATAAAATTTAATATTATTATAAACATAGGTGAAGCTCTTCAAGGGTCGGGGCCCTTCTTTTCTGTCCGTAATTTTAATTTTTCGACCGAAATGTTATTTTTAGTTAAAATATTGGTTTCGTCGCCTTATTTCAAAAAAATTCCGCCCTCCTTTTAATATGCTCATGCTCTTGACACTTGTTATAAAATTAAATTTCATAAAAAAATATGATGAATCTGATCAATGGAAGCTAGCTCTCCGCCATTCCTTTGGATTTCATCCCACTTTTCATACCTTTCGTAATCAGAATTATTTTAAATTACTATTCTTTTGTTAGGTTACTTTTTTTTTTTTTAATATTCGACGATGATCAGTATACTTGGCCGGGAAGATATTGTTACCTGTCATCTCCTACTATGTATGATTGCAGCCGATAGCTACTAGACCACCATCCAAGATTATCTTTTTGTTTCATCCCTTTATTTTAAAGGCTTTTTTAAGTTCAACGATCGGTTGTTGTGAGAAGGAAAAAAAAAGGGAAAATAGCTATTTTAAATATTATATAAAACAACTTTATATTATATTATATAGAAATCAATTTACTATTTTTGTTAAACATTGTGATCATGTACGATAATTCCTAACATGACCTGAAACACGACATGAAAATAATAAGATTTTGGACTGATAAGTATAATAAGTTTAAATAAACGGGTCGTATTCAGGTTGACCCGCTTATAAACAGTCAGGTTTAGGTTGAACCAAATAACTAATTAAAAACAAATTGAACTGTTAACGAAATAGGTGTCAAAAAAATTTTCTTCCTTTCTATATACATATACTAGCCTAGAAACCCATGTATTACATGGATTGAAAAAATATAATATGTTATAGACAATGATTTATATAAAAATTTATATGTTACATTTATCAATTGTTGGTTAAATAAGAAATATGAATATTTAAACATTATAAATAACAAATAATTATAAGTATTTGATAATTTTAAAATTATATAAACATATAAGATATAATTAAAATTTTAATATATTTTATTAATTTTTAGTAAATTGATAAATTTTTATAATATGATTTATAATTATTAATATTTAATTGTTTAATTTAATTAATAAAAGTTATAAATATTTTTAAAAGAGAAAGAAGCGGGAATTTTTTTTTTGCATTTAATTAGGAGATGACACGTGTCTCCTAAAAATACTCTTTTATTAGAGTAGGTAGATTTAATTGTTTTTCTAACAACAATTTTATTATTAATTTATCAAGATGACTTTTCTTTTCGTTTGACTATGCAAATATATTTTGTTCTAGATTTTTGGTATAAAATTTTTGATGATAGTAATCAGATGGTTGGTTACAATAATATTAATTTTTTTATAAGTATCACATTAACTGTGGCCACTTATACACACCTTTCAAACATGTTATAAACATGCTTTCAAGTCAACAACCAACTTACAAATCGTAAATTCATTTGATAAACTTTTATAAATAAGCTAAATGAGTCATGTTAGGATTCAAAATTTTGTTACAAATAATTATACAAGTCAGATTCATGTTACAAAATTTAACACATCAACCCGTCAACTAGCAACCCACTAACCTGACACGATTTACGCCTTAATTGTGAGTTTGTGACCATTTATAATACCGTCCATGACCATGAATTCATTTTTAACACATCAAAACTTTGTCTCTCATGCACCGGATTATTAGAAAACTTGTGTTATCAATTTGTATTTGAATTGATTATATTTGTTTGTGTTTGTCTGTTTCTTCACGAGTCAGAAGTTTATATGGTAATTGGAAGCTGTCTTTTTATATAAATATAGGTAAGGTCCTGGGCCGTGTGGTTGAGTCTGAATGATTAAGTTCTGAATAGTTAAGACGTCTAAATGATTAAGAGGGTTTGAATGATTAAGCGTTAACCAATTAAGTTTGTTTGGTTCTAACATCTGAATAAAAAATAAAATCCCAAATTTCTCAAAAAAAAAAACCCAACCCTACCCTCCCCCATCTCCCATCGTCATCAGCATCCGGAAGCACCATCGCGAGCACCGCCGTGAAGCACCACCGCAAGCAGCACCGCGAAGCACCACCACGAAGCACCACCGTGAAGCCATCTACCTTCGATCGCCACCCCCATCTTCGTCGTCGGTCCAGTCGGTCGCCGGCTACCTTCGATCGCACCCCCATCTTCGTCGTCGTCTACCTTCGATCGGTGTCCGGTGGTTCAGACTCTCGTCGTCATCTACCTTTAATCGGTGTCCGGTGGTTCAGTCCGTTGGTTCAAACTCTCGTCATCTACCTTCAATCGGTGTCCGGTGGTTCAGTCCGGTCGTTCAAACCCTAGTCCCGATCGCACCCCAGCCCCTCTTTTCCTTCACGTCTGAATGGTTCAGACTCTCCCCCAAGCCTTAATGGTTCAGACCTCCATTCAGACGTTTGGGTCCATTCAGATGTATGTTTTTTCGCGAAACAAACGGTCTGAATCAGACCCATTCAGACCTATTCAGACCCAAACAAACAACCCCTTAACATGTATAATTATAAAATAACTGAAATTTAATGAGCGTGATTGTTTTTGTTTTTTATCATTTTGTACCGAATATAAACCTTGAAGCGACTGGACCACTGACCAAATATTATTCCTAGCCGACCATCGGATACACCGTACGTATGGATAATATTGTGATCAAAAAAACTGGACCGCCACTCAAGGTGTCTCTTTCTTTGGTTGCTGCTGTGCTTTTGAGGGATTCGTTGAAGCGCATGGAATAAGATTTGAATTGTAAACCGCCGGACCACCAAGAACCACCCGTTGGAAATTCAGGGGCGTTTCTGTGCAGGGGAGGAGGCATAGAGCCGTCTCCGCCCCATGAATTTTATCTTTGTTTTAGTATTTTTATTATATATCACTCAAGAAATTTTGAAACGAAACGAAAATTAAAAAAAATCAATTTGATATTTTAAAATTTTACAAATATAAACCTACTTTAAACTAAGAAACACGTAATTTTAGAAAAGTTCTATATAGGAATATTTTTTTTAAGAGCAATTTGTTTTCCGTCTTTTTTATGCTATAAAACTTAAACTTTCAACCTATTTTAAAAACAATTTTAAAAACAAGAAAAAAACACTTGAACATTATTATATTGATACAATTAAAACAATGTTTTATTTTTTGTATATAAACAAATAACTATTGAAAAAATTAAGTGTGCCACTCAGATACCAAATAATTATTTAAACAACTAAACATATTATTAATCTATTAAAACAATGTTTTAAACATTTTATTAATTGTAGCTTACTTAAATAATATTTTAGCCTAATTTAAAATATTTCTTTATGTGATAATAATTTTGAACAATAATTATATTTCTTATATAAAAAAATTACTTAAGAATATATCCTTAGATGAGGCAACTAATAAAAACTTGTTGAGAATAAGAGCATATATATTGTATTTATATTATGCATCTTCAACTTCAACAAACATAGTTTTATTATGTATTTGAATACTAATTTAGGTGTTTGTTTTTCCGATATAACATGACATAATCCGATCTAAAAAACTGATATTTAGCGATAAAAACTAACAACTAAAATTTCTGACCTTTATTAAAATTTCACGTGTTTTAGGTTATTGAAGTATATGTTTGTTTTGATAGTAAGATACAAGTGTTGTGTCTATCTTTCCCTCCAGACCCTACTGAAAAGTGGAAATATATTGGGTAAGTTTGTTTGTTTTTACAAGTGTTGTCCTTTCACATTAGGGGCAATATTTTGTTGGGACCAAGCGGTAGTTGTCGAACATGAATATATAGCTTTATTTCTTATGTACTCTAAAGATTGGAGTTGAAACGTAGATAGCCTCACGAAATGCACCATGGAATATTATAGTCATGCCTTAGGCCCCACCCACCTCAGTTGCATCACCACTTCCACTCTGTGTGGACAACTTAACAATGAATATTTCTAATGATACATTTGAAGTGGAATCAGAGTTGTACATGATTTAAATTCACAAATTGGTGTTCAATTTGATTTTTTAGTTGTTATTGATTGAACCAACCCAATTTGAGCCTGCCTTCCTAATAAGTTAGACATGCTATTATATACATATGCATTAAAACAAATGTATATAATAGTATGTCTAACATTTTATGGGATAGCATCATTGATTTAATATCATGATAGTTGCTACGTTAGACATACTACTACGTTTGTTTATGTTCGGTTAAGTTCATTTATTATAGTTATTCATTAAATCTGTTATATATTTTTAATTTTTAATTTTTAGTTTAATACCATAATATTTAAGTTATTTTTAGTTTAATACTATAATATATTTTAATTTATATATTTATAAATGATTATTTCCAATGCTTGATATTAAGAATGTTGAGTTTTATTGTTTAAATAACATGTGTTCAACTCTATAATGAACGAACATGAACAAGAATTTTCGCTCAGTTAGCATTCGTGAACCGGTAGTAAAAAAGTTAAAAGTTAAAAACGAACGAACACGAACAAGGGCTCGTTCGTGTTCGTTCGATTCGTTTACTAACCGTGCTTTTGTTGGTTCGAAAATACAATGTACCCGGGTATGTAGCCGGTCAGCAGTTCAACATGGCATTTTCTATGGAGTATTGCCCATGATAATATTAATATATTTAAATATTAAAGTTAGATGAAGCAAAGATGTAGTCTTTAAACTAAAATGATTAATGATACAAGACCCGTAAAATAATAAGAATACTAATAATGGAATAATCTTTACAATTCAAAAAGAAGGCATAATAATAATGGGCTTACATGTGTTCTTGGAAGCACCCCTTCTTTTTCAAGAAAAAAACAGATGTATTTTTTTTTCTCTTGGAAATTATTTTAATATGTAGCATTTATAAGTTTTAAATATTAATATTATGGTTGATATTTAGTTATTACCTAGTAATCTAGCATTTTTTTAAAATAATCACTAAACATTCTAAACGAATGTTCATAGATTTCCAAAATTCTACCAATATCGATCATCTATCACCATCTTGACATGAAAATATCAATTCAGACTTTAAATTCAAAAATAGAAATCAAAATTTCAATTTAAGGAGCATAAACATGTTAGAACAACTTTATATCAATTTAAGGTGGACCTCAAACTAATAACATGTGATTATTCGGTTAACATATTAAGGTAATATTAACAATAGAACTCTTTCCTATATATAACTATTGACATATATACTCGATATACACTATGAGTATCGCTATAAACAACAAAATTACTATAGATGGATTGGTTTGATTTGGTATTTGAATCACTGGGCCACCCGTTCGAGCCTTGGTCGTTCCCCATTTTTTCTCTCTTTTTTTTTGGTTATTTTTTTTACCTTTTCACCTACAATTGCTCCACTAAACTTTCTAGGTTTACACTTTGGTCCCTTAAGTCTAAAAAATTTATAAAATGACAAGCTCATGCCCTAGTTTACAAAGTTTCAGATTTATCTTTTTTTTTTTATCTTAATTGTTTCACTTTGATTTTCGAGGTCAACACTTTCACTCTTCAACATTCAAAAACTTTTTAAAATGTTATTTTAACCCACATGAGTTTCTAAAGTTTTAAACTTACCCCTTACATATCGATATACATTCAATTTGATTCATGTTTCTATGTAAAAAATTTTCAGAAACAACTTGAGTAAAATAGAATATGTTTTCATGCTTATTTTATTTATGTTTTCAGTTGTTCTAAGTTTCAACGTAAATTTTGTTTGCAAACGAGTTAAGTCAAATATAATACATTTTCAATCGACAGTGTAAATTCAAGATGACGACGACACAACGCGTGACAGGTAATAAAAATTTTCAACCACATCACCTTTATCCATGGACGGAACATGAAAAAAAGCTCGGAGGGGGCCGGAAGATTTTTAGGAAGAAAACGGAGGGGGCCGGAGGATTTTTAGGTAGAAAACGAAGGGGGCCGAAAGATTTTTAGGAAGAAAATGAAGGGAACTGAAGGATTTTTCGACGAAATACTACTAAATCTATCTTTCTGACTGGAAAAACAGGGGAGCCGGCCGGGGCCCCCCCGGGCCCTTAACAAGAACCGTCCCTGCCTCTATCTCACCAATTCAAAAGAAAACCCACCAATATATATGCTAAAAGTTATAATTAGAACGTGAGACACCAATTATGATTTCCGGATAAATAGCATTAGATTTCCGGATCTAAAGTCGAAGATAAATAGCTCTTGTTCAACTATGATTGATTTTATACTAAATTTAGATATACGGCCTGATGGGCACAATATGCTAAATATGCTAGTTTTAGAGTTTAGATAAGCGAACGTGAGTTATTTATAGAAAATTTGATTTACGGGCCAGTAATAGTTATCTAAATTGATTTCAAAAGTTAATATAATATATTATACAAACTTCCATGTTATCTATTTTTATCCTCTTTTTTAGCTGTAAGAATTTGTTACTGGAAGCCTGCTTACATCCTATAAAAAGTTTAGAGGGTATCAACTTACATATAAGAGTTGGCAAGAGAGACGTAAATGCTAACGAGTGTGTCATCACCTTTAAATACTATATAAAATTCTTTTATATTATATATATATATATATATATATATATACCAGGAAGAAAAATTATAAAAGACAGATATATGTCATTTAACTTTTGAGTTAAATATATATGTAGTTAGGTTAGTAACATGTTTATTACACAAGCTGAATAAAAAAATATAATAAAGTCATCGATGAAAATTTGGACAATATTAAAAGATTTTCATTTATAAAATATGATGAAAAAATTTTAATTTAATACTTTAAATAATAAAATAAAAATATTCTTTATTTTAACATTAACTTTTTCAAGTTTGTTTAATTATTAATTTTAAAAAATAAGTTTTTGAAAATTTTATAATTTACAGTAATTTGTGTTTTTTTTATATTAATATATTTTTAATTTATTAAAAAATATTTTTTTATTTTAAAAATATATAAAAATTATATTTAATTTTTCATATTATTATGTAATAGGAGATTTATTTAATATGAGAGAGAACCAATAAAATTTCAAAATTTAAGTGTTAGAAAAACATATTATGTGTCCTTAAAAACATTAATTTATTAGAACAAGTATATTAGAATTATAAATATTGGATATATGTAATTTCCTTTTTTTTTTTAAAAAAAAAAAAAAAAGAAGTAACAATTGACATTGTGAGTTGTTCTTTAAGGACGTACAACAAGGGCCAATAGGTTTATATTTTTATTTGAAAAGGATACATCTAAATCAAATGTAAACTACCAAATAAGTTAAAAGCACTTTGAATTTTAGTATATTATTTAACCAAACTTTTTATAAACTTTTCAACTTTTGTTAGCAGTTTGAGGATTATGAAATTATTAATTTTGTCTATGAAATTTACTAAAAACAAATTAGTTGTCTGTACATTTTACTAAAAATAGTGATACTGTACAAGGATTGCTCAATATACAAATTCAACTAATTTCAGACATTGGCGATTGAAGAATTTATGTCAAATTTGCCTAAGTACTTGTCAAATTATATAATTTAAAAAATTTCAACTTATCAATTTAATCCAAAAGTGGTCATCTTGTCCATTTCGAAAGTAAATGTTAAATACCACATGCCGTTTGATTTGGAAAATAAAACGTGCTTTGCGATGACAAATTATATGGGTTTCTTTTATTGACCAGGCCATAAACTTGCTGACCAACTATTTATAAATTATTATAAATATTATTTGTCATGAAAAGGAATATTGAAGTTTTAACATCCTTTGCTTGACAACACATGTTTAGTTTCTAAACTTATTATTATTATTATTATTATTATTATTATTATTATTATTATTATTATTATTATTATTATTATTATTATTATATATATATATTTATAACTATATAGTATTATAAAGATGTTGAAACAAATAGTGGAAATATTATTACTGTTATTATTATTATCATTATTATTATTATCATAAACTTGACTACACATGATATACAATACTTGTTCTCAAAAGTAACTATGATAACCCGCCGCAATACGCGGGGGAAAATAAACCTAGTTATATTTTACTAGGGCTAAAGGGTGATGAGACGGTGAGAAGCATAACAGAATATCAAAGATACTAATAAAACTTTTAATGTTTGAACAATAAATTGGTAAACTATCATCTAAATTTGATGATTTTGTAAAATATTATTAAATAAAGTAATAAGAATTAAGAAATCATATAATTAATAAATATTATATATTTATTTTTTGTGCTTAATGACATAATTCAAATTTAGAAGCACAATTATGTCTTTTGAAACTCTTAAAAATTAATAAAAAAGAATTACATCATTCTTATTTGTTATAAGATGTGTGTGGCTATATATATATAGAGATGAAGGTTAATGAGAAAACTATTCATTTTAAATAAAACTAAGAAAACTCATACTGACCAATAAATTTTAGAAAAAAGTTTCATAATTTTTTATGATAAGATTAAAAATGTTATAATAAAAAAATGTTTTTGAAAAAAAATATGTAGATCATGAAATTACATATATGTAAGTCGAAAAGTTTCGTATGTAACTTATAAAGTTACATATATGTTATAACCTAAAATGCACAGTTTTTAATTTTTTTTCTTTTTCTTTTACATTTCTTATCTTATAATAAAAAAAAATAAAAAAAGAATGAATGAAAAAAAATTAATTGGCAATGATAGTAATTAGTTTTCTTAGTTTTCTCCAAAGTGATAGTTTTATTAGTTTTCTCCAAAATGATACTTTTCTTAGGAACTCACCCCTATATAGTTCACTAAAAATACAATTTTGCTTAAAAACAAAATCTAAAACAAAAGACAAAATCCAATATAAGAAAACAAAAATCAAGTACAAAAAATCAAAAACTAAATACAAAAAAAATCCAGTAAAAACCAATTAAGCAAAAAAAGCCCAATAAAAAATAAATAAAGAACAAAAAAATCTAGCATAAAAAATAAGATAATATACCTAAATTACAATGTCTTTTTTTTCTAACATATCACTTGTTAAACTCCTACTACTTTTTACTAATTTTAAGCAAAAATCTCTTATTATTTGATCATTCTCCTCTACACACATACATGCTTATATATACACATATTCTTGACATTTGAACTCAAGGATTTGTACATTATAAATCATATTTATACGCACAAACAAAAGAAAAAAAACAATGTGTTATAAGTTTTGTTATATGAGAATGTGTTAAATTTTATTTGAATTAAAAATATATATCTTTAGTAATTTATATTATAATAAACTATTATCATTGTCAATTATATACCAAAAAGTCATTGTCTTAATGGTACCTCAAAGTTGGTGTAAAAAACCCCAAGTCAAAAAGGAAGTGGTTCAACTTTGTGAAAGACAAAGTGGAAAAAAATATTTTTTGTTAAAAAAATAAAATTTAACATTGATAGAATCTTACGTCTTGGTTGTGGATTGTTATAGTAAAATCATGAAATTTTTTAGTCATCAACTAGAAGAAAGTTGAAATACCACCACCTTTTGTTTATAATCTTAAATTTAGTCAAATAAAACTATCTATAACTATGAGCCAAACACATTTGCCAAACTTTTGAGTAAGACTGTAAGAGCATGAATTAGCAGCCAGATCTACCCTTTAGTACAAACACAGACCCTTCGTTTTTGGCCAGTTGTAGGGAAGGATGGATTCGAACCCTCATCACCTGTAGTTTGTGTCCAAACCACAATGCGAGACAGGCTATGCACCATTACGATAGGTGTGAAGTGAAACTAATGTGCAATGTATGTAGTTAAGACATCCTAACAAATTAGACTTGAACCTTGTTTTTTCATAACCCAATCAATTTGATAACACATTTATCATTTAGTTTTAAATGTCATTTTAGTCCTTATGGTTTGACAACTTTTGCCATTTTAGTCCCTGTGGTTTGAATTTTGCCATTTTGGTCACTATGGTTTCATTTTATTGCCATTTTCATCCCTATAGTTTGATCAATTTTGCCATTTTAGTCCAAAATTTTAAATTTAATTGGACTAAAATGGCAATAAAATGGAAACCATAGGGATGAAAATGGCAATAAAATGAAACCATAGTGACCAAAATGACAAAATTCAAACCACAGGGACTAAAATGGCAAAAGTTGTCAAACCACAAGGACTAAAATGACATTTAACTCTATCATTTATTTTCATTTCAACTGTTTTAACGAATATTAAGATTATGAACAAGAAAAAAAAAAGGTAGACCGCACCAGGGAAAAAAATTATAACGAAATATATATTTTTTTGTCATAAATCGTGTGCTAATAATACAACGTAATTGGATTAATGGGGTTAAGATAGTTGTCAATTGAGACGGTTACTTTCTTACATCCAAATCCAATAAAAATAAATCATTATATGTTGTAATTTTAGAACTGCCAAATTAATAAACAATGAGACCAAATTGATAAACAATGAGAAAAAAAAATAGTAATAGTAATAATAATTACAATAATAATATAATATAAAATGAAGGTGAAGGCATCAACTTGAAGCGGGTGGTATCTAATCGAGGGAAGTATAAAGAGGCTCTCAACACACCTCACCTGTTAATTGACACCCCTTTACTCATACAACACAATCTCTCTCTCTCTCTAAACTCCATTGATTCTCTGTAAACTCCATTGATTCTCTGTAAACTCCATTGATCCATGCTCTTCTTAACCAATTAATTTCCGCCAAATTGTTTCTGATTTCATCGTCCGTAGTTAAACGCTGCACAGATGGGCGGTGATAAGGCTCTCAGTCTCGAGGAGATCAAAAACGAAACTGTTGATTTGGTATGAAATCAAAACCTTTGTTAATTGTTCTTACTTTGTTTCTCTGTTTCTGATCGATTGGTGTTGTAATGTAATTATCCTAAATTGAAAATTAACTACGTTTATTTTGAATTTTGATTCTGAGATTGAAATCAACGTGAACAATAACGATATCGTTGTTAATTAACGCAGCATCGTAATGTTTTTGGATTTACTTTTCGCTCGTATATTTAAAACCAATCTTGTATAAATCGCTAGTCAGTCGGTGGGGTGGGGACAAGGGATTATTCGGGATTAATCGGCCAACTAATCGGCCTAATCGGATAGTTGGGCCTAGTAGGCCTTAAAGGACTATCGATTAATTGGCCTAGTCGGAGATTTTTAAAACATGTTTAAAACAAACAAACAAAAACCTTATAATTATTTCGCCGATTGCTTTGTATTCCTCTGATCAGTTACAAATTTGATTAAAATAATCATTTTAACGTCTGTACGGATTCCGTGCTAATCGACAAATTAATTAGTTGTTTTCTGTGTGTAAGATATTCTAGATTTCATACCGTGTGATTATTTGTTTTATAATTTTTTTATAATTGCGTGATAAATTATAATTATTATTTACTGTTGTTTTGATTTTGTTACAAGTTGTTGTATATTTACAATATATGGGCTGCTCATGAATCATCGAGTTATTTTCTTTGTATCTCTTTATATGATATCATATCATGATGTTATTCATATTAACTCAAAATATACTAGTTATTTACTCAAACCAACTTACATTTTATTAAATTCATTATTATTAAAGGTAAAATTTGTAACTTTTACAGAAAATGACATTTCATCCCATTCTCTAAAGTAAGGATTGAATTTAGAGATTTTGCTCTCATTCTTTATATATAGAGAATCAATGTTTATTTTATAAAACTATTTCTGTATTTTTTTGGGTGGTTGTAATAGAATTATGTCATTCATTCTATAAATCTATTTCTATATTTTTTGTAAATCATTGTAATGGAATAAAAAGATATAGATGTATAAGTTTTTAGCTAAATAGAGATACTATATATATATATATATATATGTATGTATAAGTGACTTAAAATATTTAATAACTCAATAACTATATTATGTCGATAAAACTACTTTTTTTTTTAATTTTAATTTTACAGTTTGATTCAGGTTTAGTGTTATCCTATTTATTTTTAATTGATCAATAACTATCGATTTCAAAATGAATGTAGATTAATAGTTTGGTCTCTTAATTAACACTTTGTTTTAATACCAACCCACTTATTAATCGTTTTTATCATGTGTATCTTCAAGTTCTCTTTTGACTTTATTCAAATTGTGAGTCAAGGAAAGGACCTATATTTAAGCAAAAAATCTGGAAGATAACCTGAATTCGAGGAAATTGAGAAGAAATAAAAAAAAATTTTACTTTGATTTCTTGTTAGTTTGTTAGACTAGGTTCTTCAAATTATTAGAAAATTCCGGATGTTTTTTAGGCATCAAATCTGGATGCACTCATGTTCAATGTATTTCAAGTTAAATTTTAGACGATTTTCTTTGAAGGTTACCGACCCAATTGTTTACACTCGTATTTTACATGTTCCTCTGGTAGTCTGGTACTCTGGTTAATAGGATATTAGGGAGAACCCGAGAGTTTACTACGTAAGTGGATTCCCATAGTAATAAAAAAACATGGTGAAAAAAATGCATGTTAAATAAATTAAGTTTTATTTATTTTGAACACAATTTATTTTAAATTCAAGAATATTTATTTTCAAATAAGTTGGAAAAATGTTATAAGTAATCTTGAATTAAGAAATACCGTGGGAGAGAGAAATGGTAGAACGGTACTTTCAAATACGGTACATATCCGTGGTAGCGTGGTACCTTAGTCTTATTTTATGTTTTCTTTTCTCCAATTTATTCTTGTGTAGCGGCTCTAACTAATCACTCATGTCGCTGCGTCCTGTACTTATTAATTAAAATTAAATTTATATTTGTTTATGTCAATAGAAAGAAAAAAAATATCTCAAGTAATTGTAAAATAAATGTAACACTTTTTTATGGAGAAGTTTTTATGATAAAGTTGTTATGTTTAACATTTAATTGTGTAATTGCTAATTAAAGAATCTTTTTTATTTTCTTGCTTGTCATTTTATTTTTATGCAAATGTGTTTCATTCTTTTTCCCCACCCACTTCCTTGCATGGAATTCCCGAAATACCCTTTTCTTTCTCGTGTGGTTGGGGGCTGGCTTGGCTTTTAGGAACTTTTTGGCATTCGATGCATAACACATTAACACCCACCCGTTTCTTTTTTTTATAGACAGTTGTGGCCTTATGGAGTTATGGGTATTGGGTCCCTCTATATCGAGTTAATTTCTTTTTTCTTTTATTCAGCAGCAATTTAAACAACCCATTTGATTTATTCTAAAATATATATAGATATTTTTTTAATGAGACTAAATCATTAACTAACTAATTAGAAGAAATACCTTTAACCAACACCTGTATATTGGGCTATATTAAGTTAAGTGGAAAGTTAACTTGGGTTACTCAACTATTCATATATTTGTTTGTGATATATTTTATTTTTTATAATTCCGTGGATAAAAGTTTTTTTTTTTTCCTTTCGTGAAAAGAATCCCTGAAAAAATAGAGGTTAATAATGCATACATAAAAGATAAGTTGAGTTGACACCCTAAATCTATCATAACACGACTGTTAATAGGATGATGTGAATATCACTAAATGAAAATTTAACTGAGGAAATAAAAAAAGAAAAGCGAACATTTCTTTCCAAAGGTCACAATAGGGGTCCTAGGAATTCAAGTGTCCCGGACGAGCTAAGAAAAAAGGCAATAACGAACTGTGATTTTTTGGTTTTATATTTTTAAATATAAGTAAATGTATATAATATAAAAATAATTTTTAAAGTTTTTGTGCTTTTGTAAGATTGGGTCCTTGACGGAGGTGGGGTTTGCCCCTCCCTAGGACCTCCCATGGTCACGACATGCAAGTGTAATTTTGAATATAAGTTAGGAGGTAATTGCGTATCTCTCCCTTTAAAGTAGTAAAATTGTATATATATTTTTTTTCCAAAATCATGCTTTGTATTACACATTGAAAGGCGAAAGCAATGTACACAACATACATATTTACGCAATCTTAGTACAACTTAAACGAAAAATTTGACACTTCTCAAAAAGCTTAGATTTTGCATAATTATTGTGTTTCATGTATCTATAATATTTTCCATCTTGGGCTAAAGAAATGGCGGGACTAACTATATGCTAATATCCACACAATCTAATGTATGTGTTAAAGTTGTGTAAATTCTGATGATGGTTAGGCATGTTAGAATTTAGATGTCTGCCAACCCAAGTATGTGCCTTTGATACATAGTTTGGTTTTCTATCAGATTTCTTTTCTTTTTTTTCATTTAGTTTAATATTTATTAATACCCAAATGAAAAGGAATTTATTCTAATTTTTAGTGGACCTAGAATCTTTTGAAAGGTATTTTGTGTTGGGTTTGTAATTGGAACCTGATACCAGTCACATGAAAATTGTGGAATATAAATAAAGTAAAGAAAAAAATTAAGATAATCTAAAGCAGCTTTTGTCAATATCTTATTTACTTGATTTTTTATTCGTTTTTATTTGTTTTTAATTAAACTATTTGCACTTCATTTATTCGTTTATCTTTTTAATTGCAATACGAACTTTTACAATTAATTTAATCTCGTTAACAAGATATGCTAATTATGTAAACAGTAAAACTTTTCTTTTAGTCTTATAATGGAACAAACCCATTGTAAGATGTTATTTTTAGTACGAGTAATAAGTCACTGTAACTAAAAGAGTTAGTGTCTTAAGTGCTAGTTAAGCATGATAGCACATGTTGTTTACAGCATAATAAATATGCCCCTTGATGTTTATCTTATAAGCTTATATCTAATTACAGGAGAAAGTGCCAATTGAAGAGGTGTTTGAACAGTTGAAATGTAACCGCGAAGGTCTCAGTTCAGATGAAGGAGCCAATAGACTTCAAATTTTTGGACCCAACAAATTGGAGGAGAAAAAGGTATGTTTGATAATGATCATAAGCAAACTTATTTTGTTTCTTTTTAATAATTATGTGCTTGAATTTTTTATTTGTATTTTTGAAAATTTTTATCTTTGTAATGAACATAGGAAAGCAAAATACTCAAGTTTCTTGGGTTCATGTGGAATCCTCTATCATGGGTGATGGAAGCTGCAGCCATTATGGCAATTGCAATGGCTAATGGAGGAGGAAAACCACCAGATTGGCAAGATTTTGTAGGTATTGTTTGCCTTCTTGTTATCAACTCAACCATTAGTTTTATTGAAGAAAACAATGCTGGAAATGCTGCTGCTGCCCTTATGGCTGGTCTTGCCCCTAAAACCAAGGTATTAATTCTCTTATTAATAAATAAATCATAACAAGTTTAAAGATTGACTAATTTGCTCTCACTGCAGGTTCTGAGGGATGGTCGTTGGAGTGAGCAAGAAGCTGCAATCTTGGTTCCTGGAGATATTATTAGTATAAAACTTGGTGATATTGTTCCTGCTGATGCACGTCTACTAGAAGGTGACCCTTTAAAGATTGACCAATCTGCCCTCACGGGTGAATCACTTCCCGTTAACAAGAATCCTTATGATGAGGTGTTTTCTGGTTCAACTTGCAAGCAAGGTGAAATTGAAGCTGTTGTTATTGCAACCGGTGTGCATACTTTCTTTGGAAAAGCTGCACATTTAGTGGATAGCACTAATCAAGTTGGTCATTTCCAAAAAGTTTTAACAGCAATTGGAAATTTCTGCATTTGCTCAATTGCCGTTGGAATGTTGGTTGAGATTATTGTTATGTACCCAATTCAGCACAGGCAATACAGAAGTGGAATTGACAACCTTCTGGTGTTGCTTATTGGTGGAATCCCAATTGCTATGCCAACTGTTCTTTCGGTCACCATGGCTATTGGATCACATAGGCTTTCACAACAAGGTGCTATTACTAAAAGAATGACTGCAATTGAAGAAATGGCGGGAATGGATGTACTTTGCAGTGATAAGACAGGAACATTGACACTTAACAAGCTTTCAGTTGATAAAAATTTGATTGAGGTTTTTGCTAAAGGTGTGGATAAGGAGCATGTTTTGCTTTATGCTGCTCGGGCTTCTAGGACTGAAAACCAGGATGCTATTGATGCTGCCATTGTTGGAACACTCGCAGACCCTAAAGAGGTATCTAACTCTCTATAATCAAATCATTTTATTCAAAAACTTAGATTATTATTTAGTATAGTTTTCTAAATTTATTTTTGAATGTGTAGGCGCGAGCCGGAATAAGAGAGGTCCATTTCTTTCCATTTAATCCTGTTGACAAGAGGACTGCTTTGACTTACATTGATGATAATGGCAACTGGCATAGAACAAGCAAAGGTGCTCCTGAACAGGTACATGTTTTAATTTTTGTATCTATAAACCATGCTTTATGAATAAGTTGATTGCTAAATTTATCTTTTTGAAATTTTGAATAGATTTTGACCCTTTGTGGATGCAAAGAAGATATGAAAAAGAAAGTTCATGCAATGATTGATAAATTCGCTGAACGTGGGTTGCGTTCTTTGGCTGTTGCTAAACAGGTCTGCATATTATATCTTTTTTATCCACACAATTCTATTTTTTTTATGTTGGATCTCGATTTACTCTTGTTATTGTGATAAATTTGTAGGAAGTGCCTGAAAAATCAAAAGAAAGCCCTGGTGGCCCATGGCAGTTCATCGGATTGTTGTCCTTATTTGATCCGCCAAGGCATGACAGTGCAGAGACCATTCGTAGAGCTCTCAATCTTGGTGTAAACGTCAAGATGATTACCGGTAACTAATTATTAAAAAAAATTATCTATTTTTTACACCAAAAATCATGTTTTTTTATTATTATATATAGGTGATCAACTTGCTATTGCTAAAGAGACTGGTAGACGGCTTGGTATGGGAACAAACATGTACCCATCTTCTTCTTTGCTTGGTGGTCACAAGGATGCATCTATTGCAGCTCTTCCTGTTGAAGAGCTAATTGAAAAAGCCGATGGATTTGCTGGAGTATTTCCTGGTGAGTGATTAACTATGTTTATTTTTGAATTTTAATGCAATAATATTATTCTGATACTGAATCTATGATCTAAACATGCAGAACACAAGTATGAAATTGTGAAGAAGTTACAAGAAAGAAAGCATATTTGTGGAATGACTGGAGATGGTGTGAATGATGCACCTGCTTTAAAGAAGGCTGACATTGGAATTGCTGTTGCTGATGCTACTGATGCTGCAAGGAGTGCTTCTGATATTGTGCTTACTGAGCCCGGGCTTAGTGTCATTATTAGTGCAGTGCTTACCAGTAGAGCTATTTTCCAAAGAATGAAGAATTACACAGTTAGTTCATGTTTTTTTTTCATAAATTATCATAGTTGTTTTATGAAATTAGCTTTGTATATTTAACATATATATTTGTGTATATATATTTTCCTTTTTCGCAGATATATGCTGTTTCTATCACCATTCGTATTGTGGTAAGTTGTATGTGGCATTGAAATTGTAGACTTGTTAATGCACGTGTTAATTGGCTAACATACTTTAAATGTTTGTAGTTTGGATTTATGTTCATTGCATTGATATGGAAGTTTGACTTCTCACCCTTCATGGTTTTGATCATTGCTATCCTTAATGATGGTGAGTTTCCACTTTTATCACACACTAGCACCTATTTTTAACCATAATTTTACTAATTTTTAGTTTTTTTAATAATTTTTTAAGGAACAATTATGACAATCTCCAAGGATAGGGTGAAACCATCTCCATTGCCCGATAGTTGGAAACTAAAAGAGATCTTTGCCACTGGCATTGTTCTTGGAGGTTATCTAGCATTGATGACTGTCATATTCTTCTGGATCATGAAAAGCACGAACTTCTTCTCAGTAAGTCAAAAAATTATCCTAAAAACGAAAAAATAAATAAAAATCAAATGATTGAATAATAGAAATCTTACAACTGCACCCAAAACTAACTCAAGTTATCTTATATTTGTCACACGCACAGGACACATTTGGTGTTAAATCTTTGAGATACAATGAAGCTGAGATGATGGCTGCTTTATATCTTCAAGTTAGTATAGTCAGCCAGGCTTTGATATTTGTGACTCGTTCACGCAGTTGGTCATTTATAGAACGTCCCGGTCTCTTACTATTGAGTGCTTTCTTAGCAGCACAATTGGTAAAGAAAACTAACCATTTTTCCTACTTTAACGGAATATGAATATTTTTTTAACAAAATAATAATTGGTATTAATATGAAAATTTTCAGGTGGCAACTTTAATAGCAGTGTATGCAAACTGGGAATTTGCAAAAATCAAGGGAGTTGGATGGGGATGGGCTGGTGTCATTTGGCTATATAGCATCGTGTTCTACTTCCCTCTTGATGTTATGAAATTCTTCATCAGATTTATTCTTAGCGGGAAAGCGTGGCAAAACTTGCTTGAAAATAAGGTACATTTACTATAAACATATATACATACATACATACATATACGTGGAAAGTATAAGTTATGAACTAATCCTGCATTTTTGAAACAGACTGCTTTCACAAGCAAGAAGGATTATGGAAGAGAAGAGAGAGAGGCCCAATGGGCACTTGCTCAGAGAACATTGCATGGGCTACAAACGCAAGAAACTTCAAATATCTTTAATGAAAAAAGTAGTTATAGGGAACTATCTGAAATAGCAGAACAGGCGAAGAGGCGCGCTGAAGTTGCAAGGTTATTGTTATAATTGTTTTTAAGCTAGTTATTTAATTTTTATAAAAAGTGGTAAATGTTTACAAAAAATATGGTGGTGTACAGGCTTCGTGAGGTGCTCACATTGAAGGGGCATGTTGAGTCGGTGGTGAAGCTAAAGGGGCTTGATATTGACAACATAAACCAGCATTACACAGTGTGAGAGAGCACCAGGAAACAAGTTTTTTTTTCCTTTTTCATTTTTTTTAATTTATTTCGAGACTAGTAGAAGTTGATAACTCGTGTGGGGAACTGGCGTTTTATGCTGGAATGTAACCCCCCGAAACTATTAACTTGTCCTGTTTTTCTAGTCTTTTCTAAGTATTACAGCATATGATTGCTGATGTTGCTGCTTTGTGTATGTTTTAAAAAGAATGAAAGCCATTTACCATCAAAACCATTGCAGCACACTTATGCCCATTAAAGATACCTCCTTTTTGTCACTTGCATACACCATAATGCAAAACCTAGAAAATATATATACAAAGATCATCAATTACAAGACATGATTTAACGGTTTTGTAGGACACAATTCAATATTCTTATAACATAACCAAAGCAATCTATGGTGACATGATTTAATTGGATTCAATAGGAAAGGGAAAGAAAACAGAAATACATTATGGCCACACGAGTCTTCCTTTAGGGAAACCATAAGTCAGACATCATAGTACAAAAAATACAATATTTTAATTTCAGAAAGCACGTTATATCGATCAACATATATTTCTTTATTATCAGTGTCGAGTTGAAAGTTCTAGCTTTGCGTTCCATACTTCACCAGGCTTCAATGTAACTGGCTTTTCAATTGCTGCTGCCTCCACACAAACCATGTATTTGTAATCATTTGCTCCCAAATCCACAATAGTTTTGGCCCATGGGTTCCACACCACTAGCACAAGAAACAAAACAACACAATTGGTTACTTTTGTAGAACAATCAAATTATGGGAAAATCTTAAGCAGATTTACAAATCTCACCAGCATCAGGAAGCCCATATTTTTTAACCTCAAATATTCTCCTCTTTTCATGATCCAAAATTGTAATCTTTGGTGGTGTGCTGAGATAAATCCTGTCAAACTTGGTAAACAGTTGACACCACATAAGCCTAACCATATATGGCATGGTATTATTTACATATGAGGTAACAAAAGTACCTCTGATTCAATTGTTATAGTATCCCCATGTTCTGTGTATCTCTCCCTGTTTTTCAAGTTGTCAAGATAATCAAGCTTCTCTAATCCTTTCACTTCAACTTCACTGGAGCAAAATTAATCAAAATGTTTTAATAAAAACAGTGAATATTTAATAATTAGCAATATGAGATCAGCTAATTGTAACTGATCCTAGAGGATCAGTTATATAAATAAAAACAAATTTACCTGATATTTGAAACAGAAAAATAGGTGTGATGTGCAAAGGTGAATGTAAATGGCTTTCCATCAGCATCTGTATTTTTGATATGAGATGTTAGCATTAAGTCTCCTCCAGGTTTAAGAGTAACCCTCAATCGAAACTCAAATCTGCAAATAAACAAATACTCTTTTAAGAAATCAGAATCACTAAGTGCACATTATAAAAAACTTTCAAAATCATCTATCTGCAATGAGTTTATGAGCAATATAACCATATTTTCTAGCAGAATAGATAGTTTTAAACGTGTTTAAGATATACCTGTGAGGCCATATCTTCAAATCTTCTTCGGTGGACTTTAGTAACAAGTCAACAAAAACTCCATTAACGACTTCAGATTTAACAGGAGCTGGGTTGTTGTCTATGGTCCAGAATCTGTTCCTAGCAAACCCATGTGATTGAAGAGAGCCTAGATTTGAGAACTGCATCAAGAAAGATACAAACTCATGTCAGTAGCCATAATAAATCCAATACTACTGAATCAAACATCCAAAAAGATCAAGATCCATACTTGAGGAAAGATAACAGGAATCCCTCCTCGTATCGCCTTTGGAGGACTAAAAATTGCCTGCAAAAACACACATTTTTCTTGATGATCAAAGGAGACAACAAGACAGCAATCATTAAAGATTTTGCAAAACCAAAAACTATGAATAGATGGTACCTTGCTACTAACAAAAAGCAACTCTTCTCCTCGCTCATTCTTCCAAGATGTCACATGAGCTCCATACAGATATACCTGCAAGAATACAAATCTTTAATAAATGTTCATATTCTGCAAGATTTTCTTGCAGGAAACAGAAAATCCTAACCTTGGTTTTGTAATTTAGATCATTTGTGGAACCAATTGCCAATCAATAATGTGTAAAAAGACATACAAATCTCAATCTGAAAGAACAATTTGAAACTAGATTACATACCTCCACACTACTGCCATGACTTTGACGAAGTATGATTTTGTCTAAGCCATTGATGCCTTTGGTGATGTTAACAGATTTGTTGTCAGTTTTTGAGGCCTCAACAATTTGGGTATAAATGACAAGAGCAGAAAGAAGTATGAGGATATGTAGCAATCTCATCATTTGCAGGATAAGCTTACACAATCTACAAAAGACAACTACCATGAAATTTAACAATATCTCTTGTCTTCTCTGGAGTAGACTATTGGGATGGGTGGTTGAAAACTTGAAATTTAGGACTTAGTCAACGGAGACTTTTCAAAGGGGCATGATTGGATAAACGAAGACTTTGGAACCCATTTCACATTTGGATTTTTGTTTTCGTTTTTTCTTTCTTGTATTTTTCTAATAAGAAAATTTGGGTTATTTATCATTATATTATATCATTTACTATTTTCATGTCATTTGTCTCCGATCAAAGCCACTTTTGAAAGTTTCAAAACTCTTTTTAAATTTGTAAAATATTAGCTTCTTGAATTAATTTTTTAAAATATAAATTTATCTCATATTATATATAATTCGATTTTTTTCTCAATAAGTTACTATATATTTTAAATAATATATAATCTATCAACTGACAGTAATGTGTAAGTACCATGAAAATGAGATTGATATCAACTGAAGAACATTAGTACTGTTATATAATTGTTTTTGGTTATGTTTCTATCTTCATAACCGAGTTGACATAATTTTATACTTATTTATATACTTAAACATGTTAATGTCACCGATGCAAGAAGCGTAATAAAATTCGTAAAACACACGGAATTGCGTGATGACCGCTTTGGACTTTTCGTATATTTTTCTACATAATTACTTTTTAAAATTCTTGTAAAACGGCATATGGGGCATAATAGGGTTTTATATCTACGTTTCTATCTCAATAATTGATCCGACGTTACTTTATATATATTTTTTAATAATACCTTAACACCACAATGAGTAAGTTGTAAACCAATTATCCCATCGCAACATGCGGGCGACTTTGCTCGTTTATTTCATGCATTAACTTAGGAAATTGTTAAAAATATGAATGATATACTAAATTTTATAAAGGAAAATATACGAATCCTTTGTCATCTAAGGTATTCATGGTTTGGTTTCAAACCATGAAACAACTCAAACTGATTATTGTTTTTTTCACGGTTGGTTTTTTGTAAAACTTTCTATTGGTTGGTTTCAATTTTTTTTTCAAACAGGAATGAATTGTTACATTTAGGGTTTATAACAAAATGCATTCATATAAAAGCTGACCAGTCCGTTGATGTATATGAATAGGGGTTGTAAACGAACCGAACAAACATGAACAAGAACAAACACGAATGAGCCCTTGTTCGTGTTTGTTCGTTTAACATTTAACTTGTTTATGAATGGTTCAAGAACACTTACCGAACGAAAATCTTGTCGTGTTCATTCATTAAGAAACTAAATTGTTGACGAATGGTTCATGAACATAAACGAACGCATATAATTTAAAAATAAAAATTAACACTCTTAATCATAAAATATTAGTCATAGTCATCTTAAAGTTTCCTAATATAAAAATCAAAAAATAAATTCCTTAAAAAAAGCAAAAGTTATTAACAATAATTTAAATGTTATAGAATTAAACTAAAAAAACTTAAGAATATATAACATATTTAACAAATAAACATAAAGAGATATTAACGAACATAAACGACCACATTACCCAACGTTCATAAACACAAACGAATAAAAACATCCGTTGATGTTTGTGCATTTAAATAAACGAATAAATTTATTTTTCGTATTTGTTCATTTATTTCCGACAAATGGATCACAAACTATTCACTAAACGTCCAGGTCACTTAGAGCCCTATTTCTGAAAGCTTTAAATATATATTCATTTAATAATAATTTTATTTTAGCCAGGCTAATCATAAGTATTCTAGCAATTGAACTTCGGGTAAATTGGGCATCTGGGCCTAAACTCTCGGCCCGTTCCAAACCATTGAGCAACTTGCATTTTTTTTCATGAACAGCTTGTATTTATTTAATTTTTTTTCTCGTGAAATTCTTGGCAGATTTCTTATACTTCTTCCTTTATTTATACAACTTATACTAAAACCCAATAAACATAAAAGGTAACACCAAATAACCATTATTTTTTTTAGTGTAATTAATTAAATATCTCATTCTTAAAATCATGGTTATTTAGGTGTGGTTTGATTCTTGTCCTAATTTGTTTAGTTATAGTAAACACATAAACTTATAACTCATTCTTACAAAAATTTTCTCGCTCAAAACATTCAATGACATTTTTTTTCACGGGAATCTAAAACTACTCTATCATTATTACCAAAATCTATGTATTTTTAAAACTTCTAATTTTTTCTACCCAATCATCACTCATTCTTCCCAAATCTTTCTCATTCATTTAATATTTTTTATAGTTTTGCAAAAAAAGTTTTGCATTTATGAGAAGCAAATATTATTGGTTTTCAATTTTCATATGAATTATAAAGTTTTTAATATTAAACATGTGTAATACAACGATATTTAAGATAGTATAATATAGAAAACCAAAATTTAATCACGTCTATGAATTATAATAGATTTTAGAGTAAATTACTGATTATGTTCTTTAAAAATATAGCAATTTGCTGGTTTCGTCCTTTGACTTCGAAAATTACTAGGGGTGTCCTTATTTTGAAAATTTTGCACTGGTTTTGTCCTTTGTCACTAACCCCTTTAAACTTATTCCGTTAAAGCCCTCATGTGCCAGTCACATGAGGGGTAAAATGGTCATTTCATCCCCTTCGTCATTTCATCCCCTTCTCTCTACGTCCTTCATCCTCATCGTTGCTCCGGCGAACATTAGGGGACGGAAACCGTGCCGGCGGACCTCAAAGGAAATCTATTTGTTGATTCCAAATCAAGAATTTTACATTAATTGATTTTTTATTAATCAATTTCTTGATTCCAATTGTGGCGTACCTCAAAGGAAATCTAATTTCGTATCTATTGCACGACGGTGTTGATTTTCATTTTAGAAGGAAGAGGCGGCGCGTGAGTTTCGTGGTGTTAAAGCCAAGACTAATTTTCCAACACACGAGGATGAAATCGGTTTGCTAAACCGTGGACTTGACTTTTCGTCACCAGCAAAGCCACCGCAGCCGGCGTCATTATTTTTTCCGGAGACTGTTAAAAACGGAACCCACAAATACCGACCGGAATCGGAATCAAAATCGGATTCGGAACTGGAACTGACACCGGAATCGTAACGAATGAATTCAAGGGGTTTGAATTTATGGGTCAAATTTAACAGGGATTCATGGGTGAAGATGATTAGGGGTATGATGAAGTTGCAGATTATGAAGGAGGCTAGAGGTGTCAGTGCTGGTGGAGCTTCGGTCATCTTGGTGGAAACCCTAGGTGAGGAAGAAGAAAAGGGATGAAACGACGAATTTACCCCTCATGTGACTGGCACATGAGGGTTTTAACGGAATAAGTTAACGGGGTTAGTGACAAAGGACAAAACCAGTGTAAAATTTTCAAAATAAGGACACACCTAGTAATTTTCGAAGTCAAAGGATGAAACCAGCAAATTGCTATATTTTTAAAGGACATAATCAGTAATTTACTTTAGATTTTATCTACGTAAATTCTATATACATTTTAACGATGCTTGGCTTGATTCGCAATTCATTTTATGGTCTTTCGTTAGCTTTCATGTATATTGTATGAATCCTAAAATGAATGAAATCTTTATGAGATCTTGCATCATGTAGTCATATACAACATGTTTGAGTTGCAAACTTTCTTAATAAGTGAGATGATGGTAAGTGTATGTGTGAGTATGTCACATACTTTTTTCTGGATACATAAGAAAAACTATAAATGTCTAACTATAAATGTCTTTTATCTAAATATGAAACTATTTTTTCAATAATTTTGTTCCAAATTATTAAACTTGTGAGCAACAATAATAATAAAAGAATAATATATTAAATAAAAAATTAATGAAATAATGTATTTTTTATTTTAATTTTTGACAGTCAAAAGAAGTTTTTTTTTTGTTGGTAAATAATATCATAAATGAGTTTTTGGTGATCGTATTATGAACAATAATTGATAAACAACACACTTGATAGAAAGTAAATATAGAATTCTTGATATGAATGATCGGTTTGTTTTTCTCCGACCAACATCGTACGTATATACGAAGGGAATTGATCGGTTTGGTTTGCATAAATAAAGAACCTGTTACAGTTCTATTTTGTGGTTCTACTACCATCATTTGCCGTGTTAAGTATTGTGTTGTAAGTTGTCTTACATGCCATTACTTTTGCAATATTGTGAGATTTCATCATATGTGAATTCTTTATCTCTATCAGTTCTTAATACCTTTAGCTAGGTTTTAACCTTATTTTCAAACATTAATTTAAACTTTTTAAAAATCCCAAAGGCTTAATCCTTACTACTAAGGAAATATGCCAACATATACATCAGTCAAGCGTGTTGTTTTTGTGCCACTACAAGTAAAACCAATTTGTGGCATGCAAAAGATGCCACATAAAACCAAAAAGGTACCACTAAAGAAACAGAAAGCTCACCCCATGTAGACCAAAAATGCAAGTGTAGACAACAAGACGACCTTAAGGATAAAGAAGGTGGAAAATTAAGGACAGGTGAGACTAAGCCAACACCAAAAGAAAACACTTTGTAGCGACGGAACCTACAACAATCACATAAATCATCATCACTGATACATTTAGCGTATCGTCATATATCAAGACAAAAAAATATACATATTCTGACATGTGTAAACAAACAATATGTTAGTCAACACAAACAAAAATCAAAATCCATTTTGCGGCACCATGTATTGTAAAGACTAATAAAGGCTGATGCTCACCAAACCTCCTATTTTGTCCAACTACAAAGGCCGCAAAGAATAAAAGTCTTCGGAAGGAAGAAGTGACACTTCGGAAGCAGCATTGCTTTCGAAGGATAACTTAATCCTGCCAAAGGGTGTACAAGACAATTGCTTCGGAAGATACATACTTAGAAGATTTCAGAAGTTCAGAGCTTCCGAATATCAAATGCTTCTGAAGACTCTTCTCAGCAACTTCCTCAGAAAGACAAAGACTTCTGAAGAGATTCCTTCATCAAAGACTGTAGCTGAACACTTTCAAAGTACAAAAGGTACTGACACAAGACATGCTGGTCTGACGAAAGATAGAGACAACATGTAATGAGTCAGATAAGTTACCTTACTTCTCCCATGCTGCATTAAATGCAAAAGATCATCTGAAGCCTTGAAGATCATCAACATTAAATGTCTTTTGTATTTAGTAGTCTTTGTTAAAGTCAATGTCTATTTGTATAATGATTATGATTGAGTGTCTTAGCCTGTAAAGACACTCAATATACTAGAATAAGCTTTACTTTATGTACTTGTCTAGTATACCCAACTTGTATTCCTAAGTGTATACGGTTGTAGCCTCGGCTATATAACATCCCATTGTATGTTTGCTTAAGTGTGCTTGTACGCTTCTTACTTTGAGAGAAATATATCCTTGAGCTTGAAATTATTCTAGTGTTCCTATTAGTGTTCAAAGATTATTACTTTGTCATTTTGAGTGTTTGTGAGATTATTCTAACAGAACATTCCGCATCTGTTAGATTGTAGAAAGAAATACTTGTGAAGTGTTGTTTAAATTAAGCAACCCGATCCAACAAGTGGTATCAGAGCTTTGGCTCTTGAACTTGAGTGACTCATCATCATCAAGTTACCAGTTTATTTCCTCTAAAATCTCAAAGTTTCAACACTCATATTTTCTGTGTTTGTCCAAAATGGCTGCTCTTAACAAACTTGATACAGAAAATGGCACTCTCAACAAGCCACCAATGTTCACACCTGAAGACTTTGACACATGGAAAGTCAGAATGGAAGGATTCATCAGAAATCAGGACTTCAAACTTTGGAAGTCTGTTCTGGAAGGTCCTTACATTCCTACAATTGCTGCTGCTGGAGCGGGAGGAGCTGCAGTACCAAAAGATCCATCTATGTACTCAGATGAAGACTACAAGAAAATGGAAGTGGATTCTAAGGCTCTTTGGCTCATTCAGAAGTCAATACCGAACTCCATTATACATGCATTCAAGAAATGCAAGTCTGCTCAAGAACTGTGGAATTCCTTGAAGCAGATGTATGAAGGTTCAGAAGATGTCAAAGAAAACAAGAAAGATATGCTGAAACAGAAGTTTGAAAACTTTTGTCAACAAAACAATGAGAATATGTCTTCTCAGTACCTAAGGTATGTCCAACTTGTGGATGAATTAACTACTGCAGGTGTAACTCTTGATAATCAAGATGTGCTCAGAAAATTTCTGAGGTCTCTTCCAAAGGCATGGAATATTTATTCAGTAACAATCAGAAGAACAGAAAACCTGAAAACTCTAACTTTAGGAAAGTTGTTTGGTATTCTCAGTGCCTATCAGATGGAATTAGATGCCCAAGAATCTAAAGTCTCCCCCTTACCATCTGGTTCAGCTGCTCTTTATGCACCCATTAATAATCCTTCATACCAAAGCTATCAACCCCTCTACCATCCTACCTCCACACCCACTGTCACATTTCCTGAAACTCCAAATTCATCAAACCCTGTCTCTAATCCAACCCCACTACTAACCTCTGGGCAAGGAGCTTTTATGGCTGAGGAGACCAATTACTTTCATCTGTGTCAAGAAGACTTGGATGGTATCCCTGCAGATAATCTTGAGGAAATGGATATAAACTATCAAATGACTATGATTTCATACAGGGCAAAGAAGTTTTACCAAAGAACCGGCAGACAGTTCAAAAAGCACAATATGAAGACTGGGTTTGGACTTGACAAATCTAAACTCAAATGCTTTAACTGTCAACAGTTAGGCCACTTTGCCAGAGAATGCAAGTCCACAGGAACTCAACCGACAACTTCTGGGCAACCACAACAAAGACCATCAAGCTCATCAAACAATGCAAACATTGCTGAACAAGATTTTGCAGATTGGAGCTTTCAAGCTGAGGATGCCTCTATCTCCAACAGTGCTTTGATGGCAAATGACTCATCTTCCTCAAACAAGGTAACTAATAACATGTGCACACCTAAATGCTTAGAAACTCTAACTGTTTATAAAAAGATAAATTCTCAACTCTGTAACGAGCTTGAGTCTTTACAAGTTGTCAAGGCAAATTTCTTTGAGGCTGAAAGAAATTACAAAGAAAAGATTGAAGAAATGGAAAAGACCATTTCAAGTTTAAAATATGAAGATACTAACAAACAGTGTCAAATTAAAAATCTTTTAGAAAGACTAACCACTGCCAAGACTGAACTTGTATTGGCTGAGTCTTACAGAGACAAGTTTCTAAGTCAAGGTGAAAAATATGAAAAACTCTTTAGGATGAGTGATACATCTGAGCTTGTAAGAAAGAAGGGAGTTGGTTTGGGTTATAACAAAATGGAGCCTCCATCTGCATATACTCCTATGGTGGAAATCAGATGTAAACCAGTAACACATCTTGTGTATAATGATGAGTTAGACATGCACAAGGTAAATCAAAGTGATGATCTTTCTGATACAGACCCAAATAACTCAACATGTTCAGATGAGAGTTATATCCCTATCAAACCAGAAACAACAAAAACAGCTTTAAGAAACAAGAAAAGAACTAATAAAACTAAGAAACATTCAACAGTTTTTGTTAAAGCTAAAAATACAGGGAGTACCTCATCAGATGAATATGTCACTTGTCCATCAGACAAGTCCAAACGGGGTAGATCAAAGGATAGAAAGGTCAATTTTTCAGGAAAACAGGCAAATCCTAAAACCATTAAGTCTGTTGGAACATCCAATTCATCACTCTCGGAGGATCAAAGCTCAGCCTTCATAAAAAGGAATCAGCAGCAACACTCTCCCAACATTCAAACTATATGTCTGATGTGTGGTGAGAAGAATCATTTTGCTGCTGATTGCTTCTATAATCCAAGAAGCAGAATTTCCTCAAATATACAGGGAAGAGGAAGAAAGAATAGTTGGAGTAAGTCATCTACATCTTCGGGAGAACAAGGAAGGAAGCCATTTAAGAAAGCATCAGAAGTAAAGACAAAAGAAGCTTCCGATAGAAAAGGAACTTCAGAAGCTCATAAAAGGAAGGCTTTCAACAAACAAAAGAAACCTTGTTCCTTCGGAAGAAGACCATCGGAAGGAAAAGGAAAAGTAGCTTCCGATGACTATCAAAAGAAACAAAGTCTTCCGACAACTCAAAAGGCAAAACAAGTATGGAAGAAGAAGGAATCAACTGATAAGCCATCCTTCCCATCAGAAGCTAGTACATCATCTGTCCCACCTAGGATGATGTCAAAGAAATTTACATACAATGATACAAATGGCAAACCCAAGACCACATGGGCTTGGGTTCCCATCAGAAACTAACTCATTTCTGGTCATGTGCAGGGACAGCAGGAATTAAAAGGCAACTTGTGGATAGTTGATAGTGGCTGTTCCAGGCACATGACAGGCAACAAGACTCTCCTGCACAAATATGAACCATTCTTTGGAGGGTCTGTTGCATTTGGAAGTGATCCAGTGGGAGGTTACATAACAGGAAGGGGCACAATTTCTAATGGTAAGGTAAGCTTTGAGAATGTGCATTTTGTAAAAGAACTTAACTACAATTTACTAAGTGTATCACAAGTGTGTGATCAAAAGCACAACATGTTGTTTACTGAGCATGAATGCATTGTCCTGAAACCAAGATTTGTGGTACCAAATGATCAAATTCTGCTCAGAGCTCCTAGAAGAAACAACATGTATATGCTAGATATGAGCACAGCTGCACCTCTTAGTAATATAAGTTGTTTTGTCTCAAAAGCTTCACTTGATGAATCATCTCTTTGGCATAGAAGACTTTGTCATGTAAACCTCAAAAATATGAATAAACTTGTCAAAAATAATTTAGTAACTGTTCTACCAACAAAGGAATTCATTTGTGTTGATAAATGTGTTGCATGCTTAAAGGGTAAGCAGCACAAGTCATCTCATCATGCCAAAGAGATAAATTCTATTACAACAGTCCTGCATTTACTACATATGGACTTGTTTGGCCCTACAAGTGTAAAAAGTCTAGGTAGAAAGTCATATTGCTTGGTGATTACTGATGATTTCTCTCGGTATACCTGGGTATTCTTCTTGAATACCAAGGATGAAACTGCTGAGATCCTAAAGTCATTCATACTTAGGGTGGAGAATGAAAGTGACCACTATGTAAAAATAATTAGATCAGATCAAGGAACAGAGTTCAAAAATCATGTTTTAAATTCATTCTGTGAATCTAAAGGTATTACAAGACAATTTAGTGCTCCTAGGACTCCACAACAAAATGGTGTTGCTGAGAGAAGGAATAGGACACTGATTGAGGCTGCAAGGACCATGTTGTCTGATGCCAAACTTCCAATAACTTTTTGGACAGAAGCAGTCAACACTGCCTGTTATGTCCAAAACAGAGTATTGGTAGTTAAGACACATGGTATGACTCCTTATGAAATTTGGCATAAGAGAAAGCCATTCATTGGATTTCTCAAACCATTTGGATGTCATTGCACCATACTGAATACTAAAGATCACTTAGCCAATTTTGCTGAGAAATCAGCAGAGGGCTACTTTGTTGGGTACTCTTCACATGCTAAGGCTTATAGAGTATACATCAAAGCTTCCAGAATTATTGAGGAGTCTGCAAATGTTCAGTTCAATGAGCATACTCTCAATAAACCTGGAACAGGCCCTGATTGGTTATTTGATCTTGATAGCTTTACATCTGTATTTAATCTGGTGAAAGAGTATGTTCCAGTTTCACAGTCAGCTACCATAGACTCCTCCAAAGGCACAAGAGAAGATGACTTTCGTGTTGAACTACCAATAGCTTCAAAACAAATCTTGGTAGAATCCTCTTCAGCACAAAATGGTGTGTCACAGTCTGAGACAGTAAACACATCTCAGGCAGGTCCGTCAATTGAATCTACTTCTGAATTACAACATCAAGAAGAAGTAGGAAGTCCTTCAGCAGAGGCAAATCCTCAGGAGACCACCATTCCTAGAGAAAACCAACTCTCCACAGTCCAAATTCAGAATCCACAGGATTTGCCAGAAATCCAGCTTGAGGTAGTATTGCCTAACCTTGAGTCAATCAACTTGGATGAAGCTTCTCAACTGGATGTAATTCCGAGAACTCGTATCCATAACACTCATCCAGTTGAAAACATTATTGGTAATGTTGAAGAAGGAGTAAGAACAAGAAGCTCTATGCATGAAGCAAACATTTGCTTGTTTTCTTGCTTTCTATCCCAAATAGAACCAAAGAAGGTTTCTGAGGCATTAAAAGATAGCAGTTGGGTAGAAGCTATGCAAGAGGAGCTTCTTCAGTTTCAAAGACAAGGAGTTTGGAAGACGTGTCCTTTGCCTAAAGGAAAGTATGCCATTGGAACCAAATGGGTGTTCAGAAACAAGAAGGATGACAAAGGTGTTGTCATCAAGAACAAAGCAAGATTGGTTGTTCAGGGATACACCCAAGAGGAAGGCATTGACTATGATGAAGTCTTTGCACCTGTTGCCAGAATTGAAGCTATCAGAATCTTTCTGGCATTTGCAGCTGCAAAAGATTTCAAGGTTTTTCAGATGGATGTCAAGAGTGCCTTCCTGTATGGAAAAATAGATGAAGAAGTTTATGTGTGCCAGCCTCCAGGATTTGAAGATCCAAAGTTTCCTGATCATGTCTGTAAGCTTGATAAGGCTCTCTATGGGTTGCATCAAGCTCCCAGAAAATGGTATGAAACTTTATCTTCTTTTCTGTTGTCCAACAACTTCAAGAGAGGTACAATTGACAAAACTCTCTTTTTCAAGAAGTCTAATCAACATATCATGCTAGTTCAAATCTATGTTGATGATATTATCTTTGGTTCTACTAATGAATCTCTCTGTAAGGATTTTGAATCTCTGATGAAATCCAAATTTGAAATGAGTTCAATGGGAGAACTCACCTTCTTTCTTGGATTACAAGTAAAAAAAAATCCTACAGGGATTTTCATTAGTCAATCAAACTATGTCAAGGACATTCTTGAAAGATTCAAGCTCTCTGATTGCAAAGCACTGGGAACTCCTATGTCCAAGACAACATCTCTTAACCCTGATCTTGAGGGGGATGATGTTGATCAGCACCAATACAGAGCAATGATAGGCTCTTTGATGTATCTTACAGCAAGCAGGCCAGATATCATGTTTGCAACTTGTGTGTGTGCAAGATTTCAGGCTAATCCCAAAGTCTCACATATGCTGGCTGTGAAAAGAATCTTTAGATATCTCAAAGGAGCATCAAGTCTAGGATTATGGTATCCTAGAAATGAAGACTTTCAGTTCATGGCATACACAGACAGTGATTATGGAGGGTGCAACATCAGCAAGAAATCCACATCAGGAGGATGTCAATTTCTTGGATCCAGGATTGTGTCTTGGCAATGCAAGAAACAGTCATGTGTTTCTACTTCTACTGTAGAAGCTGAATACATAGCTGCTTCAAGTTGCTGTGCACAAGTCATCTGGATTCAAAATCAGATGAAGGATTATGGAGTAGATCTGTTCAACACTCCTATTCAGATAGACAATTCTAGTGTAATCTCCATCACCAATAATCCTGTCAAGCATTCCAAGACCAAGCACATTGACATCAGATATCATTTCATCAGAGACTGTGTAGAAAAGAAGTTGATCCATTTAATCAAAGTCGATTCAGAACATAATTTGGCTGATTAATTCACCAAGGCATTTGATGAAGGAAGATTCATGTACTTAATAACATCTATTGGAATGATTAACTTTGAGTAAATGAAATAATCTGGAATGAATAATTCTTCGGAAGATAAACTTAACTTACCTTCTGATGAGTAACTACTCAGCAGAAGATAGGTTAAGTCTTCGGAAGCATTATTTCTTCCTCTGTCGGAAGATCTCACACTTCAGAAGCTAAATTACCTTCTGAAGTAATACTCTTCCGATACATTATCTTCGGAAGCATAGGCTTCTCAAGGTACTCTTCAGAAGAAGGTGTCTTCCGAAGAACATTTTGTCTGATGAATTATCTAACATTTCTGAAGCAAAATCTCCTCAGAAAACTTTTTGGTCTAATTCACTCCTTCCGAAAGCCACATCTTCGGAAGCAATTTTGAACTTAATAAAAATTCCTTCATTTATTGTGAAACCAGCTGTCATTGGAAGACCTTTTTCTGACATCCGGATTTCAAAATTAAATGTGTCTCTATATTTAATGCTGAAATCCGAAGGTATATAAAGGTCTCCCGCTCATTCGAATTCTCACAAACCGTTTCACTTTGAAATCTTCTTTTCTTTGATCTCTCAAATCGTGCCCTAAAATCGCAAACTGCAATGGATCTTCTTGCTTTCAAACCTACTCACAACGTACCTACGGAGTTATCGGCAGAGCATGATAACGATTTCGCACCAATCATCTCCTTTCTTCAAAGGAGCAGGTATTTCTTTGCACTAACCTCTCAGCCCTTGGTGTATGAATCTCATCACCAACAATTTTGGGCATCTTGTTCTGTTTCTTCATCTTCCAATGGTCGGTCTCTTGTCGCCACCATTGATGTTCATCCTATTTCTATCAATGTGGAGACTATCTGTCGACATCTCAAACTAAATGATGCCGGTGGAAAGGTCTCATTCACAAAGGATGAGGTAGCATCGACATTTCAGTCGATGGGGTACGAAGGTGCTCTCCCTACAACAACCTATTTGAAGGGTAGAGTGTCCTATAATTACAAGTACCTCATACATTTGTTCCTTCACTGCCTTTCCAATAAAACTGGAGGTTGGGATCAAATTCCATCTGACTTAGCTTCGGCTATTCATGGTTTGGTCTCCAACCAACTGTTTAACTTTTCTGCTTTTATTTTTAATAATTTGGTTGACAATATTTCGTCCCCAAAGAAATTTTGTATGTACCCCAGGTTTTTGCAACAGATCTTTAATGAGGAGTTGGGCACCTCCCTCAATCTAACTGGGAATACATACAAAATGCCCTTGGTTTCTTCCAAGGTTTTTGTGCAACTAAAGAAGAATGGTAATCAGTTTTCTGGGAAATTCACTCCCCTTCTTCCATCTATGGAGTCACATACTCTTGAAGGTGACAGCTCTGTTAACCCCACAGATGCTGAACCCACACTTTCCACTTCACTTCCCACTTCTGTACCTCACCCCATAAAGATCACCTACAAACGCAAACGAACCCCTTTGCAACTCTCTACAGTTGCTCAGGCTCCTTCTACTGATCCCAAGAAGAAAAAGGTTAAAATGACTGCCTAGGGCACAGTCCTACCTAAGGTGAAAGCCACACCTCTTGTTGATCCACAGGTTCTTCCTCTGGAACCTGTGGCTGCCCTTAACCAGCCTGAAAGCCCTCAGCATATGTCCCAAAACATATCTGAGAATATTCAAAGGGAAAACCCCATTCTTGAGTCTGCTTCACCTGAAGCAACTCCATTAGATCAGAGACTGTCTCCCAGGTCTCCAGGTTCATATCATCCAGAAATGCCCCCCACTCAAACTAACACCCAGGCTCAAGGAACCCCTGTTCTAACTGTGGAGGAACCACTACCCAAACTTTAATGAGAGTGGTGACACAGTTACAGGCAAGGTTTCCTGACCCAGAGCCTATTATTTCAGAGGTTGGCCCCAGTAGTTCTGAAGGGGTCAATGCAGGTAAGGCTGCCACTACTGTTGATCTTAATCAAGATCCACAGGACAGTGGTACAGGCAATAGGACCTCACCTGCGGCAACCTATATTGGGGAGGACTTCTTTGAGGTTCTTTTCAATGAAGGGAATCCAGGGTGCCAAGAAACCACATCTGGTGGTGGAGATGCAGGAGCTAGGCTCAAGACTCCATCGCCTAATGACTCTACTAAGGTAGATGAGGGCACACACACACAGGAATTGACGGCTACTATAACATCCCTCCAAGCCAGGGTGGCTCAGTTGGAAGCAGAAGTAGCTACCCTGCGGCTTGAGGTCCAGACCAAAGATGCCACTATTCTGGACCTCAGGAGGCGTCCCCCTGTCACTCTACATCCCTTTCACCCTGATCCTGCTACTACCACTTTCACCTCCCCTGATGCTACCAAAAAGGGGGAGAATGTACCAACTGCAGGGTCAGGTTCAGAAGCAAGAGAAGAGAAGGTTGCACAGGAAGTTAACCCATCCATAGTCACTTTGACTGCTGAATGGGATGACTTCTTGGGTACTTACTTTAAAGATTCTTCTACTTCCTCTTCCTCTTCTTCTGAGGATACAAGGGAGGTTGCCAAAGAGACTGAAAAGCAAACATCAAATGTCTCTTTGGAACCTCAGTCCCCTTCTGGGACTAAGTCTCCTTCTGAGACTGCAGCCCAGGTTACCATGGAAGAAGCTACACAAGAAGAACAAATATCCATGGAACCTGTGTCCCCTTCTGGGACAGAAGCTGCTGAAGACCTCTCCTCCTCTCCTGAGCCCTTTGTGGAAACTAATAAAGAATCATCCAAGGTGATTGGTCAACTGGAGGAGACAGTGAATGCTGAGGTTAACTCCGAAGCTGCAGCTGCTTCCAAAGGCCCAGTCATTCTTGTTGATTCCTCCACAGAGGAGCTACATGCCAATGAGCCAATTGGTGAGGCTACAGGAGATATCTCATTTGGGGTAAAAATAACTGCTGATGACAAAGGTAAAAGGAAGCTAACCCCAGAGGAGGAAGCAGAACAAGAAGAGAGGATTCCCAAGAAGACAAAGGGCCGACCAAATACTGCAATGGACGATGAAATCATCAGATTGTCTGCCCTTCTTTAAGAAAAGGGGTATGATATTGATGAAGTCCTTAGTTGGTCGGTACCTAGGATGGCTGTCGAGCTGGACAAAGTGCAGCAGCAGGAACAGGAAGCTGCTGCATCCAAAGTCCAGATTGTTCTAACAAAGACACAGAAGAACAAGGCTTACAGAGACAAGTGCAAAGCCTTTCTTCTGGAGTATGGATTCCATGCTCGGCAGCTAGGCCCTATGAAGAACTCAACCATGGATATGCATATCAGAGATATCAAGGCTAAAGTTGCCAGAGGTGAGTTACCTTCAATTGAACAGATAAGGGCTAGAAAGGAAAGCCTAATGAGAGGCTTAGGTTTAGGGGGAGGAGCCACAATAGAAATTCCCCTCTCTGGTACAGGGATCAGAGAGGGAGAAGAGGGTATGTGTGGGGAAGCAACCAAAGCCATGTTCCCCAAAATGTTCCCCCTAAATCCTAAAGAAGAACAATCATCTCCTCCATCAAGTCCTTCTATGGATAATATGCCAATCTCTTCAGTGATCAAGATCAAAAAGGGTCAGAAGATTACAAGAAAACAATCATCACAAAACCCTGATCCTGAGAGACAGACACTGGCTGGTGAGAGGAGAACAGAACCCTCGGTTGCTGAGGAGTCCCAACAAGCCAGAGTTCTGAGGAGTCAGGCCACTGCTCAAAACAGACCAAGATTCATAAGAAGAAAGAGCATGGCCAGAAGGAAAAGAAGAGCATCTACCATTCCCTCTGACTCTGAGTCTGAAGCAATAATCTCAGTACCTGAAGTCACACCAGAAGCAGCTCCAGAAACTACACAATCCAGAGAAGATATAAGGGATATCAGTAGACTAATGCATGAGCATTCATATATCCCTTTAATAAATTGGAGTTTCAATGCACAAGAAAAGACATTCATCCTCACCGACTACAATGGAGATATAAAACTGGTGGATCTTTTGCATCTAACGATGTTGGCCAAACCCTATATCCTTGATCTAGATAAGCTCCCTCTCAATAATCCTGACAATGGAGCAGATGGGAGAACAGGCATCAGGTTGATAAGAAAAAGGGCACAGGTACTGAGGGGTACATGGAAGCCAAGGTTCCTTCCTTAGAAGTTTTGGTAGCATCAGCCTAGGGGGAGACTGTAAAGACTAATAAAGGCTGATGCTCACCAAACCTCCTATTTTGTCCAACTACAAAGGCCGCAAAGAATAAAAGTCTCCGGAAGGAAGAAGTGACACTTCGGAAGCAGCATTGCTTCCGAAGGATAACTTAATCCTGCCAAAGGGTGTACAAGACAATTGCTTCGGAAGATCCATACTTAGAAGATTTCAGAAGTTCAGAGCTTCCGAATATCAAATGCTTCTGAAGACTCTTCTCAGCAACTTCCTCAGAAAGACAAAGACTTCCGAAGAGATTCCTTCATCAAAGACTGTAGCTGAACACTTTCAAAGAACAAAAGGTACTGACACAAGACATGCTGGTCTGACGACAGATAGAGACAACATGTAATGAGTCAGATAAGTTACCTTACTTCTCCCATGCTGCATTAAATGCAAAAGATCATCTGAAGCCTTGAAGATCATCAACATTAAATGTCTTTTGTATTTAGTAGTCTTTGTTAAAGTCAATGTCTATTTGTATAATGATTATGACTGAGTGTCTTAGCCTGTAAATACACTCAATATACTAGAATAAGCTTTACTTTATGTACTTGTCTAGTATACCCAACTTGTATTCCTAAGTGTATACGGTTGTAGCCTCGGCTATATAACATCCCATTGTATGTTTGCTTAAGTGTGCTTGTACGCTTCTTACTTTGAGAGAAATATATCCTTGAGCTTGAAATTATTCTAGTGTTCCTATTAGTGTTCAAAGATTATTACTTTGTCATTTTGAGTGTTTGTGAGATTATTCTAACAGAACATTCCGCATCTGTTAGATTGTAGAAAGAAATACTTGTGAAGTGTTGTTTAGATTAAGCAACCCGATCCAACAAGTGGTATCAGAGCTTTGGCTCTTGAACTTGAGTGACTCATCATCATCAAGTGTCAAAAATTCCCGACCCCCCCTCTTACTCCGCCCAAGCTCCGTCACTGAGCTCATGATTTCTCTCTTCACCTGGTATCTATTAAAGTGTCACCAGTAAGACTAGCTTGAACCGTGATCTTTAATGAGAAAATACTAAGTCTTAACCACTAGGATAATTTTGCTGGATATTCGCTAAATTTGTTACTCATCGACATGTTACGTCAGTCTAGCACATGTTGTCTGGTTTTATGGTCGCACAAAAATGAGTGTATTCAGCCTTAGACACCCAAGAAATTATAACCCGCCTCTTCTTATTGACATTTGGATTAACTCTATTTTTTAACTATTTTTTTTTGTTGAGATGTGTAGTTCGTTTTCAGCTAGGCTAGCTCTTTGCTAGTTTAATTCACGTTTGTTCATAAAATGCACCTTTCAAAAAAAAAAAAAAAAACAAATACGGTTACTCGTTAATTAGAACCAGTTTAATTAAAGAAGCAAAGAAAAGATGTTATATATGTTGATATCAGTAGATCGAGTACTTTGCTCTGCTAATGTATTTCCTCAGAATTGAAATAATTTAATTACAATCAATTATGGATCGTACCACTATGAATCTGTTTCTGTTGGTCTTGTATACGTATTAACTAGAAAGAACAGTACTATTTATGGCTTCTAAATACTCTTTAACAGAACTTTGACTTCCATTAAGGAAAAGTCAATAATGCCGTTCAAAAAAATTTTTAAAAAAATAAAAAATAAAAAATTGCAGGATGGTGTCAAAGCATAAGTAGTTATGTTTTGGTCTCCTCTCAAAGCATCATAATGATATTGTAACGTAATACACGTTTAAACTCATTCTCATATTATTATTATTATTATCATAATTAATTATTGTATAGTGTTTTTTGACATTTACTTAAGGCTCAATATTAATTAATGCATAATTAATTATGATTGTTTAGATATTGATGTATAAACCATATTTCCATCTTCATTTCTCCCTCTCCAAATGCTTCTCATCTTTCCTGTTATATTGATCATAACAGTTTTCCTTTCATTTTCGTCTCTTTCATTAACAATTTACTTTTTTCAATTCAAGATTAATCATGAATGAAGGAGAAATATGCAACACAACACTTGGTCTTGGATTTGGAGTAGGGATCAAAAGAGAGAAGCAATCAAATAACAAGAAGATGGGGCTTTGGTTGGATCTTTCATTAACGCCACTTCATCCAAAGATTGAAGACAATCATCATGATTATAAGATTGATGTTACGAAAGATGATCTAGATTCTTTTAGTTCTAAATCTATTGATGATCAAGAAGAAAACGAGAGAATGATAAAGAATGATAATAATAACAATGATGGAACAAGAAAGAAGCTAAAACTCACAACTGCGCAAACCACGTTGCTTGAAGATAGCTTTATAGTCCGTAACACTCTTAATGCTGTATGTTTCATTTCTCTACAACCAAATTTCAATTGCTTAATTTATAAAGTACGTGACACACCCATAACTTTTTTAAGAAGGCTAGAAATTTTTTATGTTCTATTATTGTACATAAAGTTCATTTGTGTCTGGTTAGGTCGGGTACATTAACAAATTAATTCAAACTCTAATCAATTAACAAACTCAAACCCAAATCAAGTAATTATCAAACAAGCTAATTAATATAATATTAAATTTTTCATTTTACTAAATAACCAACAATCTTATGTTTTAAAAATTGTGAAAATAATTAAATTATAAATTAAATAGTCAATAATAAAGTAAAATTTAAGCGAAAAAACCAATAGTAATTAAGTACTATGTGATCATGGTGTTGTGTAGAATATATATAACTTGAGAGAAGGCAAGTTCCAACAACAAACGATTGTGAAAGTGAGAATTGAGAGGGTAAAATAACAGATTCCGTATTTAATTTCAAGGGTGACACAAGACATGAATACATAAATACATGAAAGTAAGACAAAGTTTAAACTATATGTGTATACTAATATGATTATACGATGTAGATCTTGTTTATAAATCAGTGGTTGAGCTAAAATCTAAAGCGGCTTAAATTTTATAATAGTTGTTGGATAATTGGGTTGGTTCATAACTTATAATAAGAATTAAGGAAGTATTAATTTTATTTCTTTGAAAACTTGTTGAGCTTATGTTTATAAAATTTTAGAATCGTAAATTAACTTTTCTTTGGATTGTTATAAAATTTCATGATGTCATTTTAAAAGTTTCATAAGGATCGAAGTCAAAATTTTTAAGATCGATTGAAATTAGATCGTTAAGTTAATATATTAAAAGAAACTTTTTTTCATTGGGTATACACCAACCTCATATATACACACAAGTGTATATACACATGCATTGGCTTAATTTATATGCAATCGACTGCATACTTTTGATTAAGTGTAATATATATCGATCTGGTATGTGTGATTGCAGGGCCAGAAACAAGAACTAGCAAAGAAGTTAAATCTTCTTCCTCGGCAGATCGAAGTTTGGTTTCAAAATAGAAGAGCAAGGTTTACTTTTTCACTTTCAATTCGCTTGCACACTACACACTCGTATAAAATACACTTAAATTAAACATTTTTCAGTGATAATTGCAGAAAATTAAAGCCAAACATATTAAATTAATTAGTCAATGACATAATAAATAATTGAAAAGGTAAAATTATATATATAAATTTACAACAAAATATAAGAATACTACATGTTTTGAGGTGATTTACAATTTTAGTAAAACAAGAACACTTAATTAACTAAAATATAGATAATGGAATACTAAATTAATAAAAAAAAATGATATTTTAATAGAAAAAAGTTGAAAATATGGTCCGACCATCCAGTTTTAATCATCAGATTCACTGGTCTAACAGGTGATCGTTTAGTTCAAATGTAATTACACAAACTGAAAAGAGAAAGTTTAATTATAGGATAAGAACATATGTATACCATTTAATCATATTTTTTACCAAGAAGTTATCAACTCATTTTAACTTAATATCACTAAACTACGCATTATAGGTTTTGAACCCTCATTCATTCGTGGGATGGTGATATGATAAATACACCATTTACTAAAAAATGTTCAAAACCCAAGGGCTCCTAGCCTAATGGTTACCCCCTTGGCTTCCCTATGGGAGGTCACGGGTTCAAATCTCTCCCAAGGCGAAATAGTGGTCCTTGGGTGGTAGGTGATTTTCCGGTGCGGTTTCCTTCTGGGGTGGTGGTGGGGTCTCAACGGAGGTCATGGTAACTAGACCTTAGTGACGTGGCCTGGAAATCAGTGGTTCACACGTTGAGATCAAATGCCGTTAAAAAAAAAACTAAAAAATGTTCAATTCCCATGAGGATAGATTACATTTAATGATATATCGATATCATATGGGTTGATTCCTTAATGCTTTGTTCCCGAGTTCATTTAAGGGGAGAAAAGAAGAGAATTGAAAGGAAAACAGAAATATGTTTGTGTTCCCGAGTTTCATTTTATGAAGGAAGGGAAAGGAAAATAACAAATATTGTGTTTCCGAGTTACATTTGAGGAGGGAAAACTATGCAAAATTTTTTAAGTTTTCTTTCCTTCCGATTTGGAAGGAAATGGAAGAAAAGAATTCCCTTATTTTCCTTTCCTTTCCTCTCACTTCTTTTCTTTTCTTTTCCTTTCATTTCTCTCTCTTAACAAACTCAGGAACACAACGTAAGATCATATTTCTTGTGGGTTCTTATGATCGATCAAAATGCAGTTCATAACATATATAAATTAACCTACATTTGTTGTTCGATCACTATATATTCTATACTTGTAAAATTCTTTACATAATTAATTATCCACAAAAAATAATCTGGATCTATATATGATGGATGATGATCATATGTGGACAGGACCAAGTTGAAGCAAATAGAGAAGGAATACGAGTTATTAAAGAAATATTGTGAAACCCTAAACGAAGAAAATCTTAGACTAAAGAAAGAGTTGCAAGAGATACGTCGTTTGTCATCATCAAAACTTGATCATCATCATCCGTCCCCACAAACACCACTGCCTTTCTTCGTAAAGTACCCCGCAACCGCAACCGCAACGGTGCATCATAAGACTGTAAAATCCGGTGAAGAAAAGAAAACTTAACCTTAATTTGCAGTCGTGATCGAATGGTGACAGTTTGTATGGACCAGATGCGTGATCAATAATAATAGTAATAAAAAGAATGCTGGAAAATTGTTGTAGGCTTAAAATGCACATGCAACGGCTGGCTTTGATTGTAATTAATAACTAGGGCTGCGTTAGGGTGTTAGGCAATCCCTAATTAATTAATTACTTATGATTATGTTGTCAGCCAACCTTGCAAAATTAGGGATAGAGATTTGAAAATACATTCATAATGATCATCAAGAAATCATGAGGTTCACTACCTATAAAATATACTAATTTGAAAAAACTCACCGTATATGTACAGTTAATAAGTAGAATTAGTGCCCTCTAATTAAACACATATACGAAGTATATCTAACATGTAGCACATCAACACATGATGTATTTTAAAAAGACGATGATATACGAGTATGTTAAATTACAAATGATTTTAAATACAACATTATAATGATTTAAACATACCATTATTAATCATATAACTAGTTCATTCATCTTTCAAACTAAAGGACATCATTATACTGTACCTAGTTTACGTGGAATGCTGTTATATATATTCACATTGTATCAACGTTTAAAGATTAATGTTGGCTTTTTAATACAACAATACTATAAAAGTTATCAAAGGTGACAAATTTTATGGAACCAAATTTAACACGAGTAAGGTCAACAAATTAATGGATAATTCTTTTTCTTTTCTTATCTTTTTTTTTTCCTTTTATCTATTTTTTACTTTGTATTATTTGTAATATTTCACCACTGTATGCATGTACGTAACAAATCAAGACAACAAGCAGAACAATAACAAATAAACAAGAAAAATAAAAACTCAGAATTGATCAAATATATATCGCAAACAAACGCTGAATGTGCAATGTATTTACTAGTAAATATATATGACTTGATTATACTTGGTGTAATATTAGCTAACAAAACACGTACTTAACTAATTAAGAATCCACAAATAGTTCACAAGGAATACAATAAATATTTAGTGGCCTGGTTTATTGACTTGGTTTGTATATCCGGGAATTTATTTGTTAGATTAAGTTTTGAACTTATAATATTTAATTAATTGGTGACTTGACGGCCATTAAATTAGTTTGAGATATTGGCTAAGCCTTTAGCTAACAAGAATAAAATAAAGTCTTCTAGTTTGTTGGATTTTTAAAGTGTATGAGACTTATATATATAATGAAAAATGATGTTTGTTTTAAAAAAAACTTTGGTCGTTAATTTTACTAATTTTCCTAAATAAGCCAATAATCTACAGGAAATTAATTCAATTAGCAGTGACTACACTCAAGTATGTTTAAAATCTACATAGTGTATTCATATAAAGTAAATACACGTACTAAAAATCCAGAAGCAATATTATATTCATAACTGAATACTTAACTTCTTCGCATATGGGTAAATATGATGCTTTTTGTTAGAAATTCGTATGTTGCATGTGTGTACACCATAATTAGTTTAGAATCTAAGTGAATACAATAAACTATGTGAAGATTGATTAGTGATGCATAGTATTGTCAATATTTAAAAGTAGCGTATTTCACTAGTTAATATAACACTACATATATGTTATACCTGTAAAAATTATCCTTATAATTCGGAATAATTCGGGATATGGGATATTTCAGGATATGGAATATTTCGGGATAATTAGGAATATTTACGTATATAAATTTATGTGATCTGATGACTTGAATAATAAATAATGATATTATATAATTTATTATTGTTACTTAGTTATTCAACACGTGCTACTAATATTTGAATTGAGTCAACAGATTGTATGCAACAACTATACCTATTTATCCGGAACGTGGAGAAGAACATGGACTACATTGTCAAGCTAATAACGTTCACTGGAAGTAGCTCGACACATGATTGGAGACTGGTCCGAGTTATGAGGAACGAGTTTTGACTATCATTGTATCGTTTTGACTATAAAATGAGGCAATATCGATCTAGGAAACACACACAATTCACTTAGTCTACTTTTGATTATCTCTTATTCGCAGCATTCATAGTTCAAGCACACTTAGTGATCGATCAATTGCGCTCTTGTATTGTAATTTCATATTTTGTATTAATAAGAACAAGGCAAAGTGACGATTGTCACCTCCCGAGGTTTTTATGACGGCAATCCTAAGGGATTAAGGGCTTTTCCTCGTATAAATCTCGTGTGTTTGGCTATTTTTCTATTTTATATTCCGAAATATCCCTAGGGATCCTCAGGGATATTTTTATTGCATTTTTAATATAAACTGTTTTCTTGATTGTAAAGCACAATACCCCACTAAACTAATTCGGTTTTGCTAAAAGTTACACTCGTTAATTTTTACCCGAAACAATATATATCATTTAGAAGCAGTTAAAATTCTCATAATCTAAAAGTCTAAGCTTTTGATGATTCATATGATTACACACCAATGAAAAATGCACTTAATTTTTATTTGTTTTCAACATCTTAAATAAAATGCACCTTACTCTCACTTTATTATAAAACTAGGTTATTTGTAACATTTAGAATTTTTGTAAGTTCAAGATTTTAAATGGGAAATTTTTATCTATTTATCATTACTATTATTGAATTAATAATGATATTACCAATAATATCAATAAGAACAATATAAATAAAAAAATCTCAAGTGTTTAAGATTTATAAAGGAAAGTCTTATAAATATATATATATAATTTTTTTATTTATTTTTATTTTTACAACAATAAAAATTAATACTATTATTTATATTATTAAAATGAATAAAAAATTAATGTGGTGATTTTATAAAGTTTATAAATTTAATAAAATTTTATAAAAGGTTTTTGAGAACTTGTAAGGGCTATTATTGTCTAAGCTGAAAAGTTAAAATAGAAGGAAATATGGAGGGACTAATTGTGTTAAGTTCCCATAGTTCTCATCTCTTTCACCCATGGATCACCCATGAACCAACCAATGACCCATCTCGACCCATTTGTTCAAATCGATCGAATCAATGCACGAAATCAGTAAAAATTTAAACTTTAGTCAACAACCGAACATCATGGATCGATAACAACCTTCAAATCGTCGAATAAGTCAATGATTTATTCAAAATTCGTTCCTAATAAACCGGCCACAATCGTGTATCTTAAAATCTATATAAACGAGCGTAATAATCAAATTAATCACACCCACATCTTCTCTTCACATCTACGAACAAGTCTGTGTACTCAGAAGCCATTCATAAGCTCTCCCCATCGCGAATCAAGCCGCAAAACCTTTCGAGTTCGTCATTTTCGGTCCATACTCGAAAACCCTCCATTTCGAAACAAAGGTTAGTGTTCTATACACCCTTAAACTCGTTTTTGATTAACAAACAAAAGCCCTATGTTATTAAAGACGATCGGGTTAACATTCGATCGAATTTGATGCATTTAGGAACTAGGGCTCGTTTATTTTATGTTAAAAGGGAATTGGGAAACATATGAATGTTATATTAAATATAATTGGAACGGGAATCCACCGCGGCTGCGGCCTTAGATTGACTGGAAGTGCTTGTGTGTTTCAAATCGATGGTCACGGGTTCGAGCCGGGGCTGGGCCGGGTTTTTAGACTATTCAACCATTTTTTTTTATAACTTTTTATTTACTCATTATTTTTAAAATCTGATTTCACCTAAATTTTTATAAACTTAAAAACTATTAATTTAATAAAGAAAATATATATTATTCAGTTTATTTATTTAATTTATTTATTTAATTCATTCATTTAATTATTTATTTATTTCTTTTAATTAGATACATAAAAGGTTATATTTAGTTTATGTATTATTTATTCATTTATTTACTTATTTCTTTAAAAAAAATATATATATTATTATTATTATTATTATTATTATTATTATTGAAATTATAATTATTACTATCTTATTATTATTTCTAGAACTACTAATATTGTTGTTATTGTTATTATTATTATTATTATTATTAGTATAATTAATAATTATTATTATCAATATCAAAGGTATTAATATTACTATTACTAATATTATTAATAGTATTATTGTTATTATGACCATTATTATTATTACTAATATTATTATTATTATTATTATTATTAACAAAATTATTATCATTACTATTACAATTATTATTGATACTATTAATAAAAATATCATTATAACTATTACTATTAATATCATTATTTTTATTACTATTATTCTTATTATTATTAATAATAATATTATTATTATTATTACTAGTATTATTTTAACATTAGTATTACTAGTATTATTACTTTTATCACAATTATCATTATTAATATAATTATTATTATAGTATTTTTCAACATTAATAAATATTTTAAATTTTAAAACAATAACACGACTTGAAACAATTTTTATGAGATCATATTATGGATTTGGTTATAAACATATGGAACACAAATACATTATGAAACTTTATGCAAAGTCATAGTTACATTAGTTGCGTGCGATTGAATTATAGGTTAAGCTAAATCGAGTTGGATATTATTTGGACTACATATTTGTCATTTAATTGCAACGACTAGCTCATCACACAAGGTGAGTCTTCATAGCCCCTTTTTATGTTTTATTTATTTGGGGTGAAACATGTTATCAAAACTTCTAAACTATTTATGTGAAACAAGTTTATGACATTATACATATTGAACATTAGTTAACATTTTGCATTGATCACCCCTAGTGACTATGATAGATCTATTGACCGGCCATTCCACTGTGTTTGATTTACCCTTCGGAAGAAGCCCGCAGTGATAGTTACTTGTTCAAGCATTGCGATGCTTACCATGGTCAAACATTATTCTGTTAACATTAGTTGATCTGCTTTATTTACTAATTCAATATTGTATGTTCATATTGCTTGGTTACACATATTATTTACAACATTTATCAACATTTTATACAACCATTTTGGTGTGTGTGCTTAAACCTGTGAAGCTCACCAACTTTATAGTTGACCTTTTATTTAAACATGTTTCAGGTGGAAATGCTACTTAGACATGCAAGAAGATTTGATTTATTTAATTATTATGTTTAGAATTTAAATGTTTTATTTAGTATTTTCTTTCTGTGATGTAATGCATATTTGAATGTTAAGTTTGGATTTATTATAATAAATGGTTTGAATTTATTACAATGAACACCCTGTGCTTTTGAACAATCTACACTTCGTGTACGCTCTTGAACTCCTTGATTTATTTCTGATCCTTTTCATTTTGAACTCTTGTAGAATCATGCCTCCTCGTCGCAATGTTGCCAACAACACGAATGCTAACAACAGTGGTAATGAAACCAACAACACCGACAATGTCAATAACACAAACACCACAAACACCAATACCACCAATGCCAACACCACCAATACCGATAACACCAACACCAACAATGCTAATAACACCACCAACCTCAATAACCCTATCATGCAAGAATTGGCTGCTGTCATTACTCAGCAAATGGCCACAGTCCTGCCTGGCCTTGTGACCCAGCTCAATCAAGCTAGTGGGGTTCAAAACAACAACCGAAATGGTGAGGGTGCAAACCAAACTTGCACCTTCAAGCATTTCAATTCTTGCCACCCTGCCAAGTTCATTGGATCTGAAGGGGCCACTGGACTGCTTCAGTGGTTCGAAAGCATGGAGAGTACCTTCCTCCATTCGAACTGCCCTGAGAACCTCAAGGTTCGTTATGCCACCAGTGTCTTTCAGAAAAGGGCACTCACTTGGTGGAATACCGTGAAACGAACTAAGGGTGCAGAAACTGCAATGGGCTTAACTTGGGATGAGGTCAAACGACTAATGACAGAAGAATTTTGCCCTCGCAACGAAATGATGAAACTGGAGTTGGAGTTCTGGAATCTTAAACAGGATAGTGGTGAAAATCTGGCTTACACGAACCGTCATCACGAACTTAGTCTGTTGGTGCCACACATGGTCACCCCACTTTCTCGTGCTATTGAGAAGTATATTAGTGGCCTACCCATGCAAATCCAAGACACCTGTTATGGGAGCAACCCGACTACTTTGGAAAATGCAATTCGATTGGCTGCTACCCTAACTGACAACCATGTTAGGGCAGGTACTTTAACTAGAAAGGGAGCCAAGAAAGTGGAAGCCAAGTCCACTACTGATGAACCTTCTAAGGAGGTTAAATCTGAATCTTCAAATGCTTCAAAGTCCATTAACCGTAAGAGGAAGGCTAAAACTTTTGCTATAGTAACCCCTGCTATCCCTGCTACACCTGTCAACCAACAAGCTCCACCAAACCCAAACAATAGAACCTATGTGGGGGCTCAACCTTTGTGCTCTACTTGTAGGTACCATCATGCATCAAACCGACAATGCAGGGTATGCACTGTTTGTGGGAAATACGGTCACCTTGCAAATTACTGTCGGAATGGACAAAACTTGCAGCAAGGTCAACCAGCTCCACCAGTTAACCAACAACCAGCTGCACCGGTTCCCGCTATAACCAATGGAAGGGCCTGCTATGAATGTGGCGACCCCAATCACCTTAGGAACAAATGCCCAAGGCTTGTGGGCAATGAACAGAGGGTTACACGGGCACGTACTTTCCAGCTTAATGCACAAACAGCCCAAGCTAACCAAGATGTGGTGAACGGTACTTTCTTGATTAATGACTGTTATGCTTCTGTGTTATTTGATTCTGGTGCTGATAGGAGTTTTGTGTCTAGTCAATTTGAGCCTTTACTTGGTAGAACACGAACTAGATTAGACAAACCTTATAATGTGGAAGTGGCTGACGGTAACGCGATAGACATTGATACTATTATATTAGGATGTACGGTGAACCTTATGGATCACGTTTTCCCTATCAATCTTATACCCATGCCTCTTGGTAGCTTTGATGTTATAATTGGCATGGATTGGTTAGCCACTCATCGAGCCGAGATTGTTTGCTTCGAGAAGTTCATACGTATTCCACTACCGTCGGGTGAAACTCTGAGAATCTTTGGAGAGACGCCTTGTAGCGGTCTTAAACTCATGTCGTGCACGAAAGCCCACAAGTATTTACGAAAGAAGTATGTAGCCTTTCTAGCCCATGTTGTGGAGAAGAAAGACAAGGACAAAAGTATTCAAGACATTCCGATCATTCGCGACTATCCTGAAGTATTTCCCGATGATCTTCCGGGAATTCCACCCGTACGACAAGTCGAGTTTCGAATCGACTTAGTACCCGGTGCCAATCCGATTGCAAAGTCTCCCTATCGTCTTGCACCTTCTGAAATGCAAGAACTTGCTAGTCAACTCCAAGAGTTATCCGATAAGGGTTTCATTCGCCCAAGTCATTCACCTTGGGGTGCACCGGTCCTTTTTGTTAAAAAGAAGGACGGGTCATTCCGAATGTGCATTGACTATCGTGAACTCAACGAACTCACCATCAAGAACCGGTATCCATTGCCTCGTATCGATGATTTATTTGATCAACTTCAAGGATCGGTTTGGTTTTCAAAGATCGATCTTCGTTCCGGTTATCATCAACTTCGTGTTCATGAAGATGACATCCCAAAGACTGCTTTTCGAACTAGATATGGTCACTACGAGTTTGTGGTTATGCCTTTCGGGCTAACCAATGCACCTGCGGTTTTCATGGATCTTATGAACCGAGTGTGTAGACCATATTTGGACAAATTCGTGATTGTATTCATTGACGACATCTTGATCTATTCTAAAAGCAAATCTGAACATGAAAAACACCTTAAGTTGGTTTTGGAGCTTTTAAGAACAGAACAACTGTATGCCAAATTCTCTAAATGTGAATTTTGGCTTAAGGAAGTTCAATTCTTAGGACACATTGTCAATGAAAAAGGTGTTCATGTAGATCCAACAAAGATTGAAGCCGTTAAGAATTGGAGTACACCAAAGACTCCAACCGAGATTCGTTCTTTTCTCGGTCTTGCCGGTTACTATCGACGTTTTATCGCTAATTTCTCAAAGATTGTTGTTCCACTCACCGCCTTGACTCATAAGGACAAGCCTTATGAATGGGGGCCAAAACAAGAAGAAGCATTCCAAACATTAAAGCAAAGGCTTTGTGATGCTCCTATCTTGACTCTTCCCGATGGAAACGATGACTTCGTTGTTTATTGTGATGCATCTAATCAAGGACTCGGTTGTGTTCTTATGCAACGGGGAAAGGTTATTGCATACGCATCGAGACAATTGAAGGTTCACGAAAAGAATTACACCACTCACGATCTCGAACTCGGTGCTGTTGTATTTGCCTTAAAGATTTGGAGGCATTATCTCTATGGCACAAAGTGCGTTGTTTTCACCGATCACAAGAGCCTTCAACATATTCTTCATCAAAAAGAACTTAACATGAGGCAACGACGTTGGGTCGAACTTCTAAACGATTACGATTGCGAGATTCGTTATCATCCCGGTAAAGCCAACGTGGTAGCCGATGCACTTAGTCGAAAGAGCCATACTCAAGTGCATAGCATTCGGATCCAATCAAATCTTCATAACCACATCTATGAGGCTCAACAAATCTCTTTGAATCAAGGCAAATTGCAGGATGAAATGTCTTGTGGTGCCGAAATGCAACTAGAAATCAAGTATGATGGTTTACTCTATTTCTTGAATCGTATTTGGATTCCTAATCGAAACGATCTTCGAATGACCATCATGAACGAGGCACACAAGTCTCGTTATTCCATTCATCCTGGAGCGGACAAGATGTATCAAGATATTCGATTCCTTTATTGGTGGCCCGGCATGAAGAAAGACATTGCCGAGTATGTTACTAAATGTTTGACTTGTTCTAAAGTCAAAGCCGAGCACCAACGACCTTCGGGATTGCTTGTTCAACCCGAAATTCCCATGTGGAAGTGGGAAAACATTTCTATGGACTTCATCACTAAACTCCCAAAAACTTCTAGTGGTCATGATAGTATATGGGTGATCATTGATCGTTTGACTAAATCAGCTCATTTCTTACCGATTCGCGAGAACTTTCCCGTGCGAAAGTTAGCTCGTATCTATGTGGATGAAATCGTAAGCCGACATGGCGTACCTCTTAGCATCATATCTGATCGTGATGCTCGTTTCACCGCTCGTTTTTGGGAATCTCTACATGAATCATTTGGTACTCGATTGGATCTTAGCACAGCTTATCATCCTCAAACGGATGGTCAAACCGAGCGAACGATTCAAACTCTCGAAGACATGCTTAGAGCTTGTGCCATTGATTTTGGTGGCAATTGGGATAATCATCTACCGCTTGTCGAGTTCTCGTATAACAATAGTTATCATGCGAGTATCGGCATGGCGCCTTTCGAAGCTCTCTATGGCCGTAAATGTCGATCGCCTATTGCTTGGAACGAGATTGGTGAAAGTCAAATCATCGGTCCCGAACTGATTCAAGAAACGACCGACAAGATTCATCTTATTCGCGACAACTTGTTAGCTGCTCGAAGTCGACAAAAGAGTTATGCCGACAAACGTCGTAAATCTTTGGAATTCCAAGTCGGTGATATGGTACTTCTTAAGGTTTCACCTTGGAAAGGAGTTATACGATTTGGTAAAAAGGGAAAGCTTGCTCCTCGCTATGTGGGTCCTTTTAAAGTTCTTGAAAGAATTGGGAAGGTAGCCTACAAGCTCGATCTACCACAAGAGCTTAGCAACATTCATCCAACTTTTCACGTGTCTAATTTGAAGAAGTGCTTAGCCGATGATACTATACACGTACCTCTCGATGATGTTCGCATTGACAAGTCGATGAACATTATTGAGAAACCAGTAGAGATCATGGATCGTCATGTCAAACAACTCAAGCGAAGCCGAATTCCGATTGTTAAAGTTCGTTGGGAATCGAAACATGGTCACGAGTTCACTTGGGAACGCGAAGACCAAATGAAGTTGAAGTACCCACATTTGTTTTCTATAGTTTCTTCTTAATTTCGGGACGAAATTCCTAAAAGTAGGGGAGACTGTAACATTTAGAATTTTTGTAAGTTCAAGATTTTAAATGGGAAATTTTTATCTATTTATCATTACTATTATTGAATTAATAATGATATTACCAATAATATCAATAAGAACAATATAAATAAAAAATCTCAAGTGTTTAAGATTTATAAAGGAAAGTCTTATAAATATATATATATAATTTTTTTATTTATTTTTATTTTTACAACAATAAAAATTAATACTATTATTTATATTATTAAAATGAATAAAAAATTAATTTAGAAAAATGTGGTGATTTTATAAAGTTTATAAATTTAATAAAATTTTATAAAAGGTTTTTGAGAACTTGTAAGGGCTATTATTGTCTAAGCTGAAAAGTTAAAATAGAAGGAAATATGGAGGGACTAATTGTGTTAAGTTCCCATAGTTCTCATCTCTTTCACCCATGGATCACCCATGAACCAACCAATGACCCATCTCGACCCATTTGTTCAAATCGATCGAATCAATGCACGAAATCAGTAAAAATTTAAACTTTAGTCAACAACCGAACATCATGGATCGATAACAACCTTCAAATCGTCGAATAAGTCAATGATTTATTCAAAATTCGTTCCTAATAAACCGGCCACAATCGTGTATCTTAAAATCTATATAAACGAGCGTAATAATCAAATTAATCACACCCACATCTTCTCTTCACATCTACGAACAAGTCTGTGTACTCAGAAGCCATTCATAAGCTCTCCCCATCGCGAATCAAGCCGCAAAACCTTTCGAGTTCGTCATTTTCGGTCCATACTCGAAAACCCTCCATTTCGAAACAAAGGTTAGTGTTCTATACACCCTTAAACTCGTTTTTGATTAACAAACAAAAGCCCTATGTTATTAAAGACGATCGGGTTAACATTCGATCGAATTTGATGCATTTAGGAACTAGGGCTCGTTTATTTTATGTTAAAAGGGAATTGGGAAACATATGAATGTTATATTAAATATAATTGGAACGGGAATCCACCGCGGCTGCGGCCTTAGATTGACTGGAAGTGCTTGTGTGTTTCAAATCGATGGTCACGGGTTCGAGCCGGGGCTGGGCCGGGTTTTTAGACTATTCAACCATTTTTTTTATAACTTTTTATTTACTCATTATTTTTAAAATCTGATTTCACCTAAATTTTTATAAACTTAAAAACTATTAATTTAATAAAGAAAATATATATTATTCAGTTTATTTATTTAATTTATTTATTTAATTCATTCATTTAATTATTTATTTATTTCTTTTAATTAGATACATAAAAGGTTATATTTAGTTTATGTATTATTTATTCATTTATTTACTTATTTCTTTAAAAAAAATATATATATTATTATTATTATTATTATTATTATTATTATTATTATTGAAATTATAATTATTACTATCTTATTATTATTTCTAGAACTACTAATATTGTTGTTATTGTTATTATTATTATTATTATTATTATTAGTATAATTAATAATTATTATTATCAATATCAAAGGTATTAATATTACTATTACTAATATTATTAATAGTATTATTGTTATTATGACCATTATTATTATTACTAATAATATTATTATTATTATTATTATTAACAAAATTATTATCATTACTATTACAATTATTATTGATACTATTAATAAAAATATCATTATAACTATTACTATTAATATCATTATTTTTATTACTATTATTCTTATTATTATTATTAATAATATTATTATTATTATTACTAGTATTATTTTTAACATTAGTATTACTAGTATTATTACTTTTATCACAATTATCATTATTAATATAATTATTATTATAGTATTTTTCAACATTAATAAATATTTTAAATTTTAAAACAATAACACGACTTGAAACAATTTTTATGAGATCATATTATGGATTTGGTTATAAACATATGGAACACAAATACATTATGAAACTTTATGCAAAGTCATAGTTACATTAGTTGCGTGCGATTGAATTATAGGTTAAGCTAAATCGAGTTGGATATTATTTGGACTACATATTTGTCATTTAATTGCAACGACTAGCTCATCACACAAGGTGAGTCTTCATAGCCCCTTTTTACGTTTTTATTATTTGGGGTGAAACATGTTAGCAATTCTTTTAAACAATTTATGTGAAACAAGTTTATGACATTATACATGTTGAACTTTAGTTAACATTTAGCATTGATCACCCCTAGTGACTATGATAGATCTATTGACCGGCCATTCCACTGAGTTTGATTTACCCTTCGGGGGAAGCCCGCAGTGATAGTTACTAGTTCAAGCATTGCGATGCTTACCATGGTCAAACATTATTCTGTTAACATTAGTTGATCTGCTTTATCTACTAATTCAATATTGTATGTTCATATTGCTTGGTTACACATATTATTTACAACATTTATCAACATTTTATACAACCATTTTGGTGTGTGTGCTTAAACCTGTGAAGCTCACCAACTTTATAGTTGACCTTTTATTTAAACATGTTTCAGGTGGAAATGCTACTTAGACATGCAAGAAGATTTGATTTATTTAATTATTATGTTTAGAATTTAAATGTTTTATTTAGTATTTTCTTTCTGTGATGTAATGCATATTTGAATGTTAAGTTTGGATTTATTATAATAAATGGTTTGAATTTATTACAATGAACACCCTGTGCTTTTGAACAATCTACACTTCGTGTACGCTCCGATGACGACATCTTGATCTACTCTAAAAGCAAATCTGAACATGAAAAACACCTTAAGTTGGTTTTGGAGCTTTTAAGAACAGAACAACTGTACGCCAAATTCTCTAAATGTGAATTTTGGCTTAAGGAAGTTCAATTTTTAGGACACATTGTCAATGAAAAAGGTGTTCATGTAGATCCAACAAAGATTGAAGCCGTTAAGAATTGGAGTACACCAAAGACTCCAACCGAGATTCGTTCTTTTCTCGGTCTTGCCGGTTACTATCGACGTTTTATCGCTAATTTCTCAAAGATTGTTGTTCCACTCACCGCCTTGACTCATAAGGACAAGCCTTATGAATGGGGGCCAAAACAAGAAGAAGCATTCCAAACATTAAAGCAAAGGCTTTGTGATGCTCCTATCTTGACTCTTCCCGATGGAAACGATGACTTCGTTGTTTATTGTGATGCATCTAATCAAGGACTCGGTTGTGTTCTTATGCAACGGGGAAAGGTTATTGCATACGCATCGCGACAATTGAAGGTTCACGAAAAGAATTACACCACTCACGATCTCGAACTCGGTGCTGTTGTATTTGCCTTAAAGATTTGGAGGCATTATCTCTATGGCACAAAGTGCGTTGTTTTCACCGATCACAAGAGCCTTCAACATATTCTTCATCAAAAAGAACTTAACATGAGGCAACGACGTTGGGTCGAACTTCTAAACGATTACGATTGCGAGATTCGTTATCATCCCGGTAAAGCCAACGTGGTAGCCGATGCACTTAGTCGAAAGAGCCATACTCAAGTGCATAGCATTCGGATCCAATCAAATCTTCATAACCACATCTATGAGGCTCAACAAATCTCTTTGAATCAAGGCAAATTGCAGGATGAAATGTCTTGTGGTGCCGAAATGCAACTAGAAATCAAGTATGATGGTTTACTCTATTTCTTGAATCGTATTTGGATTCCTAATCGAAACGATCTTCGAATGACCATCATGAACGAGGCACACAAGTCTCGTTATTCCATTCATCCTGGAGCGGACAAGATGTATCAAGATATTCGATTCCTTTATTGGTGGCCCGGCATGAAGAAAGACATTGCCGAGTATGTTACTAAATGTTTGACTTGTTCTAAAGTCAAAGCCGAGCACCAACGACCTTCGGGATTGCTTGTTCAACCCGAAATTCCCATGTGGAAGTGGGAAAACATTTCTATGGACTTCATCACTAAACTCCCAAAAACTTCTAGTGGTCATGATAGTATATGGGTGATCATTGATCGTTTGACTAAATCAGCTCATTTCTTACCGATTCGCGAGAACTTTCCCGTGCGAAAGTTAGCTCGTATCTATGTGGATGAAATCGTAAGCCGACATGGCGTACCTCTTAGCATCATATCTGATCGTGATGCTCGTTTCACCGCTCGTTTTTGGGAATCTCTACATGAATCATTTGGTACTCGATTGGATCTTAGCACAGCTTATCATCCTCAAACGGATGGTCAAACCGAGCGAACGATTCAAACTCTCGAAGACATGCTTAGAGCTTGTGCCATTGATTTTGGTGGCAATTGGGATAATCATCTACCGCTTGTCGAGTTCTCGTATAACAATAGTTATCATGCGAGTATCGGCATGGCGCCTTTCGAAGCTCTCTATGGCCGTAAATGTCGATCGCCTATTGCTTGGAACGAGATTGGTGAAAGTCAAATCATCGGTCCCGAACTGATTCAAGAAACGACCGACAAGATTCATCTTATTCGCGACAACTTGTTAGCTGCTCGAAGTCGACAAAAGAGTTATGCCGACAAACGTCGTAAATCTTTGGAATTCCAAGTCGGTGATATGGTACTTCTTAAGGTTTCACCTTGGAAAGGAGTTATACGATTTGGTAAAAAGGGAAAGCTTGCTCCTCGCTATGTGGGTCCTTTTAAAGTTCTTGAAAGAATTGGGAAGGTAGCCTACAAGCTCGATCTACCACAAGAGCTTAGCAACATTCATCCAACTTTTCACGTGTCTAATTTGAAGAAGTGCTTAGCCGATGATACTATACACGTACCTCTCGATGATGTTCGCATTGACAAGTCGATGAACATTATTGAGAAACCAGTAGAGATCATGGATCGTCATGTCAAACAACTCAAGCGAAGCCGAATTCCGATTGTTAAAGTTCGTTGGGAATCGAAACATGGTCACGAGTTCACTTGGGAACGCGAAGACCAAATGAAGTTGAAGTACCCACATTTGTTTTCTATAGTTTCTTCTTAATTTCGGGACGAAATTCCTAAAAGTAGGGGAGACTGTAACATTTAGAATTTTTGTAAGTTCAAGATTTTAAATGGGAAATTTTTATCTATTTATCATTACTATTATTGAATTAATAATGATATTACCAATAATATCAATAAGAACAATATAAATAAAAAAATCTCAAGTGTTTAAGATTTATAAAGGAAAGTCTTATAAATATATATATATAATTTTTTTATTTATTTTTATTTTTACAACAATAAAAATTAATACTATTATTTATATTATTAAAATGAATAAAAAATTAATGTGGTGATTTTATAAAGTTTATAAATTTAATAAAATTTTATAAAAGGTTTTTGAGAACTTGTAAGGGCTATTATTGTCTAAGCTGAAAAGTTAAAATAGAAGGAAATATGGAGGGACTAATTGTGTTAAGTTCCCATAGTTCTCATCTCTTTCACCCATGGATCACCCATGAACCAACCAATGACCCATCTCGACCCATTTGTTCAAATCGATCGAATCAATGCACGAAATCAGTAAAAATTTAAACTTTAGTCAACAACCGAACATCATGGATCGATAACAACCTTCAAATCGTCGAATAAGTCAATGATTTATTCAAAATTCGTTCCTAATAAACCGGCCACAATCGTGTATCTTAAAATCTATATAAACGAGCGTAATAATCAAATTAATCACACCCACATCTTCTCTTCACATCTACGAACAAGTCTGTGTACTCAGAAGCCATTCATAAGCTCTCCCCATCGCGAATCAAGCCGCAAAACCTTTCGAGTTCGTCATTTTCGGTCCATACTCGAAAACCCTCCATTTCGAAACAAAGGTTAGTGTTCTATACACCCTTAAACTCGTTTTTGATTAACAAACAAAAGCCCTATGTTATTAAAGACGATCGGGTTAACATTCGATCGAATTTGATGCATTTAGGAACTAGGGCTCGTTTATTTTATGTTAAAAGGGAATTGGGAAACATATGAATGTTATATTAAATATAATTGGAACGGGAATCCACCGCGGCTGCGGCCTTAGATTGACTGGAAGTGCTTGTGTGTTTCAAATCGATGGTCACGGGTTCGAGCCGGGGCTGGGCCGGGTTTTTAGACTATTCAACCATTTTTTTTTATAACTTTTTATTTACTCATTATTTTTAAAATCTGATTTCACCTAAATTTTTATAAACTTAAAAACTATTAATTTAATAAAGAAAATATATATTATTCAGTTTATTTATTTAATTTATTTATTTAATTCATTCATTTAATTATTTATTTATTTCTTTTAATTAGATACATAAAAGGTTATATTTAGTTTATGTATTATTTATTCATTTATTTACTTATTTCTTTAAAAAAAATATATATATTATTATTATTATTATTATTATTATTATTATTATTATTGAAATTATAATTATTACTATCTTATTATTATTTCTAGAACTACTAATATTGTTGTTATTGTTATTATTATTATTATTATTATTATTAGTATAATTAATAATTATTATTATCAATATCAAAGGTATTAATATTACTATTACTAATATTATTAATAGTATTATTGTTATTATGACCATTATTATTATTACTAATATTATTATTATTATTATTATTATTAACAAAATTATTATCATTACTATTACAATTATTATTGATACTATTAATAAAAATATCATTATAACTATTACTATTAATATCATTATTTTTATTACTATTATTCTTATTATTATTAATAATAATATTATTATTATTATTACTAGTATTATTTTTAACATTAGTATTACTAGTATTATTACTTTTATCACAATTATCATTATTAATATAATTATTATTATAGTATTTTTCAACATTAATAAATATTTTAAATTTTAAAACAATAACACGACTTGAAACAATTTTTATGAGATCATATTATGGATTTGGTTATAAACATATGGAACACAAATACATTATGAAACTTTATGCAAAGTCATAGTTACATTAGTTGCGTGCGATTGAATTATAGGTTAAGCTAAATCGAGTTGGATATTATTTGGACTACATATTTGTCATTTAATTGCAACGACTAGCTCATCACACAAGGTGAGTCTTCATAGCCCCTTTTTATGTTTTATTTATTTGGGGTGAAACATGTTATCAAAACTTCTAAACTATTTATGTGAAACAAGTTTATGACATTATACATATTGAACATTAGTTAACATTTTGCATTGATCACCCCTAGTGACTATGATAGATCTATTGACCGGCCATTCCACTGTGTTTGATTTACCCTTCGGAAGAAGCCCGCAGTGATAGTTACTTGTTCAAGCATTGCGATGCTTACCATGGTCAAACATTATTCTGTTAACATTAGTTGATCTGCTTTATTTACTAATTCAATATTGTATGTTCATATTGCTTGGTTACACATATTATTTACAACATTTATCAACATTTTATACAACCATTTTGGTGTGTGTGCTTAAACCTGTGAAGCTCACCAACTTTATAGTTGACCTTTTATTTAAACATGTTTCAGGTGGAAATGCTACTTAGACATGCAAGAAGATTTGATTTATTTAATTATTATGTTTAGAATTTAAATGTTTTATTTAGTATTTTCTTTCTGTGATGTAATGCATATTTGAATGTTAAGTTTGGATTTATTATAATAAATGGTTTGAATTTATTACAATGAACACCCTGTGCTTTTGAACAATCTACACTTCGTGTACGCTCCGATGATTCCGCCATTGGTCGGGGTGTTACATTATTAACCCATGCATGTATTAGACGAATTTAATATAAAACATTAAATAGTTAGTAATGAAAATTTAACAATTATAAAACAATATTTATATATAAAATGATTCATTTACATATTAATAAATATTTAAGTAATTAAAAAGTAATTAAAAACTTTAATTATTATACAAATAATAGGGTTAAGTTAAACTAAATAAGCCTATTAACTTAAAAAGCGTAAGAAGGATTTTGAGCTATTAGATCATTAAACAATAGCTATGATTAAATCAAGTTGTTGAAGAGTATTTTGGTAATGACTATTTTTGTTGACTTTTTATCATGTTCCTCCACTTTATTTAAACGTTCGTAACTTTTACATACGAAATTATTTTTTGAAAAAACTATACCAAAAAAACGAGCATTTTTTTATCTTTAAAATTAGTAGTGTATTGTTATAGAAAAAAAAAATTTAGTTTATTGTGTATTTTGTACATTTCATTGTGTAAATTTTTTGTTTTTACTAAATATTGTGTTATCCTGAACATTTTAAGACACAATGATGTCGTATAATACATGATGTCAAACAAGGATGACACAATAAAGAGTATGAATAGCACGATGATCTTTAAATAAAGACACAATTATGTGTAAAAAAGACACGATGATGAGTATAACAATTTTGTGCAGGTCATTGTTTCTTTTGTACATGTCATTGTGTCTTTTGTATATATCATTGTGTCTTTTGTGTTTCTGCTTAAATGTTGTGTTTTCATTAACAATTTAAGACACAATTATGTTGCGAATACATAATATTAAGCAAGAATAACATAAGATATTATGCAAGAATAACATAATGACGAGTATGAATAACACAATGATCTTTAAAAAGACACAATTACCTGCAAAAAAATACACAATTACCTGTAAGAAAAACCTAAAAAGATAATTATACACTAACGTTTAAAAAAACACAATGATGATAATTAGACACAATAAGCTAAACAAATTTCATTTTTATATCAAAATTATACTCATTTTAAAGATAAAAAAATGTTCGGTTTTATGATATATTTTTCATAAAAAAATAATGTCGTATGTAAAAGTTATGAACGTTTAAAAAATATGGGAGGAAAGTGGTTATGACAAAATTACCCTTTAACAACTTTTCTCTCTAAAATTTTAAATTTTTCATCTTAAATTTGATCTGATGACTTAATGGTCAATAATATTTCTTAGGATAAAGAGACTATTTAGTTGAACATAATCCATAAATAATATATGACTTTTTGATATGTAATAATTGATATCTTTAAAATAATTGAATTTTAAAAACTTCAGTTTGCATTATGTTAAAAACTAACTTTTATAAATTAACAATATATATTAATAATTTTTGTAATTATTAAAGTTAAATGACTCAATTTAAAAATAACGTTAAACATAAAGGACCAAAAGTGTAAGTTTCTCTATCATTTTTATTACTTCAGTTTTTAAACAAATTAAAAAAAACGTCATTTGTTTATAGAAATCTCATTGTTCGAAAACTCCAATTTATAGTATACTTTATTTTTAAAAAACCATTTTTTAAGATAACTTGTTTTGAACATAAATTTTGTTTTTTAAAAATAAAATATTTCTTATTTCAAAAAAAAAATTACTTTAGAAAATTTCATATTTTATAATTTTTTTAAATTTGTTTTCTAATAAAAGAATAAATAATTTATTAGTTATTAGCATTATAATTATTTAATAGAAGAAATAATTTATTTAATAAGAGAGAAAATATAGTTATTTAATAGAAGATAGGACTAAGTGGAATTATAAGTAATTGACAAGTGACAATGATAGTGTAAGAAAATGACAAGTTACAAAATTGTTATCCTTTTATTATCAATAGCGTCACTTTAACACTTTCCGATGTTGTAGATCCATTAGTATTAAATGGTTCTTATTTATAAACATATATGCACCTTATTTTTATTTTTATTTTTATTATTATTATTATTATTATTATTATTATTATTATTATTATTATTATTATTATTTTTCGTTAGTATTAAGAGTAATAATATTTTTTTTTTAAAAAAACTTGGTATTTATTTGTAGTATAGTGTTATGATATATACCCGATTAATTTGAACGTGTGTGTGTGTATATATATCTTCTACGATAAAATTAATTAAATTCAATGGAAATTAAGTGATCATATTGAAATGAATAAAGACCGAGTTAACTAGATATTGCCAAGAATCATGATTTCAAGGTACTCTTTAACTATATCATTAAGGAATGGTCAAGAATGTGGGATGGCGTCAAGGCACAAGTAATTGTGTATTGTAACGTAGTTCGACTATAAACTTATATTGACATTCATATTCATGTTATTATTACAAATTATTAAATATTACTTATTGTTGTAATTTTAAGTTTGTCTTAATTAATGGCACCTAAAAACTTAATTAGGTAACTGATTATGACTTTTTTGCATCTATAAATCCCCCTTTTATTTCTATCTCATCATATCTTCCCAAATTTTGTTGAAACCAGTTGTGTTGGAGTCGTTCTTGCCTGTTTGTTGGTAACAAATTTAAAATCATCGCGTGCACAAGACGACTATGAACAAAGAAAAGACATGCAACACATCACTCAGACTTGGAATTGAAGTAGAGGTGAGAAAGGAGAAGCAATCAAAGCAAAGTAAGAAAGGATTGTGGTTAGATCTTTCGCTACCAATTCATCCTAAGATCGAAGGTAGCGATCATGAAGATCATGATCGTATGCACGATGACGAGCAGAAAGATGACGAGGATTCTATTGGTTCTAAAATTAGTGATCATGTAAGTGAAAAAGATGAAGAGAGAAGATCTACCAAGAGAAGTGATTTTAGCAATAGTGATATTTATGTTGATAATAACAGTGGTGGATCAAGAAAGAAGCTAAAACTCTCCGTAGAACAAATAACTTTGCTTGAAGATAGCTTTAAAATCCATAGCACCCTCAATACGGTATGAACTCTATTTCTAATCAAGATTTTGGCCAATTTATATCACACACACACAAGTGTTGCTGTGGAGTTTTTTTTTTTTTTTTTTAAAGTTTTTCTCTAATTTCATCTTTATATCCAGAAAGCCATATATCCACAAATTTTCTAATTCCTTAACTTCAAAACATCACTTAACCGATAAACGATCAATCGGTTACGATTATTGATAACTATAGTGTTCAGTTATGGTTCAGTTTTAAATCGACAATAACCAAACTAAATTACTGATTTTTCTCATCCTATTGTGGATTTGGCTTTACTATTTTATCACTCAAATTCGTATAATAACATGGATAACAATTACGATGACAATAATAATAAAAACAAAAGAAAACAAAATAAAACATTTGAATGTTTTAAAAGTTCCATGCATATGCACATAATATAAAACACAAGATTAATGATCATTTTATGTAATAATTTTTTTTGGGATTATATATATATACACACACATGTATGAGATTGTACGTTATAAAATGATGAATGTAAGAAATTATATATATTCTGATTGCAGGCGCAGAAACAAGAACTTGCCAAAAAGCTGCATCTTCTTCCCAGGCAAATCGAAGTCTGGTTTCAAAACAGAAGAGCAAGGTACGTTATATATCTTTAATATACTCTCATGATTACACAAATTAATATATGCATACACTATTTTAATTAAAGAAAGAAGTACAAAAGATATTGTTGAAACCCTAAACTAACTAATTAAATCTGTAATGTTCTTTCGTATTTATCATGTTATTATCTGAAATACTAAACCAAATTAATCTGTTGAAATCTCATTTTGATAATTAATTACTCTTCCTATGGGTTATTTCATAAGAAAGTTATATATTATAAAATTTTGGTTTTCTCGATAAGTAGTTAGATTTATGAACATGTTGTAGCCTAGCTAATTAACCTGGTACCAAGAAAAATGCACGCATTAATTCATTGTACGTATCTGTGACAATATTTAGTGAACTTTATCCGGTATAATTTGCACATATTGAATTATATAATGGAAAAGTTTAATATTAATTGTATGATGATTTATATACTCACACATTATTGTTATATGTTAATTAAACCTGATAATCTTGATGCAAATCAAGATAATGGATTGGCTTGGGTGAGTAGTTAATGAATTTTAGGTTGAAATTAGTAGTATCATAATATAGAATGAGTTGAGATGAGTAACATATTAACACAATGCATTTTAAAACGAGTAACCTAAAAACTATGATAATAGAATAAATTCAAACGGATAAGAATTATCAATAACGTATTTGATGATAAAATGACCAACTATTAATAAATAAACTATTTATTAACTTACAACTCATTTTTACTTGAACTAAATTGATGTTTTTTAGAAACGGATCATTTAGACTCAACCTGATTTTGTTTAAAACTCATTATGATCTGAACCCCTTTTGACATGTTACCTAAACCGACCCAACCTGCCTCTTTTTTGAGGCTTATGTTAATCATTTGTAGAGTGTCCTTTAGTTACAAAATTAAAAGAATTATCTAAATACTAAAGTGTTGATGTTATTGAGAACATATACATGCATGAGTATATTAACACTTTACTTATTATTGATTGATTATGTACGCACATGTTATTTCTAGATTTTGACAAGTATTCATGGTGGATCATATCATATATGAAACAGGACAAAGTTAAAGCAAATTGAACAAGAATGTGTGTTTTTGAAGAAACGTTGTGCAACCCTAAGCGAGGAAAATTACAGACTCAAGAAAGAGTTGCGAGAAGCACAACATGCCTCGTTAAAAACTGATCATCTACAGACGCCACAACCGATCTACATCGGATACAAAACTACGACCGAAACGCTTCACATATTTGACAAATTTGGGAAAGACAACGAAGACAAAACGAGAACCATTTTACTGTAGCTAGTAATAAAGATGCTACTAGTAAATATGATCATGGGTGAAAAATTAAACGACAATAATTATGTTCTTAATAAATATCTCTATAGCTTTTGCATGCTCCTAATAATCAATTACACTTATGATTATGTAAAGCTTTTAAATTTTAGGGTTGTGTTCTTAATGATTAAGAGATAATTGGTTTGATTGAGTTAAAGAAAAGCCAACTTTGTTGTTGGTGTCATTTATACCATCTGTTTGAAAAAGAAAATATAAATTTCTATTTATACCATCTGTTAGGTCAACAACACATATAAATTTTGGCATTTAAGCTTCTTAATTAATTAATTGTTAGATCTAGATTAAGAATTGTTTGCTTCATCAGATTGTTTATCAACGGATATATAGGAGATGGGTGCTTGTGTTTATGATAAACTTAAGAATAAATAAATATGAGAATATTGAAACTGAATGATAAAATCGTTGATCAGCAACTCCATAGATGATGAATTTATTGAGGTAAACACTAAATCAAGACCTCATTGAATGACACACACTAAAAACGTACCCTCTAATGTTAAACAAATAGTTTCTTAAATAATCTTTAATGATTTTATTATCATATATATTATTGATAAATTTTTTTCTGTTTAAATATATATTCTATTCATATAGTTATTTATGTTACTCATCTTATCCATCTCAACTCGTTTTATGATATGATGTTACTTATTTCAAATCAGAAAACAATAATTGTTCCTCTAAATAACATATATATCTTGTTTTGAGCCAAAATTGTCAGGTTACAATACTTCAAGTCCCAACACTTTTGACTTTAGGGTTTTCAAAATGGGTATTTTTGTTTAATCAACTCCAGGAAGTTAGGACATGACTTTATTTGCATATGACACTAAACGATACGAATCTAGCATGAGTTAGAAGTTGCAGTTCTCTTTTGATAAGTAAGATTGCCTACATCTTTTCTTCTTTATACCCTATAAATAACAATATTGCATGTGAGACCAAAAGTGTGTGGTGAAGGTTTTGGATCATTTCAAACTTTCTAGGCAGCATGTTTCTATGCCTTGATGTGTGGGTGATAACATGTCGAAATTATTCAAGTATTGAACAGTGAAAATTTATACACATGTTATTGAATATTAACTATGTTCTAAATGCATCAATTGTTTTTATAAAGAAATTACTTTGATTTGTCTTCATAATTTGTAGGTTGAAACTTCAAGGATGATTCAATTAAATAAGAACAAATAGGATGAAGTTGAATTAAAATCTCAATTGTGGATGATGATGATGATGATGAAGATGATGATGGTTCAACTCTCAAGTGAAAGAACATAAAAGGAGATTGAAATCTATCATCTTGAAGTAGGTTGTATTGTTGTAATGAACTAATGATCAACAGGGAAACAAGTTTATAATGATGGGCTATAAATTAAACTAAATATGGGCTTATTGATATATTGGGCTAGTCATAAAAAAAAAAAAGAAAAAGAATTTAACAGGTTCACAAGAGTTTTGGGCAGCCCACACACAACTGACGAGAACCGAAAAAGTTAGGAAAACAAGCAATTGTTCAAGTTTTTCAGGGGTTCCACACTGACACTAGGCCACTAGGGTCCTTGTATGTTTTTAAAAAATTTGTATATATTATATATATAGGGAGAAGATCAAATGTTAACCCTCCCTTATTGCGATAACTGTTTAACCCTCTTTATATCCATTGATTTAATAAAAACTAGGTTTAATCCCACCCGCGCGTTGCGGCGGGTTATCACAGTACACTTCCGATAACGGGTATTATATATCATTTGCAAAATCATAAGTTACATTGCAAAATCAAATCTCTCATCACAAACTCTATACAATTATATATATATAAACATAAAATTATACAAAATTGAAAAAACAAAATTTAAAAGTTTTAGTGGCCAAATTAAATAAACAAAACTTTATATTATAAAAAAGTTATAGTGGCAAAAATCAAAAAAAAAAACTTTAAAAAGTTATAGTGGCCAAAATCGAAAAAACAAAACTTTATATTATATAAAAGTTTTAGTGACCAAAATCGAAAAAACAAAACTTTACTATTAAGTTTTAGTGGTAAAAATCGAAAAAACAAAACTTTATATTATATAAAAGTTTTAGTGGCCAAAATCGAAAAAACAAAACTTTAAAAAGTTTTAGTGGCCAAATTCGAAAAAACAAAACTTTATATTATATTAAAGTTTTAGTGACAAAAATCGAAAAAACAAACTTTAAAAGTTTTTGTAGCCAAAATCGAAAAAACAAAACTTTATATTATATAAAAGTTTTAGTGACCAAAATCGAAAAAACAAAACTTTACTATTAAGTCTTAGTGGTAAAAATCGAAAAAACAAAACTTTATATTATATAAAAGTTTTAGTGGCCAAAATCGAAAAAACAAAACTTTAAAAAGTTTTAGTGGCCAAATTCGAAAAAACAAAACTTTATATTATATTAAAGTTTTAGTGGCAAAAATCGAAAAAACAAAATTTTAAAAGTTTTTGTGGCCAAAATCGAAAAAACAAAACTTTATATTATATAAAAGTTTTAGTGACCAAAATCGAAAAAACAAAACTTTACTTATAGTGGCCAAAATCGAGAAAACAAACTTTATATTATATAAAAGTTTTAGTGGCCAAAATCAAAAAAACAAAACTTTAAAGAGTTTTAGTGGGCAAAATCGAAAAAAAAAAACCTTATAATATATAAAAGTTTTAGTGGTAAAAATCGAGAAAACAAAACATTAAAAGTTTTAGTGGCCAAAATCAAAAAAAACAAAACTTCATATTATATAAAAGCTTTGTTGACCAAAACCGAAAAAAAAAACTTTACTATTCCTTTCAGTTGGTTTTTAATATATATATTAATAATCATTTTTTTTATTTCAATGGCTGAGATGAAATCAAGGACATATTAGTAAAATACTTTATGTACTTTTTTCCAGCTTTATATCTTTATCAGCCTCTCTCTCTATCATTTTTTCAAAAGACCATCACTAAGATCAAGTCACCACCATTAAGATATGGCACAACCACCACCACCAATATCGAGTTGCAGCTGGTGGCTCTCACAAGTGTAAACGACAAGTGACGACTGAGGGTTTGCTACCAGCAGAGCAATTGCGACATCATGTCACCGTCGTTGTCGACGATAGAGGAGACGAGCAACCATCGTCGTGTTCCAAGGGTTTTGTTCTCCGACAATCGTTAGAGGTTCATCCTCACCGGAAGCGTCGTCGTAGAGTCCGATTTCGTGGTTATACTTGTCGCTCTCCTCTGTGCGTTGATTTGCGTATTAGGTCTCATCATCACCCGTATTTGTTGAATCTAGGGTTTTCAAGATTTTTGATATGGGCATTTTGTTGTATTTGAGAACATATTTGGGGACATGTTGACTTTTAGGATTTGTTTCCTGTTGTGAAGCTCTCCATATTTGGTGGTTGGTGTCCTTATTCTTAGAAAGGTTTTACAGTAGCTGCCTTTAAGGATGTGTTTCCTATTGTGAAGCTCTCCATATCTTCCGGTTGATGGTTTGGTAAGAAAGGCACAAGTTTTTCTATACGGTTTGAGTTTTGACATCAAACTGATAACTTTCTAGTACAAATGCAGTTCTAATTACTTTTGGAATGGGTCAAATCAGATGATGGGTCTTTGGTTTCTTGAATGCTAAATTGCACCTGATGGGTCTTTATGTATTTTTATGAACTTTATGATCAAATAGATTAAGTTATATAATTTGGAGTTTTACAAATCTTGAATTTGTTGTTCATTACAGGGAGTTACAAAAGCAACGACTATCTTATGGTTTCTTGCAATAGGTGGCTTAATCAAATGCAAGGGAGCAGTAAGTTTGCTAAAATCAACCTACAACGACTTACATCAAATTACAACGACTTACATCAAATTACATCAACTTACATCAACTTAAGTCTACTTACATCTACTTACATTAACGTAACAAAGTCATTTATATCAACTTACATCGGCGTAGCAGAGTCACTTATATCGGTTTACATCAACTTACATTATTATAACAATTGTGTATATTCTGTTTATTCATAGCAATTATATAATATATTATTTCATTTATGTAATTTTACGTTTTAAAAATGCAAGTGTAATTTATTTTTTATTTTTATTTGATGAAGGCAAATAAGAAATTGTCAAAAATGGCAAAATATGATGGTTCTTACTAGAATGCATCTCCTTCTGTGCATGTTTATTAATGCTTGTCATGAATATTACGGAGAAATAAAAATATGGGGTTTGTTATAGAAAAGATGATATGTATTTTTGTTTAATAAGCAGAATAATTACTTTACGCGTTCAAAAAAAAAAAGAAGAATTAATTTGTAGTTTCCTTGTTAAGTTAATTACTTGATACTTTCAAAAATTCAAGAGTAGAAAAAGTCAAAAAAACAGTACAAGCATTAATTATCATAGAGTATGAAATACCATAGTTACCCCTCATTTGACAGATTATGATGGATGATGTATCATATTTTTAATTGGCTTAATTGGGTTAAACGGTTAACGCAATAACACAAGGTTAACAACCGAGTCATCCCCTATATATATTATATTACAACGAAAACATTTAATTTACTATCCAATTTTTTAAATATATTAAACCCATTTACAAATTTTATAAAATCAAATAAACCAAATTAAGTCACTTCAAATTTAGTTACAAATGAATTACTACTTCAAAGTTAGTTACAAACGAATTGACACACACACACATAAGGGGCCCATTTGTAGTAATCGCAGAGGACACCTAATCTCTCAAAGACGGCCCCGGTGTTCTTGTGGAAACATACTACTATTTTCTACTCTATATTTCAATTATTTTTTTTTCTAAATAACAAACACCAAGTCATCCAGGATCATCCTGACAAATAGATAACCCTTTCACCCGAATAACAGAGAGTGGTAAGCTGACCCACCCTCCTAAGAGGAACCTACAACTTGGAAAACCTTATGGCTCAACCTAGAGCAATATATGCTATAGGTGAGAATCCAACCCAAGACTTAATATAGGAGAAGTCAAGCAATTATCATTAGACTAGAAGGGATTATATTTCAATTCCTTGTATCTATGTTTATGGGCTGTTATAATAGCTACTATGTAAGCCCAGAAGTTTGTATTTTATTATGTTTGTGTGTCTAGAACTGCAATGGAAAATTGGTCAAGAAAAGTTTGTTCGGTTAGCACACTGCATGAAAGTTAAATAAAAACAATTTTTTGTCTATAATCGAAATCTGGCCCTATAAAAAAGAAGTTTAAGATCTCTTAAGTATGTATCTCAATTCGTATATGTGAATACACATCAAATTTGTGTTACACTTGTTATTGTTTCATATTATTATTAAAGACAATAGTGATAATCGTATGAATGCAGCATAAGTTTGGTTTGTTCATGGAACAATGCTTAATTATATCAACATTGTTGGGTGACAGAACATAATTAAAGAATTAATGTATATTATTATATTTCCATAATGTCTTTCTATTTGGAAGTCAATATAATGAAAGTTTAATGCTTAGTGGTAAAAAGCAAGTGTTAGTTAAGGTTGTGGCCTCAAACATTAAGTCAAATTACTTTAAAAAATTTGGGAGTGAATAACCTTAAAATCTTGATGTAGATTCAATCTAAACTTTAGAAAATCAATTAATACTTTATTGTCATATGCCAACAATTCTTAAATTGACCAATATAAATCGAACTTCTAATTTTTTTAAATAGCTTGGAACACAAAAACTCAAGGTGGGATTTCAATCGTTTATTCATCTTTGACATTCAAAGCCTCTGGGGCATACACTTTATTATTGTGGGAATTTTCCCAACAACTACCCGATGTGGAACCTGTTTTGCCACGAAAATTTTCATCATAACAACGACATTAATGGTAAAAATAGGGGTGTGCATGAACTCAAAAAAAACCGACACAAAACTCAAAAACCGAAAAATCCAAACCCAAAAACCAAAAAATCCAAACCTAAAAACCAAAAAATTCAAACCAAAATAATTGAACACAAATATAAACCGAGAGGTTTGGTACAAGTTTTCTAAAAAACCAAAAGGTTTGGTCTTACCTAAAATAAAAACAAAAAAAAAAACGAATACATGCGTATGTATGTATGTGTGTATATTACCTTTCAATACTTTATAAACCTTTTATTTTTATTTTCTTGTTTCTTAATATCAAAAGTCATATAAAATTTGTATATTTTACTATTTTTTTGTATTCTTTTGTACCAAAATCAAATATGATTTTTACTAAATTTAAATACAATATTTCGGTTCTTTTTTATAAGCATAATATTAGGTCAAAGTAGAAAAACTGAAAAAATCGAACCCAAACCGGTTTAAAAAACCAAAAACTGAAATACGGTTTCGGGTTTGGACTAAGCAAAAACCAACTCAAACTGACCAATACACACCCCAGGTAAAACACCATCTCAACAATGAACTCCAAGCAAAAGAAGACCTCAAGGAAGAATGCTACTGACAAGGTTTTTTTTTTCTATTCTTTAACTAGTGAATTAATTAAGCACCTTAATTCATATTAGTAAATAATTTGTATTTGTTAACTTTCTAAAAAAATCTAAATACACAGCTTTGTAATAAACCTTTTTTTTAATGTTTTAACATAAGTTTACCAAAAAGAGAGTTAGGGGTTGTTTGTTTGTATCTGAATGACATTAAAAGGTTACCTCTGAATGGTTTATAGCCTCTTAACCATTCAGACTTAAGGTTACCTCTTAACCATTCAAAGGTTATGAACCATTAACAACCTCTTAACCATTCAGAATTAAGGATATTTTTTAACCATTCACATGTTATAAACTATTAAGAGGTAGACTCTAAATGAGATTAAAAGGCTACCAAACAGGGCCTTATTTTGAGAGAGAGAAAAAATTTGGATCGTCACGGATGGTAAAACACTACCTCAACAATGAGATTACAACAATATTAAAAGGCTAAAAGCCTTTTTTTTTCTTTTTTCTTTTTTTTTTAATTTACACAAATAATTATTATTCTTAAATGCACTTATGTTTTTCTAAATTAAAGTTTGATTAGGTTTGTTTTTATCTTTTAATGCTTTTTAGTTATTAATATTATATTATCATTTTTATATTATATAAGAGTAAAGAGTAGATAGAAGAAGCACAGAGAGTTTCATTCTTAATTTTTAATTTTTTATGATCGAGTAATATAGTTAAGTAAAATGAAACATGAAGTAACGCTGAGGTAAAAAGGAGTGAAGACCGGTTGTGATAATATAATTTTGTACGGTTTCAAATTGAGCGAATCTATTGAAGAGCACAGGTATTTTCAGATTCTGTACGATTTGTTCGTCACTGACCAGTGACCCCACTCCACTGCTGCTTAATCTCTCTCTCTCAAACAGGTCCTGTTATTCTCAAAGATAACCTCACCCTTCACAATTTAAAGGTGTGATGGTGCGGTTATTGTTATTTTCATAGTCAAAATCGCTCATTCGGTTGATTTTAAATCAATATACATAATTATAACCTATTGATCGGTCAACCATTAATCGGTTAACCACCGGTTATGGTTCGGTATTGGTTAAATTCGGTTAATAATGAAATTGTTTAAAAACTAAAATAGATTTATAAATAAGTTTGTGAATTAAAATATTGATGATGAAAATATAAGTAAAACTCATATAACTTTTGAATGATTGAAAATGAGTAAAGAAAAAGAAAAAACCTTATAAAAACTAACTAATTTCCTAATATATTTAGTCTCGCATGTAACCTATAATATTTTCATTTAATAAAAAGTTATAGCTCACCTTTTATACTTAATTTGCATCATAACTTTCTTTAAAAAAAAAAATAAACACACCTATAAATTAAAAAAAAAAAAACAAATATGCAATAATCGGTTCGGTTCAGTTAAAGTTGGTTAATGGTTTGGCTTAACCATAACCATAACAGAATGGTTCGGTTAATAGCTTAGCTTAACCATAACCGTTGGTTTCGGTTAAAATCTGTTATAATTTGGGACGGTTATCTGTTAATTTTCTATTTTGGTTTACCATGCACACCCCTACTTCACATTATTTATACATCTTGTACAGGTTGGTAAGAGTCATATAATATCATTATTTACTAGAATTATCACTGTTAATATTTGATTTGTATACGTCTTGCATATACATATGTCTCGTATATGTTTTTATGTCTTGTATATAAAAAATATTGGTGGGTGTTTAAAATTAAAAAAAAAAATAGGTATTTAAATAACGAGACCCCTCTCAAAATCATTCCTATTTGCAAATTTTGATTTTTTTTATATATTTTTGAACAGAATCATTCCTTCTTGATACTGCCCCATTTCTTTATCTGCCGTCTTCAACAACATGACAACTTCTTTTGCAATGTTCCTCTCATCTTCATCCACATTTCTTGGATTATTACACTTTGAAATCTCCGATAATCTGTCATGTCTCCTTCAATCTTCTCGGTTTTGTCGTGTCACTTCCCCCGTTGTTCTCGATCTCTTAATATTCCAAAGACAAGCAAAAAGCAAACTTCTTGGCGTCGTAGAAGACGGTTTTCTCAAAATACCCGCCATTTTATCTCTGCTAGTGAGGCGTTGTGGTAAGCAGAGCCTGTAAACATTGGAACAAGAAGATATGTGTCGTCTACTTCAAGGTATTTATCGTGATTTTGTTATAGTTTTCTGCTTCAATGGGAAAATTATGTTTTTCATGAGTTTGTCATTGAGCACTTTTAACAAACACCTGGTGTGCATGGATTATGTACTTTACTATCTAACTCACTTAGAGTTCAAGGATCTTGAATTAGGGTTTTGATTTTTAAGGGAATTGTAAGAAATTAAACCGGTAGGAAATTATCTTGTCTACGTTTGATTTTTGATTTATAGATATCGTAGTTGCACTGACTTTTTTCTTCAGCCCCCTTTTATATAAGACCGGATGATCTTAGTGGTTGGGAGTGTATTGATTGCGTCTTATGAGTTTTCTAATTACGGGTTCTCATGGTTAACCGAAAAAGAAAGATTATATCAAACTGTATATCGTGTTTGTGTTTGAAGTAATATGATAATACCACCATAATTTCCTTGTGCAGAAGAACATGTATCACCTGACCAACAAAGCTCATATACAAAGTCTCACAACACGCGCTTATTCTATTTGGTAGGAGGCTTAATCTTGTTCCTAATTTTGCTAATTCTTATTATGGCCTTACGGAAATTCATCAGATCAACACAGCTAGGAAAATGTGTTAAGCGAAAAGACAGCTGTAAAGGTTACACACGTTATATCATTAAATCTAGTGTTTGTTAGCTTAAGTAATTAGATCATGTAATGACAGCTTCATATTAGTTGATTAAACCTCTCTTATGAATTGCAGCTGCAAAAGATTATTTTAATGGGAAACTTGAGACAATTAGCTATTTTAGTTTTCGAACATTAAAGGAAGCATCTAAGAATTTCCATGAGTGTAACCTTCTCGGGAAAGGTGGATTTGGGCCTGTTTATCGAGTATGTCACCTATAAATCTTTGTTGATTAATACCCAATTATGGATTTATTTTTAATGATTCATTGCTTGACACATAGGCTTGTGATAGTTTGTTCCATAATGCATGAATTGAATGTCTTTTATAGGGTAAATTACAAGATGGGAGACTGGTAGCTATAAAGAAACTATCTTTTGAAAAATCAAGACAAGGAGAGCAAGAGTTCATTGCAGAGGTGAAGTTGATCACAAGCATACAGCACAAGAACCTTGTTCGCCTTCTTGGTTGCTGTTGTGAGGGACCCGAAAGGTTACTTGTATACGAATACATGAAGAACAGGAGTTTAGACCGTATTCTTTATGGTATATATATCTAAAACTACATTTCTAAAATCTTAATAGATATGTGTTTGTTTTTTGATCTTCCAATTGATGCTATAAACAGGCAAAAGAAGCCAGTATCTGAACTGGAAGACTCGGTTCCAAATTATTTTGGGTATTGCTCGTGGTTTACAGTACTTACACGAAGAATCACACCTCAGGATTGTTCATAGAGATATTAAAGCCAGCAACATTTTACTTGACGGAAATTTTCAGCCAAAAATTGGAGATTTTGGTCTGGCACGGTTCTTCCCTGAGGATCAAGCTTATCTAAGCACCACCTTTGCTGGAACATTGTAAGTGTTAGTATTAAAAAACTATTGAATAATTATAATGTTTTTTGAAAGTTTTTTATTGCAATTTGATGATATATATTCATGTTTTCATGTGTAGAGGTTATACAGCCCCTGAATATGCCATCAGGGGTGAATTGTCTGAAAAAGCAGATATATACAGTTTTGGAGTAGTGGTCCTTGAGATAATTAGCTGTAGGAAGAATACTGATCTTAGACTATCATCAGAAATGCAATATCTGCCAGAATATGTAAGCCAATACACATTGTTAACCATATTAATATTTTGGATTGAGCTATGCATTTTGTTTATATTGAAAATAGCACCTTTTATTTTTTTAACTTCATTACATTTATCATCCTTTTCATCTAATGTTTGTTACGGATTTTGCTCTTATCATTAACTGACGGTAGAATTCTAGTTAATTTCCTATATAATGACTATTTTACCCCTCGTATTTGATAGATGGTATCTGTAAAGTACCAAAAGGAGTGCTTTTCACTATTCTTTTTTTTTTTTTAATTTCATTCTTTTCTTTCTTTTTTTATTTTTTTCATGTTTTTTTTGTTTAACAAACTTATCTGAAGGTTTATTAATTAATCAATTTTTTATTTTATAAAAACATAGTTTTCTTCGTAGATTTATATCTAATTATATGTTTTTTTTCATTTGCTTAATTTAGTTATTTACTTTTCTCGTTTATTCTCTTTTTTTATATATAATTTAAACAACAAGAGGCTAAAAATTAAACCCAAAGAAAAGCTCAACTCTATTTAAATTTTACATATATTATAGAGTATTTTCAAAGATGGTGATTATTAGTGATTTGATTAAAACATAAACAATAAACGCATTTATTAACCCCTCAATATGGTCAATTTCTTGGACATTAGAATCATTTGCTTCAGATTTTAAACAACTTTTAGTTTGCAAAGACAATCTTGATTGACCAGTTTGCATGTTTCATGATTCAAGGCATGGAAGCTATATGAAAGATCAAAAATGATTGATCTCATTGATCCAAGAATGCAAAAAGATGGTTTTTCAGTGAAGGATGTTATGAAAACAGTTCATATGGCTTTATTATGCCTTCAGCCTCTTCCAGACACGAGGCCAGCCATGTCAGAAATCGTGGCGATGCTGACTTGGAAGGTCGAAATGGTAAAATCACCAATAAAACCGACCTTTTTGGATCGTAGAAAATTGACAAGTGATGAAAATTTATCATGGGAAACCATTTCCAATCGCTTTCCTTCTCCACTAGAAACCGAATCCCCGTCATTGACTCAACCGCCAAATTCCCGGGAATTCGATCTCAAAGGAAAAATTATTGTTTAGAATTATTAGTTTGATCATTGAAGATTTGTTAAGCAATATGCAAACGTGATAGTTCTACTAGATTATCCTGAAGAAGTTTTAGTTATTTGATGAACTGTTAGAAGAAGGTTGTTTATTTTCTTTTTATTTACAAAAAAAAAGGCTCTTTTTAAAGAATTACTAAAATGAACAAATTTAAACAGAGCTTTTTTAAAAATAAATATCATATCTTACAAGTCTTGTAGACATTTAGAAATCCAATTAATTTGGAGGATTTCATTTCAGACTTGTTAACTATGTTAAAGGCATAGCCGGTACCTTAGGCTAATTTAACCGATAAATTTGTCATACGTCGATAAGTCTAAAGTCTAATTTAATCGATAAGTTCACTGAACATACATATTAAGCCGATAAGTTCATTGGATATGGAGAATAAGACGACATATATGTGCATTTTGAAACCTATTTATTAATTTTTCCTTTTTTGTAATGTTTTTTTTTTCAATTATTCAGTGTACCGTACCCACAGGAATAGACATAGACTTGTAAAGGTGTAGCAAAATCTAGAATAAAGGGCAGCAGAAAGATGTCACATTAGTGTGAACTTTTGACAAACATTCAACCACCTATGTCATGAGTACATTATGAACTTTGTCCAAATATGGCACTTATGTCTTATTAATAATCATTTTTATTTTACCAGTCTTGTTTATATGATTTTTTATTCTATAAATCTTTTTTATAGGATATGAAAAACAACTATAGAGATGTTATATGCATTGTAGATATGCAGGTTAATCATTCAAAATTCTTGATTTTAAGAATCCAAACTTAATTTATGTCGTACATCTTTGAGAGTTTTGATAGCAACTAACTAACTTGCAATACTATTAGCGTGTTTGATACTAATGTTCAAAATCAATTGATTTCTTTTAATGTATTTATTGTTTAAAATCTTGTAACATGATCATTTCGTATGAAGGTGACTTGTATCGACGAAATATCAAAAGTCTAAAGAATTATTAAGGATTTTTTATGAACGTCGGGGTACAGTGACACCCAAAACAAGATTTCAATCGTCTATTCGAATTTGACGCTTTGAGGCGTATGCCCAAGCTTCACTTCAGGAGGAACCTCACAACTGGGTAAACCTCTGACCTTGGCTTAAGAAATATGATCCGGCCCAAATCTAAAACATCTCGTAAGAATGCTAAGAGGTAGCCATTAGACTACAAGCCATTGGTTAATTTATTAAGGACTTAAATCGTAAATTACAATTATACATGGTTTAATTTAGGCATAAGTGAGAATGAAAGTGAAAATATGGTGGGACCGGAAATATTATAATTTGGTAGATTGTCATCTTATCATTCACCTAAACCTAATACTGCATGGATATAGATGTGACCCACATGGTGATACAAGGCAGTTGTAATTTATAGTACTTTTATCAACTCTAATTTTTCGGCGATCAGATCATAAAAACAGTTAGTTTAAATATTAATTAATGATTATGTATGTTTTTAATTTTCATATTCCGGCCTAAGTTTTTTATGAAAAAAAAATTATGTAGTTTTTGCCTCAGGCTTCTTTGTCTTTACGATGTATGATCCTAATCTGCATCGATCGAATGTTATATAATACTTAATTTAGATCAATTTTCAACATTTTGATTTGTGTGTCGGCACTAAACATACCAGAGTCCTTGCTTTGGGCTCCTACTTTCCCAACGGCCTCAATTTTTAAGGAAAGTACTTATATATACTCGTATTATTGACCATCCTAGCTACTTAGCTAGTCCACCCCATTTGAGACTTTGAGCGGCAATAAAAATTTTATCACAGGAAGAATTCTAAAGGTCATCGCTCTCACTTTATCAACATCATAATAAAAGGATTTACTATTTTTTTTTATAAAAAGGCCCCACTTTTGATTTCTCTTTAGAGTAAAATTTAATTTTAGTCCCTAAGGTTTGATATCTTTTGTCATTTTAGTCTAATAATTTAAATTTTGCAATTTTGGTCATTATGGTTTAATTTTATTGCCATTTTGGTCATTATGGTTTCCATTTTATTGCCATTTTTCGTCCCTGTGGTTTGGTAACTTTTGGACTATAATGACAAAAGTTACCAAACCACAGGGACGAAAAATGACAATAAAATGAAACCATAATGACCAAAATGAAAAAATTTAAACTACTAGACTAAAATGACAAAAGTAGTCAAACTATGAGGACTAAAATGACATCTACTCTTCTCTTTACGACAGAAAGTATGACCAGAGACAAAAGTTCCATTAGCACGAGTTTAGATTTGAAGTCACTAAGGAGGTCTCATGGATTGCATGTTGTCAATTCCGCTCAAACAAGGATATCTGACGAATCAAGCATGCTCGTGGAATACTCGGAATCGGATCGGTAAAAAGCTCGAACCAGCAGAGCCTAAACGAGCCCGAGCTCGAGCCCAAAAATATGGCTCGTTTAGTTGTCGAGCCTGAGCCTTACATATCGAGCTTGAGCCGGCTCGCGTGCCTAAACGTGTTTTTTTTATTTATATAATTTTTACTAATTATATTAAGTGTATATTTATAAAATTAATTATTTTTATGATAAATATATTCAAATAATATATTTAATATTAAAAATTGGAAAGTATAATTATAAATATATATTAAATTAGTAATTAAAATAAATAAATTAAAAAATAAACTAGTCGAGCCGAGCTCGACCCTAAAAATTTTCTAATGAGACGAACTCGAGCCTTGAAAATAAAGCTATTTAACAAGCCGAGCTCTCGAGCCTTATCCGGTCAAAATGAGCTGAGCTCGAGCCTGAACGAACTTGGGATCGGCTCGGCTCTTTTGACTTTTATATTGATTCCTCTTTGAGGGGTAGTCCGTGGAAGAGTGAAAGGGTCATCACTATTGAGGATCCCCCCCTTCCTTGAACTCTAATTCATGCCATGAATTGTTAAGTGGTTTCGAAGGATGAACCAGATATGTACAGTTCCAACAAAATTTCATTCTTGAAACCCCTACTAAAGATAACCTAGAAAAGTAATGACAATCGTCTTAAATATTTGAATATCAATCACATCGATCTCATAAGTCAAATATGACATTCTAAGAAGAAATATAACCAAAATCAAAATGAATATAGGTTCAAATCATATTAAACGCACTTTTTTTCTAGATTTTTTTTTTTAGATTTTGATATCTAGAAAGAAAATAAACAAGTATTGTTCCTTTCTTCATGTTTGCTCCATGTTCAAAGTATCAATTATATAAAATAAAAGCCTTGAGGATGCCATATCAAAGGAGCCCAAACTTATATGGTTGGCTCTCATTCTTCAGAGACTAGGAGTACATTCGAGATTACACAAGATTATACACGAAAGATCTTGTCCAATTGAGCCTATATGAGATGCTTGGTTTTTTCCTATCATTTATTAATTGACAAAAGACAAATTTACACAAAATTTCACTTAAGATCAACTTTGATCCATTTGTAAGAACACATATATCCAAATTGTTGATACATCTCATAATCAAGTCTAACTTAACAAGTTCCACACGAAACAAACAAGTTTCACGCGTAATTCAATATACAGTTTCGTCTATTTCTCATAAAAAATAGCAGTTTTTTGCAAAAGTTCCTAGCCACAAAAGTACAACAATTTCATGTGAAAATTTTGTCACACAAATTAAAGAACAACAATTTCGTGTGTAAACACCATGCATGATATCTTGAAACCTACAGATCCCATAATTACTAAGAAATTCCAGGAGTCATGATCTAGACTAGAAATCCCACTTTGAAGTTTCATATAATAGCTAGATGAGTGAATTACCGAGATGACCCTTGTGGTTTGCAAGTGTTTCACTCTTGGTTTCTAGGTTTCATAAATTACCCAAATGGTCCCAAACTTTAAACATTTGTAACATAAATAGTCATTATGTGATGGTAATTTGGCCAAGTATGTGAGAGTAATTTGGTAACCTAAGGATTATATGTGTTATAAATGTTTAAAGTTTGGGACTATATGGGTAATTTATGAAACCTAGAGACCAAGAGTAAAATATTTGCAATCTCGGTAATTTACTCAAGCTAGAGCTTTAGAGATTCAAGAATCAAGATGATTACCAATAAAGTTCTTGCAATCCTACCCAAATAGGAATGATGGAAGCAACCTTCAATCTTCAGTCTTTGCCCTTCCCATTTCGGGATATTTCTTCTTAAACCCGTTTTCGCACAGGCTAGAACAAGTTTAATCTTCTAAAGTTTTAGTAGTTAATTTGCTTCAAAAAACGAGTCAAATGAAGCAAGATATATATCCATGCCTGAATTTAGAATCAAGCAAGAAAACCTCACCCTCAAGGCCATTTATATGAGCTTTTAGTGCACTAGAACTTTTAAATCTTATTTTTATAATTTATATTATTTTATGACAAATAATTTAAACATTTGTCAAACACTTCACAAATAGGAAGTTACCATCAATCAATGTTTTAAAAACCAACTTTTCATATGTATCAGATTGTGCTTAGAAATGGTTCAATGGGTTATACCAGGTTGTATCAACTATCAAGCGGTTCAATCGAACTAACAAGTTAATTTTATGATAACACGACATCAAGTAAAAATATAAACCAAAAGTTCAAGATTCATAATAAAAATAACCCACAACTTAATCCATAACAAAAAAAAGATAACCCGGAAAATAATCGTAATTCATGATCCAAATGAAAATAAAGCTGCACTTTATTCATTATCAAAAAAATATCTTGAAGTCTGGATGTCTAAGATTGTGAATTTGTGATTGTTATAAAAAAAAAGTATAAGATACCTAGAAACAGGGAATCGTGAATTAATGATTGATGACAGTGTTAAAAATTTATGAATAAAGTAATAAATGTTGAGCAGCTAATTTTAAACCTTAATTTTTTACATTTGGCTCTATAAAGGTATTAGAGCACTCGGAGTGGAGCACGGGAAGAGCCCGGGGAGAAGCTCACCGATCCGGGGCCGGCCGGGAACACCGCGCCCCCGGAATCGGCTTGGGGAAAATCGGGGAGGGGAAGCCATTTGAGGCCGAGCGTGGGAGAAGGGTTGACCGTTGGAAAAGTGGGGGAAAATGGGAAAAATGGGAAAAATGGGGAGATTAAAAAATGTGGAGAAAAGTGGGACGACACCATGCAAAATGGGGAAAAGTGGAGAAAAATGATGTGACGCTGTTGTGGCAATGGGGAAAAGTGGGAAGATTGGGACCACTCTGTATGGCCTTAACCAGAAATACCAATAAGGGTTTTCTATTTACATCCTAGTCTAATTTCCAATTACACCATAGTCTATTATATTAATTAAGTTTGCTAACTTCGTTATTCTTTAATCCAATCAAAATATTTAACTTATAACTATATGTTAACAACATTAACTATTTTGATTTGAGTTATTATTCAATAGTTAATATGATAAAATTAATTGCCATGTAATTAATAAATTTATAAAAGAAAAAAGGTGTCTCGTAGTTGATTAATTATTAAGTTGGTTTTCATTAATTTACTTTTTTAAAAACAAAATAATTTTTTTAAATTATAATAGAATATACAAATAAATTAGAAAATGAAGTTTATTTTTAAGAAAAGCGTTAATTAGCATTATTTCAAGTAGGTGTTTTTTTACAAAGAGTGTTTTTAATGAGATTTATTTCCTAAAAAGGTGTTTTTTTTTTCTAAAATAATCAACAACGTATTAGTATATCTTTAAAATCTAAGGGGGAAAAAATAATTTTTTTGACTATCACGTACTCCTAATATTATCAAACAAAAAATGATTGTTTTTGAAAATTTACAACGAGTCAATAAAAAAATTGACTTTAAAATATACATACATGAAAAATATATTTAACTAATCTATGATTTTTTAACTTTATATGTCAATGAATAAAAAAGCTAAAAAAGTATTACTCAACTTACAATTAAAACAACAAGATTTATAAAATTTTCATTTTTACTAATTAATACGAGTAGTGAAATAGTAACAAACTTTTTAATATTGACATGAAAAATAACTTTATGAGAGAACTCTTCAAATAAATAAAAGGTGAGTCTAATTGCACCAACTCTACTTACTAAATGCATCAACATACTTAATACATTAATTATGTTGACTTAATCATCCAATAATCTTTGTTCATTAATTGTTACATATCATCAATTATTACTTATCATTAAAGCCAACTTAATCATTTATTATTTATTATTTATATAATTTATTACTTAATAATTAATTTGTATATTAATATTAGACCTAAATAAATAAATGACAACCATTTATTTAAATTAAACAAATAACCATTGATATATTTAGAAAATTACTAATTTAGCAAGTTTTGTAATACTTAAAATTTAATAATTAATGAAAAAACTAATTTAAAATTTCCAAAATTTTAATAATTAATAAAAAACTAATTGAGCTGAAAACCTATATAAATCACATCAAGTTTTACAAAGATTAGATAACAAAACTTGTTGAATATGAAGTTATAAATTATTTTTTTTATTAATTATTAAATTACATTATTACAAATCTGCTAAATTAGTAATATTTTTAAATATAAAATGGTTATTATTTATTTAATTTAAATAAATAGTTTTTATTTATTTATTGATTTCTAATAATATATTAAATAATGATTAATTTATAAGCTAGATATTTAATAAATAATAAATGAGTATCTTAGTTTAAATTATAGGTAATCATTAATGACATGTAGCAATTAATGCAAGTAAAGGTGCAAATGTGGGTGCAATTGGCACAACCCATAAATAAATCTTTGCATGTAAAAAAGTAGCAACTTTATGTATTGTTGAATTTACATTAAAGGTTGTTAGCATTTATTGAGAATGTGATAATTAAAAATTAAGTAAACTTAAATAATGATTACATTTATTGACAATGTTAAATAATGTTAACATTTAAGTAGGCTTTTCATAGACTAGGGTGCAAAATTTTTTTTGAACGGCGAAGGTTTCAATCGTGTGAACCCACTGTTTCCAGGCCATGTCACCAAGGTCTAGTTACCTGGACCTCTCATGAGCCACCACAACCACCTCAGGAGAAAACCCCTTGACCCCCCCAAACCCCTTTTTCGCTGCAAATTTAACTAGGGTGCAAATAGCAACACCCATACCATTATTGCCACCGGTTTAATTTTTATGTTGTTACCCCATATCACTGGCCTAATTCGTACTGAAGTGGAGAGAGGCATCCGGCTTAACCGATAATATTGGCCAGTGTGAATGAATATGTAAATCATTGCATTAATTATTTTATGAAATATCAATGAGGCATTGCCTCAATGGTATCCCAAGATTCTTCCAAATGGGAGGTCTTGGGTTCAAATTTCTCCCGCAACGAAAAAGGGGTCTGAGGGGGGTTAGAAGTTTTCCCAGTGGGTTTCCTTCTGGGGTGGTTGTGTTGGCTCATTAGAGGTCCATGTAACTAGACCTTGGTGACATAGCCTGGAAACAGTGGTTTCACACGATTGAGACCTTCGTTGTTCAAAAAAAAAATTATTTTATGAAATAAAAAAAATTGATACGATACACCGAAAAATTATGGTGTTACATTAGTAATTTTTTTTATTCTTTTCTCATACCCTCTATTTTCTTTTGGGTTTTCTCTTATTGTTATCAGCGTTAGTCTTTACTTTAATCAAACATAATTGTTGAAAACGTAGAGGTTTTAGGAAATTATAAAAAACTGAGAATCCGATGAATTGAAAAGTCGTGTATCACATTTTCGGATCAAACAATTTGATAGTTGACACAAATTTTTGATCGGATAAAATGCGATTCGCAATTCAACAATAAGTATGAATTCGAGATCAATTTCAGATGAATCAATAGTTTTGATTTTTTTTTTTTTTATATCATAAATATTTAACAACTTCGAAACAAGTTACATCAAAACAGCAGGTAGACGGGCAACAAGCTGCGCCGCCAACCCTTTCTGAATTGCAAATCCTAACCTTCCAAACACAAACTCCTGCCCCCTTGGGGTTGAACAATTGTTCTGGACGACCCGTTGAACCCTCGTCAAGAAGTGGATAGCCTCTGACGCTAGGGAGCCAAAAGTATCAAAGGCGAAAGGGACAAAGACATGCTGGTTCTCTGCACAAGCTTTAGCGTGCTTATCCACTTTCTTTGATTCAGCCTTTCTTGCTGCTTGTCCGGCCACAAACCCGTTTTCCCTTAAACCAACCAAAGGGGAAACCCCTGTGAGGTCTACACAAGCATGTTTCCCCCCAGCCCAGCCAAAGACGAGCAGATCCGCTGGCCGCAGAGTAGATCTCCCTTCCATAGGGTCTGTGAGGAAATTCACAGGGGCCTCTTTCTTAGCAGAAATACCAGCTCTTCTTAGGATGTCCCACAAAACATCCCGCACCCAGTCGTGTCGATATTTGAACCCAGGGAGCTCTTTACAATGAACTGCGTGCTCTCCGTATTTATCCATACAAGCTTTACGACATATCGGGCAGGTTTCATCTTCCGGGTACATAGGGATCATCAACCGGTATTTAAGAATGGATCTGTATTCTACTGCAGACATGCATTGTCCCAACCCCTCAATCGGGATAACGGTCAAAAATTCCTGAGCATGGGGACCCTTCAGGCACTCAACCACCGCCTTCTGGCGTGGTGACAAATCAAAAGCTTCTCCCAGGCTTTGAGCGATTTTGCTAAACAGAGCATTCGCCAAAGTTTTTTGTGGCTTCGAGGGGGCGGTGTCCTTGTTAGAGAAACCGCCAATATCCAAGTCTGGGAGAGAGACATTTAAGCGTTCGAGAGCCTCCTGATAGTCCGGGTCAAACCCAACGACCCCACTGTTTCGAAGGATATGATCCTGTAGTTCCCAAGATTGAGCTCTAGACGCCACAAAGGCATAAACCCCAACATCTCGAGCTGATAAGAGGCCCAATCCACCTAAACGCATAGGCAAAGATGCCAGACGCCACTGGAGGTCACCAAAGAAGGGGCCTCCACCCACTACTATGTCCTCTATAGCCTCTCTAAGGCCATCATCGAACCGAGATGCCGCATCCTCTATCAAATGGGGTTGACAAGTCCGCAGCCCAAAAAGTAACTTAGCAACCCCCATGCACGACCTTAGCAGGAGGAGTTCACATTGGGGATCCCTCAGACAAGATAAGAGTTTCATGAGGTCAACCGCCCCTGAGGCCCGCCGCCCTGCCAACTCCTCAATAAAGCTAGGATCCCGACTAACAGCTCCACCAAGGAGCTTAACCCCCTTCTCTGGTCTACCGATCCCTCTCGGGAAAAGTCCATCCTGAACTTTCCGCCCGTCGCATGTCGGCCAAAAAACCTCCGTTTTCTTAATGTTGAGATAAAGCCCTAGAGATGGGCCCCCCTCGTTGATGATGTCTAAGGCTTTAGCAACCTCAGAGGCGTTGCCAATAATCGTCCCATCATCCAAATACCAAGCATGAAACGGAAGTTTACAGCGGTCCTGAACCCGGAGAATAAGAGGGTGTAAGGCAAGGGCAAAAAGAAGGGGCCCCAAGGGATCTCCTTGTTGAACTCCGGTAGTAGCCCCAATACACTCGTTACCAACATATAACCTAGCAGGCTGGGCGTAAAGAAATTGGACCCACCGATAGATTGACGGGCAACGCTGATGAACCTCTTGGAGAAAGGTTGTGCGGTCGACCATGTTGAAAGCATTGGAGAAATCCACCGTAAGCAAGGCTAAGGAACCATCTGCATGAAACGAGTTGAGAAACCTGTTTGCACTGTGAAGCACTGCCTCTGCTCCATTTGGCACCCCGACCCCAAATTGATAGTCACCCAAGTACTGGGTCATTTCTTTCCCGACCTTCTTCATCGCCACCTTGGAAACTAACCTTCGCCAAATACCCCCCACAGCAATAGGCCGAATTCCTTTATCAGGCTTCAATAAAGGAGTGAGGGGGGCCGAGGCAACAAACTCAGCAAGCACCTTAGGGCAGGATCCCCCAAGCCATAAGTTAACAACTTCAGTAATGCTCGCAAGCAAACCTGAGGAAGTAACCGAGTCATCCCCACCAACAGCATCTAACAGGTGTTGGGCCCGCATCCCGTCTCTACCACAAGACGTCCCTTTAGGAAAGGATCGAATACATTTGAGCACACACTCCCCATCAACAACAAGAGTGGGTTGGGCCAAAGGGTTGAAAGGTGAGGATGGGGGCGGCACCACCGGGTGTTTATCAATAAGAGCTTTTAAGGTCGAATCACCTAGAGGGGCAACTCCACTAGAGCATAAGACCTTAACTGCAGCCGTGAAATGTCCATCCCTGACTTTCCGAAGACATTGCTTAATATTAGGGTCCCTTTCTTTGTCTTCCTCTCTCCTGCATTCTCCCTTAGGAGCCCTCGTCTCTTCCACGCTATCCAATAGGGAGGAAACTAAGTCATCAAACCCAGACCCATCTTTCCAAACTGTAAGCGCGTGCAAGATGTTACTACACTGCAGAGATTTCCTGTTCCCTGATCTCCGCTCTTGTCTGGAGGATGGTCTAACCACCCGCAAGGTGCAACGCGGAAGTAAGAGCAATTGGACCCAATTGTCGACCGATCCTGGCGACGCTTTTGCGCAAAGCACCTGTTAGAACCTGAGCAAACAACAACCGACAACTTGGGGGAATGCTTTTAACAGTCGGAATAGGGAGGGAGAAAACATGCTCAAGGAGGTTAACCTTACCCCCGAGCCCTGCTGGGTGGCGTGGGTTTGTGTCAACCACCACTTGACATGGTTTCCGGATCCCAACAATGAAATCTTCAACATCCCCCGAGTTTATGGCAAACAACACAACCTCATTATCATGCTTGCATCCCCTGCTGAGTGCATGCATCACCATGCACTTTCCACATAACCATTTACCCCCTGCCCTAAGAACCTCCGCAACATCCAAAAAAAGGTCCAAGTCCTTGGAGATAGCCCCCTTCAAAGATAGCCTTCGGCATTCTGTCTTGAGGTGGGTGCTTTGCATGTGTTCCAGTAGGCGGAAAAAACCCACAGACCCCGGTTTGCCATCTTTACATTCGTGGAAAAATTTGAAAGGGCAGGTCCTTAAGCCACTAGCAGAGTCTTGCACAGGGCCCACTGACTTACCGTTCCGACGCCCCCTCACAGGAGCCATGCGTGTAAGAAAAATGCCACCAAAGAAAAACCACAATAACGGTACTCCAAACTCGAGATGAGTTGTGGGGGATAGAAAATTGGTAAAATCTATACAAGACTAAGGAGGGCAGCAACCGCGGGTTGCCCACCCTCTAAATGGAACCCCACAAAACCCCTTACCCCATGGCGGCCTTCACTTCATTGAGGCATTAGATCGAACACCTGGCGGGTCAACTTTTCTTTCACGTTCTATAGGGGATGAATGGCGATGGTGAAGCTGATTTTAGGTCTAAGAATCTCCTCTGCTATGCTTTTAATCACAATATCCACTCAAGAACACAACGGATTTATGCCACCCGTTAAAACTAAGTGGATACCTGAGATCAAAAGTAGTACAGTGATGACGAGAGTGTACGCCAAAGCTGTTATTCCGGCACTTGTTTCTTCCGATAAACCGCGTTTCTTCCCAGAATCTTCCACCGGCGGCCGGAATCTTAGCCCCGTAGTCCTCACCGGCGGCCGGAAACTTCCGATAAACCGCGTTTGTGTATATTTGTCAATGGCGTAATTTGTCAGGTAGATCTTCAATTCGCTTTCGTGGTATCTTCTTTTCGATTGATCAACAGTAAACCAAAGCAAGGTAAATTAGTGTCGTAAATTGGATTTCAGTGGCGGAGACGACGACGGGGGATTTTGACGGGAACATCCCTTTTAGCTATTCCTTGAATCTCTTATAATTTTCAATATATGCATAAATCCTTTAAGAAAATTTTCAATATATGCATAAATCCCTAACGAATCTGCTCCACAAAACTAATAATACAAATTTTATGTCAAAATTTGTAAAAATTAATTTTTCTAGTAATTTTTCAATATAACAATTTAAACTAGAAAAACATTTTCCATGCTAATCTGTCAGCTCCATCCAATCAAGGTTCTACCCAATAAACCCCGCTCTATCTGGGGCGTTCTCTTAACTTAAAAAATCTTAAATAAACATGTATCTCACGTCAACTGGTTTAATAAATTTTATGGTTCATATTAATAATAAAATCAATTCATTTACACTAAAAATATCTAATACAAGTTAATACAAGTTATGATTATTATACCGGCAATAATCAATAAAAACGTTGTCCGGTAAAGAAAACACAATTATTCTTGATTTGATGAGAAAATTTAAAGTATGGTTCATGATTGAGTGTGATTGCGATGGATGCTTAATGTTGTGGTTGAAGGCAATAGTTGTATTTTTGTAGGTATTATGGTCTAATAATTTTCTTACTTTTTGACAAGATTTGTTTAAAATAGTTTGTCTTTAACTTAACAAGTCTTCCTTTATTATTATCACTTTTATCTCCAATATGTAATTATATTAAATAGGTTTATTAGGAGGATGATGTCACATGACCAAAAAAGGTTATGTTTTAATAATATTAATTAATTCTTGATTATTGTCTAATAACCCAAGGGCATTTTTTTACAATTACAAACTTGTTTAAAACGGTTAATTGTTAATATTGATACATGATTATACAATTGGTAATTTATGTTATATAAATGAAGCCAAATAAAGCGAATTGTGAACTTTAAAATCATACATGTGGAGAGTGTATATAATCTAAAATATTAATATCAAAACTTAACTTAAAACTTAATTTACCGTTTAGTCTAATCAAAACCCGTTTGGTGAAAAAAATAGGAATCGGAAAGTTAGTTTTCTACTTTTCTCGTTAATCAGTCAGTCTTGTGAATATATTATAGTAAAAAAAAAACTATAAAGAAATTTATGTGATGCAACTAATAATAATATAAATGTTTTTTGGCTTATAATGTGAAAACATTATATTCTCTTAATAATGCATAGCAGAAGAAGTGGTTATAAAAGGTTTTTGGAATTTATATTATAGTGTTTATTATTTATGTTGCGTACACATACGATAGAAGACCAACGAAATATAATCTATATGCATATGTTTATAACTAGGGATTTACCTTGGATCGTCCCTGCTTGCGACAGTAAACCCGTTGAACATAACAAACATATGATAAACACCTAATTAAATTATGTCAAAAAAATGGAGTCATGTCGTTCTACCGATATATGTATTCGATCATGACACAGGTGACAACACCAAGAATATCAAAACACATATCATAAAAACACATTACTACAAAATAAGCCAAATGCAACCTTCATCTGACACAAAAAGTTGCAAATAGGTTGCATTAGGTGAAGTTGCATTAGCTTAATACAACATTTTTATTACATAATGCAACTCTTTTTAAAATGTTGCATTTAAAAAAGTTGTATTAGGAAAAATAAAGTTGCATTATGTAACAAAAACGTTAAACTAGATCTAATACAACTTCAGGTAATGCAACCTTTTTTAGACTATAAAGGTTGCATTAGGGTGATTTTTGTAGTAGTGACGGTTGTAACAGTTGTTGATCCATCCTAAAACAATAAATCAAAACTCAGTAAAAGCAAGCGTCAATCGTATGGTATAAAAACTCAAATATAAGTGCACAATTTTAAAAATCATAGAGTTAAAACAACAGAAGAAGACATTCGCGATCATAAATTTAACATAAAAAATATGACTGTAAAACAAACAAATATTTAATTATTAAGATTATACTTAATTATTATCATTATTTAATTATAATTACTATTATATAATTTTTATTATTTAATAACTGTTATTATTTAAACATTTTTATGATTTAATTATTAGTATTATTTAATTATTATTATTGTTATTATTTAAATATTTTTATTGTTCATACGCAATGATATCATTTGAAATTTGTATATATACTATAACTAGGTTATTAACCCGTGTGTTACACGGGTTTAATATAAAGTATTAAATAATTAGTAATGAAAATTACCAATTATAAAACGATAATTGACATACTAAATAAATATTTTTAAAATAACTGACGTTAAAAACTTATGATATAAATAAATAATTAAAAATTTTAATCACTATACAAATGGTATATGACCTTATGGAGTTATGATGTATACCAATTAATATTTTTGAAATAACTGACGTTAAAAACTTCAGTTTGTATTATATTAAAAACTAACTTTTATAAATCAATAATATAAAAATATATTTTTTGTAATTATTAATATTAAGCAATCCAATTTAAAAATAGCGTTAAACATAACAGAACAAAAGTGTAACTTTCTCCAATCATTTTTATTATTTCCGTTTTTAAATAAATTAAGAAAATGTCATTTCTTATAAAAGTTTCATTGTTTAAAAACTCATTTTATGGTATATTTTAAAAAATATTTTATAAGATAACTTGTTTTTTACATAAATTTTGTTTTTTTTGAAAATAAAATATTTCTTTAAAAAATTTTGATTTCATAAAATTTTGATGTACTTTATAAAAAAAATTTAAGTGTGTTTTATTATAAAAAGATAAATAATATATTAGTTATTAGTATTATAATTATTTAATAAAAGAAAGAATTTATTTAATAAGAGGGAAAATATTTAGTTATTTAATAGGAGAGAGAATTTAAATAGAATAATAAGAAATTGACAAATGTCAATACTGGTGTGAGAATGTGACATGTGACATATAGTGGTGTGAGAAGATGACATGTGGCAAAAATTTACTCTTTTATTATAGTGTATAGATATAAAACTTATATATAAACTTACAAAAGTATGCATGGAGCATGTAATTATTGATAACTTACAGTAAATCGTACAACTCATTAAATTGATCACACCCCTAACTTGCATTGATGTAAATTTATTTAATAGTTTAATCTTTATTAGAAAAATATAATATTGTAATTCATATTCGAGACGAGGGAGAAATTTTTTATTTGAAAAAAAAATGATAATTAGTTTTAAAAAATATTTTTTAAGATAACTTGTTTTTTACATAAATTTTGTTTTTTGAAAATAAAATATTTCTTATTTTAAAAAATTTTGATTTTAGAAAATTTCATATTTCATAATTTTTTTTAAATGTGTTTTTTATAAAAAGATAAATAATATATTAGTTATTAGTATTATAATTATTTAATAATAGAAGTGACTAATTTATTAAAGACAAAATATAATTATTTAATATGAGAGATAATTAAGTGTAATGATAATGAATTGACAAGTCTCAATAGTGGTGTAAGAATGTGACAAGTAGCAAAATGTTATTTTTTTATTATAGATTATAGATTATAGTTTATAGATATAGATTATAGATTTTTCAAAATCATCTTTGTTTTTCAAAAGTCATCATTTTAGAAAAAAACATGTTTAAAATTGTTGTGTTATATGTATTAATTATTGTGTTAAACGTTATGTGTCATTGGTTGTTATTTAGCTATGTTTTTTTTTGTGAATTAGATATTTTTTATTATTTTATCATTTTGTTTTATATATTAAAAGCAAATAGTTATGTTTTTTCATGACTATGCTTTTCAAAACTTACTTAAAAAAACAATAAGATACAATAATGAGCAAAAGACACAATGACAAGTTTAAATTTTACATTGAGATGGGAAATATAATTTTTTTTATAAAAAATTCATTTGACAATACTATAATCGTTTTAAAAATAAAAAATAGACATCTTTATGGTGTATTTATTTTCAAATATAATGTCATGTATAAAAGTTATGCTTGTTTAAAAAATGGAAAATATGATAAAAAGTCAACACAAATGATATGACCAAAATACTTTTATAACATAACCTTATATGTAAAATTTTCAAAATATAAAGACAATTTGTGTATGAAATGTATTAAGTTAACGTGATTTTATTATACAAATATTAAGTAGATGTGAAGTTGTTGCTCACAGATGAAATTATCAGATAAATTATGTGTGATGACTCTGTGTGCTTTTATTGATCACACAAAAATAATTAGCAGTCACATGATAAAATAACGCAAACTTTGTAGACTTTGAACGCAAAACGTCTTGTGTATTTGAACCGATCCATGTGTGTGCGTGTATTATATTGATGACTTGTATATTTTCAACTAATAAACTTTTAAATTTACATAATTTGTTTGGCGAAGAACTTGAATGCTTAAGAGAAAAATATCATTTTAACGCCTATTGTGTAGAAATTAATTACCATTTTAACATCTATTGTATAAAAACTCATTACCAAGCCTCCGCTTAGAGTTGGCAAAACCTTTAACTTTACTTTGATTCTTTTAAAATATTAAATGTTAAAGTGTGTTATATAGTATATATAATCTAATCATATTGTACTCAATAAATTTTATTTATTAGTTTAAAGAAATTAATAATAATTATGAGTTATATCAATCGAATGTAACGTGTTAATACCGATAAAAAAAACTATCACTGACTAAATAACATCGGCATAATTAATCATATAAATGTTTTTTATTTATGTTTTGGTCTTCATAAATTTGTATGATTTTTATATATACTTAAGCACGTTAATATCAATGAAGCAACACGCGTAATGAAATTTTGTAAACAAGTTGCATCATGCGATGTTTTAGTTTTTTTTTTTTTATATTTTTCCTATTTTTAAATAATTTTTATGCCGTAATATACTAGAAATAATAGTTATTATATTTATGCTTCAATATTAATTTGTAACAGATCTACTGCTCTTCATAAATTTTTTTTTTGAACGGCCAACTAATCAACTGTCGGGTATTTCGTACGCGGCCCCCAATTGCTAAAGGATATTCGAGCTGACCACTAGTCCAAACAGATGGAGCCCATAGCACACCAGTTACCAATTTCCAGGGAAAACCCGACCCAAGCACCCTCCCAAAAGCACGACGGTAAAAGGCCGATGAAACCGGGTGGATCAAGGATCGAACCAAAGATCTGGGTCTCCTATCACTTGCCCAATACCTACATCTTACCAATAGGACAAGACATTATTGGTTCTTCATAAATTTTTGAGTAAATTGCTTAATTGGTCCTTGTGTTTATGTCAATATTGCCACAATAGTCCTTTTTTAATTTTTTTTGGCCATTCCAGTCCTTGTGTTTGTTTTGTTTTGCATATATTATCCTTCCGTCTAAATGGAAGACGGTATCTGTTAAGTTTCGATCACGTGAGGGGCACGCTAAGGGTAATATCGTCCCTTTCTTTGACATCAGATTGAATATACTTGAGTATGTGCATATCCCTCCACCCTTTACGATTCAACGAGCTTCTTCCTACCGTAACCCCAAGTCAAGATGTCGAATCACACAGATGATGATACCAAAATGTCGTGGGAGCTGCGTGGAAGCCATCCTCATGATGATCTCAACCCTAATCTTTATTGTAAGTACCGTAGTCTCTAGTTAATCAATTAAGAAAGTTGCTCTTGAGTAAATTATTTATTTATGTGTTTTATTGTAGTCGAACCAGATGACACGACTTGGTTTAGCATACAAATGTTTCATGGTGGCGTGTTTGTTGATTCCCCTGTTCGGTCATATGTTAATGGTAGGAACAATTTCTTTGATTTTGTTTCAGTAGCTGAGATGTCTGTGTATGCAATCGGACAGATGGTTAGGAGTCTTGGAATACCTTATGAAGATGTCGTCTTTTATCACTATAAGATTCCAGGAATGGACTTGGAAACAGGTCTTAGACCTATTTTGAATCAGAAAGATATTACTCAACTTTGCAGTTATACAGAAGAAGTAAAAATTATCGAGTTGTATTTGGAGAACAAGGGTTCAAGTATGACATCAAAAGGAAATGGGCAGCAAGTAACAATTGATGATTCTGGCCCCCCCTGCATCACAAGATGGGCAATCACAAGATGGTTTATCATTTAATTGTAACCAAGTTGAAACAGATAACAACTTGTTTGATGAAGATGATGATTCAGATGATGAAACATGTAATGAAAAAGACTTTTGTCAGGAAATCGATGGTGAAGATGATGAAATGAACAGTGGTGATGAAGATGATGATGAAGATGACTCATTATTTGAAGAAGAGTCAATGTTTGTTGAAGATGTGGAAGTTGATATGGCTGAATACAGATCAATTGTTGATTTTGAAGATCATTTAGATTTTGACAATTATGATGATAATGAAGACAGTGACATGGATGAGTTTTCTCCAAATGAAGATTTTGACAGTTTGAGTGAGGGAGAAGGTTCCGCACCTATTAAATCAGCTTTGAATAGACAGAATAGGAAGAAAAAAAGGAAAGTTGTTGATGCTCTTGATTGCCCTTTCTATATTGGCCAAACCTTTCTCCATAAAGATGACTTAAAGACGGGTGTTAAGAGGTATGCACTTGCTACCAGAAGGCAACTGCATATAATTAAGAATGACAAAATCAGATTTAGGGTTTTTTGTTATGGTAAAAACACCACATCTATAGAAGGCAAAAGTTATGGGGCCCACAAAGAGGAATCTAATAAAGTAGGTGATTCTACTGGTCAAGTTATAATAAAAAGGGTACCCACCAAACATGAAGTCCCTAAATGTCCTTGGGTTTTGCATTGTTCAAGATCTAGAGAAGATGAGTTTTTTCTGGTGAAAACTTTAATAGACCGCCATGAATGTTTACAAACATGAGATGTAAGTCTTTATAGAATCACATTCATTGCAAGAGAGATAGAGTCAATAGTTGCTACAAACCCCACAATACCTCTGAAGGCTCTACAAGATCAGATCCAGAAGAAACATCAGATTAACATATCTTTAAACAAAGTCTTCCGGGCAAAGATGAAAGCTGTGAAGAAATTACAAGGTGATTACAGTGAACAATATACAATGTTAAGAGATTACTGTAATGAGCTGAAGAGATCAAACCCAGGTACTACTATAAGGCTTGAAGTTGAGAGGGAGTTCAATCCACCAAGTGAAACAAGACAATTCAAAAGAATCTATGTTTGTTTAGGACCTTTAAAAGAAGGTTTTAAGAAATGTAACAGAGATATTCTTGGTTTAGATGGTTGTTTCATGAAGGGTCCTTACACAGGACAAATTTTAACAGCTGTTGGGGTAGATGCAAACAATGGGATTTATCCGGTTGCATATGCACTAGTTGAATCAGAAACTTTCTCTTCCTGGAAATGGTTCCTGCAGCTTTTGGGAGATGACCTTGATATATATCCAAACACAGAGTTTACATTCATTACAGACAGACAAAAGGTATTTAGATGTTAACTTTTAAGAATATTAATTTGAATCATATCTTTAAATAAGTTTTGCTATTCTTAGGGGCTTCTTCCGGCAATAGAAAAATTGTTTCCAGCTGCAACTCACAGGTTTTGTTTGAGGCATATCCATGAGAATATGAAGATCAAATGGAGAGGTGAAGTGTTAAAAAACATGTTATGGAAAGCTGCCAGTACAACTATACCACAGCATCAAAAAGCAATGGATGCTATCAAGAAGAATAACACTGACCTTCATACATGGTTGTCAAAGATATCTTTAAAGTCTTGGTGTAAAGCTCATTTTAGTCCTAGACCCAAGTGTGATGTTCTCTTGAACAATTGGTGTGAAGTTTTCAACAAACAGTTCATTGATGGGAGAGACAAACCAATTATCACCTGTTTGGAATATATCAAGGAGTATCTGATGAAAAGGATAGTTGTTGTCCATAAAAAAATAACCAAATGTGAAGGCCCTTTGACACCATCTGTAACAAAACTGTTTAATTCAATAAAGAATGAAGCAACACAGTATTCTGTGCTAATTGCTGGTGGAAACAAATATCAGGTTTCTTTATAAACTCTTGTTAAAGCATTGCAAACACGTTAACTTTATTTTAATAATATCAATTTTTACATGTACAGGCAAGTGGGCCATGGCAAGACCAGTGTGTTGTTGACATGAATATCAAGTCATGCAGTTGCAGGTATTGGGAGTTAACTGGTATTCCTTGCAAGCATGCAGTTGCTGTTTTGTGGAACATGTCTGTTAATGGAATGGATGTTGGAATTCCAGAAAAGTGGGTCAATGATATATACACCCTGGCTAAATGGAGGGAAGTGTATATGCACACAATTGAACCCATCAATGGTGTTGATATGTGGATACCATCCAGCTGCCCGACATCACTCACACCACCAAAGCATACAACTCAAATTGGTACGTCGAAGAAGAAAAGAAGAAAATCTCAAGAGGAGATCATCTCTAACATTGCAAAGGATGGGAAGTTGACCAGGATGGGTCATGTTAAACATTGCAATAAATGCAAGAAACCTGGTCACAATTCAAGAACCTGCAATGGCCAATGAGGATTTATGCTATGGGCATTTCAAACATTGTTATGTGATTGTGGTTGTTAGGTTTCTGTTATTTGCTTCTTAAGACACTAACTTATGGATCTAGTTGTTTGTTATGTGATTGTGTTTGTTATGGTGTGTTTGTCAAACCATTTGGGGTTATGTGCTAACATTTTCGAAATTGTATACACTGATCATCTAGAAAACCAACTTCATATTAATACTTGCATCATAATTTACAAACAAAAGAGATTACATTATCCGAATAACAGATCTAGAAAATCAAGTTTCTTCACCTAAACATAAACCATCTAAAACAAAATGGCTGCAAATAGGACCACCAAAAGATGCAGCGTCAAAACCCGGACCAACCCACAAACACACAACCTGTCAAGCTCGGTCAAAATAACACCATAAGAAGACACCCCAGCTTCCAATCAGCAACCACTTCAACCGCTTGTTCTCTCTTGCACGTTGAGCCGACACACATCTTTCTTTCTTCAAGCTGTGAACCAAACCTTCGATCAACAAACCGGCTCTGTCAGTAGCAGGGGGGTCAGCCCATCGCACGAACCCACAAGTCCCAACTTGAAAAAACCAAAGCATTTCGTGCAATAATGGATGGAATTTCGTTCAGATCCGGCAAACTAAAAACTCAAAAAAAACACTTACACAGCAATAGAACCGACGCCCAGGGTTTGCTTGGGTCCATGAAGTTCTTATCCTCGTAGCGGCACCACATTGACAGAGAATACCTACTTGATTAGAAGAGAAGGAACTCAGTTTGACTGGAAGGAAGGAAAACGAGCGGCGATGCTTCAAACACGAGGACGATAATCGCAATGTCTTTGTTTAATGGGGGACCGGCGCTTCTTCTTATAAACCCTAAATGAACGAAGGGACGATATTACCCTTAGCGTGCCCCTCACGTGATTGAAACTTAACAGATACCGTCTTCCATTTAGACGGAAGGATAATATATGCAAAACAAAACAAACACAAGGACTGGAATGGCAAAAAAAATTAAAAAAGGACTATTGTGGCAATATTGACATAAACACAGGGACCAATTAAGCAGTTTACTCTAAATTTTTTAATCATACCATCATAATCAACACTCTGGTTTTTATCATAATGTTTCATCAAAGGAGGCGGCTAACTTATATATTTTTTTTGAACGGCAATAATATTTTATTTCAAAAACTTGGCAATAGCAAGAAGCTAAACCAAGGAGGTTACAATTAAGTTATTAGAGATTCAATTTAAAATCAATCCAATCCTTCCATTCAATCGTCTTAAATTTAGCCCTATTTTTTATCCATACAAAAGAGTTGGCCTTGATCTCCTCCAGAATCTTCTCCCGTTTTTTTTGTAAGTCGATGGAAATTCTATCATTTCTTGCACTCCAAATAAACCACATGATCACCATTATTAAGTTGAAAATTCTATCATTAGGCGGTTAACTTACATGAAAGACCTAGCTTTTATGTTCATTTTTATACATACTTTCAATTCACTCAAAGAATTGCTGCAATAAATAATATCTGACACATTATTTAGGTGTATTTATGAAGCACATGTGTGATGCATTCATTAGGCTCTCATGCCAGAGTGATCAACAACATACAATTTGATCATGTTGATTAAGTGATGTAACTTTTTGTATATAATGACACTTGTTTTATCATACGGTATAGAAAATCAGCTAGTGATTTAATATAGGTTAAATACATACAGAAACAATTTATTTAACATGTTCTAGTTGTATTTTCCTTTTTTTAAGTCAAAACGAACCGTATAACACCATCAAATACTAATGAAATGCAACATAACATATAAGTGTTTGTTGAATTAGGATTTTTCTTCTAGCCATATCAAATTTAAATAAATTTATACCTAATTTTAGAATTAAACCGAAGAATGATTTTTAAACTAAGTAATTAAAATTTTGAAATAATACATTCTGCATAAAGGAGTTTTTGTGTCCGCCAATGAGGTAGAGACAAGCCAAAGAAGATAAGAACAGGTAGACTCTGATGCCAAAAATACACAGCATTATGTTAACTTTAAACCACATGTACAGAAGGAATAAATAAACAAATATTGAACAACATAGAGAAGGACGTTGTGGCCTTGCGGGGCTTTTTTTTATTTTTTATTTGCATCATTTTTTATAACAAGGTTGAATGTGTTGGAAATAATTCAGTCAAAGTAACTAACAAGTAAAATAATTTTATAAAACTCCTACCACTCTATTTTATATATCTACTACTGCTAATAAAAGAGTAACTCAAATGCCACATGATGTCAATGTGAGATTAGCTCACTTGGTATAGGCTTGCCTCTTAGACTTGGAGGTCATGGGTTCAATCCTATGCAAAGGTGTATTTATGGTGTAACTTAGGTGGTGAATAAAACTTAGCCGTTCAAAAAAAATGTCACGTGATATTTAACTGGGCTGTCTATATCATTAAGATGCCATGTGGCACTCAAATACATATGCCACGTATGCCATTTTGACAAATATCACAACCACAGTCAATAAAGACTTTAAATAATAACGGTCACTTAAATACATTCCCTAATTTATCTAAAATTAATTATAATTGTGTATAATTGAGATTAATAATGACTTTAAATAATGCTAAGCATTTCAAAACATGTCTAATGTCTTTAAAATCATAATTTATTATGATTATTATAATAATCACTATCAAAAATTGGATTGTATTTAAGATATCCGGTATTTAACATATGGTCAATTATATGTTACATTATCCATGGTGAAAAGTATTGATGGATTAAAACTTTTAATTTTAAACAAAGATGGAAAAGTTACAAGTACAACAACAAACGTTGTGTTTAAGGAAATTTTTGAAAACTTATGAACAAATTCTTGTGACTTTTAATTTTAATTTTTGATGTTTTGTGTCATGTCTAAATTCGTGAACTGCATCTTAACTCTATGTCAACCCGTATGTTACACGGGTTACTTACCTAGTTCAACATAAACAAAAAAACTTGAATAAAAAACTATAATAAAAAACTATAATAATACCTTGCAAATTTAATTATATCAAAACTGCAACTTATTTTTTCAGCTATTTTAATAGACTTTAAAATAGACACAACAAATTAAACAAGGGATAAAGAACTTCAAACATCGTCCTCATCAAAAAAACTTTAAAGTAATTAGTTAATGATAATCTAAAATTAACATATGCATTCTTCCTCTTAATCTTGATTTTGTTTTTTTTACAACAATCGATTGACTAGTAATTTTTTTTGAACGGCGAAGGTCTCAATCGTGTGAACCCACTGTTTCTAGGCCATGTCACCAAGGTCTAGTTACGTGGACCTCCCATGAGCCACCACAACCACACCAGGAGGAAACCCAACTGGGAAAACCCCTGACCCCCTCAGACCCTTTTTTTGTTGCGGAAGGGATTTGAACTCAAGACCTCCCATTTGGAAGAATCTTGGGGTACTATTGAGGCAATGACTCATCTATGTATTCTAATAAACAAAAATGTTTATTTGCCACTTGTCACATTCTAAAGTCATAATGCCACTTGTCAAATTTTTATACACTTATTTAATTATCTCTTATTAAATACATTATATTATCTCTCCTATTAAATAAATTATATTTTCTATTTTATTAAATAATAATAATAATAATAATAACTAATGATATTATTTATATTTTGAAAATGTAAAAATAGTTTTTATATATTTAAATCAAATCATTTTATTATAAAATATATTTTAAAAAGTTTATAAAATATATTTTTTCATAAATATCAAATTTTTAAAAAATAAGAAATATTTCAATTTGTTATTTTCACAAAATAATAGTTTTACAAAAAAAATTCTTAAAAAAATTATTTCAAAAAAATAAAATATAAGCAGAAAAATATGTAAATGATGATAAAAGTTACAGTTTTTCTGTCTTGTATGTTTAACGGTAATTTCAAATTATGTTATTTAAATTTAATAATTACAAAAATATTACCTTCTCATCTTACTTTAAAATAATTAATTTTTTATAGAAAATTAACTAATTAGATTTTTAACTTTAGGTAGTTCAAATATCTCACAAATCAAGTTTAAATTATCATGCGTAAAATATTAAAACATCATGTACAAGCACTTAAAAATGTTTATAGTTGACAATTTTTTTTCTATGTCACAACTAACATAATAACGTAGTTAATTATCAACTTCATTTAAAGTGAAAAAACATCATAAAACACCCAATTTTATTAGTATTTGTAAGATTATAAAGACTCATGCTTTCCAAATATTCTAAGTCCTTGATTCCAATATTACCTTCTTATCTTACTTTAAAATAGTTAATTTTTGATAGAAAATTAACTAATTAGATTTTTAACTTTAGATAGTTCAAAACTTCGAATATCTCACAAATCAAGAATGTTAAAGATTTTACTATTGTTATTAAAAATTTTGATTATTGTTTTATCATCTAAAGTAATTATTAATACATAATTTATTCATTTTATATAAAAATATCATCATTTATTATTTTTAAATTTTTATTATTAATTGTTTAATATTTTATATTTAATCCGTGTGTTTACACGGGTAATAGACTAGTTTGTATATAAAGAAAATTCATACATTAGTCACATCACCTGAGAAAACTTTATGTTTATTCAAGAGCAATGGCTCATAAAGGACTCGGATTGAAACTCCTTGTAAGAAAATTCAAGAGGGTATAGTCACACAAAAAACTCTTTAGTTAATCTTGATCTTGTATATATCTTCTTGATTTTTTATTCCTTTTAATACTCTTCAATTCTTTGATCCATCAACCAGTTTACAAATCTTGATTTCTTGCATCCCATAACATTAGTCTTCACTTGGTTTTCATGTATTGCTTGTTAAACTTAACTTAGAATTTGTCGATATACATAATATTGCTATTAACCAAGGGCTTCTAGCCCAATGGTTACCCCATTGGCTTTCATATGGGAGGTCTTGGGTTCGAATCCGGGCTGAGTCATATTTGATGAAGCAAGGTCAGGGGGTTTACCCAGTTGTAAGGTTCCTCCTGAGGTGGGCTCGGGCAAACGCCCCAAAGCGTTAAATCCGAGGGGACGGTTGAAATCTCGTCTTGTGTGTCGTTGTACAAAGCCGTTCAACAAAAAAAACATAATATTGCTATTGATTCCTTCATTCTTATAAAAAAATCTCATACAATTTTGTTTGTCACTCAATTAAATTATGAATTAATATTTAAGACTTCAATTTACGTACCAACGAGGTCTCGAGTTCGAAACCCTCACGCAACGAAAAGGGGTATGAGGGGGGTAAAGGTTTTCAGTAGGGTTTCCTCCTGGGGTGGCTGTAGGGGCTCATGAGAGGTCCAGATAACTAGACATTGGTGACATGACCTGGAAACAGTAGGTTCACATGACTGAGACCTTCGTCGTTCAAAAAAAGGACTTCAATTTACCTATTAATAGTTGACTTTTCATCCAATTTAAAAGTTCACCGTTCCACCATTTTTGCCTCATCTTTATTTTTTCTCATTTTTCAAAAATTTTGACAAACACCGCTTACGTTTCTTCTTCAAACTTTCTTTCAATCTTTCTCCGATCAACAAAAATTAATCAAAATAAACAACGAAAATAATTTAGTCACAAAAATAAACATACATACTTGCAGACGTGGACCTCAGTGAAATTAAATTCTTTCAGACAAAGATGACACTAGGATGCTTGAATCGTTTATTATTGTACATTTGTACCACATTTTGTTTTGAATTTATGGTGTCCCGAGTTAATTAAAACTTGAATCTGATAATTTGTTTTTAAATTAAAATGGTATACTATTATGTTTTAGATAACTTATGGTTATTGATGAGACATTCTACTATGAATTGCATAATTCTATATGTCTCATGACCGAGCACTGGGTTTTTCATTCATTCAACCGATGAAAATAATTTTAAAGAAACTACGTTTCATTCTTTAGTGTTACATTTTTTACAAATAATTCAGAGTTTAGTTATAATATCTTAATATTAAAAATACCATAAGTGCAAAATCGATTTATCATATTGACAAATTATGTAATTAACTCTAAGACAAATCAAATCAAATCAGTGGTGTTATACAAGTCATATATAAGACCAATTATTATCAAATCAGTAGTGTTAGAGAGAGCTATATATTTCATACAAGCTTATACTAGATATATCTAAAGAAAGTTGGGTGTGTAAATAACCAACCCTTAATTTAATCATGTTTTTTTTGTAATCAAGAATAAAATGAAAATCATATCCATAAACAATTACTACGTTGACTCACACTTGTTAGGTAGTTACGATGGGTTCATCATGATTGACATGAATAACCAAACATGACACTGATATCTTCTTATCATCAATCAACAAACTTCGTATTACACCTACATATTTTAGAATTTTTAATCACCAAGTAATATTTCATTATAATGTAATCATGTCAATATACTCAAACATCTTTGTATTATAGTAATTTAAAAACTTGTATTATGATTTTAATTATAACAACTTGTGCATGTTAACAGGAAGACAACTTTTTGTAGCACAATGAGTTGCATGTTTCCAAAATAAAGCCTTAAAATAAGCACTTTTACACTATTATTGTTCCGGTTTTTCATGGTTGTTAATAGCAATCAAACATGACATAAAATCTTTTGTATAAACCGTCATTCTTATTATTACACCTATGGATTTCAATATTTTAATCCTTTAATAACATATTATTAGGGTTGATAGTTTCAGACACGGACACATTAACACGACTTGACTTGGCTTTAACATGTTTGTGTTTACCCTTAAAATGTTTCGTGTCTAAAACAGATCGACATGTTAATAATTTAAAATTTAAAATAAATAATATAATAAAATAGGTTGATTACCTTATAAAATTTCTAATTCTCTAACCCTAGTTTTTGAACGAGTGCATTAACGTTCTTTTTAACGTGTAATTTTTAATGTTAATTGTTAATAGGTTCCTTAATATGTCATTTTGTGTTTACTTGTTTTAAACGGGTTGTGTTTGGAAAATATACACGATAATTTTTTGTAATATATACGTGTCTACTCATTTCGTGTTTGGTCAGCCTACATGTTATTTCAAAATTTGAATTGTAATTTAACAACTTTATTGTCTTAAATCTAATGTAGAAAAAGCTATGTTTATTGTTTGTATTTAATTTTTTCTATTAACAATTTATTGACCCTTATTTATATTGTTTGGTAAAAAAATTATAAATGTGAGCAGGATGTTCAATTGTTTATACGTTTTTAATATCATATTTCGCTATCGAAATGTAATGTTCGACAACTTACTTTTTTTTTTCACTAAAACAAATTTAAATGACAACTATAAAAGAGTACGGAGGTCTGGTGCAAAATTAATTCAATGTTTGTGTCCTAACAATAAATTCGATGTGGGGTCACATTTGTAAAATTATCTACACGTTGGAAGCAGCAGAAGAAGAGTTACGTCCGGATTTAGGCTCGGATAACCGAGCCAACAACCTGGAAACCACCCCAGCCTCCTCATTACTCCCAAACCTACTCAACCCTGTCAACTCCGACACACTTCTCGAATTTATTACACCTCTGCCACTCTGCCACCAACCATTATTCCCTTCATGCAAAACTGACGGTCTCGATCTTTTCAATCTACGGACGTCACTTAGTATCATCTCTGATCGCAAATACAAAAGATCCGACGGCTGTACGTCGCTCCACCTCTGCGGCCCCACTATGATCCTGTGCTCGTACCGTTTCTCGAAACTCCTCCCTCGCCGTCGCCGCCGCTCCTCCTCCGCCACCGCCGGCAACAACATCCCGTCTTTCCGGTTATTGTCAACGCAAGCCGGTGTCGTTTCGTCTTTCTTACTCGTCTTCTTCATCTTCACTGCCTTTTTTTTACTGTTCCAGCTGTCTAACGATCTCCGGCTTCCCGCCACCGATGTCGACGGCGGTAACGTTCCGTTCTCCCCAGCAGACGAATGCCTACCGGAAACACGTTTCACATCTAATTCTGGCTCTTCTTCCACCTCAAAATCTTTATTTTCACTGAGAATCAAGAAAATGTCTTCAGGGTCGACACGATACCGGCAAAGCGGGCAGGTGGAATGCGCATCGAGCCACGTATCGACACACTCTACATGAAAAGCATGTTTGCATTTGGGCAGTAATCGGAGAACCTCACTCGGGTCGAACATTGACAAGCAGACCGCACATTCCAACCCGTCTTTTTGCCCGCTTAAAGACCCGAATCGGAAAACCGGAAGCGACTCGATTATCGTCCGGTCGATTCCGGAGTGTTCCCGGTCGATGGAACGAACCCAAGTCAATTCTGGCGCCGGTGGGTACTGGTTATTCGACCGGCGGCAATGTTTGGCGTAAAGGAGTAAAAGAAAAGTTATGGAGAACACTGTGGTCATTGCTCCGACGACGATGGTCATGCTTGGTTTGAGTGCCGAGTTGTGTGGCGGTGATTTCGGTGGTGGTGATAGTGGTAGCGGTTGCGGTTGCCGTAGAGGAGTCGAAACCGATGATGGGATTGTGGATATGAAGAAGATGATGAGTATGACTGGAGCTGTTTGAGGCCATTGGGATTTGAAAGTGGGTTTGTCGCCCATGCTTTTACTGTGTGTATAAACTATGAAGGTGGAGGCAATATATAATTAGCTAAAAAAATAAAAATAAAAATAAATAAATAAAATTTTCATTTAATTTTAATTTGTCATAATTTTATAATTTTCATGGCTCGTTTGTAATTATTTTGATCCCTTAAACATAACTATTATAACGGTTTTTGCTCAAAACATATATGGTTGGAACCAAAAAATGTTAGTTGTCTAAATCAAATGGACTGAATTGTTAGAATATTATATTTTTGACCGAAATAATTAAAACACTTAAACAACAACCACATAAGCCAAAACCTTAATTTACTCTTATTTTCTCTTTTGGCATCATAGAGTGTAAACTGTAAAATTACCTTTTTTTTTAACCCGTTTTGCTATTATATATTTATATATTGTCACCTAGGTTCAAGCTTTTTTGATGCTTCAAACTCAAAGTCGATACTAACTAAAAGGTCTTAAAAAAACTTCTCCTATGTCATGACATGGATTTGAATGGTTTAAAATGGATTTGGTATCTATTTAATATATTTAAATTAAATATGAATTAAAATATTAAAATGGGTCAAGTTTTATAAATCTCAATCATATATCTGTTTACAAAAGTTTGTTTTATACCTGATCGACCTAAAACTCTTGAGATATGTATCATGTATTTACCTATTGGTCATCGACATACCTATGTTGTTTCGAGTATATATACCTATTAATTTATTAAAACACATACTTTGGATGTCTCAACGATGGTGACTTACTGGTAAGGCGGTGAGAATTTATAATGAACTAGGTTATAAACCCGTGTATTACACGGATTTAAGAATAAAAATTAAGTGATTTTATATATATGTCTTCATATATTTACATAATAAAATATTTTTATTACATTCTTTTAAATTTGCATAGTTATTAAAACTAAAAATATTTTTTGTACCTTTTTATACTGAAAAACTTTAAAAATAAAAATTTATATAAGAATGTTCTTAGTGTGTGTGTATGACATTAGACATACATCATATTTATTAATATATTATAAATTATTAGTATTAATTTAGTGTATTTATGTAAACAATTTATATAATTAATAACATTAATGATTACCTTTTATATTAAAAAAAACATTTATTTTTGAAATAATAGGAAAATGCCATGTGGCATTTTTTTGGAATCAATTATTAGATAAGTAGATGTATATCAGTTAAGTATTAATCAATCACATTTACTATAGCTTTCAAAAAGTATCTCACATGATTAAAATGCATGTAAATCTCATAATATATATACATTAAACTCATGGGCGACCCGATGGAGGGGCAAACCCGACCCCCGTCCCGGGCTAATTTTTTAGGTGGGCGCAAAAATTTTTATATATACATATATAGTATTCATTCAAATGAGAATTAATAAGACGTATGGAGCTAAAAAGAAACATTTATAAACACATTATTTAATGGTTGCAAAAGATCATTTTTTAAAAGTATAGGAAATTACTTTTATGACCTTTAAACTAATTAATTGGTTTTCAATTTTTTTCATTATCAAAAAACAAACCGAATTCGCGAAGTGGTTCGGTTATAATTTCGGTTAAAACCAAATAAACAGATTGAAAGCCAAATAAACCGCTTAAAAGTCGAATAAACCGATCCAAATAAACCGAATTAATTCGAATAAACCGATTAAAAACCGAACAAACCAATCTGAATAAACCGAATTTAACCGAGTAAACCGAATTCATTCTTATATATTGTTATTAATAAGATAATAAATTTAAATTTGAATTCAGTTTAATCGGTTAATCAAACAAAACAAATTTATAAAAAAAAGTTGAATTAAAAACCGAAATTCGAATATGGTTAGGTACCGAATTTGGAATTTGGATACAGCTAGAACCAAAACAAAAACCGAATTCAGAATTCGGTAAGATTTTTTCAGTTACGAATACGTTTCGGTTTTCGGTATTAAACGTTTTTTTTGGTTTGTTGAACACCTCCACTTTAATATTTAAATTCGCTAGGAGCCTTTTTTCCGGCTCGTCCTGGGCACGCCAATTCTCATCGCCGCCCCTGATTAAACTTTTTCTACAGATAATTATGCTTTAACTTCTACACTGCTTATAAATTTCTAAATATAACCAAAAACTAATACCTTACAAATTTCATGAAAAAAGATTATGAATAATGAGGATTAGAAAAAACTGATAACTGTGATGGAGAACATGTATATCATAATAAAAAATCATGCATGTGCTATAGGAATTGAGACTCCAATACAGTATTTTAATTAAGTCGCTACATGCTTAAAAAACAAATTATATACTATATATTTTTTATATATACTTAAATTACATAAAAAAAAATACTGTCGGGCAAATAATTAGTTTAACAGGTCTTCACCTTCAGGTAATTAAAACGGTAAATAAATAAATTACCGAATCACATACTCGTTCACTCATGAAAATACAATTTAAAGGTAATCTTAAACCTGGTCTGATCATTATCGGAACCCATATTTTGTATCATTTGGATTTCATATTCCATTATTTTCGGGTGTGATTGTCATCCCCATGTGAATTATTGTATAATAGAATAATTATATAATTAATTTAATATTTTTTTTTTGATTTTATTCACAAAATCAATAAAAAAGGAAACGGTTCATGTGATCAAAAAACACAATAAAATGAAGATTTTATACCTAAATTTAATAAATTAAAATAAGTTATCAAGATGTACCGAACATGAACGAACGTCCTAGTTGTTACACGTGCGGTTTTTTAAATTATCTCTCACTTACATTATAGTATAATAAAAAATATTTGTTACAAAAGTTATATCAAGTATCTCATATATTATACATATTAAATAAACATATATTATATTAACTAACTAAACGTTTAAAAGATATATAACAAACTGTTGAGATTATATATTTTTGAAATCAGTTTTTTTTAATCTAAACACGATTATAAATGATAAAATTAATATTTTAGTTTTATTATTTTACATCACAGATATGTAATTAATTGGAGTGAGAGATAAAACAAAATAGCATGAAAATGTTTTGTAAAATTAACTAGGTTATTAACTCGTGTACAAGACGGAGTTGTATAAAATATAAACATTTGTTAAATTGATCACTTATAAAAAAATAGACATAGATGAAGTAAACTTTTTTAACATTTTCTAAAAGAAAAATTAGTATATTTTACAAATTTTTAAACACTTTGTATATACAAAATCAATATTGTAATAAATATTTGATATGATGAAAATTAAGTATTACATATAATAATAAAAGATAACAAATTAAAGTTTTCTCTTAAAATGTTGATTAATTTTATTTAAGAAAAGAGTAATAAAAAATCACTAAAGTGTGTTAAATATGATAATATGAACTAAATATTGAAAACAAATGTTTTAAAAATCATAATTAATAAAGTGTGATTATTATAGGTCTAATCATCATATGAACCATATATAAAAAACTATATGTTTTTACATAATAAATACGTATAAAAATTAAAGACTAAAATTTAGTTTTTCAAAAAAAAAATATTCATTATTATTTGACCTATTGCATTTTTACAATTTAATGACATTAAATTATTAAAAATTATATACATCATTCTTTTTTCTTTTTAGAATTTAAAACTTTTAAATTCTTTATGTTGATAATTCAATTTAGTTATAACATTATTCATTGATTAAAATTTATTGAATATTTGTATACGAGTTTTGAAAATTTTGAATTTAAAAGTTATTGATCAAAAATTTGAAAGTTTCGACATGATTGTATTTTTATTAACATTTAAAGATAATTTAACTTAATTAATTTACCTCATTTAAAGTATGAATTAATTATATTTATTAAATGAAATTAATTTTTAAAATGTTTAGAACTAATATACTATTCACATTTGGCACACATATGACATGAATAATCTAAAATGATGCCATATGGCATATATACGACGTGTATAACATAAAATGATGTCATGTGCCCAAATTGTTACTCTTTTATTAAATAGTATAGATATAGATATATATAGATATAGATGTGTATTTATTTTAGTTTGTCTATTGGATTAAAATGACGTTGGATCATATTATCTTTTTGGCTTGTAAGTTTTAGAAGATTACACTAATGACTACTCAACACTCGCTCTGCTGTAAACTTTGTTGACTGACACTAATATATATACATAACTAAAATTTTTATAATTTTATTATGCTCACTTTGGTTTCCATGACCCATCACACCTATCGCCTAATAAAACCCATCACGGTGTAACAATGATCCATCGTTTCACTTTGTGTATGGATTAATTTTTCCCATATAATAACCATTGGTTTCCTTGACCCACCCCTCCCCGGGGTTAACCAGCGGTGAAACCACCATAAACCATAAACGCATTCTATTATTTCTATCCAAATTGCTCTCAAAGTCCTTATTACTTTACTGTATATGCTCCAATTGCTTATAAGATGCCTTTGTTGTAACCAAATCTTGATTTCTGGTGGACTTATGCGCGAACTAACATATATAAAATCGATTTCATCCTTGAACGCAAGAGAGATGTTCGCAACAAACAAGCAAGAGTTACTTCGATTAAGGGTGGAGGGGGCGCCCAGGGGTAGTTCCGCTTTGTTTTCTTAAAAGATTGTGGGATTTTCGTTTTGAAAACACTTCCAAAAGTAAAACGCATGCATAATGTGGTTATTCAGCCATGATTAAGTGGTTGTTTGATAGTCTATTAATGATTATTAAGAAAATGCCTTTTAGTGGTTCATAATTTCTTAATCTTTAAGAGTTAACCTTAGGTATTTAAGTCTGAATGGTTAAAAAATAACATTAAAAGATAATCTTTTAACCATTCAGACTTAATTTACATTGATATGTAGATAATTATGCATGTAAATAACTTATATCCTCCTTGATTTGAATCAATTTTTGTTGCAAATTCATCTATCTAGACACTTATCGAGTGTTATTTTTGAATGTAGTAGCTCCCAATAGTTGCTTGGTGATTTTTATAGAAATACTCAATAATTGAAGAAGATTTGGGAAGACCAGCTCCGACATAACCATGTTCGACATGAACATAACCGTTTTCAGATGGATTTATATCTGGACTATGAACACAACCGTGTTACTTTCGAACATAACCATGTTCGGCCCAGTTACGATTTTTATAAGCCAATTAGCCCCAAATTCGTGAAGATCCAGCTTTTTACCCAAAACCCTAATTCTCTCAAGTCCTTTAGGCAATTTTGGGGAGAACATTGAAGATTGAAGGCCAAGATTGAAGCTCAAGCATTCCGAAGAGATTTCTAACATCACACAACCTACCTCTACTTGTTTTCTTGGTTTGATTCTTAGTTCTATTATGGTTTCTTCCATTTTTACAAGCTTGGTTGTGGTTTTTGACTTTTTGTAAGCCTTATGGGCTAAACTCGTTTGTCACTTGGATTAGATGAAACTTAGCATGCTTTAACAACTTGTACACAAATTTAGGTGTTGATTATGTTAATGTTATGACAAAGCATGATTATTCTTCAATGATTGTGTGTGCTTGTGTAGTTTGATGATATATTTGACCTTGTGAATGTTAGAATCATATTATGTTGGAAAACCATATGTATTTTAGCATTTATTCATGGATTGCATATGGCTTTATGTGATTTATGGCATTTGACTAGAAATGGTGAATGAGGGTTGGATATTTAGGATAATTAAACAAGTGTGCATCCTTATACTAGTGTTTGAAAAGATTATAGTATATGCTATGAATTCATCATGTCATTGTTTATGTGTTTCTAAGATTAAGAGCTCAAGTCTTTGGAATATATGATCATGATACGATATTCATAAGTTGAGGAATTGTTATATTTTGTCTACTTTACGCATCTCGCGGTGGTTAATATGTGTTTATCGTATTAACTTTCCAAATATTTGTGGAATTAGATAACCCTAATGGGAGTCTAGTTCATCATTTCCATTGACATAATTGTATCATTAAATCTTCATTGCGTAACTTTAGGTGGTTATTGTTTGTTTATCATTCTAGCTTTCCAAAGAGTTATATGTTTAGATAATCCTGACGGGAGTCTTTACTACTTTTAAATACAATTTGCAGAAAATGGATTCATCTTGAGTTGTAGTTGTTGTTATTGTGTTGCTAAGTGGATTCGAAGTCCAAGTGATATCTATTATTGATTGTCTGTTTTCATTCCTATCTTCTTACTTCAGTTGTTAACTTGTTAATCTTTTAATTTAATTTAATATTTTCAAATCACTCGTTATTGATCGGTTAGATAGTGACAAAGGTATAGTATTGGGAGGTGTTGTGTCCACGGATCGATACTCAGTTCTTATCAAGAGTTATATTGCTATGCGATAGGTATACTTGTCTATTGTGTGTAGTTCTGTTTAAGGTGATAATCGTTTATTTATTTAAAACCAGATTTGTGTAAAATCTTTATTAAAAATCTATACACTTTAACACACATCATAGTATCATATATCTTAATCAATTAGAGGTTATGAATCATTAAGAGAATAAGAGATTATTTCTTAATAACCAGTAAGATGTTACCAAACAACCCTTATGTCTAAACTTAAATTTAAATTTTACCAAAGCCCGGAAGAAGTATTAAAGTAATTTCATATATCATGCGAAGGTGTAATATTGTATTTGTTGGGTGTTTGAAACATTCGGTCACATTATTCTGATATTGTATGAAAGTCACGTTAATGTTTTTATAATAATATTAGCATGTTTAAATATATGAATCACCACGCGATTTTAAATTGTAAATAGCCGATATGATTATGGAAGGTTTACACGAAGATCGACTATTCTCTTGGTTGACTTTTATAAAGATCGAAATAGACAAATTGTGGCAACCAAATTTACGAATAATTATACAAGAGAGAATTTTATACTAGACCGGGCTTCAAAACTAGTTCATGGATCGACATATATCAATATATCATACATGTATGCGTAGGTATATACATATGTGCAAGTCGAAAAATTTTCCAACCATACTTTTAAAGTTTGCAACTAGTGTCTATATATCCCACATTTATCGTTATACAACCCACTATTTTTGTATAGTTTCACATATCCTATGAGTTTTGAATTATATGATCACTTCAATTATTTATGAATATGTGTTTGACACAATCAGATTGAAGTATTTCGTTGGTACTTATTTAGTTTCCAATTAGATAAAACTAAAAAAATGGTAATGTAATTTTTGTTAAAGGAACTCTTTCCAAAATTCACTAAGAAGCTAGTCAAATATGATCAAATGAATCATTTATATAGAAACCAAACTCCACAATTAATCATTTTAATGTTTCACAAAAAAGGGATGAAACTTGACGGTCATAATTGTTTGCAACTGTATAAAATTTACATTAGCAGCAAATTGATACCAAACATAGTCAAAATTGAAGGATAAGCTGTTCCCAAACTACAAAGTTACTATTGAGGTACAAGTTTACTACCCAAATATTATGCCTGGCAAAATGGGCGGATTGGGCCGGGTTGGGTAACGGGTCAGAACGAGTTTGGGTTGGGTAAATGGATTGTTCTTAAAAAATATCAATTTAGTTTAACTTAAGATGTGTTATAAGTAAACAAATAGTCCATTTGGATAATTTTTAGTGATTATCTTTTCAAATATGTTATTAATCATTCTTAAATGTTTGAATCCATTGTATTTATATAGTTTTTTGGTTATTCACCTTGCCCCGCATTGTGTTTAAGTACAACTAGTGTCAACACATTCAATATTATGATGTTACACATTTCAACCCATTAATTATACTGCAATTGTTTACCCAAACCAATTCATATCTTTTGATTTGGGTAAAAATTATCACCTCTACCAAATATAAATTTGTTGTTAAGGTACAAACTTGCTAATAAAGTACATGCTAGTAGCAATGTACAAATCATAATTGTTTTACCAATGTACAAATCATCAATGTCGTAGATCCCACTAAGGCCTAAGGGCCCAATGCCTCCTTGAAATCCCTTGCAGTTTAGGGTTTTCATTATTGAACAATTTTAGAGGTTCATAGCATCAAAATTAACATACTTTTGATCGTGTGTACTTTTAACTCATGTGCCAATGTAAATTATAATTTCTCACCTTAATCTTAAGTTAATAGGACTAAATTAAAATCATACGTTCTTGGCTACATAGTAGACTTGCCACGGAGGTATATTCAATATTATGTGAACTATCCTAAACATGATAAAACCACAAATGTAATAATTGATTATTCAAGAAAGGTGTGGTTGTAACTCCCTTGAAAGGAAATCATATGAACGACCATGAAGTGTAATTTTCAAGGTGGAGTCGAAAGAGTTAAAGATTGTGACAATACACAAAGTAAATAAACATTTTTTTTAGTTGTTTTGTTTTTAATGTTTATATTTATAGAAGATTATAAATAAATAAGTTTACTTTCTGAATATTTGTTTGGATTTTCGTTCAGATTAACTGAATTCGAATTCCATATGAAGACATTCGGTTTGATATATTCTAATATCAAAAAATTTTAAATCAGACCATTTGGATTATCTTGATATCTGTTACCGATTAAGTTTGTGAGTTTATTTTGAAACACTTGTCGAATCACAATATGTGGATTTCATGACTTAGAATTCAGAAGGGTATGACTGAGAAATTGATTGAAACAAATAGAAAAAAGTGTTTAGAAAATTATTTTGAAATATATGTAAAAGTCCATGCCCAATAAAATATAACATGTATAAGTTTAATTATTGTTTTTGTGAGTAATTAATTGCATTTTTTTCAATAAACAGTTGAGCAACTTAGGAAAAATTTTTGGGAACTAAGGGAAAAAAATAGAATATGAACAAGAAAACTAAGAAAAAAAATGTTATTTGGTTTCATTGGGATTATCTGTTTTAATTCAGGTTATTCATTACCATATTCCAAAGCGAATCCTTATTTAGATACACTTTGATCAAATACAAATGTCTTGAATTCGGATCGTATCGGATTTTAGATAGAGCTATAAAATTTTCAAATCCAAAAAATCCGATTTATATAAATTGTTATCCAATCTTATGAGCATTTTAATACGAAAATGTATGTTGATTCTATTATAAAATGAATCTGCAAATATTATTAAGTGAATTTGATGTGTGGTAAATGAATATTTAAAGTTACAAAATTGGATATTTTTTATGTAATTCAATCCATTAGATTTTTTTTATAGCATTGTCCTTACCATCTGAATATTTTTACCCCATAAATATATACTAGATAGATAATCTGAATTTTCAAGTTGATGAAGGTGTGAATAGTTGTATTGTTTGATGCGTAACTGCGTGATATTATCAATTTGTGGCACGAAACACGTTTACTTTGAGTATATTTATGAATTGCAGGTGTCAAGTGATTAAAGACGTGTTCGGGAGCTTATTGGATGATTAAAAGAGAAGCCGAGCGAGAAAAAAGGTAAAAACATGAAGCTCGGCGAGCCAAAACTTTGCGGACGCATAACTCAGGCTAGGAGAGGAGTTGCGGGGCCCATAATATATGAAAACTGAGTTTCTCGACGAGACGAAGCCAATGGTGAAAAAATCCTGTGCGTATGGTACGGACAACCCAGCGTATCATACGGTCAGCCGTATGATACGCCCAATTTTCAGCGTTGGCAGAAACTTCTGGGCGTAGGGTATCCTGGTGGGCGTATGATACGCCCAGACCCGGCGTATCATACGGCGACGGCCGAAAAAATCAGATTTTTACCTAATTTCTCCCATATTTAAGGCCTAATCTTAGGTTTTCGTTTGCAACACTTTTTGGGACGAATTCTGGGCAAAAAGGAGGCGTTTTTGGGCATTCCAACTCATCCAAATCAATCCAAGATTATCCAGATTCGTAGAAGCAAAGATCAAATCATGCCTATGATCAACGATTGTGAAGATTCAAGTTTGAGGATGTCCGGCTAGTTCGATTGTGATCATCTCTGGGTGGAGAATTAGGTTTGATAATTAGTTTTGTTCTTTGATTTGTTGAATATTGATATTGAATTCGTTCTTCGTAGATTTATGGATTCAATAGTGTTTGATTGTTAAACGATTACGATTTTTGATTGATTTTGCAATTCCAAGTTCAAGTTTATTGCTTTCTTTTCATTCATTGTATAATTGAATGGGTAATTAACGGAATTGGGTTTTAAAGTATTTTAGAAATCATTGTTTCTGTAGAGCTGGTAATCAATCGAGTCAACAACATCGGTCTAGTTATCGGTTGTCAATAAGATCATTGCTTTGTTCTCAAAATCATACATGTTTATCAATTAAAGCATGAATCATGTCTATGTGATTCCCAATTGACAAATTAATGAAAACCTAATTGTCTTCCTAATTCGAACCCCGGAGTGATCACCTTTTCCATATATTGCTTACAACTCTTTTGTTTTAATTTGTTTCTTTTCGGTGTTTTCTAATTCAAAACCTAAATTCAACATTTTCAAGTTTACTTTTCAATTGCAAGTAGTTAATTAGTTGTGTTGAAAGTGATTTCCATTTGACTTCTCGTGGATCGATACCCGACTTCTCTAACTAAATTGGGTAGTAGGACTTGAGTAAAAACTCTTATTTTTGGTTGGTACTTCGACACCGATCAAAAGTTTCATGATAAATTGGTAGCAAAGGCTCTCTACGATCTTCCTAGAAAATTTGCTCCTTGTTTCTCTCTGGCATCAACACTATAATTTATGGATATGATTCTAAATGAGTCGAGTTGAGTCTAAGTGCGTCAAAGCTTAGACTCGGCTCGTTTAACTTATGAAAGCTTGACTCGTAACTAGTTTATAAAATTATATAATTTATTTATATATATTTATAAATATTTTTATTCACAACAGTCATAAAATCTATGTGCACTATAATATATACTATTTATTTAATTGTATTAGAATTTTATAAATAATAATAATTATTATGTAATTATATATTTAATCTCTTAATTAAAAAAATGTAGCATGTTCGTATAAGCTCGCCAGCCTATTTCACGTTGACTCAGGCTCAAGCTCGTTTAAACTTGGCTTGGTTCGAGCGGTTGGTGAAACAAAGCCAAGTAACTCCTGAGCCATTTTGACTCGTTTATGCTCCTACCAGACTAGCGAAATGGGTGTTTTGTTTCAGGTTTGGTAATGGATCCGGAAGAGTTTTAAGCAAAATCCTTTTGGTTTTAAATGAGTCATTAAAAAATTCAGTCTATTTCAAACCAAAATGATTAATGCTTTCAGGTTTTTCTGCCACGTTTATTCTTGATAATTTCGTTCATCCAAAAATTCCAGAAACCGGTAATTGCCCTTTTTCTAACTATTATTTATTTTACGCAATGTTTAAAAACTGGTTCGAACCGGCCGGTTTGACCGGTTCAACCGCCTGCCGCTTACTAATCTGGTACGAAACCCTCCCGTATTATGCAGGTTCCTTCAATCGATCGTGCCGTCGGTTTAATTCGGTTTTACCGGTATTTCCGGTTTCAAAAAACACAAAATTTCGGTTTTTAAACGATTTTCGACTTTTAAGCGATCGTGAACTTGATGTGTTTATCACGCCAATGTCATAATCCTATTATGCACTTTTTTTAAAAAAAAATATTAGAATTTGAGTATTTTTAGATTGTTTTGGATGAATTTGAGTACTTTTTTAATTGTTTTTGGATGAATTTGTATACGTTTTGAAAACTTATTTGAGTATAAGTTGTATTTATATAGAATTCTATGGTTAATTAGTGTGTCTGGCTGAACCATCCGGTACAACCCGGTTCAACCGGTTGAACCATTTTTTAGCCATATCCGGTGCACCTAAAATACCGGTTTTTAGAACATTGATTTTATGAAAACCACATTTTTAAACATTCTCTTCGAGTGTAGGACATACTACTTTAAAATCATTTTTGAACTCTTGGTTTTAAAGTGATCTATTGATGAAACCAAGTACAGACTTAATACACTGCATCTTTGTCGATTATTGCCATAATGCCAAAGTTTACTATCACATCACAAACACGTCTACTTCTACATTGGATTTAAGCCTCACAAAATGGACGATTTGAGTTGGGTCAGGTAACATGTCAGAAAGAGCTCGGGTCATAGATGATGTAGTGTCAAAAAGGTATGTGAATTAGGTGATAGTCATAATAGGCTAAAAGCAAGGTTCACTTCATAAAGGATCAATGGGCAGGAAGTGTCACTTTCACTCAGTTTTTACAAATGGGAAATAATACGGCTATTTGGAGCTACAAACTTTATGGTTAAGTAGAGCTGCACAAACCGGTTTTTTTCATCAAAGTGGTTCGGTTCCTAAACCGGTCCGGTTTGGGAAGTATAAGGGTGAAACCGGTTCGGCTTGGAAACCGGTTTTAGAGAAAGGGATGCCAAACTTATAGGAACCGGTTTGGGGGGTTTGAAACCGGTTTGAAAGTGTTGAAACCGGTTTTAAAGGCAAAATCCCGAACCTATGCCAAACCGGCAGTTCGGACCGGTTTGGAAACCGGTTTGAGATCCACTGATGACTGGTTAGTAAACTGGTTTGTAAAACCGAACCGTTTTTTTTTTGTTCACCTCTATGGTTAAGTAATGTTTTAAAAGGTTGTTGGGCTTTAGGTACGCAAAGGGCCTGTATTAATTGGATTGGTGTTATAGCATATTGATTGAAGAGCATATCGAAAAGAACATCTTGGTTCAAATTCGGAGACCGTCTTTACAAATAGATGAGAAGGGCTACTTGGAGTTTAAAATTTTCGGTTTACATGTAACATCCGGATGTGTTTATTGCCCATTATTGTCTGATTTGCTCACTCGGAGCTCATGAATTTGCTTTAGTTGTTCGGGTAAGAATTTTCCAGAGAGGTCACCTATCCTAGATTGCTGGCACTCGAGCACGCTTAACTGTGGAGTTCTCCTCTCATTCACAAACAATGTTTCCAAAACGTGTTGGTGTTATTAGATGATAAACGTTATTTATGAACCAATAATTTCTTTTGTCACGATCGATGTAGGATTTGCCTAGGGTATCACAATCACCCCCTTTAGACTCATAGTCTTCGATGGGGTTTGTCCCATCATTTCTTCATCAGATATGAGATTTACTCGAGTGTCCTTCTTAACACCCTTGGGGACTCATCATCTTTGATGAAGTTTGCCGCATCATACCTTATGATACATGAGTGACTCTGATATCATTTGTAACATCTGGCATCTTTTACCACCAATATTGTTAAGTTTGCCCACTGGAAGTTCATAAAATTTGCTTTTGGTTGCATGGGAAAAACTTTCTAGGGAGGTCACCCATCTTGGATTGCTATCACTCGAACACACTTAACTGTGGAGTTATTCTCTCACCCACAAACCAATGCGCTCAAAACATGTTATTGCAATTAGAGGACAAACATTTCTTATGAATCAAGAATTTTTCCTGTTCATGAGCGATTGTGCGATTTGCCTAGGGTGTTAGAATATGTATGTTTTTTAAATAGGTTTATAGCATTCATGTTTGTAGAAGGACTAATATCAATTGGATGGCTGCCCTAGGTTATAGTTTTTGTATCAACTAGTGTATGATCCAATATACTAGAAGTAATTTTACCTGGTTTTTTTTAGGTAAGCTTGCCATTAGTTTTGTATTTACTGGAGTTTTTTTTGACTAACATATTTCAACTTGTTTTTGACATGTTGTCAAACAATCTCTCTAATAAAATATTATTTAACGGGATCGTCGTTACAAGCCTCGCTTATAACAGCCGGCCGTATTGGATATTGTCCGCTCTGCCCCACCGGGCTCACGGATTTGCTTTTGGTTACCCGGGTGAAAACTTCTCAGGGAGGTCACCCATCCCTGGATTGCTGCCACCTGAGCACGCTTAACTGTGGAGTTTTCATGTGCTCCACAGCCAACTAAGCCCAAAACGCGTCCAATAGAGAAGGTCTCCACTCCCTCTTATAAGGAAGTTTCGTTCCCCTTACTCAACCCATGTGGGATTAGCCAGCCGCGCTGGAGTGGAATTCCTCCCCCACTGGGGAATCAGCGTCCCCGCTGATCACATGGATTCGGCCCCTGTCTCTGATACCATCTATAACAGCCGGCCGTATTGGATATTGTCCGCTCTGCCCCACCGGGCTCACGGATTTGCTTTTGGTTACCCGGGTGAAAACTTCCCAGGGAGGTCACCCATCCCTGGATTGCTGCCACCTGAGCACGCTTAACTGTGGAGTTTTCATGTGCTCCACAGCCAACTAAGCCCAAAACGCGTCCAATAGAGAAGGTCTCCACTCCCTCTTATAAGGAAGTTTCGTTCCCCTTACTCAACCCATGTGGGATTAGCCAGCCGCGCTGGAGTGGAATTCACTGTAACATTTCGAAATTTTGTAATATCAAGATCTTTAATGAGAAATTTTATCTATCATTATTACTATTATTTTTATTATTATTTATGGAGTTAATAACAATATTACAAATAATATTAATAACAACAATAATAAATAAAAATATTAAATTACGAAGAAAGCTTTATAAAATATATATATATATATATATATATATGTATGTATTTTTACAACAATAAAACTAATAATATTAATAGCAATAATATTATTAATAGTAAAATGTATAAATAATTAATCTAGACAAATTTTGTGATTTATAAAGTTTCCAAAATCTAATAACATTTTATAAAAGGAATTAAAACTTGGAAGGGTAAAGTTGCTAACATAGAAAACTGATTTTATGAAAGAAACAAGGAGGGACTAGTTTTGTCAATTGCCGAAAGTTATCACCTTCTTCCTCACCCATTTCCCATGGATCGACCCAACCACCATTTTAGACCCATTTGTTCAAATAGACCAAATCAACGCATAAAATCAGTAAAAAAATTCAAACTTTCAACAACCCCGAACATAATGGGATCGTTAACATTAACCAATAGTCAAATAAGTCAAGAATCAAAACGAAATTCGTTCCTAATAAACCGGATTCGATCGTGTATGCTAAAATCCATATAAACGACCACGATAATCAAATTAAATCCACCCACACACACATATAAACTTGCCGAATCGATCTGTGCATAAGGAACACATCCAGAAGCTATTTACATCGTGAAACTAGAGCTACAAGGTGGTGTTCTTCGCGATTCTAAAGCCTCAATCGAAATCACGCTTAACCGTAACAAAGGTACCTGTTTTACACATCATTCGATTCGTTTTTGATTAACAAACAAAAGCCCTATGATTGCTAAAACAATCGGATTGTAGTTCGATCGAATTTGGGATCGAAAGGAATTAGGGTTCGTTGGGTATAAACTGGATTGGGATGAAATCAAGAAACGTATAAAACGATTTAATTTCGCCATAAACTAACAAGAATGGCTTTAGCTCAACTGGTTGTAACATGCGTGTAAGGTTCGGATCCCTATTAGGTCGCGGGTTCGAGCCCGTCAAGGCCATTTTTTTTTATGTTTTTGATTTTTTTTATATAACTTTTAACTTATAAATTATTTTAAAATTCTAATTTCACAGAAAATTTTTATAAATAAAATCTTATAATTTTAGTAAATAAAACAAGAATATTCTAAAAATAATAATAATAATAGTTATAATCATAAAATAAAATAAATAAACAAATGTCGTAAATAACAAAGAACATAAAATGTATTATTAATATTATGATTATTACTATGATTATTTTATTTAATATTATTATTATTAATTATTATCTTATTATTATTATCTTATTATTATTATGATCATTATAGTTAATATTATTAGTATTAATTATTATAATCATTATCAAAGTTATTAATATTACAATTATCACTATTACTACTACTAATATTTTTAATAATATTATTACTATCATGACCATTATTATTTTATTAACAAAATTTTTATTATTATTTTAACTTATTATTAAACAATGTTTATTTTATACACATGATTAAAATGATTATCCGACTTGGATCATAAATTTTAAAGGATTTAAATAAGATTATACATGACACACATTTTTTTTTTTTAATTATCACATCTACATATGGAATCCGATTACACTCTGATAGTTGTATTAGGAATTCCATAATAGAACATATTTATATTAGCTTGTAATGGATTGAACTAATTAGGTTGACAACATTGGTGTTGCAAACTATTTGACTACATATTTATCATTGCTTGCTAAAGACTAGCTCATCAATCAAGGTGAGTTTCATTTTCCCCTTTTCTTATTATTATTTTTTTGTTTGTTTACAAAACCTCGGGGGTGAAACATGTACTTTATCTTATTATGCAATTCTATATGTGAACTTGTGTGAATCTATGTGCTTTATGTTTCAAACTAGCTTGATTGCAATTACTCATGGCAATAGCAATAAGTCCATCATTTAAACTCATGGCAATGGCAATAAGTCCACATACAACTACGACAATTGATCATGCGTCACAACTAGTTGCTTAGTAGATTCTATACATGTTGAAAGACCGCTGAGATAGAATTGAAAGGTGACACAACTAATTGTTTATCGGTTTTGTTTCCACATGAATGCCTAGTTTACCTTGTTTCATTTGAATTGCATACGATAACCTTGAAACTATTGAATTATTTATCGAGTCAAAACAATGACTCTCACCAACTTTATAGTTGACCCTTTTTATTTAAACATGTTTCAGGTGGGAATGCTACATAGGCATGATATGAGATTGGATTTAGTTTTATTATTATGTTTAGAATTTGATTGTTTTAGTATTTCCTTTATGATGTAATAGATGTTATTTGAATATTAAATTTTAAATTTATTAGACTAAATGGTTTGATCTCATTACAATAAACACCCTGTGCTTTTGAACAATCTACACTTCGTGTACGCCCCGATGATTCCGCCATTGGTCGGGGTGTTACAGATTGGTATCAGAGCCTGGGTTATAGAGAATTAGGTTATTAAGAATGAAAGACCTAGACTATAACCATAGGATGATTCAGTTTGAACTCTATAGTTGCCATGAATTGTTATTTGAACACTATAGTTGCCATGTTAGGCCATTAATTGTTATTTGTTTATAATTATCATGCTAGGCCATTATCTGTAGTTTGAACTCTGTAGTAACCATGATAGGTCAAATTTGATTATGTGACTACTATGTGCTACTTGACTACTTATTGATAGGCTAATCTTTTGAACCTAGTTTAGGATATCTAATATGCACACACTAGATTTAGGGTTCTAAACTTCTTGATCCCTTTCTTACGTCTTGCAAAATGATCGTCACTACGAAGACTGCTATCAGACTTACAAGTTTAACTAAATCTTTGAATCTCGTCAATAACCTTTAGGGTCAAATTAGTGAGTACGAAACACATACAATCTGGAAGGGGGAATACCTGTACTTTGGGGAGTTCTGCCTAGGAAAGCATTTCGTATAAATCCAAATCTACCGATGGACCTGTTATGCTTTCCTGGAAACCCTTGGAGTGAGTATGAACCTATAGGATAAGGTATGCCTTTCTGAAAGTTAATTGGACTTTAAAACATTGATATGTCAAAAGTGTTCCTTTAGGAATGCATCCAAGTATTGCTTTGTGATCTTTCATTTGAACTCTCTAATTCTATCTTGAACCTTTTATGCATTATGTCATAAGTTTTAATTCTGACCCTTTTCCTTTGAACTCTTGAATCACGCACTTAACAGTTTCTTTTTATAGGCATCACACTTGAACAACAAATCTAAGAACACAAAGATATTATGCTTATGACTTATGATATATACACATATCATTTTAAACTAAAGTTTTATAATGTCTGATCACATTTATTATTCAACTATAGGATCCTAAGATATTTAAACTTATGATCGGTGATTATTATCTTAATCTTAGGTTCTAAGAGGTCTTATGTTAAACCTCATATTTCTAAACAACATATTATGATATTATGATCTTATGAGTTATGATGTACACTTATCATACTAATTTAAGTATCATAATGTCACAAATCATCTTATTACATACAATAATACTTACAAACATTAGATTTCATTTGCAAAAGAATGCAAATTTTGAAATCATGATACACCTACTATTTTGAACTAGTCAAGTTTAAGTACTATGTGACGGACTTGTAATAACCTAGCGTGTTAAAGCTTGTTACACCAAACTTCATATGGATACGAAAACTTTTATCACCTTCATACAAAAGTCAACCGTACAAATTACGGTTTTACAAAACAAAATTTTTCAACATATTCGATTGAGGAATGGTTGTACTAGTCGTCTTGTATACTACAACATAGACAAGACTAGTTTGCATTCGATAGTAACTCAATTATGTACCATGTTCATAAAGTAGGGTAAACATGCAAGGCAAATTTTCGTTACGGGTGCACACGGAACGAGAATTTGCAATACATTTGAATCCTACAAATACAGAACAAGGTACACTATTGTAATAATCTTTGAATGTAAGACTCAAACATAATCAACCTTATTGACCTAAAACTCTAAAAAATTTTCATTAGAAAGGTTGTGTTGCATTGGTAGGTGATTGGTATGCTTTCAAAGTACTGTTGGTGTGGTGGGTTGGCTGCGGTATACCCTATATATAAGCACCAACAGTATTTTGGGAGTAGCACCGAAAGCTTGACCAATGTTAGGATTCATAAATTTGAGCATATCAATAAGGTAATCTTAGTCAAAGCTATTAGTCGAAATTAATAAATTCTTGTATACTAAGACTAGGTGTGTATCCTACACCAAACCAATCAAAAGTCTTAGTTATTATTCTCATATCAAGACAACCCGGAAATTTTCATTGTTGGAATGAAAACACGAAAGACGAATACGTAACCTAAGAGACTTTAGTCGGGAATCTCTCAAACATCAAACTTTAAATTTAATGTAAACCTATGATGGTAACCCTTTGATATTATTTCGCGACTAGGAATTTAAAATTCTAATGTTGCTCTATTACGTAACTCACAAATTCTCAAATCACAAGTTGTGCTTTTAGATTTGGTTTATTACTATTTGAATTCCTAAACCCATTTATATGTGGTATAAGGGAATTGGAAGATGGTATCACTCTTTCATTTGATCGCCAACAACGAAACATTCTCATTAAGAATCAAAACTTTTTCCTCGCGCATCTTCACTCTGCTAAATTAATTTGAGATACCAAAAGGAATACAAAATCTAATTAACTAAAATAATGCCTTTAATATAATAGAATTATCACCATAGAATCTCAATGGAGGAAAACTATCAAATATTGACAATGTGGGGGGGTCGGTGCCTGGGTTCGCCCTACATATACCCTATACATAAACATTGTCAATAAATGATAGAATACTCTAGCCGGAATTAATAAGTAAACTAACTAAAGTAGGGGAGAGAGAGTTGTTTTCATATTTCTTTTAGGCTTACTATGTCAGAATAAACATTCACAATTATAAAATTTTCAACATCTATTACAAAACACTCGCAAACTACATGAATCTCGTATCTAGATAACATTATCTTATATGTTGTAAAACAATACCTCTAAGAATATTCTTGAATGAGACATTAACATTCCAAACAAAGAGTTATACCCTTTTCAGATAATAAACTATACTCAAGAAGCCATAAACATTATCAAAGCAATATTGACCAAACTTAATCAAATTTAATATTATATTCCTTAACAAAGTCTGGAGCATGAAAACATATCCAATTATACTCTATAATTATATTTGAACTCCTTGAAAATGATTCCTAGTAACGTAACATAATATATAAAAAAACTAAAATCCCAACAAACCATGTTTGTTGATCATAACGAGACTCTCAAGTTCCATTATGTTATTCCATCTCGCTTATTAAAAAAAAAAACTATTTTGAAAAGGACACTAGCCTCTATACGGTAAAGTGACTTACATAACAAAACAAATCACTGATTGTCTATTTATTGCGTGACTAGTTACCTTCACTGTTAGGATGTGAGAAGACACAACTACGAAATCTCTTACCAAAGTCCCATGAACTTAAAATGGTCATGGCAATATTCGGGTGATAATTGACCAATTAACAAAATCAAACCACTTCTATCTATACGAAAGAAACTATCCATTAAGAAAGTTAGCTCATATCCATTTATAAGAGATTCGTGTCACAAATCACTAGTTTTGAACTCATTCAAGATATAATTGCAAAATGCACCTCATTCACAATAACATGTTAGCTGCTAGAAACTAACAAAATAGTTACACCTTAACTTAGCAACGTTGGTATGACTTTTCATCAAACTTGAATAAATGTCTAGCTAACGAAAGTCTTCACATAGCCCTCAATGATGTTTGCATTGATGCCTCGATGCACATTATAGAGAAGTCAATAGAAATCAAGGATCGTCACATTTAACAACTCAAACCAAGCTGAATACCGATTTCTCAAGTTCTCGGGGAATCAAAACAAGATCATGAGTTCACAAAGACTAGATTATCCACATGTATTTACTATAGTTTCTTCATAATTTCGGGACGAAATTCCTAAAAGTAGGGGAGACTGTAACATTTCGAAATTTTGTAATATCAAGATCTTTAATGAGAAATTTTATCTATCATTATTACTATTATTTTTATTATTATTTATGGAGTTAATAACAATATTACAAATAATATTAATAACAACAATAATAAATAAAAATATTAAATTACGAAGAAAGCTTTATAAAATATATATATATATATATATATGTATGTATTTTTACAACAATAAAACTAATAATATTAATAGCAATAATATTATTAATAGTAAAATGTATAAATAATTAATCTAGACAAATTTTGTGATTTATAAAGTTTCCAAAATCTAATAACATTTTATAAAAGGAATTAAAACTTGGAAGGGTAAAGTTGCTAACATAGAAAACTGATTTTATGAAAGAAACAAGGAGGGACTAGTTTTGTCAATTGCCGAAAGTTATCACCTTCTTCCTCACCCATTTCCCATGGATCGACCCAACCACCATTTTAGACCCATTTGTTCAAATAGACCAAATCAACGCATAAAATCAGTAAAAAAATTCAAACTTTCAACAACCCCGAACATAATGGGATCGTTAACATTAACCAATAGTCAAATAAGTCAAGAATCAAAACGAAATTCGTTCCTAATAAACCGGATTCGATCGTGTATGCTAAAATCCATATAAACGACCACGATAATCAAATTAAATCCACCCACACACACATATAAACTTGCCGAATCGATCTGTGCATAAGGAACACATCCAGAAGCTATTTACATCGTGAAACTAGAGCTACAAGGTGGTGTTCTTCGCGATTCTAAAGCCTCAATCGAAATCACGCTTAACCGTAACAAAGGTACCTGTTTTACACATCATTCGATTCGTTTTTGATTAACAAACAAAAGCCCTATGATTGCTAAAACAATCGGATTGTAGTTCGATCGAATTTGGGATCGAAAGGAATTAGGGTTCGTTGGGTATAAACTGGATTGGGATGAAATCAAGAAACGTATAAAACGATTTAATTTCGCCATAAACTAACAAGAATGGCTTTAGCTCAACTGGTTGTAACATGCGTGTAAGGTTCGGATCCCTATTAGGTCGCGGGTTCGAGCCCGTCAAGGCCATTTTTTTTTATGTTTTTGATTTTTTTATATAACTTTTAACTTATAAATTATTTTAAAATTCTAATTTCACAGAAAATTTTTATAAATAAAATCTTATAATTTTAGTAAATAAAACAAGAATATTCTAAAAATAATAATAATAATAGTTATAATCATAAAATAAAATAAATAAACAAATGTCGTAAATAACAAAGAACATAAAATGTATTATTAATATTATGATTATTACTATGATTATTTTATTTAATATTATTATTATTAATTATTATCTTATTATTATTATCTTATTATTATTATGATCATTATAGTTAATATTATTAGTATTAATTATTATAATCATTATCAAAGTTATTAATATTACAATTATCACTATTACTACTACTAATATTTTTAATAATATTATTACTATCATGACCATTATTATTTTATTAACAAAATTTTTATTATTATTTTAACTTATTATTAAACAATGTTTATTTTATACACATGATTAAAATGATTATCCGACTTGGATCATAAATTTTAAAGGATTTAAATAAGATTATACATGACACATTTTTTTTTTTTTAATTATCACATCTACATATGGAATCCGATTACACTCTGATAGTTGTATTAGGAATTCCATAATAGAACATATTTATATTAGCTTGTAATGGATTGAACTAATTAGGTTGACAACATTGGTGTTGCAAACTATTTGACTACATATTTATCATTGCTTGCTAAAGACTAGCTCATCAATCAAGGTGAGTTTCATTTTCCCCTTTTCTTATTATTATTTTTTTGTTTGTTTACAAAACCTCGGGGGTGAAACATGTACTTTATCTTATTATGCAATTCTATATGTGAACTTGTGTGAATCTATGTGCTTTATGTTTCAAACTAGCTTGATTGCAATTACTCATGGCAATAGCAATAAGTCCATCATTTAAACTCATGGCAATGGCAATAAGTCCACATACAACTACGACAATTGATCATGCGTCACAACTAGTTGCTTAGTAGATTCTATACATGTTGAAAGACCGCTGAGATAGAATTGAAAGGTGACACAACTAATTGTTTATCGGTTTTGTTTCCACATGAATGCCTAGTTTACCTTGTTTCATTTGAATTGCATACGATAACCTTGAAACTATTGAATTATTTATCGAGTCAAAACAATGACTCTCACCAACTTTATAGTTGACCCTTTTTATTTAAACATGTTTCAGGTGGGAATGCTACATAGGCATGATATGAGATTGGATTTAGTTTTATTATTATGTTTAGAATTTGATTGTTTTAGTATTTCCTTTATGATGTAATAGATGTTATTTGAATATTAAATTTTAAATTTATTAGACTAAATGGTTTGATCTCATTACAATAAACACCCTGTGCTTTTGAACAATCTACACTTCGTGTACGCCCCGATGATTCCGCCATTGGTCGGGGTGTTACATCGCTTCCTTAGTTGGTGTAGACACCTCCACCTCAGCACCCTAAGATCGGGAACGTATAAGTTGTGATGTTGTTAGATATTTTTGTGTAATTGTATTAATTTTGTCGATCAATGTTAATCATGAATTTTATTAAACAAGTTAGGTGTGTGGTGCACGATTGTTTAAGGTTTTATGATTTAATAGAGGTTTCAAGGGGGCAGATGGGAGTCCAGGAGCAACGCCCCCGGATAGTGGGGTCAGGCTGCATATATCCAAAATATCATTGATCGCTGATTTCTCTGGTTCATTCAAGAAATAATATGATTTCATACTAGTTCTTTGATTTCGAATTGAATTTAATCCGATCAAACATCTGGGTGAAATTTGTTGATAATACGTCTACACTGGTTCAAATCCAACTCGGCCCAACAATTTGTCAATCTACTAGAGGTGCTCAAACCGGTTCGGTTTGGTCAACGGATGGTCAAAACCGTTTGGATGAAAACCGGTTTGGGAGATGAGAGATGTCAAACCTATAGAACCGGTTTGGAGAGTTTGAAACCGGTTTGAGAGATGAGGATGTCAAACCTATTACAAACCGACGGTTCGGACCGGTTTGGGTGAACACCCAAACCGGTTTTTTTGTTCACCTCTACAATCTACTATCAGATGGATCCTTTAATTACAATATCTCGTCTCTGACCAAAACACAAAAGGATTATACATAATACACAATGAGAAACAAGTATGCATAGGTATATCCATAAATAGAAACGACTTTCAAAATCATACTTTCTCTGTCCAAATGCTAAACAAAATCCTGTTTCTTACTTGAGGTGGTGAAATCGTGTTTGTTTTCTGTGGTATTATCAAGATAGTACAATGTTATTTCACACATCAAAATATATATATGCAACTTTATAGTTAAATTAACCATTCATTTCTTTTGTGTGAAGGAAAAGTATAACTGCCTTCAAAAATAAGTATTGCATTGCGTTATTATCTTGCATTTTATAAAATAAAAATAATAAAAAACACTCTCATATCGGTAAGTTATTATAAACCAAGTTAGGAAAAAAGCTTTGAAATTAAAATCAATTTAATTCGGACATTAAAAGTCAAATAAAGATTTGAAGGTGTAGAAAAACGCCGTTATTACCCTTGACAGTTGTTTCAGCATCTTTTTGAGCTTCCATTGCCAGGTTAGTGATAAGCACGCCTGTCATTCATCATTCTCCCCATCTTCCCCCCTTTTTCTTCTCTCTCTTCCCTCTTTCCGCCCACACAACTTTCATCTCGTCACCAAGCTTCTCCATCTGGTATTCATCTTCTCTCTCACTTTTGCACCTACTGATTGGATCTGAAAGTTGTTTCGTTCGGCTGTCGAATTCGATCGATTCTGCTACGACAAGGTATGTGATGTTTTAACTCAGTAATTCAATTCGATGTGATTGTTTTCTCCTTTCGCTGAGTACAATTTCTTTTTGCTGAAATAATTGTTGGATGTATATGTGAATTGATCTGGATGATTCTAGTGATTTGATTAGATTTGATGTCTAATTGTCTGACTCTAGGACGATGCGAGGTTCCTCGTGTTTTGAATGTTTCTTCTTGGATGTTACATCTGACGTGTGTAAGTTTTTGGATGCGCGGCGTTCAACTTTTGGTATAGAATTTGGGGAAATGATGGTGGGATGTTAATGCGTTGAAGTATGTGTAAGTTACGTACATTGGTAGACAGCTGTGTAAGAATTTGCGGGGATTTTTGTTTCTAGCATTTGTTTTCGGGCCTGCACATGAAATTAAGTCATCTGCTTGTGAATCGGAAGAAAATTGACATTATATATTCTTAATTAGTTAATTTCAATAAAGTTTGATGTGATTTGCGTGGCCTTGTTTACTGCCTAGTAGCCTGCAACATAATTAAGTTATACAGTTATTGTGTTTTGAATTTCGTTATGAACTTTACCATCATGGACTTGTGGTTTGCTGAAATGTAAACCCGACATTGGATTTTTTTTTAAATTTTTTTTTATGTTTGATATTTTAATTTATAGAGATGTGAATTCCTTTAAAGAAAGTAGCAGTGTCCATTTTGATCGTCATGTTTCCCTAACGGTTCTCACCTGAGAACATATACGGATGCTAAAAATCTTTTAAACTGAGCTGTTAGGATGCCTTACTCTATGCAGTCAAAGTTGCAAAAGGTACTCCCTTAGGCGCCCAGGCAAGGCGCAACAATGATGCCTTGTGCCCGTCACAAGGCATTCAAGCAAGGATTCCAGTCAAATTTTGCAAAAAAAATGGGTATGAACATGTGTGAAACAGCTTAAGTCTGAAACATCTAAAAATGGCCTGGAATCAGCCTAAAGCATGTCTAAAGTCCTTAAAAGGGCATGTTTATATTGTGTACCCAGCTTAGAAAGGCCCTTACTTTTTTAAGTGTCTCGTGCCTAGGTGACAAGCTTACCTGTTGCTCTTGAGTGCATCTAGCGCCTTTGAATACCTAGACCTTACTAGAATTGTTGACTATTGTGACTTTTTAGATATTGTATCTCAATGTTTTATTTTTCTTTTTGAGATTTATTATCCTTAATATCCCTTTTTTGTTATGACGTCATAGTGAGCATGAAAGTTATGTTTAATCCCCAAACCAAATGCCTTTCTGATTATCTCCATTGACTTTTTAATGCATATTTCAGGGATATTTGAACTCCACTCTGGTATTCAGGTTGTGGCTTTGAAAGCCACATACTGAAACAAACAAGCAGTATGTCTGTTTCTATGAGAGATTTAGATCCAGCCTTTCAAGGAGCTGGACAAAAAGCGTATCCTTTGTTCTTTCATATATGTTACTGTTAATATAATATTATAATCCCCTAGTATGTTTTATATTATTTCCTCTTATATAAATGATGGGATTATATCACTTAGAATTGATTAAGGGGACACACAAAATTTTAATGTGCATTTTTTGTTATCATGGTTGATTATCCATTTTTCTCCTAACAAAAACATAGAGGAATTGAAGTCTGGCGAATCGAAAATTTTAAGCCAGTTCCTGTTCCACAGTCTTCGTATGGAAAATTCTTTACTGGAGACTCTTATGTTATTTTGAAGGTTTGTTTTTAATATTAATACAGTTGAATATATTCATTATTTGTTTTCTCTGCATTATTATTTCGTGTGAAAAAAACATAAATATTCATAGTTGTATCTTATGCTGCAAGTCATTAAACATTTGACCTTTTTAATTATCACCTATGAAGTATTGCTGTAAGCTTTTCTATGAATAAATATCAGTCCATTGTGAAGCGTCCTAACTTAAAGTAATATTATTTAGTAATTGTCAACATGTTATGAGTGATACTACTAAACAAAATAATCTGCATTTTTCATCTGAAAAGTTTTTCACTAGTTAAAAAAGAGTACTCCGCAATCCACAAGCTGCCTATTGAGCTTGTAGATTTTTTGGTAAATAAAATTCCCCGAAACCTCATACTTTTTCTTTACCTTCGTATTAATCACGTATTATTTTGCTTGAAGCCATATATAGATTATTCATTATAAAATGATGCAATGAAGAGGATTCTTGTGAACCGAATTTAGTACCATATATAATTCTTAATTAAATAAATTGGAAAATAGGTTGTTTGGCTTCAAAATTCAACCTAAAAGAAGTTGTAGCAATTAGTTGGACATCTAAAAATGAAAATTATTTGAATTTTCACAGGATGAGACTATAATATGTGTTATATAAGCCTTAAAACAAAGAATGTACGTAAAGAAAACATACAGAAAACAAACACAAATCAAGGAAAAAATATAACATGAAAAATAGTTGTACTCCATTTAAGAGAATTTGAAACATATTTCTTTTTTTCTTACTCATCATTTTTTACTAAGTGATGCATTTTACATTCTTTACAGACTATTGCTTTGAAAAGCGGTGCATTACGTCATGACATTCATTATTGGCTAGGTAAAGATACAAGTCAGGTGTGTTTCACTTGGAGTTTTTCTATTTATGGTTTTCTTTTGTGAAATATATGATATATAGTCAAAAAAAATGCTACCCTAATCTTTGGTTCAACTTAATTTGGTCACTATTTTTCGGATACAGGATGAAGCTGGAGCAGCAGCACTCAAAACAGTTGAACTTGATGCAGCTCTTGGAGGACGTGCTGTGCAGTATCGTGAAGTACAAGGACATGAAACTGAGAGATTCTTATCTTACTTTAAACCATGCATCATACCTCAAGAAGGTGGAACTGCATCTGGTTTTAAGCATGTTGAATCCGAGGAACACAAGATCCGCATGTTTACTTGCCAAGGAAAACACGTGGTTCATGTAAAAGAGGTAAATTTTATGTTCTTGTTTTCCATCGCTACTTGTCAACTTGGACTATTCAAATTTTTAATTATACTGTATTGAGGTTAGGTTCCGTTTGCTCGATCATCACTCAACCATGATGACATTTTTGTCTTGGATACCGCCAATAAGATATTCCAGTTTAATGGCTCCAATTCAAGCATTCAAGAAAGGGCTAAAGCACTAGAGGTTGTGCAACATATCAAAGATACATATCATGATGGGAAATGTGACATAGCCACTGTTGGTAAGTGGATTTTATATTGGTAATCAAACAAATTTGAATGGATTTTCACAGTTGAAGTTTTAATTATGTTCTTTTCATGGATAGAGGATGGAAAGCTGATGTCTGATGCTGAAACTGGAGAATTCTGGGGCTTCTTTGGTGGCTTTGCTCCACTTCCAAGGAAAACAGCTACAGAAGACATCAAAATTACTGATGCTATTCTCACTCAGTTATTTTGGTAATATGCTCATATTTGATTACAGTGCGCCACCTCGAGGGGCAAAAGTAAATGCACTAATTTTAATGTTATTTTACTTAGTTTTTGTGAAAATAACATCAAGACCGTTAGGTTGGTCGGTTAATTAGGCATCATGAGCAGGGGGTCTCATTGTAAGAAACCTCTCTATTCCTTCGGGATACATATTACCCCCTCAGACCCTATTTTAGCTCTGTTAATGGTGGGATATACTGAGTACGATGATGGTGATGATGATATATGTGCATTTTTTAAGTAGATGTTTCATTTTCTTGCTGACCAATAAAGGATTTTATGTGGACTTAAGCAATTGGTAAGTTGAACAGCTGACATTGTGGTTAATGTGGTGTTACAAAGATTTGATCACTTTAGCTGTGCATTTTTTAAGTAGATGTTTCATTTTCTTGCTGACCAATAAAGGATTTTATGTGGACTTAAGCAATTGGTAAGTTGAACAGCTGACATTGTGGTTAATGTGGTGTTACAAAGATTTGATCACTTTAGCTATATCAAAAAATAATAAGAAAGGTGGGCTTATGTACCTTAGTGATGGACTTAGGGCATAATGCATTAGGTTTGATTTTTTTTTTCACATAGGTTGGGACCCAAAATCCAACATGTTTCCCTAGATCCATATGATATCACAATAAGAGCCTCGATGCTGTGAAGAAACCATGGAGACTAAAGACGTAGAACATTGGGTTCTTGTGATGGATGATGAGAGGAAATCCTTGTACTACAATCACAATTCTGAGTGGTGAAGAGATTTAAAAAATAGGTGGGACTATCATCTATGGACATAACCTGAATAATTATACATTTAAACCAAGAAATAAGGCTAGATTTATTGATGAAGTTACAGTAACACGAAATGAGTAATCTTTAAAGAAATCTTTTTGGCCCGTGTGTAAAATGACTTCAATCCAATCTGTGGTAGGGTCAAATGTGTGTCTTGATGTAGAGCTTAATGATGTTAAGACTGCATTTGCTCATGATCATTTCAACAAGGAAATCTATGTGGAATAGTCATGTGTGCAAACTGAAGAACTTGTATGGTTTAAGGCTATAAAGAAGAGAATCCCTGATTCCCTGACCACTTGGTGTTTGTTGAGAGGTTTGAACATTATGAATTTATTATCTTGTTCAGCTTATTGGTAGTTTGAGTCTTATAAATTTGCTAAGTTGAAGCATGAATTGAGCAAGGTATATGCCATGAGAGGTTTATAACCTGCATAATAACTTCTTGGTATGAGAATTTATCAAGACATGAATGCAATTAAGTTTTTGCTATCAGAAAAGTATATGGAGAAGCTGCTTCAAAATTTCTGATGGATAATGCCAAAGTCATTAGCACTCCTAAGCAATTGAGCATTGAATAAAGTTCACATGCAAAGGAATATACTAGAAATACTCCTTATATATCTGCTTCTGGTAATAAGGTGTATGCAATGATGGATCTTGACAGTCTCAGGAGTTTTCTATAGTTCATTAATGATAAAACAATGCTCATAACTATATGGGATTGTGCAGGCCTGGTTCTCCACTAGTAGCGAAAACTACCTTGAATTTAATGAATATCTTATCCTCACTGTTTATCCTGATTCTGTAATTGGAAGAACAAATAACAGATAGCTTCAGAAACTTGCTGATCTGTGCAATGTTGTAGAAATTGCTAGTTGCTAGTCGCTAGTCGGTCGGTGGGGTGGGGACTAGGGATTAATCGGGATTACTCGGCCAACTAATCGGATAGTCGGGCCTAGTCGGCCTTAGGGGACTTGCGATTAATCGGCCTAGTCGGGGATTTTTACAACCATGGATCTGTGAATTGAGATCACTCAACTTAGCCTTGCCATTTTACTAGTTTCTATTGCATTTCTAGTTCTCTATTCTGTTTTATTTGCAGCACAGTATTTCTAACCTGAACTGGTCATATCCACATATTACAATTTTATATTTCTTACGACTTGCCCCAGTCACAAGATTACTTGATCTATCACTTACCACAAGATTACCTTTGATCTATGACTTCCTAACCAGTAACCCCTGGAACCTGCGTTTTTTATATTTATGCCATTTTGGGTTCTTCTCATTCTAAGGCTACTTCAAATCACAAGAATCCTTTCATTTTAATTAGTTTTGCAACATACACGTTTTAGAATTCTAATCTAATGTGTTGACTAAAAAGGGAGTGTTATCATTTTGTAAGAAAAATATAAATTGTAAATAAAATTTTGATCTTGAATTAAAATATTAATGGATTTTGAATGTATTTTGTTTTGATGAAGTGTCGAGAAGGGGCAGGCAGAACCTGTTGCTGCTGATTCTTTAACAAAAGAGTTGCTTGATACAAATAAATGCTATCTTTTGGATTGTGGACCGGAAATTTATGTATGGATGGGGAGAAGCACTTCTCTTGATGAAAGAAAAGCTGCAAGTGGAGCTGCAGAAGTATAGATTAATGCTTTCACCTTTTTCATACATACATTAATAAAATTTATCATCTTCACTTATTATTCTTGATCTAAATCTGTAGGAATACCTGCGTGGCCAGGATAGACTAAAATCCCACATCATTCGAGTGATTGAGAATTTTGAAACGGTGGCCTTCCGGTCGAAATTCAACTCTTGGCCTCAATCAGCTGAGGTGGCAGTCTCTGAGGATGGTAGAGGCAAGGTGGCTGGTTAGTAATTATGCCCTACGTTTTTTCTCTGCAAGATATTCAAAATAAATATTAAATTTGGAGCATGTTATACTAGTGTTACACTCTGTTTTGCTTGACAAGTAATATTTATGAGTTATTATTTCTAGCACTTCTGAAGCGACAAGGGGTCAATGTGAGGGGCCTACTTAAAGCTGCTCCTTCTAATAAGGAGGAACCTCAACCATACATCGACTGCACGGGAAATTTACAGGTAATCTTTGAAAATATAATCTTTATCTAGTTTTCCTTCCGAGACCTTACCGTATGAGTGGGATTTTGTTGGGTATGTGTTTGTTTGTTTGTCTAGATTTCCTCCCAGAAAGGAACAATAATATACAGAATATACATGTAATTATTCTTAAAGAGTTATCTATTGATGTATTCACAGGTTTGGCGTGTAAATGGCCAAGAGAAGATTCTTCTTCCAGTCCCTGATCAATCAAAGTTCTACAGTGGAGAATGTTATATCTTCCAGTATAATTATCCTGGTGAAGATCAAGAGGAGTGCCTTATAGGGACATGGTTTGGAAAGCAGAGTGTTGAGGTATTTCTGATTTTAATCATATTATTAGGTTTTAGTCTATATAATGGTACCAGATATGGGAGCCAAATTAATTTCTAACATGCTCCAAAGAAAACAAAGATAGTTTGCAAGAAGCCATAATAGTTTTCCACATTGTGTTGTAGGAAGAACGGAATTCAGCAACCTCACAGGCAAACAAGATGGTTGAGTCGCTCAAGTTTATGGCTGCTCAGGTTGCTTGTGTTAACCATTAACTTAGCATTACATATTTATGTCTGTTACTATCATCACCATGTGTTTGTACTGATATTTTTTAGTTTCATGGTTTTAGTTGCAAGTTTTTGAAGGAAGCGAACCTATCCTTTTCTTTACAATCTTTCAGAGCTTTCTGGTATATAAGGTGGGCTTTAAATTCAGATGCTATGATAAAGAAAAATCCATAGAATTGAATCTCTGCTCTTCATTTGACAATTATTGACTTGAAGCATAAAACTATGAAAATCTCAGGGTGGTATAAGTGATGGATACAAGAATTTCATATCAGGGAAGGAGCTTCCTGATGAAACTTACAAAGAAGACGGGATTGCACTATTTCGAGTTCAAGGGTCTGGACCAGAAAACATGCAAGCAATCCAAGTTGAACCTGTAAGTTTAATTTTAATTTATTTTATTTGTTCTGGTCATTGGTTAAGAAATTAACATTTCATCACCTGCAAGTACTTTAATTATTTCTACTTGGATCAGGTGGCTTCTTCATTAAACTCCTCTTACTGTTACATATTGCACAATGGTTCTTCAGTTTTTACATGGATTGGAAACCTTACAACTTCTGAAGTCCAGGAACTTGTTGAGAGGCAACTGGATGTTATTAAGGTTAGAAATTTCTTCAAATTGATTTTTTTTTCTTTATGTTTTGTTCTCCAGCAAAATAGGTTCTGATTGATTATTATTCTTTCAGCCAAATATGCAATCCAAATTACAAAAAGAGGGTTCGGAGTCGGAACAATTTTGGGAGCTTTTAGGTGGAAAATCTGAATACCCAAGTCAGAAGATTGCAAGAGACGCTGAAAGTGATCCCCATTTGTTCTCATGCACCTTTTTAAAAGGTTAAAGAAACTAACTAACACCAAATGTAGTTCTTTTGTTACTTGTGAGAAATATACTAATTTGGTTTTCTTTCTCTTTTGTTGCATCATGCTAACACTTTTGCTGGTTTAGGAGATCTGAAGGTGTGTATTATCTAAACTTTGCCTTTCTTTTTCTCTTCTTTCTCCTTTTGATCACAATTTATGTGGTTTTATTGCAGGTCACCGAGATCTACAACTTTAACCAAGACGATTTGATGACTGAAGATGTATTTATTCTTGATTGTCACTCAAGCATCTTTGTTTGGGTAGGGCAGCAGGTTGATCAGAAACTGAGAACACAAGCATTAGTTATTGGGGAGGTATATGGCTGTGCCTCCGCATTTATTATTTCATTTTTATGCTAAGAGTTGTGGGTTGCTAATGGCTGTGAAATAATATACTTGCAAATTTAACAGAAATTTGTGAAACATGATTTTCTTCTTGAGAAGTTATCTCTTCAAACTCCAATATATATCATAACAGAAGGAAGTGAGCCACAATTCTTCACACGTTTCTTCACATGGGATTCAAGCAAATCTGAAGTAAGTTACCTTGCAATTATAGGTTAAAGTGTGGCTAGCTAAACATACAAATTATTGTCATTTCAATTTATTATTATGGCTGCAGATGCATGGAAACTCATTCCAAAGGAAATTATCTATACTTAAAAACGGTGGTCGCCCAACCTTGACTAATGTAAGTCGCGTTTTCTGCATTTGTTTCTTCCACTATGCAAGTAAAGGTGGCAAGTGGATGAGTCAGTCGGTTAGTTAAGACAATTGAGGACATTTTCATAGTTGTCAAAGGTGCACAAGGCTCAAGCCTAGTTGCTCAGCTGCAACGCAGCACACCATGTGTGCCTCTGCTGAATAGGGGCACTCTTGGGCGTGTTTTCCGGAAAAAAAAATCCATCCAAATTTAGGCCAAAAGTTGTGTATACAGGTTTAAAATGTTAAAAACAATTACACTTGCCCTAACCAAGCCTAAATTCAACCTTAAACAACTTAACATACCTAAACAAGCCTAAATTCAACCTTAAACAACCTAAATATGCCTAAACATGTCTAAAATCCCCTAAAATGGTATTATTATACAATGCGTCTCACTCAAAAAAGCCCAAGCTTTTTAAGCTCTTTGCATCTAGGTTCCAGGCGAGGCCTATGCTCCTTGAGTGCACCTATGTTCCTTGACAACTATGGAGATTTTTATGAATAGACTTTGAATGACTTTGATCCCTTCAATTCTTCCCACCCATTTGACCTTCTTCCTTTTTAGTTAAGTCATGAGCTTAGCCAATTTGACCCAAACATAAAGCAATTTGACTTTTGTACGTGTATAACAATCTGAAATTGTTGCCTCTGCATGTAAATTTGTTTGTCAATGCATCAGATTCCTGTTCTGTTCAGTTTGTTGGATATATCTTGTTATCTGGTAAACAGGTAATTTACAAGTCAAAATAGCTCATGGGTTGGATTTGCTTGATTTACATGTTGGATCATTTTTTGCATTTTCTTCTGCACTTTTGTTGCTATGATGTAACAAATGTTTGTTATATAGAGAAATTAGGTAAGAACTTCACTCTGCTTCATCGCTGTGTCTGCTGCGTACTTGCACACTATCATTAATTAATTACATAATTGAACTCTCATAATCATACAACATGCATTGTTCATTATTGATGAAATCATCCAATACAAAGCATCAGTTATGATTAAGCATTTAAGCTATTAATGCTCCCTATCATCTAGTTGTTTTTCCCTTCATCTTTATGCTGTAAACTGTCAATGCAATGCTTGTAACTTTTCTAATAATATAATTGTTATATTATCAGAAACCAAAAAGACGAACACCTGTAGCACATGTAGGAAGGTCTGTTACAGCGGAAAAACCACAGCAGCGTTCAAGAAGCGTGTCTTTTAGCCCAGACCGAGTTCGTGTAAGAGGCAGATCACCAGCATTCAATGCTCTTGCTTCCACTTTTGAGAATGCAAGTGCAAGAAACCTATCAACACCCCCTCCTCAAGTGAGGAAACCTTACCCTAAATCTGATTCCTCTGGTGTTGCTTCAAGGTCCACAGCTATAGCATCACTAACCGCCAATTTTGAACAAGCGCCACGAGAACCTCTCATGCCTCGTTCCATCAAACGTAAGATCTCTCACATTCCAAACTAGTTATAAGTATCCCATTTGTTTCAAAACTTATCCAAACACTTGGAGTTAACTGCACAGATGGTCTTTTTGGTCCGGGTAAAGTAACAGGTTTACGGTTTGTGCTTTCCATTTTGCAATGAGTTTGTGTATTAAGGCCAACTTCCCTTAACTTTTTCGTTAAATTAAGGTGAAATTACCATAATACTCTTTGACTTTTTAGTGGGATTTTTACTGGGTACGCTTATTGTTGTTGTTGTACTCTTTGACTTTTTACTATTAAAAAATAAAGGGTGTTTTGGTCATTTCACCCTAGGTTAATGAATAGTTGAAAGCATAATCAAACTTGTTCCTTTTTTGGTTAGTACCCGCACTAGGGCTGTAAACGAACCGAATGTTCAGCGAACTGTTCGTGAACCGTTCGGCGGGAAGTTCGTTTAGTTAAATGAACGAACATGAACAGAGGTCGTGTTCGTTCATTTGTGTTCGTGAACGTTCGGTAACATGTTCGTTTATGTTCGGTTAAGTTCATTTATTATATTTATTCATTAAATGTGTTGTTTATTTTTTAATTTTTAGTTTAATAACATAATATTTAAGTTATTTTTAGTTTAATACTATAATATCTTAATTTATATATTTATAAATGATTGTCTCCATTGCTTGAGATTAAAAATGTTGATTTTTATAGTTTAAATAATATGTGTTCGTTATCGTTCGTGAACCATTCGTGAACAAGCTAAATCCTTAATGAACGAACACGAACAAGAATTTTCGTTCGGTAAGCGTTCGTGAACCGTTCGTGAACAAGTTAAAAGTTAAACGAACGAACACAAACAAGGGCTCGTTCATGTTCGTTCGGTTCGTTTACAGCCCTAACCCGCACCTAATATTTTCCCAAATTATAGGAACATATATGTAATTAACTCAACTTATTATCATGATGAAATGTATATACTGTTTAGCTCGGCCCAAATCGCCACCAAAGATTGATTCAAACTCCAAGGAGAACACAATGAGCAGTAAAATGGAAGCCCTAACTATACAAGAAGATGTGAAAGAAAATGAAGTTGAAGACGAGGAAGGGCTTACTTTATATCCTTACGATCGCCTTATAACTGTATCCACCAACCCTGCTGCAGATATTGATGTAACAAAGAGAGAGGTATTGTTTTTGGAAATGTTGTATATTGAAAATAGATTATTTTACTGTTAAAATTATCGAAAACTCTGCTTTGTACAGACATACTTGTCTTCAGCTGAGTTCAGGGAGAAGTTTGGAATGACCAAAGAAGCCTTCTACAAGCTGCCAAAATGGAAGCAAAATAAACTAAAAATGGCACTTCAGTTGTTCTGAGTTCTATGCAGCCTGAATTACAAATTTGTATTGCTTTTTTTAGCAAGTCTTTTTTAACACAATTTTTATCTCACTTTCTCCCGTCCTATAAATAACTCTAATTATTTAACAAATTTTTGCAGCGGGTGCCCCAGTTTTTTGTGTTTAGTGTGATAGTGAGAGCATCGGTGCATTTTTAGCTGTTTCTGCTCTCAAGAAGCTGGTTTACGGTCGATATGAGAGTTGGAATGCAAATTTCAGTCAGCTCTACACTGGTACCATTGTGGGTCCCCGTGAGTTTCTGAGCTCTCACGGTCGCCCAAAAAAATGTAGCTCTGTTCGTCGTTCATTTCTTTGTGTCAGTTGCATGCTTATTTTTTACAGTCACGGGTTTGTTTTGAGCTTGCATTTTTGGTTGTTTTGTTCTTTTGATTATTTGATGATTGATTTCAGCCGAGTTTTAAGGGTTTGCCAAAACAGACCCTTGTTAGATTGTAATTTACTCCGAGGATGGAGGTGTGTACAGGACCTATCTAGTTAATCGTAAATTGTGTGTTTTGCACTGTATATTTATTAATAATTTTGGATTTTGATAATCTTTTTAGTTGATATGGACATGGTGGCATGCTTTTGCATAAACTTGACTATTTTATTGAGTGTGTTGTAGCCTTGTACCCGTCCGAGAAACAAGTGACTCGTTTAGCTGTGAGATATGTTTTTTTTTTTTTTTTTTTTTGAACGGCTAGCTGTGAGATATGTAAGGTATGATTCCACTAGTACTTTTTATTTTTTATTTTTCAATTTTATAATGAGTTAAACTAATGTGATATGTGACATAGTCAAACTATGTAGATTTGCGTGTATACTAGATTGTGAATAAGTGACAGAGCTTGACTAAATTAGAAGGGAGCGAAATCTTATGGGATCAAAAATTTTTTTTTTTGCAATTGACCGGTATGTCTCGGTTGGTTGAGTTAAATATTTGAATATGTGATTCGAGTCATGCCAGGTCAAACAAATAAAAATAAAAATGTCTAATAATTATCATTATCAAGGTCGGCTTAACCAATTTGAAAGCCCTAGGCGACATAAAATACGGGGCCCTTCATCCCTTCGAAAACTTACATTATTTTCATACGTCTCTTTAATTCATTCGTTCTCTTGCAATCTTAGGCAACTCTTTATTCTGGGTGTTTGTGGTCCGGTTTTTACGGTTTGAGCTTTCTGGGTTTTGGCTTTCTAGTTTCAGGCTTTTTGAGCCTGTTAAAAATTAAGACCGAATCAAACTGACCATTTTATGGTTTGATACGGACTAATTACATTGTAATCCCAAAAAATATGATTTTTTATTGAATAACACCTATATCATCAACCCTATAAATGCATATATTAATAATACATACGAGTCAATATATTGAGAATTTTTCACGTTTATCTGGATTTGTAGCATCACCATCTTCTTCAATAACCTTTCTTTTGAAAAACAAGTCAATTGTTTTCACATTTCTCATGATATATTCATTCAAATTAAAATCTAAATGTCTAAACAAACAAAATGAGAGGGAGGCTAATGGGTTAAAAAATGAGAGGGATGGAAAGAGTAATTTTTAAAATGTGTTTGGTTAATCTTTTTTAAGGGGGCGAAACCCGTATTTTTTTAAAAAAAATTAGCTTACGGTTCGAAAATTAACACTACTGGCGAAAAAAAGAGGGGAACGAGGGTCCCTTCAATGCTTCGTCACTGTTGTGAATTATGTTTCCGCTTTTATTTTATTTTATTTTTCTTTTTGACTAAAACTAATATGAAATGTGACATTATCGTATGAGAACACGTTTTCCTCACCGACAAGTCGCAACAGGTTAGGCCGTTAGGGTGAGAAATTACCACATGCGATTCACATCGGCAATTCATTTGAGCAACCTGATTTTCGGCAATTTATTGCAGATGTGTGCAAAACAGTTTTTTTTTTTTTTTTTTGGAAAGAGATGCGGTTCTAAATAGGTTTGGTTTTAGTCAACAAAGTCAAAAACCAGTTTCAGTCAGGTTTGGGTTTTTGACTAGATTTTGACCTTTCTTTCGGTTTTTCGTTAGTTTTGGTTTTGGCTAGGTAAAGATGGAACCGGTTCTAGTTTCAGTTACCTGAGAAACTGGAACTGTCTGTATCCATCGGTTTGGATTGGACAGGTTCCGGTTCATTAGAGAAATCAAGCGATTCAAGATCACAACCGACAAAGATCCATGAAAACAAAAAAATTCAACCTTTTTGATTCTTTGATCACAAAGTCACAATTTGTGAAGAGTTAGTCTCTAGTGAGCTTCTCTCTAAGACGCTTGAAAACGATTATAACATGTCTCATGAAGCTATTGAAACTAAAAAAATACGACAAGATGCATGCCTACTCCTTGGCAAAGATGTAAGATACATCTAATGCGATCTTAGATATATTATTATATAATAATTTTTTTCTACTTTGGTCAAGTCAGTTTGGGTCGGATCATGTTAAAAAAAGACAATTAGATTAAATTTCATACACAAAAACATAATGATAATGCAATACATTTGAGATTGTCCTCTAAGAGTTTTCATTTTCTGAAATCTATCCAAAACATTGTATAGAGAAACTTTCTTAAGTAATTTTTTCATTACAAAACAAATACAACTATCGTTTAAAAACTCATCAAAAATCCAATTATGCAAATTTAAAGGGGACGATTGCAAAATATTAAGAGAGTCGGTTAGTATTTTAACATATATATACTATCGGAAAAAAGAATTTCAAGGTCCCATACCCACAAGTGTTGGTACCCACAGGACACTGTATAGGTTGACCATATGAGTAGAGACATTAGTAACCAAGTGGCTCAATTTTATGCCAGATAAGTTTGTTCAAATTGTGGGTCAATCGAACAACATTCAAATGTAGACACCATGCCATTTGATGAGATGATAGGGATGTTAAAGGCTTGTGAAGAGAAATTTCAAGACAATGAATAACTAAAAGAAGATCAATGTATATTATTGTTTGTTAAATCAGGTGACCAAAACCACAGTTGACAGACTAGTTGTACGATTATGACGATCTTGGACGGGTTGAGGATGATGTCGCGGGAATATTAGAGCCAGTGGGTATTGAAACAATACAGTCGATGATTAAGGGGAGTCATACCAAAATAGGGATAACTCACATGTCATGTGTCTTTTATGTGAAGAATATGAACAATATGTGAACAAGAGTTCTAATTGGAACAAAAGGAGAAAGACACTTTAGTATGATGATGATGATGATGATGATGATGATGATGATGATGATGATGATGATATAACTTTGTTTTTAACTATGCGTAAACAGGTTTCAGTATAAGAAATTTGGTCATGTAAAGAGTTTTTGTGATGAATCAAAAGTGAACATGCTGCATAGCCGAAATTTTAAAAGTGGTCATAAATAATAAGGTTGAATATCATGGATAAGCATGATGAAAAACTTGAAAGAATGACTAGGGAGTGGATTGGGTCAATATTAGGAGGCCGATTATTGACCTAATTTGTATTAACCAATAATATTAGTTTTTTTTTTTGTTTTACTTTTTAGTATTATTATTTAGATTATTTTTGGAATGAAGAGTTTTTTATATTAGGTATGATCCAATTAAATAAGTAGGGTATTTTTCTTGACAATTATGTTTTAGTTTAAATAAGAGTATAAGATCTTTGTAATATTTGTGATCTTTAATGTTATTATAAACTAGCTTATTTACTTTTTAATGTACATAATTATATAAAAAATAAACATATAAAACAATCACTAATAAAATATATATATATATATATACACAAATAACGTAAAATTTTTAACATTTCCAAAAAAGAAAAAAAAATTATAAAATCTAAATACTTCTTTAAACAATACAAATGAGATTTAAAAATTTTGAATTTTTTAAATTATTGATTGAAAATGAAAATTTTGAAACGATTAAATTCCCATTAATATTTAAAGAAAATGATTATTATTATTATTTTTTTTAATTTTTTTGAAAGTTTGACTTGATTATATCAAATGAAATTAATTTTTAAATTTGTAATATATGTATGTATGTATGTCAAATATTGGTATTTCTATTGTGGTTTTGAACCAATTTTTCATCATCAAACATATGAGTTTCTAGTGTTTTGGCTAATGTGTTGATGGATGGGAAATAGTTAGTTGATGCGTAAATTGAGTTTTAATTTGTGTTCTTGCTATTGTTTTTGAGTTAAATTATTAGCTTGTGTTAGTGTTAATAATTCATTCTAGTTAGTTTTGTAAATGTTTAACCAACTTAACTGACCTTTACTAAAGCCTAAAGGTGACTGTTTAAATAATAAGCATCTAACTGTTTTTATTAGAATTAATGATCTCTAAATTGCTCTTATTTAATACCAATGCATTGTCATGGTGACTTAAACTAATGTTACACCTGACACGATATATTGTATAGCATCCATAAAGACACTTATCACAAGAAGCACGAAGCAGACAAATTTACTCGTTAGGGGAGTCTGGCCTTCGAAAGGACCTTTGCTTCTCGCTTCTGATGAACTGTAAATAAGTGGCAGACATGTAAGCATGATGTTGAGTTACTGGTTTTTATTTTGTTTGAGAAGAAAACGTAACTGCAAATACAAATACAGTTTGCAAGAATGTGTATAAATGTATAATTTATGTCAAACCAAATCAAAATGCTATTTACTAGTAATAAGTTTTTGTCATCTGATGATCATACATTTTTATATTATAATCTTTTTATCATCTTAGTAAATTACATTCGTAGTTAAAACAACTTTAATTTATTTAATTAAAGTATAACTAGTAAGTTAAAGAAATATTCATTTTTGTAAAAATCATTGCCAAATAAAATCAGTAACATGCAAAAAACGTAAAACATTATATAACTATTAAAAATCATTAGATACCAATGTAAATGTTAGTTACCCTCATACAACCGCCATAACCACCATGTAACCGATCTAAATACCTCATTAAACGGTAGATGTTCATTAAAATGATTCCAACATTAGAGATCTATCGTACCATATACGGACCTGCGTATATATAATCACTTTTTTCTTTACTTGGGAGCAACACATGCTTTTATCGCGGAAGGAAGTTACGCCTTTCAGAGTCTAGAGAGAGAGAGAAAGAGAGAGAGATCGTACACACAGTCGCTATTTCCGTCGAGAGATTCGGGGCTTAGGTTATGGTTGTTCTTGAACAATAGATGCGATGTCAACAGCCGAAAACAAATCTGTTGAGATCACCAAAGGCATCAATGGCCTAGAAAAAATCACCCTCCGTGAAGTTCATGGCAGTAGCGTTGAGGTATGTACACGGATTCCAATTTTTACTCTCGGATTCATTCACCTGTTGTAATTTCACTTTATGTATTGTAATTTTTGATGGATTATTTGTCATCGCATTGCCGATTGACTCGATCTACTCATACCGCGAATGATCTGGATTCTGGATTACGGAACCGTAAAATTTGGTGCAGGCTAGATTTTTTATTTTTATTTTTTTTAGCGATCGGAATCTAGCGATCTATGAGTTTAGAGATGATTACAGAGCGTCTTATGTTACAATGTACTTATGGTTGATATAGAAAATGAATCTGTAAATAGAAGATTGATCTGGAACTAGATCATTAACTTGCAATTTTAGAAGCCACTACGGTGTTATTTTGTGCACTTTATTGAATCGCTACTTTACACTAAGATATGCATCAAGACCGATACTGTAACCTTGAAGTGAAATTATTAATTTGGTGAAACTGTATATGATTTTTTATTTAATATATATTAACTTTTAAAAGAAGTTGTATATTGAATCCTTCATGAAAGTTTATATCCAGTTATGAAGAAATAGAACATCTCTTCGGCAGTTAGTGATTAGTACTCCTTCTAGCCTTAAGCCTATTTGATTTATAATAGGTGAAATGCACTTTTCTATCCTCTTGTTTATACAGATTAGGCCGGATCTCTTGTTTTAGTAACAGAGAGTACCTGCAACTCTCAACCTACCAGTAACTTAGTATGTGAAACTGGAGACTTCATTTGATTTTTCCATTGGCTGTACTTTTAACGGTATTTAGCTGGAAGATAGAAGAGATTTTTTGGTGTCGCTTTAGTCCATGAAAATTATGGCAAAATTAATATAGCTACCATTTCTGTCAATGATAATTAACAATCGAATATTCAAATTTGACACAGGTTAGTGTTCTAAAAAGTGTTACGCAGAGCTAGGCTGTTGAGTTTCCTTCTGGCATTTAAATCTGTTGATGAAACAATCCTTTTTACGAAGATGGATAAGCGATTTATTTAAATATGTATGATACAATTATTAGTATATTACATTTATATATAAGAATTAAGATTTTAATACTACATTGTTTTTGAGCAAATACTTTTCCAGGTGACTAGTTTCGTTATTTCGGTAATACTGCTTGTACAGATGTTGAGGATGTAGGCTTTGTTCAGCCATAGGGAGGGCAGCTGGCCGGCCCTAGCCCTTTTGCACATAGAAGGTATAAGGCAACCTGACTAATTTATGTTATCTTTTTCCCCTAGTTGTAAGCCCTAATCTATTCAGTGTATATAGATGTGTAGGACCTTTGTAATTTCCTGAGAGCCTAAATAATAAAATCCTAGTTGCAGCTAAGCAGGTGTAGGTCAAACACACCGAATCATTATAAATCTCTTGAGTTCTGTTTTCTATTCTGATTGTGTGCATGTGAGATGGTGTTTGTCTCATCAGTTCCATACCTAACATAGCATAGGTAAGATAACTTTTAAGTCATGAAATTCGATACAGGGACACAAGTTGAATAAGGCTGCTGTTTCATCTTGCTAGTTTTTGAAACACTTCATTCAACAATTAGTTGCCAAGTGAAGCTGCCCTCCCCCACCCCACATGTTAGTGGTGGTGGGGGGATGCCTGATGCATACGTGGAGTTTTTAAGGGGCCATAAGAAATGACTTCTAGAACACCTGCTAAGTGAGTGAAACCAATTATGCAGGTTAGAAATATTCTCCTTCCAGTGTGGTGTACTTTCAGTTTGAAATTATTCATATAAAGATACTAAAGCCTTCGAATAGAGTAGACATGTGTGTTCTGCAATATCAACTGAGAGATCTGGATGTGCATTTGAAAAAAAAAGTCATGCTAATGTCATGGGAAAACTGTCATCAAATCTTTTGAGATATATTATAATATTTGATACTATCTGTATATTGATGCAATGATGCATTACCCTTTAATATTATTATATATCATACTATATGGTCATACTAAAGAGATTAATCTATATCCTTCTCTGGCATGCTCTTTTTGGTTCTTTTTATGCAATTTTATGTTGCTTATTCTTAGTTGTTTTTTTTGATGCATATTCATCTTATCTACGCATTTTCCTAATTTTATCTTCTTATGCATATTTGTGTTTATTCACGGCGGAACTTTGAGTTTGAGACTTTGGTGTCATGTATAAGCTTGAATCTTTTTCTTTGGCTGGCTTGATCACTGGTTTTAGTAAGATCAGTGCATTTCATGTTTATAAGCAGATGATGGAAATTTGATGAGAATCATCAGCTGCACTCAAAAATGAAAAATAGTATGTTAGTTGTGTTCTTATCATCTGTAAAAAAATGGTACTGTTAATCTAGTCAAATTCTTTAGGCTTGCAACATATCAAGCTAATATTTGTGATTGTTATAATGATGGATAAGTCCTCTAAGCCAACCTGGATATGTAGATCTATATCAGTTGTTAGTGCCTTTTAGGCATACTCATTGTCTGATGGTCAGTCATCTCCAAAACATAAAATAAAACACGAACCAAAGAAATGCTGGACAATAATATTGTATTTTACATTCCGTCTAATTGTGGTTCTATATGAAATTATGAACATGTTGTATGTATAAATTATGCATGCTTGGGTCATCATTGGATTAAATGGGTTAATGCCTTGATTGCCTTCTAGTGAATTAGTAATGCTGCTTTAATAGCATCATGACTGAAGATTATGCATCCCTAATGGTATTTAAGCTTTATTTTCTTGCAGGTATATCTGTATGGAGCTCATGTGACCTCTTGGAAAAATGAGCAAGGTGAAGAGTTGCTTTTTGTCAGTAGCAAGGTAACACCCATCATTGAATTATATTTTGATGAATGCTTTTATGGATCTGGTGGAGACACGCTTTTCTTTCATTGTATAGTGTTTGGTTTTTCTTATTTTATTTATCATATTTAGAGGATTAGAAGGGGTTTATTCTTTGCAGTTTTAATTTATGGCTCTTAAGTCATTCTGTTGTACCTTGCTGTCTTCTTCAATCATCCAGAAATGTATGTTTTTTTGCAGGCAATCTTTAAGCCTCCTAAGCCAATACGTGGGGGTATTCCTATATGCTTTCCTCAAGTATGTCTCTTATCCTTCTGCCATTTTGTTCACTGCTTCTGGAATTATTCTCATGCTTTTTGTATGCAGTTCTCAAATCTTGGTCCTCTTGAAGCACATGGATTTGCCAGAAACAGATTATGGGCCATAGACCCTGATCCCCCTGCGTTTCCACCCAATGTCAATGCCACCAACAGAGTTTTTGTTGATTTGTTACTAAAGCCCACTGAAGAGGATCTGAAGATTTGGCCTCACAGGTATATATATCATATACAATTTCCAAGGTATTGTGTCTGCTAGACAAGCATATTTGATGCTCTAATTCTTTCTAGATAGATGATCATCATTTTTTTTATTTATGCACTTCTAGGTTTTATTTTCTTGTAAATAATTTATCTAATATTCAATTATTCAGTCATTTCTAACTCCTTGTATTTGTTTGTAGCTTTGAGTACCGGCTGAGGGTTGCACTTGGACCTGCAGGAGACTTAATGTTGACATCTCGGATCAGAAATACTGATGGAAAGCCGTTTACGTTTACATTTGCATATCACACCTATTTTTCTGTTTCAGATATCAGGTAAAGTGAATTTTCACCTTTCATCTGATAATTAGGATAAAGTTGGTGTATTTACGCTGATTATCATTTCTATCTTTTAAGTCATTAACTATTCATTTTTGTTTCGCAATTTTGTACAAATTTTAAGATAAGAATTAGTGTGTTCTCTTATATAAAGTACTACTTGGTCGCTATCATATAAATGCAGAATATCATCAAGCATGTAAATGCCATATATAAGCTCTTGCTATTATTATGATATATTGTCATTCTGCTCATTTTATTTGTGAGGACCTGTTAATGGTAGCTTATTTATTTTAGTTACAGATAATTACGTTTGTTAAAGACAAAGATATATATCTATACTTTTATAGCTTATTTAACCCTCACACTTTTTTTGCTCTGCAGAAAGTATTAATCCTGTCTTGATTATATATCATATTAAATATATAAGCTAAACTTGCTTAGCGTTCTCTAAAGTTGACCTGCATCAAGTTTTTTCCAAAATTGAATTCCTTATTTGTTTCTTCCCTAATTAATATATTCTTATTTTTGATTTTTGAGCCGGGGGACTCTAGCGAAGCAGCCTCTCTATTCTACTTTGTAGATAGGGGTAAGGTGTGTCTTTATCTTTCCCTCCCCAGACCCCACTCTAAGTGGGATTTTACTGGGCATGGATGTTGTTGTTGTATTTGTTTCTTCCCTAAACTGAGGGCAATTAAAATACTATCATATATAATATGTAGTATGCAGATTCATTTAAACCAAAATGTAGTATGTTTTTCATCATCTTCGTTATTCGTCTATAGATAACATCTTAATATTCTGTTTCCAGTGAAGTTCGAGTGGAAGGATTGGAGACGCTTGATTATCTTGACAATTTGAAGATGCGGGAGAGATATACAGAACAAGGAGATGCTATAACCTTTGAATCAGAGGTATCCTAGTTACCTGAATTGGAAATAATACTGTGCCATATATGGTTACACTTATGTTGTGTCAATTGTTTACTCAGGTTGACAAGATCTACCTCAGCACACCAACCAAGATTGCAATACTGGATCATGAAAAGAAACGAACATTTGTCGTTCGGAAAGATGGACTTCCTGATGCTGGTATATGTTTGGACATGCCCTTTAATTTTAAGAACATTATAGTCTTTTATTTGTTATTTTTTTTTTCCTTTCAAAACTGACATTACCTGTTTACATGCTCACAGTTAACCTTCTCTTTTTTTACTTTTAAACAATATATATTTAAAAATACTAACATATTACACATATAATTATTTGAGGAATGGATTATTTATTATGCAGTTGACTAGAATGCTTGTGGATTATTATGTTCTGAAATTATTTTTTGAAAAATATTGTAATGATAGCAGTTTGTCTACATGCATATGTGTGTGTTACTACATGTGCATGTGTATATGCACAAATGCACATGTACACATTGCTATCCTTTAAAACAAATCAGAAAAGAGGAGATGCAATAAAAAAAAGAGCAGGGATAGAGAAAAAAATGTATTTTCAAGTTTACTATTACCATTGATGTGTAGAGATTCATCATGATTTTGGTTTTGAATGAACATACCCCTTTATTTGTGTGTCTGTGTAGGAGAGAGATGACACATAAGAGTAGATCAAATCAGTTTTTTTTGGTGAATATGTAGTAGAAGTACACCATATGTAACATAAGTGTGTATTTTTCCCTTTTAGTGGTGTGGAATCCTTGGGACAAGAGGGCAAAAGCTATAGCTGATTTTGGTGATGATGAGTACAAGCACATGCTTTGTGTAGAAGCAGCAGCAATTGAAAAGCCCATTACATTGAAGCCTGGTGAAGAATGGAAAGGAAGGCAAGAACTTTCAGCTGTTCCTTCTAGCTATTGCAGTGGCCAACTCGACCCGAATAAAGTTCTCCAAAGTAGTTGAGAAACATATGTTGATCAATATCATGTACAGGTACGCTTTCTGAACTTCATATCACCCCTGAAACCTTAGATGCTGCTACTACTAGGCACTAGCTACAAAAATTGCATCCTACTTCTAGTGATTTGATGGTTTTCATTTGTGTGTTTATGGGTGCCTTCAATACGAAAATAATTTAAAGTAGAGAACTGTATTAGCACTTGCATGTAGTGCAGTAGTGTTGCCTAGAGATAGTCGGAGAGAGAAACAAAGATGATATTGTGGTTATATGAACGGCTTAATGTATCACCGGTTAAAGCAACAGGAACAACTGCTTATGAGGTTCTGATTATGTGTTAAATGTGCCTCTGTATGTACTGGCTTTTGCATCACGATGAACACAAGTGTTAGTGAGAAAGAGGAAGAATCTTTAATGTGCATAGTATGTGGGTTGTTGTGGCGGGGTTGATCAGTGTAGGATTCTTAAAGTTGGTTATTAGTAGGTATGACAATCTACAGTTCATTTATCTAAAAAGAGGGTTAATGCGGATTTTTGCTTTATGAATAATGGAAATAGAAAATGAAAGAAAAGTGGAGTTATATAAAATGAGAGAGACACGAATGAACTGTATACTAATCTTAGTAATATATAGTTAATGCATTAATAAAAGTACTCATGTGACGGTTGGATATTATATATTTATATCCCACATAAATTCGAGGATCTCTTTTAGTTTTATAACAGGGAGACACGAGGCTAAATCCACTATCATAGGTTTAATTTATTTTTTTTTGAATGGCAAAGGTTATTTCCTCCTAAATTACTCCACAATAATTACACCATTGCATGGGTTAGAACCCATGACCTCCCATTCTAAGAGGCAAAGCCTCTACGGCTCTACCAAGTGGGCTAGTCCCACATTGGCACTATCATAGGTTTAATGGTTAGCCAATTTTGAATCCAAGTATAAAGTTTAATAGTTTTCATGATTAACGAAATTTAACCATAACTGACCCATAATCAATAAATTAACCACCAGTGATGTCTTGTCCTAGTGGTAAGATAGATGTATGGGGGAAGTGATAGAAGACCCAGGTAATGGGTTCGATTCTTGATCCCACCCGGTTTTACCGGCCTTCCACCGTCGTGCCTTTAGGCATGTGCTTGAGTCGGGTTTTCCCCTGGAATTGGTGGTTGGTGGGCTAGGGGCTCCGTCCGTTTGGACTAGTGGCCAGCTTGGGCATCCTTTAGCGATTAGGGGCCGCATACGGAGTACCCGGCAGTTGATTAGTTGGCCGTTCAAAAAAAAAACCACCAGTGTGTGACTCTGTGTGTGTGTTATATTCCTCCTCTCTAGAGATGCACAAAAAAACCGGTTAACCGAACCGGTACCGGTTCGTAACCGGTTAGAAACCGGTTTTTAAACCGGTTATTGCAATCGGTTATAGGTTTTTGAAAAAACCGGCGGTTTGGGACTGGTTTGAGGTTTCAAGAGACCAAACCGGTTAATAACCGGTTAACCAAACCGGTTAACCGGTCCAACTCACTAAAAAATCGGTTATTTGTAGGTCAACCGGTTCGGTTAACCGGTTTCGGTTATTATACGGTTTCAGTTTTTGAGCTTGAAAAACCTGTTATTAACCGAACCGGTTATTGGAAAAAAACCGGTTTCTAGCCTTTGACCGGTTAACCGGTTCGGTTATTCCAAAACCGGTTTTCGACCAGTTAACCGGTTTGTGCACCTCTACTCCTCTCTGTTAATTATTTATGAAACTGAAATATAAATGGACAAAAACCATTGGCAGATGAGATCAACTTAACCTATCTTCACGCTTTGATACGCAGCTAAAAGTCACTCGTGTATGCCACCACTTTAATTAGCAGACTTTACAATATGAAAAAGAAAGGAAAATAGATATTTAGTAATTTAATGAATGTGATGATTTAACTGGATCTAATGCAGGTTTGTGGTGAAACCCAAGGCTGGTGGCAGTTCCTCTGTGAGTCCTATTTTTCTTGTGTAAAATTTTCGTTACATTTGTTAAATGGTTGAACTCTTTTGAGCAGAAAAGTAGTAAAAGAAAAAAAAACCCTGGTATTCACTGATTGTAATGGGAATGGTAAACCTGGATTGGCAAAAACGTATAAAGAGTTGGTCTAGAAAGATTACTCATATTGTGGTTTTGATTAAAAAAAACAATGTATTTTGATGAAGTGCTTTAAATACTACACCAATTCATCACATGATTCACATCTACTTCGTATGAGAGAAATTGCTGCTTTGTATATATGCTAATATGCCGGTGTCTGAATAATTAATTTTATATCGATAATAGTGCTTTAATGATATGTAATTATATAAAAATTTTAAAAGTCATATTTATTTCTTTGTTTGCTAACTTCATATTTTTAAATAATATTTAAAAAAATATAAGTGATCAAAGGATATGATCTCTTTCCAAAAATCAACTTTACATGTGCGCAAATTAGATCTTAGAATGGAAATTCTTAAATCATATCTGGGTTATTCATTTGTAATCTTCAAAATAATTATATGATTCATATTAAAAATGAATTAAAAATTAGGTATTTAATTCTTAAATAATATCTGGGTTTTTCATTTGTTATCTTGAAAATATAATAAAATAATTATATGATTCATATAAAAAATGAATAAAACATTAGGAATTTATTATGTCTTTTATGTATGACCATTCTAAGTGGGGTTTTACTGGGTATGGTTGTAGTTGCATGTCTTTTATGCACGTACGTACGTGTATGTTAAAAAGGCTATGCTTGGCAAAATAGGTGGGTTGGATTGGGTAACGGGTCATTAAGTGCGTGTCAAGATGAGTGCGAGTAAGGATAAGTTTTAAGGAAAATCAGTTCAAGTATAAAAAGGTCGCTTTTAAAAAGCATCAATTTATTTCAAGTTAAAATAAGTTTTAATGAAACAAATAGTTTGTTTAAATATTTTTTAACGATTTTGTCATTAAATATATCATTAGTCATTCTTACTTGCTTCAATACATTATATTCACATAGTTTTTAAGTTACTCATCTTGACTCGCATTGTGTTAAAGTGTTACCCATCTCAACCCATTTTATGTCACACTGTTACCCATTTCAACCCTAAACAATAATTCTAACTCATATCTACTCATTTATTTTGCTGTAACTTAAGTTTGTCTATGTCTAAAAAATGTTAGTTTCATTTCATTTAAGGTCATCACTGATCACACATCTTTGCTTTGCATAAATTTTATCAACTGAAATTTTGAAAAGAAAAAAAAAAAGAATACAAAGTGCAAGTGATCATGTTTCGTTTAATGTAAATTTTGAGTTTTTTAGTCAATGCTTAATTAAAGTTTATCACTATGTTTCTATGCATTCTAAAGGAGAAATTATCAAAATATAATTTGTTTAACTTATGAGTATAAAACAACCAACTTTGCTAAGACAATAAAACAATGCAAGAAAGCAACTTTCTAACCACTAATAAAAAAAATGAGAACGTGTGTCATTGTAGCAACAATGATGAATGATCTGATAGATCGATCAGTCTGGTTATTAGTTGATCTCAGTAGATCATGACCATCAAGTCAATACTTCATCTTGTATAAGTTTCGTGCAAATATACAAGAAATACCTTTCATTGTAACAGGGATTTTAGTAACCAAATATAAAATGGGAAGCAAGGTGAATTACACAATATATAAAGACTAGTAGGTTGTATTATGTATCTAACAGTGACAAAACCTAATGTATGGAGTATGACTTCATCTCTAGATTTATGCTTGACCCATGAGAAGAACATATGTAGCTAGCTAAGCAAATTCTAAGGTATGTAAAAGAGGAGCCTATAGTTTTGGGTTGTTAATAAGACACACATTGCTACTAAATTACAAGTCTACATGGATGGCAAATATGAAAGGGATATAGATGATAGAAAGCATACATTTGGGTATGCATGCATTCTAAGCAATACAACTATCTGTTAGAGTTCAAGGTAAGCAGGAAATAGTCACACTTTTTCCACCAAGGCCAAATATGTAGGTGCAACACAGTGTGCTTGTGTTGATGAGTGGTTAGAGGTTTGTTGAAGGAAATCAACAACGAGCGAATTGGTACTATCAAGATACAAGGCAGATAATAATTCTACAATTAAATTCTCAAAGAACCCAGTCATGCACGCGTGTACTGTCAGATATTTTAGGGGAAGGATTTGTAATGGGTTAGTCTTTGATTAGGTGCAAGTCTAATAATTGACTTTTTCATCGGGTAATTTGCATGCGGGAAAATTACCACAATAATCAAGTTGACCATCTTTTTATCAAAATAATCACTAAAATTTAGACCCGTTTAAGCTTTAGAAGCCAGTTTTTTGTACTTTTGTGTCCCAAAAAGAAACGTACGAGCCTGCATGTTGGCGGCTTTGTTGGAGTCTAAACAGGTGTCTTAAGAGCCTTTAGACGCCCATTCTGACGTCCTTTTGGAGTCTTTAGACTTCAAAGCGACGTCTTTATATGTCGGTTCTGAATGGACATGACCTTACCTAATTTGACTGATTTGACGGCTTAAAGACGTCAGAATGTAATTATAATACAACAAGGCTCCTGATTAAAACTACTCATCATGGCTTGGTTTTTAAAAATTCAACTCAAGAGCACATGAGGCTCTTGAGAGTTGAGACCATAAGAAAAATGTCCCAGGGCTTTAAGGATTTTACGTGCGTCTGATGAGCCAAAGATGATCAAAATTAAGGTTTGCAGGAAGTTGACATGTAAACGTAACAGACACCGAAAATATTGTGAATTATTTACTTAATAAAAACCTAATATTTAAAAGAGACTAGAGAGATGACAAGACTTTGGTTACACATATAGCTTATTTGGAATTTGGATGCATATAGAGCTATGCCTCGCACACATTGGGGATGTTCGTCGTACGGTATGAGCGGTTTTGCAAAAATTCCTGAAACAAACCACTAATTACGGCTTCAAAAAACAACAAACCAAACTGATATCGTAAGTTGTGTAAACTAAACTGACTGGTATTGACGGTTTCATGGTTTTACGATTCAGTTTTTGCAGTTTTATGGTTTTATTAAAAAAAATAGAGAACGGTTAATCTAATGATGCAAAAAACCATAATATATTTCAAATTCAAATTTCAAAATTTGAAAACAATAATCCAAATCCCAACCATTATAAAAATAATAGAGACTTAAGGGGCAAGGTAAATGAAAAGACTCAAACTATGGTTTTTCAATAATTTTAAGATACACACACGGTCAGTGTGGTTTATACGGTTTAAAAAAAATGAAAACCGTAAACCGTACAGAACTACTCGGTTTTTAGAATACTAGAACTATAAACCGCACCATCAAGTTTTAAAACCGACCAATTGTCTTCGGTTCGGTCTGGCTTAGACGGTTTGGTCGGTTTATGGACACCCTTAGAATACATAAAGCTCTCACCTCACCCTTCAATCCTCGCCTTTGGAGACCTAAACACCTCAGATCGTTTCATGCTTTTTATAACCAACGGTGGTAGATATAGAGAGGTGACAAGTCATTCAAGATATTAGCTTTATTGGTACATAGTTTGACATTTTTGTTAAATCAAGCCAACTGAAACTACCATTGGTACATATTACATGACGAATGGCGTTATTAAGTTTTGAAGGCTTGAAGCTCAAAGGTCTGTTTTACGACTCGAATCAATTCCAAGAAGCTTAGCCAGCTCTCCACTTTGATAAGCTTCAACAGTATCTATAAAGAGAGACCAATTAGACAAAAAGATTAATTAAGCTGACCTTTTGTTGTAGAAACAAAAATGTGCTTAAGATTACCATCTGAACCTCCAAGGTGTTTCCCGTTAATGAACACTTGTGGAACGGTACGCCTCCCCACTATCTCACTCAGTGCATCCTGAATTTTTGAGCCATCCTCTGCAAAACAAAATACATCACTCCACCTCATTCGTTAATGAAAAACATGTATGGTTTTGTTTATTTATAATCAACTATATATAGGAGTATAAGTATGATTATAATTATAAAAAATCTTACCCAACCAATGTAAAAATTATATAATATAAATATGGTAATGTTTGACTTTAAATCAAGTAAAATAACTGTATGTTAAATACCTGAAATATACAATGAACACAGATGGCATAAAAAAAATTGTAGACCCAAGTTAACATTAACATTTGACTTGCAATAATAATAATAATAGGCAAAAGGGTAATTTTACAACTGGAAACCGTTAGAGAAACACATACATAACTGGCATCTCAAAATGTAAAATGCTAGCAACTTCCAAAAAAAAAAAAATTTATCTACATTTCTACCATTGTTAAGATCACAACAGTTCTTCATGCTCAAGGTTATACATGCAACTATGCTCAATGACTGATTACTCTATTTTCACTAAGAAAAGATGAAAAGAATATAAAGCTCTTGTTTACGTGGATGACATTTTTCATAATTCAACGCCTTAAACAACTTGGTTTTCAATTCAGCATCTAAGAATTAGGTTGATGTTGCTTGAACATTAAATTATTTCATATAAACAAAACAATTTTTGAAATTTTATAATGTTTTAGGCTGGTTTAGCATGGTTGCAGACCATTATTAGATGTCTCAAACCAGTTTTAGCCATTTCAAAACTGTTCAGATCAACTTTTTACAGAATTTGGACAGAATCCTCGTTTGAGCGCCTCAACAGATGCAAGCAGTTATTGTTGCGTCTAGCATTGCCAAGGAACCTTCAATAGTCACAAGGCCAAACTTGCCATTTGTTGTAATGAGATATGTCAAAGGTATATCCTTGACAAAGTCTCTTTAGGGAGTTTAGGGTTTAAAATTGAATTCTCATGGTGATAGCCATTCCCATATATTGATGCACATGCACTTACTACTTTTTATTCAATAAAAATATAAAATTATTCCAAACCTGATTCTCCTTTTTTCTCCTGATTAACAAACACACAAAAATTTCATATCTACCTCAAAAATTTCATATCTACCTGAATTCTTCAAGGCATTCAATTTTTATAATCAGTTATGCAGTTACTATTATCTAAAGCATTGTCGAAGCTCAAAAAATGCAAGGAAAGAAAACTACAGACCTCTCTCATCAAGCTCAATAACATATGGTTTTGTGTTCAGCTCCTTAAATACACCTTTAGCCCTTTTACAATATCTGTTAAACACCACCAGCAACAGATGATCAAATCAAATTGAACAACAGTTTCAACTATTTGTAGTAAAAATAAGCAAATTATGAATAGATTTCAGACATCAATTATATCTACAAAGACACATAGAGTTCCATTTTTATTACTACTAAAAAACATGGAAGCTTGACTGCCACTAGACAATAAATTATGTTTCACAAGGTATTTAACATCTACTTTATCCACAAGGTATTCATCTGTTGTTGTTGTTTTATTCATCTGTGATCGCCTAAATTTCAAAAAGCTCATAAAAATTTAACTAAACAGTGGCAAGCATCCGAAATGATTCTCTAAAATTAAAATTATATAACCTTAGCGATTCAAACATGAGCTGCCACTTTAGTAAGTTAACGGTGATTGTCCGGAAATCCGGTGTAAAAATGACGATTATTATCAAATAAATATACAAACAATGAGATCAAGAGATATGGAACCGTAGATTCATACGGGCAGTAAGATTTGGAGAAGATGACGACTGGGTGAGAAGAGACTGTCTTCTTGACAAAATCGACGGACGATGATCCGGCATTACACGTAACAACGGCGGTGATGGTTAACAGGAAGATCAAAATAGAAGAAATCGTGGCCATTTTCCGATGGAGATTTGGTTAATTGGTTGCTCAACCAGATCTGTTGAATTTCAACCCAAAACCCTAAATGCCAAATATAAGACGACGTCTTTAGTCAAGTTCATAACAATTAAATACCCATTAATCAAGTTTTAAATGAATGTGGAATGAAAGAGCAAGAAATGTAAAGGAAAAATTATATTTTTTTAAACAACAAAAACAAACACAATTTCCACTCAAATTCAATTTTATGAAAACCTATGTTTTTTTGGTAATAAAATACTAGACACGTTTTTTTAACCTATTCCAACATTTAGCTGAAAACACACATTTATAAAAAATCTCTTCTTATCTATAAGTAATAGTTGTCCTGAAAATTTAATCTAATGGTTAAGACTACTATCTTTCATAGTGAAGTTCGAGGGATCGAATTCATCTGTGCAAGTTTGAAGAACATCAGGTGAAGGTTAGCTTGATGCTTAACCCATGTTTGATTCCGATAGGAGGCAAATGTTTACACATTCCATGGGGTTCCTGTGCATTGAGTGCGTTGAGGATTCTCACGAGGTCGAGTAGCCGACCTTGCTTACAAACCGCAAAATAAAAACATCACAAAGGTCGAGTAATCGACCTTGCTTACATGCCACGAAAGTGAGGAATAGACGTGACTCGAACCCAAGACCTCTTATAAATGAAATCAAAAAATGTATCGTCAAGCTATAAATCCTCATATATTTGGAGACTAAAACAAACAGTCATACAATTTTACACATTTTTTATTTAATTTTGTAAATATTTTAACAATGAACCATTTAAGTATGATTGAACAAATAGGGTCGATCCTTTTGCTTAGCTTTGTATTGAGCTAGAAACATAGTAGAGATAACTCAATCCTCATGTATATGTTTATGTGTATAATTATGTATGATATGTGTAATTATGATAAACCAAAGAATTAGAAGAGATGATGAGATTGCTAAGAGAGGCGAAATTATGATGATGGCCGTAGTCACATGATTAGAGAAACAAGACAATTGAAATTTGCCTCATTTATATAAAAACTAGATTAAGTCAAGCCAAAACCAAATACACGTAAAATATGGTTTGAACCTAAGCTAATGTAGATGATATCTTAATAATTAAAAGGTAGTCATGATATAGTTTTTTTGTTATGTTGAAGTAAGTATTATTAGTCTCATTAGTCTTTTTCATTTTTTAAAAAATTATTTGTGCTTTTGTCACATGTAAGCGATCTTGTTGTTTCGGTTCGATATTAACAATTTGTACAACTTGTTGTGTAACTATAGTAATTGATTTTGGTTGCACGTTACTTGACAAGAGTGACTTTAATATGTAACAAATGTAGTTTTTCTAGAATTAAATGATCTCTTGTTTTAAGTTGGCTAACTTTGTTTGAAATGCATAACATCGAAGACACTTGGTCAAATTCCAAATAAGGTGGCACCTAGTTTCCAAAAGGTTATTTAAATGAAATAAAATATATAAATATATAATCAATTCCATAAAAATATATTGACTAAATTAAAAATATATATTATTAGATTATTCGTCAAATGTAATTAAAGCAAACGGGTTTATCACGCAAACTTCCTCCTCGTATGCTTTGCCCCAAAACCAGACCAAATCCAAACCCTCAAATCTGAACAACAACCCGTCGTCTTCCTCAAGCTACACTGCCATTGAACCCTAATCAATTTCACCATTAATCAACAATTTCCATGGCGTACGTAGATCACGCATTTTCTATATCCGATGAAGACATCATGATGGACTCTGATTCCGCTTACACCCTACACAATCGACCTCCGATCAAGGAGATCGCTCTCGCTGTCTCACTTCTCGTCTTCGGCGTTATCGGCATCATCTCCGGCATCTTCATGGCCATCAATCGCGTCGGCGGTGACACAGGCCACGGTAACACTAATAACTATTACTTCCGGTTCTTTACCTACCCTTAATATCTCAATTTTGTTGAATTTTTTTTTTTGCTAAAAAAATTGTGATTTGATCAGGGTTGTTTTTTGCGATTTTGGGAGCTGTATTGTTCATACCTGGGTTCTATTATACACGACTTGCTTATTACGCATACAAGGGTTACAAAGGTTTTTCTTTCTCCAACATTCCCCCTGTTTAGGGTTTCGATAATTTTGTACCCCTTTTGAATTTCAGTATGTACAGTTAATATTTTTATTACTATGTATGGAATAAGAACGTGAATGTAATGTAATGGAAGCTATAGAGTTCTTTTACAGGAAGATGAATGTGAATTATTGATGTGTTTGGTGATGTTAACTCAAATTTCAGCTGCTATTGTAGTGAAACTGGTATGATGAAGCAAATAAAAGAGTTTGCACCGTTTGTTGTTCTTGATGTGTTTGAGATTTTAATTTTTGATTTTAATTGTCTTTCCTGGCTTTGAATTTTGTGTGATCTTATGTTAATTATGAGCTGCTGCTATATATTTGGCTGTTTGAAGCTGGTGCAAATTATTAACCTGGGTTCTGGGTTATAAACAGCATTACAATCAAAACCAAGCATCTCGTTTGAGCTGTATGCTAACCGGTTCATATAACAGTGTGTATCTTTCTTGAGCTGGTGATTGATCTAACATGTTGATGTAAAAGGCTATGGATTGTTCCTTGGCTGCTATTCAAATGGTGACATTGTAGCTGCCATGTGTTCCTATAGGTTTTGCATTGCTTCTTTTTTCTTTTTTTTTTTTTGTTGTAAAAACTAAAATCGTTTTAAGATGTCGTGAATTGCTGCTTTCGGGTTTTGTGATTTGATTGAAAAGCGTGGCTAAACTCGCCTTCTTGGTTTTGTTTTGAATTTCGTTGTTCTGATAAAGATATGTTGAGGGACTAGAGGAGAATGACTTGGGGCAAGGATAGAGAAGATGAAAAACTGGGTAGAAGGTATGAACTTGTTAATATGTATGGTAACCATGAGTCCATGATTATACTACCAAAATTGATCTGTTTTTGGAGGTTTATTTTATATTTTTTAATTATATATTTTTTAATTTCTAGAGCAATGTTAGATATCTGGTTTGGTTGTCTCATCACTCACGAGGGTGGGTTTTAGCATCCAAAAGACTGATGATTGGGACACCCATTTGGCTTTTGCTGCTAAGATGACTAGCCTAGTGAAGGGTAAGGATGACAACGGGTCAGGTTTGGATAATCCTCTAGAACCAGATTTATAAATTTTGTTGTCATCCCCAATTTAAAACTAGTCAATTAATTGGCCAATGCTATCCCAATCAGTTTTTACAATAACCAGTCTCGGTTAATAGTTAGTTATCAAAAGCAAAAACCCAATACTATCAAATAACCAAACTAGTTAGCTGTTAAATAACTATTTTTTTACCAATATACTGGTTAACCAGTGTTGTAAAAATCGAGATTAATCGGGATTAATCGGTCGATTAATCGGGATTAATCGTTAGTCGGTCCTATGCTGATTAATTTTTGCCTAGTCGGGACTAATCGGGCCTAGTCGGGGCTAGTCGGATTAATCGGTCCAAGGGCAAAAAGTCGGTCAACAGGGCAAAAAACGGTTAACATGCCAATAATTTTATGTTTAGGCCAAAAATTTCGGTCCAAGGCCAAAGAAATTGTGGTTTTTCTTCTTCTTTGTCTCAGTCGACTCCCAAATATGCTTATATTAATGTTTGAATTTTTAAGTAGTTTGTTTATTATCTTTAAGTTTATTAGAAAAATATTAGAATTTTGAAGTATTATATTTATATTGATGTGTGTATTTGTATGTATATATATAAAATTTTGAAAAATTATATACAAAAATTCCAATCCGATTAATCCTGATTAATCTCTAGTCTCTACCTCGCCGACCGACTAGCGATTTCTCCAACCATGTGGTTAACCGATAAAAACCTGTTAGTATAATCGGTTTGTGCATTTGGATAAAAAACTGGTCTCTAACAGATGGTTAGAACAATTTATATAACCAGTAGCTAAAAACTAATTCAATAACTGGTTTGGTTGTGAAGCTGGTTTTTTCGCTTACCTCTACGCTTGCTAAAAAGAATTACATAGCCTATTAAACGAACGTGCATTCTTAGACAACTCTCATTAACAACCTGCTTAACTCAATTTTTAAGAAAGAAGTTAATTTCTCTCTTCTCATAGAAAGAACCAAATATCCATCCAATTTTTCACTCTCATTTGCAACTCAATCTTAACTAATTTTTTTATTAAATAAATATGAATTATGATTATAGATACAATTTTATAAATAAAATATATTTAAAAACAAATAAATTGTTAATTTTATGAAGCTTGAGGACTTAGATTGTTTGGAACTTGACTTCGGTTTGAAAAACATGGTTTTCATTAGATTGTGTATAAGGATAACGTACAAAATCATCAATAATTAAATAAAAATTTGAAACTAAGGATATATGATAGAAATTATGAAATTGAAAGATATTATAGATAAGTCATAAGCATTTGAAAATGCAAATATATGTTAATATGATACTATATTTATAATGTAAAAAAACACAAATTGTTGTATTTTCTCCAAATCAAATTATGTTAGATGTTTTTGATGATAAGTTTTATCAAAAAAAAAAAATCTCTCGATACAACGTATAGTAACACATGACAAACAAGATTTATATATATTTCAAATAAATTTAAAAATGAAATAAGCGTTGAGTATATAATTGGATAAATGTATATATTTTACCAAATCTCATACTTGTGAAAAAAATGATACATAATCCCATATTTGATTACGTGACTTCATGCATGTCTTAGGGTTTTGGGTATTCCCATCGGATTTGGGCTTCATGGATTGTTAAGACACCTGATGGCTGATGGTAATAAACATACACTTCATGCAGGTAACTTGTTAATGGTGTCCTATGTTGTGTGTCACGTTCTCGCGTCTTAATATTTTTCAATTTGTCTGGATACAAGAAATCTCACCAAATTTATGTAAATTTTCCCTTTCATTGCAGTTATATGATGTGTTCAGTATCTTTCAATTTTGTAGCTATGATCAAAACCAGATTTTGCTTTAATGCTCAAAGTGAGTACCAAAAGTTTCTTGGATATCTTGAAAACAAGCCATTAATCAATCGATGAACCAAATTACAGCGGATTTCATTATGAACAACACAAGCAAAGCTCAAGTGATAAACTCTTTTATAAAATGGGGCTGGAACGATTGTTGCCCATAACAAGGATTACAACCGATTACAAAGGATTATTAGGGAAGCCCCTTACAAAGAATACTACAGAAGGTTCAAGACATATTGGCATAACATACAAGAGAAAGTTCTCCGGCCCCCAACGTAAGGACCTTTCAGTTCGCTTTAATACCTGTGGCTTCTCTTCTTTAATTCTTGCGTTTTTTGGTAGTTGTGGAGTAATAAATGCGTTCAGTTTCCTTAAACCTGTTCTTTATAGCTTCCTTCCTTGGCTTTTCCCCATAAGTCTATTTGTTTGTCTTTTTAGTCTTTGCCCCCTGGGTAAGGGCCTTCCGCCTTTTCCTCAGTCATTTTGATTGATGTGCGGTTGGCCTTACTCCTTATTAATTGTTCACCACTCTTTCATTAAATGCTGGATGGGTTGCATTTAATGTTTCCCTTAGTGTCATGATTGCATTTAATTAATGCTCTCCATGCTTTGTTGTATCTTTTATTTTCTTATTAATTACGGTAGCACTATGTACTGTCATCACAACCCATATATTTTCACACGTGATTAAGACGACATTGTTGAACGTTATGATCATGCTTAGAGAAGATGGCTGAGAGGATATAGATGAACAAAGGAAACTGGTTTCCTGTTTTATAAACTATTTGATATGAGATTAAAACTGCAAAGCAATTATGAAGTTGGATTCAAGAAAACTCATATAATATGAAGTTGAATATGAGTCATATTCATTAAAAAAAAGTTTCCTTTATTCACTTTTTAATATTATGTGTTCACATTTCAACAGTTAAACTATCCAAACCAGCCATTGGCTTGGTTTCATGTTTTTGTTTTCCTCTTTTTGCTGGTTGATCAGTTTCAAAGTACTTAAATTGTAGTTGATAATTTGGTTTACTGGTTATATTAAAAGCCGATCATATAAAATCAGAGTAGACAATAAGATGAGATCTATTTGGATTTTGTAAATTCTACTAAATTTATTTTTTTGTGCTCTTAATTGTGCATTTTGTAAATTCCCAAATCCCACTAAAAATATTTTATTTTCTCCAAATGGTCAAAGCAAACTATTTAGATCCTATATGAAAATGGTTCGAGGATAGTTTGTAAATCGAGTAGATCGGCTGCCCGCTTGGTTGAGAGCTCTTGTTTTCAAATGAAGGAAACTACCTTAAGAATAAATTACTTGTCCAACTTGTTATCTTAAAGTTAACTTTCGCTTTAATTTTTTTAGATTGTTATAATTTTTTTTAACAAATATTAATCAAAATCATTATTCTACATATTTTGTAAAGATATTATATACATTTATATTATATTTATAGGAGATTTTGCATGATAAAATGATACAGACACCAAGTTATTACGCATAAACTATTTGCATGATAATTACATGTGTGTGATACAATCACAAAGACTTTGCATGATTTTATCAAGCATGACTTCGTACACTTTGTACGCAAATTGATCTTTGTATTTGAACCGACCGATTAAAGAACTTTGAAGAATCAATGAAGAAATCATAAAGAACCTTAAAGTTTCTATCCATCGTCTATCATCTTCTTCTTCATCGCCGATTTTTGTCCATCATTGCTTTGACTATAATCTTCTTCTTCGTCTTTGGTTTCCATATACCTGATTAAAAAGAAAAAGAAAAAGAAAAAAAGAATTTCTGTAAAACCCCACTGTGATTTATAGTTCTTTGTTGTATCCGTGTTTTCGGTTTCTCTCATACAAAATTTAGAGGAGAATGATCAAATACATAGGTGGTTTTCATATGAAAATTTTTGTGTCTTTAATCAAATTAATCAATAATTAAGATCTATAAGTCCCAACCTTTCATTTAAAATGTGCAGTAAATTAAAGTTAAAAGGAAAAAAATGAATACTCTACATTTGTTTACTTTTTTGAATTAATGTAAGTAAGTTAAACCATTTTTTTAAAAATCGAATAACTTTTAAACGTTTAATTATTTTTTTAATATAAATTACGCTATAATATTAATATTTTATTATCTTTAATTTGAGTATAATATTGTTGTAGTTTTTTCCCGATTTTTTTATGCACTCCGTGAGCTTACGCTTGGTCCAGGATTATGCAGTTGATCTTTGATTATGTGAGTTAAATTACGATTTGTGATTTTTATATAACGCAGTCCGTGATTATGCAGTTGGTCCTTGTGCTTTTTATATAACACGGTTCGTGATTATGCAGTTGGTCCTTGCGATTTTTATGTAACATTTTCCGTAATAGTGCTTCGATTATGGCTGTCAAATGATGGTTTGTAATCTTATATAGCGCAGTCCGTAATGCGATATGAATTGTAATACGCTTACTTGGATGACACGTTACGCGTTTTACTTCATTCCTATGTTTCACATGGTTTTTGCTCCTTTGTACATTAATCGCCACCAATATACATGCACACACATACGTACACTCAAACAAAAACATTTTAGGATTTCAAAATTGAAGTGAAATATAAGAGAAGAATGAGATGTTTAATAAGAAGGATGTTAATCTTGAACAATTGAGATATATAATCAGGGAGAAAGAAAAGAGAATAAGCTAAAGAAAATACAATGTTATAAATAAACAATATTACATTTACCAAAATAATATTTTGGAATAAAAATAAAAAAATATGTACGATTTTATTTGATTGTGCGGGTTTTTTTAATTTTCTTTAAAATTGACATTTTTCTTCTCATTCAGATGTTTATTATCGAGTATTTTCTTGTTACGAGCAACTCTTTTTTTGCACCTACACGGCTACACCACGTTTTTCGCCTTGTGCATAAAGAGTGATTACTTGCCAAATGTTTTCATCAACATCTGTGTTTTGTTAATTCATAATAAATTTAGTTTCGATGTCAAATATACTGAGATCTGTGTCCTAAAAAACTCAACATCAATATCGTCTACTTATCTAGAAATTTCTAATAGATCGTTCATACATCTCAGCAACACTAATTTGTTAACCCATTATGTCCAAACTATCCATTACATCTCTTTATAATAGTTTGAAACAAATCTAGTAAGTTTGATTTTTTGGTTAGATCAACTGATGTTTGAATACCAAAGGCATTATAGACAAGAGGTATCTTGAAGCTGTGATAAAGCTAAGGAACCAAATGGTTTTAAGTTCGAATCCACAAATGAGTTTTCTTCAGAACATGTGACTTGGTGGTAGATATTATCGGGTGGTAATGTTGGTGACACGATATGATGATACTTCAATGTTCCGTAACTTATCCAAAAATTAGCCATAAAAAAAACTGATGTTTGAATACCTCATCAGATAGTAAATAGAAGGAGAAAAATTAACTTAAAATATAGAACAATTAATCATTTCATATCAATATCATTTATATTTATGCTTCTTAAAATTAAAAATTAACTTTCGTAATTATTGATTTTCTTATAATGCTCAATTACATATTCAAAATGTATGATTACGTGTAGATATATACATACCTACGTACATGATTGCTCAAAAATAAACAAAAGAAGGAAATTTCAAAGCATTTTCCTGTGAGCTAAAAAACAAAGCATATATAATACAATCATGATTTCCTATAATTTAACGATTTTAATCAAACATTTGTAAATGGTATGTTACGTATAATGGTCAGATCATAGAAAATATTACAAAGACAATGATTCCCGCGTTTAAATAACCTAGAAGTGGTCAAGAGAAAAAAATGTTGGAGAATGTTCGACTGGTCAATTTCGAGTCAAAACGTAACTTCGTAAGGTAACGTTCTTGTGAATAAAGATATTTTAATATATAACTTTAACATATATGAAAAAAATTAATGGAATATGTAGTTTTTGTAAATGCTTTGGCTTCACAATTATACATACCATTAAAATGCATGAAAAACAAATAATAAAATATATATATTATTATGTGGGTCTTATATATATATATAATTCATGTAGAAACGTTTTGAAAATTTAGACTTGTCATGTCAGAAGTTTTTTTTTTTACTTTGAAAATTAGTATACAAAGATGAGTGTATTAAATTTGAGATATTTATTTAAAGATTTGAGTTTTCATTAAATTTGAGAGATTTGCTTAGAAATTTGAGTTTTTGTTGGTTTAGGATTTAGAGTTTAGCTTTTAGTTCGTGATAAAAGATTTAATTTTGTTATGTACCTTATGTTTATACAAATTATATATAATACCCTTTGTCGGAAGTGTGCTGTAATAACTCGCTGCAACACGCGGGTGAATAAACCTAGCTTATATTAAAACAATTGATCATATAAATAATCTATAACCAGGTCTTTATGTCTATGAGTTAGCGTTGAGGATTTTGCTATGAGAAGATAAAACTGGCTACTTAATAAGTTCCTTAAATTTTTATGGTTTCTTAATTACTTACTAGCTAGAATCATAAAGATATACAAAAAATTTAATCCAAAAAAGAACTCTTAACTAAATCGTCACCATGATTATTTAGTAATCAATATGAAACATTTGAAAAAAAAAATAGTATTAATATTTATACATCATCCCCATCTTCTATATAGCATACTTATATCAACAATCATATCATAGTTACATAATTTTTACACTTACATATTTTTTAGTATTAAAAAAATACAAAATACGGTATTATTCATACACCGGTGTATCAATATCACTAATCTATTGTTTATGTAGCTGGGTACAATAATCCAATAAAAATAATACAAGAATGGCATATCATGTTTCAAAGCTGAACAAGTCATCATTATATATCAAGACTTAGTTTTCAGATGACGAATGCACGAATAAAAAAATGTTAATTTCAAAGAGTAATGTAAACTTGATTTGTACAAAAGTAGATAAGTTATAAAAAATAAAAGGTGGCATCTACTTTAATCAACACCCATTGATCACATCATGAGTTGCCCATAACGATCAATAAAAGCAACAAAGGAAGTCGCATGAAAAGAAGAGCAGCATAAAGTCTGAAACGAGTCCACTAAATTTATTATACATCTTTAAAATAGAGTATGGTAATTCACCCATTTTTCTTTTTTAATTTAACAGTTACATCATGTGTCTCGTATATTTTTAATATATAATAATTAGTCTTATATATGTCTTATACATATGTCTTATATAGGTTTACATGAGACATATACAAGACTATTAAATAACAATTATTGACATTTATGCTCTCGTATTAGACTATATAGAAAGATATATATGAAGTTTAAGGGTTGTGTGATAACACATGACCCTTAAAATAATCTATAGATATTTTTCTAGCTAAATTCATTTCAGATTTCATGTTTTTTTTAGAAAAAGGGTATCACTATTCATTATTATTAAATTACCTAATAATTGTTTAAACAATGTGTTTTTCTAGAAAAGTATATCACTGAACCTGTTTATTATTAATAAATTAACCATTAATGTACTAATACTTGTTTAAAAAAGTTACATTACAAGATACAAAAAATTTGTTATTTATAAACGATGCCTTCAAAGAATATATTAGTCACAAGGACACAAGGTATATATTTTAAAGAAAAGTAAAACTTTCGTTTTTTTTTTTCCTAAGTTTTACGATTAACTAACTAATTCTACTGCTATATAATTATATTCAATTATTCATAAGGTGTTCATGAGCTCTTAAGTAATATGTATTTATAAAAATCTTTATTTATTAAAATAGGTAGATATGAAATATAAAATGGCATTTAATTTGTGGTACTAGTTTACATTTTAGAAAATACAGAAAGTATTTAATTAGTAATATATAGCTATACACGTAGCTTGTGTACATTATAAACACAAAAATGTTACTACTTATTAGAACTGCTATGGACTAACTATAATAACAACTATAAATTTATAAAAAAACTAAAATAATCATATTTATAAGTATACTAGGTTAGCACCCCGTGTATTACACGGACTGAATGATAAAAATATAATAAACAATCATTAATGAAAATATAGATAATGTAAGATTTTTTTAATATAAAATATGGCTAAAATTTTGTATAATTTAATAATTTTAGTAATAAAATAATTATATTATTTTTTAAACAATAAATTTTTTGTTTCTTTATTTTTTTTAAAATACTATTTTTAAAAATTGTATATTTTATAATAAGATGGATATTTAAAATGTGTTTTTTAATTTTAATATATTTTTATGTATTATAAAATATGTTTTCTAGTTTAAAAATGTAAAACAAAGTATTTTATATTTAATATAATTATTTAATATGAGGTGTATTTAATAGGAGAGAGATGCGGGAAAATCAAAATTGAGAGGCTCTGTAATCACGACATGTGTCTCTAGAAACTTCGATTTATTATAATAGATAGATGATTTAAAAGATAAAATAGTAATTTTCCTTTAAAGTAAAAAAAGTTACTATTATATTCTTTAAATTTGTATTTACAAATAGTTTTTTTATTTTCAAGTAACAATGGTTTTCAATTGAACATCCGTGTATATATATATATATATATATGTATAGGGATGGAAGTATATATAACCCTCTTTATTGCGTTAACCCGAAATAACCCCTTAATATCAAGCCAAATCTAGGATTTTTTAACATCATTGTAACACATTTAGAATACTTTTCTATTATGAATTTGTGTAAATTTTTCACCGTTTGATAGTTAACATCGTTGTAAGTTTTAGGTTTAAAACAATTACAGTGATGTAAGTCAAAAAACTTACAACAATGTTAACTATCAAACAGTAAATTTACGCACACACATAAAATAAGAAAAAATTCTAAATACGTTACAATGATGTTAAAAAAATTAAGATTTGGCTTTATCTTGATAGGTTATTTCGGGTTAACACAATAAGAGTGTGTTATTTTTACTTCTCATCCATATATTATATATGTGTGTGTGTGTGTATATATAGAGAGAGAAGTTAATGAGAAGACTGCTCATTTTAGAAAAATCAAGAAAACTCATACTTACTAATAATTTTTTTACAAAAAAATTTCGTAAGTTTTTATTATAACTTTATAAGATTAAAAAATTTTATAATGAGAAATATAATTTTAATAAAGATATGTAATTCATAAAGTTACGTATATATAACTCAAAAAGTTAATTATGTAACTCATAAAGTTACATATATGTAACTAGGGAATGGTTCAAATACTAACCCTCCTTACGGCGCTAACCCATTAACTTTGGCAAAAAATGGCCGAATCTTGAATTTTTTTTTTTAAACATCATTGTAACACAATTTGAACACCATGTTCAGTTTTGAGTTTTGGCTAATTATCACCGTTTGGGCTCTTACAGTACTGTAGGTGTTTAAATATTTAAAACTTACAGTACTGTAGCAAAACCTTACAACGATGATATTTTTAAACGGTGATGAATTAGCCAAAACTCAAAACTGAACATGGTGTTCAAATTGTGTTACAATGATGTTTAAAAAAAAAATTCAAGATTCGGCCATTTTTTGCCAAAGTTAATGGGTTAGTGCCGTAAGAGAGGGTTAGTATTTGAACCCATTCCTATGTAACTAATATGTCTAATATTCAAGTTACATATTTGTAATAAAATGAAATACATATTTTTTTAATTTTTTCTTCTGTTTTTTTTACATTTTCTTACCTTATAATAACATGAAATAAAAAAAATAAAAAAATAATTAATAATAATTGTGATTAGTTTCTTAATTTTCTTCAAAATGATGGTTGTTATTTTCAATATGGGATTGCTTATTAATGTTTGTAACGATGTTAAACCGTCATTGATAGGAGTAATCAAGTTGTTCGACCAAAATACATACACGATAGTGGATGTAGTCTGATGGTTATTGGGCTACTGCCATTTCATTTTATTTTATTTTTACATCGTTTTAGGAAAATGTCTGCTCCTATGGATTTTTAAATCTCTAAAAGTCATAATATTTATTATTTTAAAACAATAATATTAATAACCTTATTCTCCTTCTATGTAACTAAAGGTTGCTGGATTCATCTTTAATGGTTACGGGGCAATCTTGTCAGAACTAAAATTTGCCTTGTTACTAGTTTATTGGCCGGATTGGTTGGATTGTATTTAAAACCGGATAGCGTTATTAATACTAAAATATTTATATATAAAATTTAATATATAAAAATAAATAAATTTTGGTCACAGGTTCAGCCATCTGGTTCCCTATTTAAACCTGTAACTTGGTTAACCATCTAATTCAGTCATCTCTAAACGAGTCATACGACTCATACCTGACCGAGTCACCTTGGTCGGACTGACCGATCCATGCCCCGTAACATTGGTTATGAGATACCATTAGATCATGTGGTATGCCCCATGGTTGGAACCACTCCACCTAGACGCAACGTAGGCATACACCACAACCACCCACTCAACCACTTGTGTTGGAAATGTCCCTTGATTGGTGATGTACCCGTTGTAATGGATGAAACGGTTGAAAAAATTAAAGATCAAACGGTCGAGAAGCGTGGCTGTGGCCACGCCCAACTCATCCACTCCCAATCCAGCCCCACCCACGCCCCGTTCACCTGGCACTACGCATCGTCTTAATTTATAGGGTAGTAAGAAAAATAAGAGAATGATGTTACATTATGACAAGAAGTGAATACAATATATTATTAATTTTGTTAACAAATACTTCTAATATAATACAATTTTTGTATATAATATATGCAACTACCCAAATTATTAAGTATGAACAACTAAACCCATTGACGTCTAAGTCGGAATCATTGACTTCGTTAACCCATGCCACTTTATTCTTTGTTCTTTATAAGAAATAAACTTATATAATACCAAATTGAAAATGCTTAAAAAGATATAATAAGCTTACAAAATCTTCAACATTTCACTAGTTTACCATCTCAAATAATTGACGTTCTGAGGAGTGGTTACCGGGTTAAATGACTTGTTTGGCTTAATAAGAATTTTTTTTTTATGATCTATGAAAATCCAACCCATCATATAAACCGAATAAATTGAGCAAACAACATTTTGTTTATCTTATATTTGATCCGAATTAGAAATTTGAATCTATTTAACTATACAAATAAAAATTTAGAATATTTTATTCTATTTTATTACTGATTCAAATTTTAGATTTTTATATATTTTTGTTTTATAAACCTCAAGTGTTTGAGTGCAGTTAATTATACTTTTGGATGTGTTGTATATCATTTCATGAATATTCAAAATAATTTACATTTTTAAATTTGTGAAATTTGACTTTGGATGCTTTAGAATAAATACAAATGCTTTACCCAAAATTGACGACAAAGAAACCAATTCTCATTCAAATTTGATCCCAACTTTTCATAATTCACAGATCACAACCACCACCACGAAAATATAAAACTAAAGTCGTAATAATAAAGTCTGTTTCATGGCCTGCAACTATTGACTATTGAAAGTTGTGTATGGAACAAGGGGCCACGTGGTCCCAGTCCTTCACTTTGACTGCACCACTAAATTGGTCAAACTCGCCGGTACCGGCGTCGGTGAATGCCGGTGAATGTGTTCTCCGGCGTATGTTACGATAAGCATCTTTGAATCATCCTCAGCCAACTCAACGCTCTTCCTCGCCGGACATCCTTTTCCGGTACTGCACTTGTAATATACTCTGCATATTTCAGAGAAATTGATACCAAATTGTCAATACATGTAGATTTGAAGATATTAGTAGGTAAAATCTAAGTATAACATGCTTGATTAAAGTAATTTATGATAATTATCAATTTACCTAGGATAAGGTGATCCGTCGATCGTCTTCTCGCCGTATTTCTTCCATGAATAATCGTCTGCCGGTACACTAGTGACCTTCGATCCGGAGATCGGAACTCGTTTTATTTGACGTTTTGATGCGGTTTTTCTAAAAAAGGCAAAATGTTAATCGATTGATTCATAAGTTGCAAAACTTGTAATAATATGGTCGTTTTATTCGCATACGGCATACCTTCTCTTGCAACAGTGACAACCGCTACCGGAGTGATTTTCCGATCTGGTTCCCTGCAACGAAACGGAAGGACGACTGACGCGGCACCTTTTCCGATGAGACGACGGCAGTGGAGGTTTCCTCGACGAAAACGACGGCGTCGGAGCTACTATACCTAAACCGGAAAACTGTTTACCGTTCGAAACACTGCCTTCTTCTCCTCCTCCAGGTACGGGAGATAACAAAGAAGACGAGTTCGTTGACCGAGAAGAAGACGACGTCGTATCCGTGACCGAGTCACTTGACTCGCTCAATGACCGTATAAACACCGGCGCCGATTGCGTAGAAGTGGACGGAGCGTGAGAATCGGATAACAACGTTGAAGGTCCGCGGCGGAAACGAGCGTGACCGGTGCGTTTCACGGTGGAAAAAGCTTGTTTGAAGCTTGAAGATGCGGTGAAGTCGTGATTTGTTAACTGGAACATGCGATTGAGATGTTCGGCGGTTTGCATTCCGACTAAATCAAGTGCCATTTTTAGTAAAAAGCTTGAGGATTGAGGTAGCTAATGGAGATTGAAGGGAGAAATGGGGGAAGACGGGGGTTATTATAATGAAACTGGGGTCAAAGGGAGATGATATGGTTTGACCTTTTGAAGATTCGATTTAAATAAGACAAATGACTGAACGAGTGTTGGCCACTAGTGGAATTGAAATTCGTGAATAAAATAAATTTTGAAAATCGTATCAAAACCGATGTTAAATAATTAAATAAATATATAAAAGAGGCCTTTAGTTTTTTCACACTTTATGTTCTAAACTAGGGTGTTATCCGCGCGTTGCCGCGGGTATTCCGTCACAATTTCATGTATTATAACGTAAATACGTGGTATTACTACGACATAAAGCATTAAGGGGGTGTTTGGTAGAGGGAATTGAGGGGTGAGAAATGGAATTGGAAAGAATTCTCTTGTTTGTTTATGAAAGAAAGATGTGAGAAATGGAAATAAACCATTTCCATTTATCTGATTTTGTTTCTCTAAAAAAAGCGGAGAATTGGATTTCTAGGGTTTCATTTCTCAACCTCACTCTCTCACGCCTCTCTTCTGTTGTTCGATCTACAGCAGCAGGGATCTCGAGCCTTGCTTCTATTCATCTCCAATCCAAGAACCGAGTTCGTATTCGTCAGCCTTGCTGCCATTGCTCCCACCTGCTCTTGGTAACGGTTTCGTTTTCATTTTGCTTTGTTAGGGTTTCTCTTTTCGTATGATAAAGACCCTTTCGTACAGTGATACTTGATGCTACTTTTGCTTATCTCATCTCAAACTATTGTATGTGCATTCTCTATAATGATACTTGAATCCGACCTGTTTCGCATGAATCTCAATTGATTTCCAGGTAAATTATCATTTTTCTATTTTTCTGATCGACCCTTGGTTTGATCGGCAGGCATAATCCTCCACAATGTAAAACGTTATCCTGAAAAACTCAATCTTTGTGACTTTCTTGTAACAAAGGAATCAACACAATTCAAGAAATTTGTTTCTGTCTGTCTGGAAATCAATTGTTTCTGGCTTTCTGCATATGTGATCCCTGAGTTCAAGAAAATTAAAATTATGTCTACGTCTATATTTAAATCTATTGCCCTTGAAAACCTGCACATGATCAACTTTACATTCCAAACATGTGTGGGGGTTTAGTTTCATTTAATCAGGCATTTGATTCATTTAATTTTATACAAACATGTGTTCAATTAAGTATAAACAAACATGTGTTCCACATATATTCTATATGATTTACAGGTTAGGTATTTATATGCACAAATTCTTATTAGAAAAACCTTTGAAGGCTTAGGGTCAGCCATTTTAGAATCAAATAGTTTTTTTTTCTACTCTCATTAATCCATAAATTATAGTACCTATAGCAAGATGTATGGGTTAGGTAATGGGTAAAAAACAGATTAGGGTGTAAATGAGGAACAGGGTGTAATTCATACATGGTTCTCTCATCCTTTTATACTTTCACACCCAATCAAATGCCTTCTTCCACCAACTGCAGTTCAGACCATGAGCTGGTTACTAGCCTCTGCCTACATGGTTCTTTCATCCTTTGTTATCTTGTTGACCAACTTCTAAAATCTAGAACATTGCTCAGCAACTAGAGCCTGCTGATGTTCTTATTTTCCAATTAGTTGCCTCAATAATTCATTTTCCAATGAGCAGCGCATTTGCACAGGCTATGCATGAGTTTACTTACTACAATGGTTTGTTGCAATGATAAGAAACAATCTTGGGGTTTCAACTTTCAATGTTAAGCAACAGAACATAAATAATGTCAAATTTCAGTTTAAATAATGTCAAATTTCAGCTCTTTGCTACTCTCATAGATGTTATCATGATTCTAAAAACGTTGATGATATATTCAAGTACCCAAGTGTTTTAAATTGAACTAATATCTGTCTACTCATCCTGTTCATATGCAGAAAAGTATAAACTCTAGCATGCCATAGGTACAGATGTTATATAATAATCATTTGGATTGCAAAATTTAATTTTCCGATAATTGGCCTTTAGTACATCAATTGGTTGCTAATATTTGGATTATATTTTGGAGTTATTTGCTTTTCTTGAATTTTCTTTTATATTTTTATGTGTAGATGGCAAGATCACCTTCCAGACAAAGAATAGTTGCCATAGGTGCATTTTATGTCATTTATGTTACGATTCGTTGGTGGATGTTGTGTACTTATCATTTGCGTCGGTCGATTGAGTCAACGACTTTACGTACAAAATATTTAATGAGTTACCATAATAGGCGTGAAAACATGGTGAGGATGGTTTATGAAAGCGATGTTACGAGTGTTGTTAACATAAGAATGAATATACATGCATTTACAACACTTTGTGATATGCTAGAAACTAGAGGGGGACTAAAGAATAGTAAAAACATGCTAGTCGATGAGCAAGTTGCTATGTTTTTACATACCCTTGCTCATAATGCAAAGAATAGGATACTAGTCAACAGATTTCATCGGTCCGGGGAAACTGTAAGTCGGTATTTCAAGTTAGTCTTAAATGCTATATGTCGATTGCACAAAGAACTCTACAAGTCACCCGTGCCAGTGCCAGATAATGAAACTGATGAAAGATGGAAATGGTTTAAGGTTAGTCAAACACATGTTTTATTAAAGATATTTTTTGCTAACATAAATTAGTAAGTAATGTTTTCTTTTAACTCAGGGTTGCTTAGGAGCATTAGATGGAACATACATTAAAGTTAAAGTCCCTGCTATTGATAGAAAACCTTATAGGACAAGAAAAGGGCAGATTTGTACTAACGTACTCGGAGTATGTACGAGAGACCTTTTATTTACGTATGTCTTAGCGGGATGGGAGGGTTCTGCAGCTGATAGTAGAGTTTTGCGTGATGCAATCAGTAGACCCAATGGTCTTAAAATAACTCCGGGTATGTGATAGACAATTTTCAAAGAATATACATAGATGTAAGTATGATAATTAACATAGAGTTTATGGTTAATTGTAGGAACATACTACCTTTGTGATGCCGGTTATACAAATGGTGAAGGATTTTTAACTCCATATCGAGGTCAACGTTATCATCTTAACGATTGGTCTCGTCCTCCTACGAATGCTAAGGAGTTCTTTAATATGAGACATTCATCGGCCAGGAATGTTATAGAAAGATGTTTCGGAATGATTAAAGATAGATGGGCTATTTTGCGTGATAACTCATATCATCCCATAGAGTCCATGCCACGTATCATCATTGCTTCTTGTTTATTGCACAATTTCATACGAACAACAATGAGTGAAGACCCTCTTGATAACGAAATCCCAGTAAATCACACACAACCTGCAAATGACCATGACAATGTTATTTCTATGATCGAGCCCTCACAAGAATGGACCAATCGTAGAGACCTTCTTGCTAATGAAATGTTTAATAGTTGGACTGCGATGCGTGCGCAGCGTGCCAACAATGTTTCTTAATTATGTTTGACAATTATGTAATTTTTTTAATGTTTATTTATGCACTTTATTTGTTTCTTATTAATGTTTCTTGTTATATTTGTATTTGTAGTTACATGAATTATGATTTTTAATTGTATAATTATGCATTTGTACGTAGACATGGCAGATTCAAATATGGTGAGAGGAGTTACTCGGAGCAAGCATACATGGACAAATGATGAAGATGCAAAGCTAATTGATGCATTAATGGAGATACATGCATCCGGAAAGTATGCTGGTGCTGACAATGGATTCAAACCAGGTTATTTAAATGGTGTTCAACAATTGCTAGATGTAAGTCTTCCTAACTCTGGCCTCAAAGCAGAACCACATATAAAGTCTAGGATGAAGACATGGAAGACACACTTTAGCATTGTATATGATATGGTGCATACAAGTGGGTTTGGTTGGGATGAACAAAAATGTTGTATTATTGCCGATGATAGTGTTTGGAATGAATATGTGAAGGTATATTCTAAAAAATATATTTTTGAGATTTTAAAATTTTAGTCTAATTTATTTGTAATTGTCTTGTAGTCTCACAAAGGTGCTGTGAATTTTCGTGACAAGGCATTTCCTTTCTATGACAAATTGTGTACCATATTCGGTAAGGATAGAGCTACTGGTAGTAAAGCAGTTGACCTTGGAGAAGAAGATGTTGTTCAAGAGACGCAAAAAAGCTCACCTGTTGATATTGAAGACTTTGATTTTGTTGATGAAGTCGTTCCAAATGTTGATAGATCTGAAGGACAAACAGGAAGTGTAACAAGCAAGCGCAAAAGAGGTAGAAACACGGATGCAGATGAGATATATCGAGAGTCTTGCAAAGATATCAAGGAAGTTTTGCTTCGATTTGGGGAGATGGTGGGTGAACAACTTAGCAAAGAAGGTATGGAGGCTCGTGAAATCTATGAAAAGGTTAGTGATGAGTTGAAAGCTTTACCAGGTATCACTACGAAAAAACGGTTCAAAGCAGCTCATTTGATTGGTAAAGATGTGGATCTAGGACGTTCTTTTCTTGCGTTGACAATAGAAGAGAAAATTGAGATGGTCGAGTTGTATACCGATGGTTCAATGGGATAGTTGTGTATGATTGAAGTAATTTTTTTTGTTTCAACGTGGTTGTTGAAGTACCTTTTTTGGTTTCAACATGGTTGAAGTACTTTTACTAGTAACTATGGTTGATGTTTTTTGCTTAAAAACTATGTTTTGTATGTGAATTGGTTTTATCAATGCATATTTTGGTTGGAATTTATGCATCTTTTTATATGTTTTTATATTTTTTAATAAATATTTGTTATGAAAAAAAAGACTTGTGCTAATGATAAAGTTGATATAATTCTCTGTTTATTTCCTATGTACCAAACAAGAGAAATGATTCTCAGCTATATTTCTCTACTGAAATCTCTGTACTACCAAACAGAACATTCAATTCTCATTCTCCAGACCAATTCCCTTTCTCTGCAATTCCATTTCTCTATTCCATTTCTCTACAATTTCATTCTCTGTACCAAACACCCCCTAAGGGGTAACCATTGTAAATGTGTCCGCTATGCTAATATGAGTATTCTATAATAATAGCGTTAACAACAGACGATCTCTCTTAAGATTAAACAATTCTATCGAATTTAGTATGATTTTCTTCTCCCTTAAAATTAAACAATTCTATTGAATTGAGTATGATTGGTAAAACGAAACCATAAAAAAACATTTACGTTTTCTAATTATTATTATTATTTTAATACTATTATTTAACTTTTAATGAATATTTAATTATTATTAGGTAAATATTATTATTAAATCTAAATCGTTTGTGAACTAATTACGATAAAAATCTATGTATTATAATAAATAAAGGTTTTTAGCCACATGTCATCCTTTGGTGAAGTCAACTTATATTTTTCCCGCCTCTCTCTCTTCAATTAATGTTATCCTCTTATTAAATAATGAATATAAATATGTTTAAATAATAAAATTATCTACTTAAGTAAATAAAAACTCAAGTTAAAATTAAAAAATAATCAAAATTAAAAAATTAAAATAAAAGTGAACTAATCTATTATAATAAATCAAAGTTTTTATGGACACATGGCGCGTTCTTAGAGCTCCTTAAGTTTGATTTCCCGCCTCTCTCCAATTAAATATACTTCATATTAAATAATGATAGTAAATCTCAAATATTCTTTTTATACATTTTTTTAAATTAAGAAAAGTATTTTTTGATACATTAAAAATATATTAATATTAAAAAAAACATTTAAAAAAACGAAACTATTATAAAATATAAATTTTTTAAAAACAAAATTTTAATACAAAATATAAAACGATACAAACATTGAAAAAATCAATGTTTAAAAAATAATATAATTTTTTTATTGATGATTAACCCGTGTAATACACGGGATACTAACCTAGTAATATATAAACGATACAAATATTCGGTAATGTACGGACACATTATTTGCTTTTGAATAACGTGCAAAATTTTTGTTGCCGTTTGGGTTCAAATCTATATAAATGTTCGTGAGGTCATTGCGATCAAATTAATATAATCATGATTGTTATCCGATAACTTAGTGGCGTGTTAAAATCATGTGAACGTTTAAATATGTGAGTAAAGTGAGAGGGTGCTTTAAAAATAAGAGTTTAAAGTTTAGGGTTAAAAACGAAATATTCAAATTAATTCAAAACCTTTGAAATGAGTTACTGAAGCTTTTGACGTGGTTTGCTTCTTTTCTGCCACGGTTTTATTCTCATAAACAAAAAAAAGTTTTTAATAGAAAATTATTATTATTGTTCAGTCGAAATGATTGCATATTACAAATGTATATATAGTAATAATAACATAAGATATCGTTTCCTAAATGCACATATATATAGAAATTTATACGCGTTGCTACGGGAATCCTGTCATAATTTTGAATATTAGAACGCAGACATGATTCGTATATCGAAACGTAGATATAAAACATGTCACAACGGTTGTCATTTCGACGTAAAACCTAAATTGTAGCCGTCATGAACATGTTTGTCTCACCATAGCAAAAAAAAATATTGTGTTTAGTCGTAAAATCGAACATAAATAAGCACGCAAATAAGATGAACAAATAAAACGGTATTCAAATAATATTACTATTCATATGAAATAATTCAGTAATACTAAAAAAATAAAAACGACCTAAAACTCACCTCATACAATATCACCCAATTTAGTTACACATGTCAATATGGGTATTCAATAACGACAACGGTGAAACATCACGGACATACAAAATATAACCAAAAACCTACCGTAGTGACTGTCAATTTGTTCGTTGGATTTTTTATTAATATTAGTAATATATTATTATTTTTATGATTTAATTATTATTATTATTATTAAAATTTATGTATCATCTACTACATTTTTTGACTAAAAACTAAAGATTGAGTCATATCTTCCTGCAGTGATGACGTCATCACGAATAATAAAGCGTAGACCAAAACCGATCTCAACAAATACAATAAATCGAACTGTCTGAATAATTTTGAATATTATTTAATTAATATTATTATATAATAATTTATTATTTAACTATAAGATAATATTTAGTATTAATATTATGTAAGAAATATTAATAATAATGATACTAATTATTATTTATATTATATTATAATAATAATTCGAATGATTTCCGCCGCTTTGTTTGACCCAAAATCAAATATTGATTAATTATTAATATTTAATTAATATTAATAATATATAATAATCGTTATTTAATTATTATTAATATTTAATTATTATTACTATTCACTCGCAATGATGCCGTTTCCTAAATGTATATATAGTAATATCAAAATAAAAATCTAGAAACATGTAACATTTGTTACCCCGACTTAATAGTTAATATCATAAAACATTTACTGTTGTAAAGACAATGATCAAATGTGAGAATATTCACATGTTATAAAATCTGAAATCTTAGCCTTAGAAAATGTAACAAAAAACTGCATAACAAGTAAACCAGGAACGACCCTAAAAATTCAAGTGTTCCGAACGTACTAAAAAAAGGTCTTTGCTAAATTATAAACTTGTGTTTTTTTTTGTTTTGTATTTGGAGATATAAGTATATATATATATATATATATAATTTAAAAACGATTTTCTAAAATTTTGTGCCCTTACGATAAATGGGCCCTGAACGAAGGTCAGATTTACCCATCTCCAGGGCCTCCCATGAAGTCAACGATATATTCATGATCTTGTTTTTGGATTTTGAGATTTGACAATTATGAATTGTGATTAGATTTACCCTGCTTATGCTTTTGGCTGTTAATTCTGCTATGAACATGAATTAAAATGCTTATAGAAAGTGTTTCAGTTAGAAAAACGACCATCACTATGTTCTAGGCACTAAGGTTTAGTGTTTGAAAACGTATCATCAAGAAGCCCAATAGCAAATACAAAGTCAATGATGATTAGACCATTAATTAAATTGACCAAAACCATTACATTAAAAAAATTCAAGTAAAAATTTACCATTTATCAACGGTATTAAAACATTGATTAATAGGTTATTGTTTTGTACTAATAAAATATCTTATATAAATTTTATATTTTATAAAACTTTAAAAATAGTTGAAAGAGAATAATTTGTGTTTACGATCGATAATATTTTATAAAACATTGAAAAATAAATTAAAGATAATAATTTGTATTTACTATCATTGATTAACAGTAAACGCTCGGTTAAAATTACCATTTCATTCGAATAACAGAGTGTAGTGACATAACTCATCCGTCCAGAAGAAAACCTATAACTCGGAAAACTACTGGCAAATTTTTGTTAAGAGTTAAACCCAAAACTTCTTATAAAACAAATAAGTGGCTACAGTAAAAGCCATTAGGTAACAAGAAACAGATATAAGATGGAACCCTTAATGTACAAAATATTATATTATTATTCCTTGGACTTCAACCTTGAATTTTCGTGAGAAAAGGCGTTATCATATAAACACACCGTGCTCCTATCGTACGCTATAAACATGAATATTATCGTTTCGTGTGGTTGAGGGAAACCTATTTATTAAAATAAACTGATTCTAATTTTAGGAATAAAAGTCATACGCCGTATATTTTTGTTTTTGAGATATGGCGGTGGCACGGTTTAGTTATTATTTGCATCTCATTTATCATTTAAAATTCATATATATTTAAATCTTTATCTCTGTCTTTATTTTTAAAAGTCAGAGTATTTTGGTTAAAGAAAAATAATATTTAGCTCTATAATTTTTTGTTTGTGTATACGAGAAAGAAAAACAATAGAATAAGCGTGTATAAAATAAATAGAGATAAAGTATATGATATAGTAAGTTAAATAAAAATTAAAAAAATAATATTTAATTAAATTATAAAAATAAAAATGAATATTATAAAATGATTGTTTTAAACGTATCAAAATATGTTTTTGCTTAGATATTTAGTCGTGACTCTTTCCAGTCAATGTTGGTGGGGTTTTCATAAGCAATGGCTTCTACGACTGTTCACGGTTTGGTTTTCAAACCATGAAACCGTCCAAATCGGTCATTTTTTGGTTTTGCGGTTGTCTTTTTATAATATATTTGGTAATTCGGTTTTATAAATTTGAAACTAAAGTGAACGGTTTGATTTATGGGTTTCACTAAAAACGGTCATTAAAACCGGACTGGACCGTGCAACACACACATATTATATAAATAAATAAGGTTGAAGATTTAGGTTGTCATTTAACAACAAAAGTAGATTTGAACTCACACTGTAAGTTGTTCATCTCAAATTGTAAAACGGTTCGATTTTATTTTTAATGAGACAAAAAGCCCAAACTTAAATTGTCAAAACCGTAAATCAAATCGGAACCAAACCGTTGATAATGGTTCAATTAGGTTTGGTTTAAATTTTTAACTGTTCGGTTTTGGTTTCGTTATTGAAAAACTATTATTAACGGTTTAGTTTATGATTTAACTCAAAAACCATAAAAACCGGACCGTTATTCAAAAACTATTATTAACGGTTTGGTTTATGATTCCTATTAACTCTTAAAGTTGACAAAATCTTACTTTTTTTAATTTATAAGGACTTTGTAAAATATTATATTTACTTTCTTGAATTTTGAATTTACTTCTTTTGTAATTTAATATGTCGCCATTTACTTTTAAGGTTGACAATTTCATCTAACTTAAAAAAACTTTGTTAAATGTCTTTTTCACTTATCTTTCGAGTTTTATAGTTTAGGATTTATCTTTTTGTTTCTAAACTATAAAAAACCTATTTTTCTTTTGTGCTTATATTTATGTACGTGTCGGTACAAATACGAGTTAACCGATGTTTCGTTATAAACTTTTTTCAAAACAAGTCAGGCCAAATATAATACATTTTCTTGCTTATATTATTACATTCCAGAGTTCATGCATGTTTCGATGTAAAGTGAGTTCTTTACAGAAATTATATTCTGTTTTTCCTAACTTTAACTAAGAGTACTGTATTTTATTTTGTGATAACCTTTCATCTTTACAAGGCAGAAGCTTGTATAAATCGTCACATCGTAGATGGAGCCATGACTCATGAGGCATTCGTTGAAGTTGACTTAAATCTTAGTCGTGACTTATTTAGTAAAGCATGTCTAGTAGTCGATAGCCAATGCATAGTCCAATCATGACCTCTATCGTGCTTGTATATTAGAATTAACAACTTGTGTGATTTTTTTATGTGTATACTAATTCCAAGATTTATTGGATAAATATGTCATATTAATGGAAGAGACAGTCTTATAACTTTCTAATGTAAAGTTCATAAGTTCGAATCTAATTTGAAAACAATATATTCATGATGACTCAATGGTTTGTCATAGGGTCTTCAGGTGATGAGTTTCCTTTAAAATGATGGGTGATCGATTCACCAAGGATGTCTGCGTTCCCTAGGCGTGAGTGGTATTTCTTTATTAGGTTTACTCAATATGTTCATTAACCGTTGAAAAAAAAGTAAGTTACACCACTTAATCACTTGTGTGATTGTTGATTATTAACTATTGACATCTGACACATAAGTTAAAATTTTTATTGATATTCAATAATCTTAAATTAATGTGAAAAAAGTTAGTATATTAATGGAGCATGCTTCGATCATCAAGCACCAAATTGGTTGCTAGTGATCCGTGACATTCCACAAAACTATGATATTAATGCAATCTATTTGTATCAGAAATAATGTTTGTTAATAAAGTAGATAAGGCTCTCAGGATATTATTCGATTGCAATTTCTGTATTTTAATTAATGCCATATTTTCAAAATGCAAGCTGAGTGGTGACAACTCTTTGAGTATGTCTAGAAGAAAAGACGTATTTACATTATCTTTTAAGCTATAGAAACCGCCATTGTACGTTGTTGCCTGTTAGTTATAAATTTATGTTTATAATTTTGGCAATCAAATGTGTAATAGGAAATGACAATTACCACATGATGACACTCATGGGAGGCTCTGAAAAGGGGCAAACCCGACCTCCGTTCAGGGGCCATTTATCGCAAGGGCACAAAAATTTTAAAAATTGTTTTTAAATTATATATATTTACTTATATCTCCAAATACAAAACCGAAAAACACAAGTTTATAATTCACTAGGGGCCTTTTTTTCTCAGTACGTACATGACACTTGAATTTTCAGGACCGCCCCTGATGACACTTTTATCTATTGATGATGAAAATCATCGATATAACTTTATTTATAGCTATGATATTACATTTGTTGCATACCATCATAAACTTTTTAGCTAGGTACAATTTATCAATAATGTAAATTTCACATTGATGGCCGGTGTAAAATTTGCTTCAATTTATATATGGAAGCGACGAAATTTTGTTGATTAGGTCTCGCTAAATCTTTTATATTGCATTTATCTGGGAAAAAATAAAAATTATATTTTAGTCCACAGTGACAACACTTCGTCAAGAATGAGTAAATATTTTTCTTTTTTTAATGCAAAATACAAGGGAAAAAAAAACCTACTTATAACTTACGTAACTTTTTTTAACTTGCTTTCATTTTAATGCAAAATGTAGGGAAAAATACAAAACTTCTACTATAACTTGATTAACCTTTTTTACTTTACTTTCATTTTAGTTTTCGAACTTATTTTCGAAATATCATTGCTATAGGAGAAAAAATTAATTTAATATACATTTTATTTAATTAAAAATAGTAGAATTCGTTAAATTGTATAACTTTTTATTTGTCCTTACTCATATTGTCACCATATATAACGCTTTAGAGACGATGCTATTAAAAACCTATATGGGCGAACCTTTAGGTAGAAATTTTTTATCGTCGAGTTATTGTTGATTTGAACACCTATAGTAACGACACGCTAACGATAAGTTGCTAATATATCTTCTTGCAAAGTTAGTGGTTGTAGATCCATTATGTTTTACTGATGTCATTAATTAAAAGCTTTATTATTTATTATATATTATTTATGAAAATAATAATAAATATTTTTATTATTATTATTATTATTATTATTATATATAATTATGTTTTCTTATTTTATAAATTTTGTCACCTTATAATAGAATCACTAACAACCATCACCACCACTTATCATCGATCAATGACCACCATCCTTTACAATCCCTCACCACCATTGCACACTTATCCAATGTCATTATTTCTAAAACTCAATAATACCATCCACCAATTTTCATAGTACCTAATCATTACAACTACCGTATGTCATACCCAACTCAAAGACGTGACCTATTGTGATAAACTGGTACCAAAATTTGCACAATAGAATAAAACTTATATACTAGTTTAAATATTCACAATGCAAATTACATCTTTAACATAATATCTAAAATCATTCTTCAATAACCTTAAACATAACAAGTCGATATTGATCTTTAAAAAATATTCTTTCTTTATTCACTAATCCTTAGACCTTGCTTTCAATTACTTCACTTATGACTCGTAAGATGCTTAAATTAATTACGTCATATTCTCTATTGAATTTCCTTAAAATATACCAAAAAAGTTTTCAAGTTTAACAAAATAGAATCTTAATCACTTTTGGTTCAGTCATATAGACTTCTTCATACATAATATACTCACACACCTCCACCAAAGTAAAATGACAAGAATGCAAAAAAAAAAAAAAAAAAAATGATCATGAACACATTGTTTACATTAGAACACCAAACATGCATTCGTTCCAAATATTTTTAATAAGAAAAACACGGTTTAAGGTTTTTAATAAACAAATTTTCAAAATATTGATTAATGTATAAAAAACTATTTTGAAATCTACATGCGTACTACTAATTATGTAGGTGTTAAACACTATCTTGGTTGTTACCTGAAAACATCATTGAAAATGTCGACTAAAAATATTGGAAAGCTTGCAAATTCGAGCCTCGATAAGTATCATTATGAATCATGTTACTCTATATTATAGGAAATACACAAGTAAATGCAATTTACATTAATACACAAAAATATATAATGATGGTACTCTATATTATGGGAAATACTCAAATACACAAGTAAATGCAATTTACATTAATAAACAAAAAGATATAATGACGTGAAGTATGCCTCTTTTAATGTCTATCACAAAACATTAACAAAAGTATTTAAAATGTACATTTGTTTACTGGAACAATAGTGTTGTTGATGTTACTAACCATGAACGAAGATGTCAACCTAATCGTATTATACACAAGGCCTGTGCAAGAGAGGCGATGTGGGAGACGGTCCTGGGCCCGCTTATTATGGGGCCCTGGGCCCTAAATTGAAAAAAAAATATATATTATATTAATAATTTTTTATATATAAATTATCTAGTTGGTTTCTTTAAAAAGGACTAAACTTTTTTTTTATTTTTTGCCTCAAACCCATAATCTTTTTTACTATTGTGACTGACTCTGATTATACATATTAATATACTGGGTTGGAACTCTTATTGTTTGTGTAGAACACGAGGACTTATAATAAAAGCCTCATGTAATGTACTTATGTACAATCGAAACAACATGCATTATTTCAAACAAGCATAGATAGAATGATTCAAATTAAAATAAATTCCAAGCATATTAGCATGCTTTTCCTCTTGTAAAAACATTTAAAACTCATTTGAAAGTAGCATCCGTCTCAAGTTTATAATAAGGCTACGTGTTATGCATCACCCTTCATCGCTTCATGTAGGCTTCACATAGGCGTCAAATTATCAACCAATACCATTACCCCTTATCACTACACATCATCTTTACATATGTTATCCATTACTCCACCATCACTTTCCTATCACTCCACGTCATCACCACCTCTTTCTCTCTTTCTTTTGCTTTCACCCAGTCATGCCCCTCATGCCTGACCCCCTCACGCCACTGTGTAATGAGGGGAGGGAGCCACCAGGACGTGACCAGCCCCTCTCATGACCCCGTCACCTACCATAACACGTAGGCTAATAATACATGTTGTAGTAAGACTTTATCTAATGTGAGAGTCGGATCAAGACATTAATATATATATTAATTTGCAAATATTTTCATACACACAAAATCACTATTCACTTTTTCACACACACATCACACACATACACACATCACACACACACAAATGACTTTTTCACACACACACATCACACACACACACGCACACACATCACACAAACGGTGGGCCCAACATCTCACACACACATACATATATATATATATATATATATATATATATATATAGAGAGAGAGAGAGAGAGAGTTTGTATCATATGAAAACCCGATCTTAGAGAGAAAACCCTTAAACCCTATCTGGGTCGTTGATTTGGAATCTTGAAAATAAACATGTGGTCTACATTAACCCACATTAAAACTGATTTGTTTATCCAAAATCTAATTTTTTATTCAAGTTTAATGTGTACCACATATTTTATTTTCAAAAATCCAAATCAATATTCACTACCGGGTCTAAAGATCAAAAGATAGATTTTAATACCGGGTTTTGACAGGATACAAACCCTCACATAATCACTATTCACTACCGCGTCTAAAGATCAAAAGATAGATTTTAATACTTTTCAATTAATTTGAAATTTTCGTTTATAACCCTGAACTTTGAACTCTTATTTTTAAGGTCCTCTCACTTTACTCACATATTTTTAATGTTTACATGATTTTAACGCGTCATTAGGTTATCTGATAAATGTCGTAATTATATTAATTTGATCGCAATGGCCTCATGAACGTTTATATAAATTTCTAACCCCAAACGGTCACAGAAATTTTGCGCGTTGTTTACATGCCTATAACGCATCTGTACGTTATCGAATATTTGTATCGTTTATATCATTTTTATCGTAATTAGTTCACAAACGATTTAGATTTAATAATTTTATAAACCATGAGAATTATATATACTACATATATATATACGATTTACATTTAATAATTTTATAATATTTGTATCATTTATAAATTCTACATTTACACAGGGTCTTTTTTTTAAGTCTTCTGTAATCACATTCTTTAGTATTAAATAAGTTCTTAATCTTCAACCCTTAGTTTCAAAGCTTACGTTATAGATCTTGTATAGGGTATTTTCGTGCATTTTATTGTACACGATTTTAACCTTATGTTCTGTTGGTTTTTTTTACGTCAGTATGTCAGACGCCGCCGCAACGCGCGGGTCCTGTATACTAGTTTGACATAATTTTGCTAAATTATTAGTTTGTGCCACTTGAATCGACTAATATGATCACCACGACATCATCATATTTGATTACTGGTAGTGTACACTAGTCTTATCACTTCAGCTGTATTAATATTATATAAATAAGGAATTGGTTATTCACACACCCTACTTTTTTAATTCAACACCCTACCTTTTTCAGTATGTGTCGTATATGTCTCTACAACACGTACAGCACCACCTGCAACCTTGTATTCTGCGTGTCGTACGCCTCGTACAGTACTTTACGTGGCGTACGACATCTAACACCTGCAACTTAAAATTCTGAGATGTGACTGGTTAAATTCCGTGTTGTACGTCACGTAGGATATTGTATGTGGCGTACATGTTTTCTGAATAAAATGGCTTGTTTTTGCCCATCTCCACATTGAATTCTTATATGTATAGTATGGTACTATACGACACCTACAAGTCTAAAACAATTTTTTTTAACTTTAAATTGAAATAAAATTTGTAATGTTATAAATTTAAACATTTTTAACGTCTAATAATTGAAACATTTATAACATTATTTTTAACGTTTGTCGTTTTTAGTATTAATTTCGTTACTTTAATATTATTGTTGTTTTGCAAAAATTAACAACCAATCAAACAAATACAAATTAAAAAGTTAAACAAACAATCAAAACAAATCACAATATATACATAAACAGTGTCTGTACAGTACAATAAAAACAAATAAACTACGGATCCTGTATCTAGAGTATAGCATTCACATCATGTCAGGTACCAGACTGTTCCTCTCATATTATTGTCCTTTATATGCCACGTAGAGTACTGTACGTGGCTTACAACATCTCATCATTGTGCAGATGTGTTAGTACCTTTGGTACGATGTTTTGTACGTGGCGTATAGTGTTCTACGTGTCGTACAACACTCAATCATTGGCATGATGTCAGCCTAGAATGTTGTTGTACGTGGCGTAGGGTACCTGTACGTGGCGTAGGGTACCTGTACGTGGCGTAGAGATCTATACTACACGTATAAAATGTGTGAAAATAAAGAATTGAGTGTGAGATTAACACAATCCATAAATAAATATGCTAACTATTATCTTGAACAGATGTCTGTGATAATTGTCAGGAAATTAATATATTTCAAAACAGAAATATTTAAATATGTTTTTTGATGAATAAAATATACATAAAATTTAATTTATACTTTATGGTTCCATGGCGTTGAATCGACTTGTCAATTGACTCGCTTCTATACTATCTTTTAAAATTCCCGTGTTTTACATTACAGTGTAGGCCCTTTTCACCCACCCGATCAACGAATAGCATCACATAAAATTAAAAAAATATTTTTTTTCTTGTTGGATGCAAAATATATAATTAGAGTTTTTTTTATCCTTTAATTTGAATAAGGTGTGGATATAAATTTCTTTAAATCTAGCATACTAATGTGTTATCTTGTATTTTTATGCATTGTATTTTTCTATAACTATGGTGTAAATGAGTTAAGCTGATCTTAAACTCGTTAAGTCTCAAGCTCAGTTCGTTTAGACAAAATAGGGCTCCAGCTCGAGCTTGGCTCATTAAAATTATATTTTCAAGGCTCGAGTTCGGCTCGTTGGCAAATTTTTAGGCCCAAGCTCCACTCGTTTATATCTTAATATTTAATTTATTCACTTTAATTACTAATTTAATATATATATTTATAACTTTACTTTCCAAATTTATCATAATTTTATATCTAAAGCTAATTAATTTTATAAATATGCATTTAATATAATAAATAAAAGTTAAATAAAAAGCTTGGTAACTAAACAAGCCATATTTTTGGGCTCTAGCTCGGGCTCGTTTAGGCTCGACTCGTTCGAACTTTTTACCGATCCAATCTCAAGTATTTCATGAGCCGGTTTTATTCTTTTACACCGTTGACCCTGACATATTTTTTGTACTTAATTATTGTGATGGATTTTTGTTGTATCTCTTGTTTTTAAATATTTTTGATTGTATTATATTAAAATACAATACAATTTTCATAAAATCCAATATTATTTTTTTTAAAATACAATACGTATACAAAAAAATCTGTTATGACTTAAAAAGTTAAAAAATATATACTTTTTATTTATCAATACTATCACTTATTAAAGTATAAAAAATGTTTGATTTATTATGTACTTTTTTTTATTAATATCGTATGAAAAATTTATAAATATTTATAATAGGGAGAGAAATTTGATAAAAATAACAAAAGATGTTATATTTAGAATTACCCTTTGTTTCTTTTTCTTAGCATGACATATGTTAAATTCTTTATTAATTTATATTTTGTGACAAGAACTTCTTAATATCTTAAACCAACTCTATAATCCTAACTCCTAAGGGCTTAAACACTTAAAACTATAAGTTTGGGGTCTGTATTTTAAATTGTAAAAGGGGTTTATTTCTTATATTTAAAAGAAAATTTACATCTCATTTATTATCCTTAAAATAAGGATGTATGATAAACATGATTTGGTGTATATATTTAGGTTTTTATTATTGCTTTTCATGTAAATTTAAATATGCAACGTGAATGCTCTAAAACAGGGGCATCGAATTATTAAATTAACTTAAACCGAACATTGTAAGATTAAATAAATAAATAATTATTATATG